>JANAVB010034619.1:22414239-23042431 GCA_029216955.1 Iris pallida
TGTTTTCCAGAAGAGCTTCCAGGAATGCCGCCAGAGCGAGAGATCGAGTTCACCATAGACTTGATCCCGGGACCGCACCGGTGTCAGAGAGAGTCTACAGGATGGCGCCGTCAGAATTGGAGATATTGTACAAAATGATTGAAGAACTCAGGACCAAGGGATTCATTCGTGCTAGTGGATCGCCTTGGGGAGCCCCGATACTTCTTGTGAAAAAGAAGGATGGTACGTCCAGATTATGTGTTGACTATCGTACCTTGAACTCAGTAACAATCAAGAACAAATATCCTCTCCCAAGGATAGATGACTTGTTTGATCAACTCAGAGGACAAGCAGTATTCTCGAAGATAGATTTGCGGTCAGGGTACCACCAGATCAGAGTCAGAGAGCAAGACATCCCGAAGACGGCATTCAGATCTAGATACGGACATTGGGAGTTCCTTGTTATGCCATTTGGAGCAACCAATGAACGGCTGTATTCATGGACCTCATGAATCGCATCTCATGCCTTATCTGGATCAGTTCGTGATTGTGTTCATAGACGACATCTTGGTTTATAGCAAGAGTGAAGCAGAGCATGAGCAGCATCTCAGAGTTGTCCTCCAGATTCTCCGAGAGCACCAGTTGTATGCCAAGTTCAGTAAATGCGAGTTCTGGCTCGATCGCATTTCGTACTTGGTCATATCATCACCAGAGGAGGAGTAGAAGTGGATCCCCAGAAGATCGTGGCTATCGAAACGTGGCCAGTGCCCAGCACTGTTGCAGAAGTTCGCAGTTTTCTTGGATTGGCCGGCTACTACCGCGATTTGTTTCGGACTTCGCTCGGATTTCAGCACCACTGACGCAGTTAACCCGCAAGGATGTGCAGTTTGCTTGGACGTCAGAATGTCAGGATTCTTTTGAGAAGTTGAAGCGAGGCTTGATGACGGCACCCATTCTCACACTTCCAGATGGGACCGGAGGATTCTCAGTGTATTGTGATGCTTCAGGCCGAGGTTTAGGATGTTTTGATGCAACATGGGAAGGTAATAGCTTATGCGTCACGACAACTTCGTGATCATGAGAGGAATTACCCAACCCACGACTTGGAGCTGGCAGCCGTGGTGTTTGCACTAAAGCTTTGGAGACACTACTTGTATGGAGATAGGGTAGAGATTTTCACCGATCACAAAAGCCTGAAGTATGTGTTCACTCAAGGATCTTAACATGCGTCAGAGGAGATGGCTAGAGCTGCTTGTGGATTATGATGTCAACCTGCAGTACCATCCTGGGAAGGCCAATGTTGTTGCAGATGCATTGAGCAGGAGAGCCGGAGTTTACTTTCTGACAGCGCAACCAGAATTGTTAGCAGATCTTCAGAAGATGGGTATAGAAGTTGTCCTCCCTTCCAGCGTGCATTGATGGCCAGCATGCAAGTTCAGTCCAGTATAGTTGAGAGGATCAAGATAGCTCAGTCCTCCGATTCTAAGCTTCAGCGGCTTAGGACAGAATGTGTAGCAGGGCGAAGACCAGAATTATGCATTCATGAGGACGGTACACTTCGACATGGTAAGCGTCTTTGTGTACCCAGTGGAGATATCAGACAGGAAGTCATGACCGAAGCTCACAGTTCTCAGTATTCGATTCATCCCGGCGGCACGAAGATGTACCGAGATATCCGTCAGCACTTTTGGTGGAATGGCATGAAGAGGGAGATAGCCCGGTTTGTCTCTCGATGTTTGGTTTGCCAACAAGTTAAAGCTGAACATCAGAGGCCGGCTGGACTACTTCAGCCCTTGCCAATTCCAGAATGGAAGTGGGAACATATAACCATGGATTTCGTGACTGGATTACCTAGATCCCCAGCTGGTAGAGATGCTATCTGGGTGATAGTTGACAGGCTCACGAAGGTGGCTCACTTTCTTCCGTTCAGAGTTGGTCAGTCGACGGCTCAGCTAGCGGAGATGTATCTCCGACAGATTGTCAGATTGCATGGAGTACCAGTCAGTATCACCTCAGACAGAGATTCGAGATTCACGTCGCACTTTTGGCGTAGTCTGCAGGAGAGTTTGGGAACTCGCCTCCAGTTCAGCTCAGCATATCACCCACAGACAGATGGCCAGTCAGAACGTACGATCCAGACTCTTGAAGATATGTTGAGATCATGTACACTCGACTTCGGCGGTTCGTGGGAAGATCACCTGCACCTGGTGGAGTTCTCGTACAACAATAGTTTAAGCTAGCATCCAGATGGCACCGTTCGAGGCATTGTATGGTAGGAAGTGCAGATCCCCACTAGCATGGGATGATGTTGGAGAAAGGCGGATGCTTGGTCCCGAGTTGATCACTCAGACAGTTGAGGTGGTCAGGAGAGTTAGAGATCATCTTCGCGTTGCACAAGATCGTCAGCGCCATTGGGCCGATTCTCATCGGCGTCCCCTTGAATTTTCTGTCGGCGACCATGTATTCCTGAGGATCTCGCCTAACCGTGGCGTCATTCGTTTCGGCGTACGGGGAAAGCTTAGTCCTAGGTATATAGGGCCGTTCGATATTCTGGAGCGAGTAGGAGATGTGTCCTATCGTCTCGCTCTTCCACCGTCGCTACGTGAAGTGCATGACGTGTTCCATGTATCTCAACTGCGACGGTATATCCCGGACCCGAGCCACATCCTGGATCATTCGGAATTGGTTGTTGGTACCAACCTTTCGTATGAGGAGAGGCCCGTGTCCATATTAGACCGGAGAGAGAAGATACTCAAGAACAAGACTATTAAGTTAGTCCGAGTTGCTTGGGGTCATCACTCTTTGGGTGAGTCAACGTGGGAGCGCGAGGATGATATCCGATCGCGATATCCGACCTATTTGACTCGGATATAATATCTTTCTTATGCCTCATGCCTTCGATTCCTTGCTTGCATAAATAATTGCTTGATTACTTGACTATATAGTTTGCCTATGATTAGTATAGCTTGTCCTTGCATCTCTAGCCTCTTGATTAAATTCCGAGGACGGAATTCTTTTAAGGTGGGGAGAGTTGTAATGCCTATTGTTCGTATTACGTATTTTGGTATACGTATACGTATTTTGACTCGTATTGCATGACACCTTGCTTGGTTTATTCTAGCATTTCATTGATTGGTTTATTCTTGGATTGGTTCGGCTTGGCTTGGTTTGCTTGGTTCATCATGAACCAAAGGAAAACCCCTACCTACCACCACACCATTTATTAACCCAACACTCTTCTCTCTCTTCATTCACTCTTCTTCTTCCTCACCGTTGCTCTCCACCTACCAAGAGGTTTAGGCAAGTGCAACTTGCTTCTTGAGGGATCTTGATTTTTATTGTTCCATTCTTTTATTTACATGATTATAAACCTCTTTAGAACTTGGAGTTTTTAATTTTGATGGATAGATTCTTCTAGATCTACATTTTAACTTGAGTTCATGGAGTTTTCTTGGTTTTGATCTACTAAAACTTGTTATTTTCGAAAACTAATAGTTCCATGAGCAAGAGCACGAAATTTCGTGTGAAATTGCGTTTTGATTCACCTCATTTCGATTTAAAACGAAGTTTTTATGGCCAAAACAAGTTTTTCCTGAAATTTTCATGTCAGCTGAAGAGCGTGGGCTGGCGTAAAATGAGATTTTACGCAGGGGAGCTAGCGTAAAATCGAATTTTACGCTAGGAAAGCATTGCGTAAAAATGAGATTTTACGCTAGGGACCCTGGAAATGCGTATTTTACGCTGGATTTCATCCAGAGTGTAATATTTTACCGCAGGGAACCCTGGAATTGCGTAAATTACGCTGGATTGTATCCAGAATGTAATATTTTACGCAGGGAACCCTGGAATTGCTTATTTTATGCTGGATTGTATCCAGAATGTAATATTTTACGCAGGGAACCCTGGAATTGCGTAAATTACGCTGGATTGTATTCAGAATGTAATATTTTATGCAGGGAACCCTGAAATTGCTTATTTTACGCTGGATGGTACCCAGAATGTGAAAGTTTACGCTGGAACCCTCCCCTTTACATATTTTACGCAGAATTGAATTTTTGGCATAAAAAGTGCACAGAATGACTGTTTTTGCCAAGTTAACCTATTTTCTAGCCAGAATTTCGAAAAACTTAAAACATGAAAGTTTTAGATCTTTGTCTTACCTTTCCGAATATCTCTGGAGCACCTTAAATTGAGTTTGTATGTGGAAGTTATGCCTCGTCTCCCTGCGCCTAATGATTTCTTCCACAACTCTTGCACCGTGTTTATATTTAGTTATTGCATACACGCTTATACCAGATTAATGTAATTTTAAATAATGACATGACATGATAGTGACCCGTCGTGGCGCACTCTTGACAGTGTATTTGACATGATATATATCTCGAATGTGGTTGCGACGGCTATCATGTCGTGACAGAATTGAATGGTCTGGACACCGTGGGTGATTGTGTTTGTACAAAATTAACCGATAATGTTTGCATCATGTATAGGACAGGGATCCCTGATTACCACGGTCAGGGATACCTACAGTAATTGACTAAGGCTAATAAACTAGAATAATTCAGTAGACATGAAGAGATTCCCAGCTACAGGCAATCCCGTTATCTGGGCGCATTAAGTGGACTTGTAGCCTACCGATGAGTAGGGCACATTTCCAGCACACAGTCACGTGTTGCATTCTTCGAACGGACAATTCAGTCCGGATAACCGGATGGTCTGCAGGGCTTGTGGCTGTTGGGATAATCTCATTGCATCTTGCTAGTAACTAGGCCTGTGATAACACTAGTTAGTTAAAAGTATCAAGCCGTACTCTTGCTTGGCCGTGGATTATTGGAATGGAGTTTATCCCAGCTTAGCATTGTTCCAATCCTGTACAAGATTGTGACATGACATGATTAATTGTGCTTGCCTTAACAATAACGATCGGGGTGTCCAGTTCTGTTCAGGCGAAGGGTTACAATCCCGGTCCTTGTTTGGTTTAAGGGTTGTAACCTGGCTCCCGGAGCAGTTCTGTGTCATCTCTTCGTTATTGTCTTATTGCAACCCCATGCCATGCTCGTCATGTTTTACGTTACTTCAACGACATGATTGATTTTTTACTTTGGCTTTAACAATAAAGATCAGGGGTCCAGTTCTGTTCAGGCGAAGGGTTGCAACCCCGGTCCTTGTTTGGTTTAAGGATTGTAACCTGGCTCCCGGAGCAGTTCTGAGTCCTCTCTTCGTTTATTGTCTTGTTACCTTACCAATAGTATTTGAGACGGGTTTCTATTCAGGTGAAGGGCTGCAACCTCGGTCCTTGTTTGGTTTAAGGGTTGCAGTCTGGCTGCTTGAATGGTTTCTTCGTACTCAATTTATTATTGTTATCTCTATTATTATTATTATCAGTTTTTTTATAAGCTTTCTTTAGTTATTCACTTGTGATATGCTGGTTTTTAGTCCTTAAGTGAAGCCTCCTTTGTGGCACTTGCTCTTTCTGGGGTCTGACCCAGCTGGTTTTGTATGGCCAGATATCGGAGCAGCTCCAGAGATCCACCTAACTTCCAGCCAGATGGTGACCACCAGGCGTAACCCTGGCAATGAGTGGGTTTCTTTTTGTCCTCCCACCTTATTGTAAAATTATTCTTTTGAGGCGTTTAGCCGACGGGCACGTGTTAGCTCGATTGCACCTTTACTTATTGTCTGCCTACGGGCTATAACATGATTGACAGATCCTAGGGTTGATCATGTATGACTGAACTCTGGCTAGTCTTGACATTTTGTACGACTCGCTTCATGATCACCCAATATGTAATGTATGGGACGCCTTGCTATTATGTATTTGGTGCCCTGACATCTTGTAACTATTATTGCTTGCTTGAGATTGAGACAATAGGCTTGTTCTTGACCATAGGAGACTGATGGATTGTAGTTAAACCCTCATATCTAGACAGCTGTGACCGTATAGTGAGGTGGATCCTATTTCATTATACGTAGCTGGCTATGTATGCCCCCGCTATCCAGTATTCTGGTTCTGGGGTGTTACATGGTTTTAGTGGTGGCCCATGCATGTCTTGTAAATCAAGATGTGTGAGGGTTTACCGAATAGATGTCTCAATCAGTACTCTCCCTTGATCTCTGCTCGTATCCTCTTGATCCCTGGAATCTTGATCTGATCACACGTTTGTATCGTTGATCTGTCCTGGTCCTTCCTTATTATTTTCTATGTCGTCTTCTTCAGCGGTATTGTTCCTGGACCTGCCGATCAACAAGATGGAGCACCTCCCGTGGACCAGCCGCAACCTGGAGATCAAGCCCAACATTTAGGAGTAGCCTCCAGAGTCATGCCTACTGGAGGAGAGCCACCAGTTCAGCCCGTCCAGCCTGCAGAGCCTGATGATGGCACTTTAGTGGGTCTCATCCGGTCATTATTAGCTTCCCAGGATCGTCGGGGAGATGCCTTGCACCAGGCGGTGGCAGACGCTTTGACCAGAGGAGGTAATCAGGGTAATAGCGCGGCCAACAGCTTCAAGCGCCTGAACCCTCCATTCTTTGACGGCAGTGAAGACGCGATCGCTGCAGATGCTTGGCTTCAGGACACTGGAGGTGATTCTAGAAGCAGCCAGGACCCCAAAGCAGAGAAGGTGGCCGTAGTGCGCCTGCAGATACTAGATCTTGCCCGCAGCTGGTGGGCAGCGCAGGCCGATGGTTTAGTGGCCCCTATTTCATGGACAGTATTCAGGGAGAGATTCCAGACCAAGTATTTTGATGCTGTAGCTCGCTACGACCTACAGACCCGGTTCACCAATCTGAAGCAGATGGGCAGGACGGTCGATGGATATGCGGCCGAGTTCTCCAGGCTTAGTCGGTTTGCTCCCACCTTGGTGGCGATCGAGTTCGATAGGGCCCAGCGGTTCTAGCAGGGGCTTCACCTCGAGATCTTGTTGGCAGTGGAGCAGTTTGAGCATCAGACCTTTGATGCAGTACTGAGGGCAGCTAGGAAGCATGAGGATACCTTCCCAGAGGATCGTGGATAGGACCGGAGGTCGAAAGCGATCTCACGGCCAGATGAATCAGTCATCAGCACCAGCCCCGGCAGCCAGGGCTTTGACCATTGGAGCTCCGAGGCGGGCGGCCTCAGTAACGTCGGTTCAGCATTCCACCCCGACGTACCCTCAGCAGCAGAAGCAGAAGCAGTTTTCCGCAGTGGGATGTTCACACTGCGGGAAGCCGGGGCACGTGGTATCAGAGTGTCGCCGAGCACAGGGTTTGTGCTTGGTTTGTGGTGCCCCAGACCATAGGGTTGGGAACTGCCCGAACATGGGGCGTTCCTCGGCCTTATCTAGTCCTTCAGTTAGAGGACCAGCACCAGTCCAGCAGCAGCAGCAGCTGCAGTACCCATTCCCGAGGCCATTGTCGACGCAGTTCCAGGCATTCCAGCAGGAGAGGCCGCAGCAGTATGCCCAAGCCCAAGCCCTGATCCAGAGCAGGCAGAGGAATTTTCAACCGAGGGGACCCGTACCCAGAGGACATGGTCAAGTGCTGGCCTTGACCATGGGAGAGGAAGGAATAGCACCAGGTGAGGTAGTGGCAGGTACTATTCTCGTCAACACCTTTCCAGCTTAGTATTATTTGATTCTGGTGCCTCGCATTCATTTATGTCTGCACGATTCGCGACACGGATAGGACTTGGAACTCGAGTCATTATCAGTAAGGCTCAATATACTTACTGGTAACGGTCTTGTGGGAGTAGATAGAGTGTTTTCCTCGTGTCGGGTCGTAGTCAGCGGTAGAGAGTTTCCCGCTAGGTTAATAGAATTCCCGATGGCCGATTATGATGTGGTCTTAGGGATGGATTGGTTGAGGGACCAGTATGCCAGGATAGATTGCCATATTGGCAGGGTTGCTTTTAGCATCCCAGGCGAGCCAGGAGTTTTCCTTTTCCCGAGGCGAAGTTGAACCTTCTCCTCCTATATTGCGGATGGCAGTAGCAGCAGTGCAGTTACCCCGGATCGTCAAGGAATTTCCAGATGTTTTCCCAGAAGAGCTTCCAGGAATGCCGCCAGAGCGAGAGATCGAGTTCACCATAGACTTGATCCTCGGGACCGCACCGGTGTCAGAGAGAGTCTACAGGATGGCGCCGTCAGAATTGGAGATATTGTACAAAATGATTGAAGAACTCAGGACCAAGGAGATTCATTCGTGCTAGTGGATCGCCTTGGGGAGCCCCGATACTTCTTGTGAAAAAGAAGGATGGTACGTCCAGATTATGTGTTGACTATCGTACCGTGAACTCAGTAACAATCAAGAACAAATATCCTCTCCCAAGATAGATGACTTGTTTGATCAACTCAGAGGAGCAAGCAGTATTCTCGAAGATAGATTTGCGGTCAGGGTACCACCAGATCAGAGTCAGAGAGCAAGACATCCCGAAGACGGCATTCAGATCTAGACACGGACATTGGGAGTTCCTTGTTATGCCATTTGGAGCAACCAATGCAACGGCTGTATTCATGGACCTCATGAATCGCATCTTCATGCCTTATCTGGATCAGTTCGTGATTGTGTTCATAGACGACATCTTGGTTTATAGCAAGAGTGAAGCAGAGCATGAGCAGCATCTCAGAGTTGTCCTCCAGATTCTCCGAGAGCACCAGTTGTATGCCAAGTTCAGTAAATGCGAGTTCTGGCTCGATCGCATTTCGTACTTGAGTCATATCATCACCAGAGGAGGAGTAGAAGTGGATCCCCAGAAGATCGTGGCTATCGAAACGTGGCCAGTGCCCAGCACTGTTGCAGAAGTTCGCAGTTTTCTTGGATTGGCCGGCTACTACCGACGATTTGTTTCGGACTTCGCTCGGATTTCAGCACCACTGACGCAGTTAACCCGCAAGGATGTGCAGTTTGCTTGGACGTCAGAATGTCAGGATTCTTTTGAGAAGTTGAAGCGAGGCTTGATGACGGCACCCATTCTCACACTTCCAGATGGGACCGGAGGATTCTCAGTGTATTGTGATGCTTCAGGCCGAGGATTAGGATGTGTTTTGATGCAACATGGGAAGGTAATAGCTTATGCGTCACGACAACTTCGTGATCATGAGAGGAATTACCCAACCCACGACTTGGAGCTGGCAGCCGTGGTGTTTGCACTAAAGCTTTGGAGACACTACTTGTATGGAGATAGGGTAGAGATTTTCACCGATCACAAAAGCCTGAAGTATGTGTTCACTCACAAGGATCTTAACATACGTCAGAGGAGATGGCTAGAGCTGCTTGTGGATTATGATGTCAACCTGCAGTACCAATCTGGGAAGGCCAATGTTGTTGCAAATGTATTGAGCAGGAGAGCCGGAGTTTACTTTCTGACAGCGCAACTAGAATTGTTAGCAGATCTTCAGAAGATGGGTATAGAAGTTGTCCTCCCTTCCAGCGTGACATTGATGGCCAGTATGCAAGTTCAGTCCAGTATAGTTGAGAGGATCAAGATAGCTCAGTCCTCCGATTCTAAGCTTCAGCGGCTTAGGACAGAATGTGTAGTAGGGCGAAGACCAGAATTATGCATTCATGAGGACTGGTACACTTCGACATGGTAAGCGTCTTTGTGTACCCAGTGGAGATATCAGACAGGAAGTCATGACCGAAGCTCACAGTTCTCAGTATTCGATTCATTCCGACGGCACGAAGATGTACGAGATATCCGTCAGCACTTTTGGTGGAATGGCATGAAGAGGAAGATAGCCCGGTTTGTCTCTCGATGTTTGGTTTGCCAACAAGTTAAAGCTGAACATCAGAGGCCGGCTGGACTACTTCAGCCCTTGCCAATTCCAGAATAGAAGTGGGAACATATAACCATGGATTTCGTGACTGGATTACCTAGATCCCCAGCTGGTAGAGATGCTATCTGGGTGATAGTTGACAGGCTCACTGAAGGTGGCTCACTTTCTTCCGTTCAGAGTTGGTCAGTCGACGGCTCAGCTAGCGGAGATGTATCTCCGACAGATTGTCAGATTGCATGGAGTACCAGTCAGTATCACCTCAGACAGAGATTCGAGATTCACGTCGCACTTTTGGCGTAGTCTGCAGGAGAGTTTGGGAACTCGCCTCCAGTTCAGCTCAGCATATCACCCACAGACAGATGGCCAGTCAGAACGTACGATCCAGACTCTTGAAGATATGTTGAGATCATGTACACTCGACTTCGGCGGTTCGTGGAAAGATCACCTGCACCTGGTGGAGTTCTCGTACAACAATAGTTTCCAAGCTAGCATCCAGATGGCACCGTTCGAGGCATTGTATGGTAGGAAGTGCAGATCCCCACTAGCATGGGATGATGTTGGAGAAAGGCGGATGCTTGGTCCCGAGTTGATCACTCAGACAGTTGAGGTGGTCAGGAGAGTTAGAGATCATCTTCGCGTTGCACAAGATCGTCAGCGCCATTGGGCCGATTCTCATCGGCGTTCCCTTGAATTTTCTGTCGGCGACCATGTATTCCTGAGGATCTCGCCTAACCGTGGCGTCATTCGTTTCGGCGTACGGGGAAAGCTTAGTCCTAGGTATATAGGGCCGTTCGATATTCTGGAGCGAGTAGGAGATGTGTCCTATCGTCTCGCTCTTCCACCGTCGCTACGTGAAGTGCATGACGTGTTCCATGTATCTCAACTGCGACGGTATATCCCGGACCCGAGCCACATCCTGGATCATTCGGAATTGGTTGTTGGTACCAACCTTTCGTATGAGGAGAGGCCCGTGTCCATATTAGACCGGAGAGAGAAGATACTCAAGAACAAGACTATTAAGTTAGTCCGAGTTGCTTGGGGTCATCACTCTTTGGGTGAGTCAACGTGGGAGCGCGAGGATGATATCCGATCGCGATATCCCTGACCTATTTGACTCGTGAGGATATAATATCTTTCTTATGCCTCATGCCTTCGATTCCTTGCTTGCTATAAATAATTGCTTGATTACTCGACTAATATAGTTTGCCTATGATTAGTATAGCTTGTCCTTGCATCTCTAGCCTCTTGATTAAATTCCGAGGACGGAATTCTTTTAAGGTGGGGAGAGTTGTAATGCCTATTGTTCGTATTACGTATTTTGGTATACGTATACGTATTTTGACTCGTATTGCATGACACCTTGCTTGGTTTATTCTAGCATTTCATTGATTGGTTTATTCTTGGGATTGGTTCGGCTTGGCTTGGTTTGCTTGGTTCATCATGAACCAAAGGAAAACCCCTACCTACCACCACCCACACCATTTATTAACCCAACACTCTTTCTCTCTCTTCATTCACTCTTCTTCTTCCTCACCGTTGCTCTCCACCTACCAAGAGGTTTAGGCAAGTGCAACTTGCTTCTTGAGGGATCTTGATTTTTATTGTTCCATTCTTTTATTTACATGATTATAAACCTCTTTAGAACTTGGAGTTTTTAATTTTGATGGATAGATTCTTCTAGATCTACATTTTAACCTTGAGTTCATAGAGTTTTCTTGGTTTTGATCTACTAAAACTTGTTATTTTCGAAAAACTAATAGTTCCATGAGCAAGAGCACGAAATTTCGTGTGAAATTGGTTTTTGATTCACCTCATTTCGATTTAAAACGAAGTTTTTATGGCCAAAACAAGTTTTCTGAAATTTTCATGTCGGCTGAAGAGCGTGGGCTGGCGTAAAATGAGATTTTACGCAGGGGAGCTAGCGTAAAATCGAATTTTACGCAGGAAAGCATTGCGTAAAAATGAGATTTTACGCTAGGGACCCTGGGAATGCGTATTTTACGCTGGATTTCATCCAGAGTGTAATATTTTACGCAGGGAACCCTGGAATTGCGTAAATTACGCTGGATTGTATCCAGAATGTAATATTTTACGCAGGGAACCCTGGAAATTGCTTATTTTACGCTGGATTGTATCCAGAATGTAATATTTTACGCAGGGAACCCTGGAATTGCGTAAATTACGCTGGATTGTATCCAGAATGTAATATTTTATGCAGGGAACCCTGAAATTGCTTATTTTACGCTGGATGGTTACCCAGAATGTGAAATTTTACGCTGGAACCCTCCCCTTTTACATATTTTACGCAGAATTGAATTTTTGGCATAAAAAGTGCACAGAATGACTGTTTTTGCCAAGTTAACCTATTTTCTAGCCAGAATTTCGAAAAACTTAAAACATGAAAGTTTTAGATCTTTGTCTTACCTTTCCGAATATCTCTGGAGCACCTTAAATTGAGTTTGTATGTGGAAGTTATGCCTCGTCTCCCTGCGCCTAATGATTTCTTCCACAACTCTTGCACCCTGTTTATATTTAGTTATTGCATACACGCTTATACCAGATTAATGTAATTTTAAATAATGACATGACATGATAGTGACCCGTCGTGGCGCACTCTTGACAGTGTATTTGACATGATATATATATCTCGAATGCGGTTGCGACGGCTAGCATGTCGTGACAGAATTGAATGGTCTGGACACCGTGGTGATTGTGTTTGTACAAAATTAACCGATAATGTTTGCATCATGTATAGGACAGGGATCCCTGATTACCACGGTCAGGGATACCTACAGTAATTGACTAAGGCTAATAAACTAGAATAATTCAGTAGACATGAAGAGATTCCCAGCTACAGGCAATCCCGTTATTTGGGCGCATTAAGTGGACTTGTAGCCTACCGATGAGTAGGGCACATTTCCAGCACACAGTCACGTGTTGCATTCTTCGAACGGACAATTCAGCCCGAATAACCGGATGGTCTGCAGGGCTTGTGGCTGTTGGGATAATCTCATTGCATCTTGCTAGTAACTAGGCCTGTGATAACACTAGTTAGTTAAAAGTATCAAGCCGTACTCTTGCTTGGCCGTGATTGATTGGATGGAGTTTATCCCAGCTTAGCATTGTTCCAATCCTGTACAAGATTGTGACATGACATGATTAATTGTGCTTGCCTTAACAATAACGATCGGGGGTCCAGTTCTGTTCAGGCGAAGGGTTACAACCCCGGTCCTTGTTTGGTTTAAGGGTTGTAACCTGGCTTCCCGGAGCAGTTCTGTGTCATCTCTTCGTTATTGTCTTATTGCAACCCCATGCCATGCTCGTCATGTTTTACGTTACTTCAACGACATGATTGATTTTTTACTTTGGCTTTAACAATAAAGATCAGGGGTCCAGTTCTGTTCAGGCGAAGGGTTACAACCCCGGTTCTTGTTTGGTTTAAGGGTTGTAACCTGGCTCCCGGAGCAGTTCTGAGTCCTCTCTTCATTTATTGTCTTCTTACATTACCAATAGTATTTGAGACGGGTTTCTATTCAGGTGAAGGGCTGCAACCTCGGTCCTTATTTGGTTTAAGGGTTGCAGTCTGGCTGCTTGAATGGTTTCTTCGTACTCAATTTATTATTGTTATCTCTATTATTATTATTATTATTATTATTATTATTATCAGTTTCTTTTATAAGCTTTCTTTAGTTATTCACTTGTAATATGCTGGTTTTTAGTCCTTAAGTGAAGCCTCCTTTGTGGCACTTGCTCTTTCTGGGGTCTGACCCAGCTGGTTTTGTATGGCCAGATATCGGAGCAGCTCCAGAGGATCCACCTAACTTCCAAGCCAGATGGTGACCACCAGGCGTAACCCTGGCAATGAGTGGGTTTCTTTTTGTCCTCCCACCTTATTGTAAAATTATTCTTTTGAGGCGTTTAGCCGACGAGCACGTGTTAGCTCGATTGCACCTTTACTTATTGTCTGCCTACGGGCTATAACATGATTGACAGATCCTAGGGTTGATCATGTATGACTGAACTCTGGCTAGTCTTGACATTTTGTACGACTCGCTTCATGATCACCCAATATGTAATGTATGGGACGCCTTGCTATTATGTATTTGGTGCTCTGACATCTTGTAACTATTATTGCTTGCTTGAGATTGAGACAATAGGCTTGTTCTTGACCATAGGAGACTGATGGATTGTAGTTAAACCCTCATATATCTAGACAGCCGTGACCGTATAGTGAGGTGGATCCCTATTTCATTATACGTAGCTGGCTATGTATGCCCCCGCTCTCCAGTATTCTGGTTCTGGGGCGTTACATGGTTTTAGTGGTGGCCCATGCAGGTCTTGTAAATCAAGATGTGTGAGGGTTTACCGAATAGATGTCTCAATCAGTACTCTCCCTTGATCTCTGCTCGTATCCTCTTGATCCCTGGAATCTTGATCTGATCACACGTTTGTATCGTTGATCTGTCCATGGTCCTTCCTTATTGTTTTCTATGTCGTCTTCTTCAGCGGCATTGTTCCTGGACCTGCCGATCAACAAGATGGAGCACCTCCCGTGGACCAGCCGCAACTTGGAGATCAAGCCCAACATTCAGGAGTAGCCTCCAGAGTCATGCCTACTGGAGGAGAGCCACCAGTTCAGCCCGTCCAGCCTGCAGAGCCTGATGATGGCACTTTAGTGGGTCTCATCCGGTCATTATTAGCTTCCCAGGATCGTCGGGGAGATGCCTTGCACCAGGCGGTGGCAGACGCTTTGACCAGAGGAGGTCATCAGGATAATAGCGCGGCCAACAGCTTCAAGCGCCTGAACCCTCCATTCTTTGACGGCAGTGAAGACGCGATCGCTGCAGATGCTTGGCTTCACGACACGGAGGTGATTCTAGAAGCAGCCAGGACCCCAGAAGCAGAGAAGGTGGCCGTAGTGCGCCTGCAGTTACTAGATCTTGCCCGCAGCTGGTGGGCAGCGCAGGCCGATGGTTTAGTGGCCCCTATTTCATGGCAGTATTCAGGGAGAGATTCCAGACCAAGTATTTTGATGCTGTAGCTCGCTACGACCTACAGACCCGGTTCAGCAATCTGAAGCAGATGGGCAGGACGGTCGATGGATATGCGGCCGAGTTCTCCAGGCTTAGTCGGTTTGCTCCCACCTTGGTGGCGACCGAGTTCGATAGGGCCCAGCGGTTCCAGCAGGGGCTTCACCTCGAGATCTTGTTGGCAGTGGAGCAGTTTGAGCATCAGACCTTTGATGCAGTACTGAGGGCAGCTAGGAAGCATGAGTATACCTCCTAGAGGATCGTGGATAGGACCGGAGGTCGAAAGCGATCTCACGGCCAGATGAATCAGTCATCAGCACCAGCCCCGGCAGCCAGGGCTTTGACCATTGGAGCTCCGAGGCGGGCGGCCTCAGTAACGTCGGTTCAGCATTCCATCCCCGACGCACCCTCAGCAGCAGAAGCAGAAGCAGTCTTCCGCAGTGGGATGTTCACACTGCGGGAAGCCGGGGCACGTGGTATCAGAGTGTCGCCAAGCACAGGGTTTGTGCTTGGTTTGTGGTGCCCCAGACCATAGGGTTGGGAACTGCCCGAACATGGGGAGTTCCTCGGCCTTATCTAGTCCTTCAGTTAGAGGACCAGTACCAGTCCACCAGCAGCAGCAGCTGCAGTACCCATTCCCGAGGCCATTGCCGACGCAGGCCCAGGCATTCCAGCAGCAGAGGCCGCAGCAGTATGCCCAAGCCCAAGCCCTGATCCAGAGCAGGCAGAGGAATTTTCAACCGAGGGGACCCGCACCCAGAGGACATGGTCAAGTGCTGGCCTTGACCATGGGAGAGGAAGGAATAGCACCAGGTGAGGTAGTGGACAGGTACTATTCTCGTCAACACCTTTCCAGCTTCAGTATTATTTGATTCTGGTGCCTCGCATTCATTTATGTCTGCACGATTCGCGACACGGATAGGACTGGAACCCGAGTCATTATCAGTAAGGCTCAATATACTTACTGGTAACGGTCTTGTGGGAGTAGATAGAGTGTTTTCCTCGTGTCGGGTCGTAGTCAGCGGTAGAGAGTTTCCCGCTAGGTTAATAGAATTCTCGATGGCCGATTATGATGTGGTCTTAGGGATGGATTGGTTGAGGGACCAGTATGCCAGGATAGATTGCCATATTGGCAGGGTTGCTTTTAGCATCCCAGGCGAGCCGGAGTTTTCCTTTTCCCGAGGCGAAGTTGAA
This sequence comes from Iris pallida, assembly GCA_029216955.1. Lineage (NCBI taxonomy): Eukaryota > Viridiplantae > Streptophyta > Magnoliopsida > Asparagales > Iridaceae > Iris > Iris pallida. The sequence continues at coordinate 22,430,195 of JANAVB010034619.1, forward strand.
CCTTCTCCTCCTGTATTGCGGATGGCAGTAGCAGCAGTGCAGTTACCCCGGATCGTCAAGGAATTTCCAGATGTTTTCCCAGAAGAGCTTCCAGGAATGCCGCCAGAGCGAGAGATCGAGTTCACCATAGACTTGATCCCCGGGACCGCACCGGTGTCAGAGAGAGTCTACAGGATGGCGCCGTCAGAATTGGAGATATTGTACAAAATGATTGAAGAACTCAGGACCAAGGGATTCATTCGTGCTAGTGGATCGCCTTGGGGAGCCCCGATACTTCTTGTGAAAAAGAAGGATGGTACGTCCAGATTATGTGTTGACTATCGTACCTTGAACTCAGTAACAATCAAGAACAAATATCCTCTCCCAAGGATAGATGACTTGTTTGATCAACTCAGAGGAGCAGCAGTATTCTCGAAGATAGATTTGCGGTCAGGGTACCACCAGATCAGAGTCAGAGAGCAAGACATCCCGAAGACGGCATTCAGATCTAGATACGGACATTGGGAGTTCCTTGTTATGCCATTTGGAGCAACCAATGCGCCGGCTGTATTCATGGACCTCATGAATCGCATCTTCATGCCTTATCTGGATCAGTTCGTGATTGTGTTCATAGACGACATCTTGGTTTATAGCAAGAGTGAAGCAGAGCATGAGCAGCATCTCAGAGTTGTCCTCCAGATTCTCCGAGAGCACCAGTTGTATGCCAAGTTCAGTAAATGCGAGTTCTGGCTCGATCGCATTTCGTACTTGGGTCATATCATCACCAAAGGAGGAGTAGAAGTGGATCCCCAGAAGATCGTGGCTATCGAGACGTGGCCAGTGCCCAGCACTGTTGCAGAAGTTCGCAGTTTTCTTGGATTGGCCGGCTACTACCGGCGATTTATTTCAGGACTTCGCTCGAATTTCAGCACCACTGACGCAGTTAACCCGCAAGGATGTGCAGTTTGCTTGGACGTCAGAATGTCAGGATTCTTTTGAGAAGTTGAAGTGAGGCTTGATGACGGCACCCATTCTCACACTTCCAGATGGGACCGGAGGATTCTCAGTGTATTGTGATGCTTCAGGCCGAGGTTTAGGATGTGTTTTGATGCAACATGGGAAGGTAATAGCTTATGCGTCACGACAACTTCGTGATCATGAGAGGAATTACCCAACCCACGACTTGGAGCTGGCAGCCGTGGTGTTTGCACTAAAGCTTTGGAGACACTACTTGTAAGGAGATAGGGTAGAGATTTTCATCGATCACAAAAGCCTGAAGTATGTGTTCACTCAGAAGGATCTTAACATGCGTCAGAGGGGATGGCTAGAGCTGCTTGTGGATTATGATGTCAACCTGCAGTATCATCCTGGAAAGGCCAATGTTGTTGCAGATGCATTGAGCAGGAGAGCCGGAGTTTACTTTCTGACAGCGCAACCAGAATTGTTAGCAGATCTTCAGAAGATGGGTATAGAAGTTGTCCTCCCTTCCAGCGTGGCATTGATGGCCAGCATGCAGGTTCAGTCCAGTATAGTTGAGAGGATCAAGATAGCTCAGTCCTTCGATTCTAAGCTTCAGCGGCTTAGGACAGAATGTGTAGCAGGGCGAAGACCAGAATTATGCATTCATGAGGACGGTACACTTCGACATGGTAAGCGTCTTTGTGTACCCAGTGGAGATATCAGACAGGAAGTCATGACCGAAGCTCACAGTTCTCAGTATTCGATTCATCCCGACGGCACGAAGATGTATCGAGATATCCGTCAGCACTTTTGGTGGAATGGCATGAAGAGGGAGATAGCCCGGTTTGTCTCTCGATGTTTGGTTTGCCAACAAGTTAAAGCTGAACATCAGAGGCCGGCTGGACTACTTCAGCCCTTGTCAATTCCAGAATGGAAGTGGGAACATATAACCATGGATTTCGTGACTGGATTACCTAGATCCCCAGCTGGTAGAGATGCTATCTGGGTGATAGTTGACAGGCTCACGAAGGTGGCTCACTTTCTTCCGTTCAGAGTTAGTCAGTCGACGGCTCAACTAGCGGAGATGTATCTCCTACAGATTGTCAGATTGCATGGAGTACCAGTCAGTATCACCTCAGACAGAGATTCGAGATTCACGTCGCACTTTTGGCGTAGTCTGCAGGAGAGTTTGGGAACTCGCCTCCAGTTCAGCTCAGCATATCACCCACAGACAGATGGCCAGTCAGAACGTACGATCCAGACTCTTGAAGATATGTTGAGATCATGTACACTCGACTTCGACGGTTCGTGGGAAGATCACCTGCACCTGGTGGAGTTCTCGTACAACAATAGTTTCCAAGCTAGCATCCAGATGGCACCGTTCGAGGCATTGTATGGTAGGAAGTGCAGATCCCCACTAGCATGGGATGATGTTGGAGAAAGGCGGATGCTTGGTCCCGAGTTGATCACTCAGACAGTTGAGGTGGTCAGGAGAGTTAGAGATCATCTGAGCGTTGCACAAGATCGTCAGCGCCATTGGGCCGATTCTCATCGGCGTCCCCTTGAATTTTCTGTCGGCGACCATGTATTCCTGAGGATCTCGCCTAACCGTGGCGTCATTCGTTTCGGGGTACGGGGAAAGCTTAGTCCTAGGTATATAGGGTCGTTCGATATTCTGGAGCGAGTAGGAGATGTGTCCTATCGTCTCGCTCTTCCACCGTCGCTACGTGAAGTACATGACGTGTTCCATGTATCTCAACTGCGACGGTATATCCCGGACCCGAGCCACATCCTGGATCATTCGGAATTGGTTGTTGGTACCAACCTTTCGTATGAGGAGAGGCCCGTGTCCATATTAGACCGGAGAGAGAAGATACTCAAGAACAAGACTATTAAGTTAGTCCGAGTTGCTTGGGGTCATCACTCTTTGGGTGAGTCAACGTGGGAGCGCGAGGATGATATCCGATCGCGATATCCCGACCTATTTGACTCGTGAGGTATAATATCTTTCTTATGCCTCATGCCTTCGATTCCTTGCTTGCATAAATAATTGCTTGATTACTTGACTAATATAGTTTGCCTATGATTAGTATAGCTTGTCCTTGCATCTCTAGCCTCTTGATTAAATTTCGAGGACGGAATTCTTTTAAGGTGGGGAGAGTTGTAATGCCTATTGTTCGTATTACGTATTTTGGTATACGTATACGTATTTTGACTCGTATTGCATGACACCTTGCTTGGTTTATTCTAGCATTTCATTGATTGGTTTATTCTTGGGATTGGTTCGGCTTGGCTTGGTTTGCTTGGTTCATCATGAACCAAAGGAAAACCCCTACCTACCACCACCCACACCATTTATTAACCCAACACTCTTTCTCTCTCTTCATTCACTCTTCTTCTTCCTCACCGTTGCTCTCCACCTACCAAGAGGTTTAGGCAAGTGCAACTTGCTTCTTGAGGGATCTTGATTTTATTGTTCCATTCTTTTATTTACATGATTATAAACCTCTTTAGAACTTGGAGTTTTTAATTTTGATGGATAGATTCTTCTAGATCTACATTTTAACCTTGAGTTCATAGAGTTTTCTTGGTTTTGATCTACTAAAACTTGTTATTTTCGAAAACTAATAGTTCCATGAGCAAGAGCACGAAATTTCGTGTGAAATTGGTTTTTGATTCACCTCATTTCGATTTAAAACGAAGTTTTTATGGCCAAAACAAGTTTTCTGAAATTTTCATGTCGGCTGAAGAGCGTGGGCTGGCGTAAAATGAGATTTTACGCAGGGGAGCTAGCATAAAATCGAATTTTACGCAGGAAAGCATTGCGTAAAAATGAGATTTTACGCTAGGGACCCTGGGAATGCGTATTTTACGCTGGATTTCATCCAGAGTGTAATATTTTACGCAGGGAACCCTGGAATTGCGTAAATTACGCTGGATTGTATCCAGAATGTATATTTTACGCAGGGAACCCTGGAATTGCTTATTTTACGCTGGATTGTATCCAGAATGTAATATTTTACGCAGGGAACCCTGGAATTGCGTAAATTACGTTGGATTGTATCCAGAATGTAATATTTTATGCAGGGAACCCTGAAATTGCTTATTTTACGCTGGATGGTACCCAGAATGTGAAATTTTACGCTGGAACCCTCCCCTTTTACATATTTTACGCAGAATTGAATTTTTGGCATAAAAGTGCACAGAATGACTGTTTTTGCCAAGTTAACCTATTTTCTAGCCAGAATTTCGAAAAACTTAAAACATGAAAGTTTTAGATCTTTGTCTTACCTTTCCGAATATCTCTGGAGCACCTTAAATTGAGTTGTATGTGGAAGTTATGCCTCGTCTCCCTGCGCCTAATGATTTCTTCCACAACTCTTGCACCCTGTTTATATTTAGTTATTGCATACACGCTTATACCAGATTAATGTAATTTTAAATAATGACATGACATGATAGTGACCCGTCGTGGCGCACTCTTGACAGTGTATTTGACATGATATATATATCTCGAATGCGGTTGCGACGGCTAGCATGTCGTGACAGAATTGAATGGTCTGGACACCGTGGGTGATTATGTTTGTACAAAATTAACCGATAATGTTTGCATCATGTATAGGACAGGGATTCCTGATTACCACGGTCAGGGATACCTACAGTAATTGACTAAGGCTAATAAACTAGAATAATTCAGTAGACATGAAGAGATTTCCAGCTACAGGCAATCCCGTTATCTGGGCGCATTAAGTGGACTTGTAGCCTACCGATGAGTAGGGCACATTTCCAGCACACAGTCACGTGTTGCATTCTTCGAACGGACAATTCAGCCCGGATAACCGGATGGTCTGCAGGGCTTGTGGCTGTTGGGATAATCTCATTGCATCTTGCTAGTAACTAGGCCTGTGATAACACTAGTTAGTTAAAAGTATCAAGCCGTACTCTTGCTTGGCCGTGATTGATTGGATGGAGTTTATCCCAGCTTAGCATTGTTCCAATCATGTACAAGATTGTGACATGACATGATTAATTGTGCTTGCCTTAACAATAACGATCGGGGGTCCAGTTCTGTTCAGGCGAAGGGTTACAACCCCGGTCCTTGTTTGGTTTAAGGGTTGTAACCTGGCTCCCGGAGCAGTTCTGTGTCCTCTCTTCGTTATTGTCTTATTGCAACCCCATGCCATGCTCGTCATTTTACGTTACTTCAACGACATGATTGATTTTTTACTTTGGCTTTAACAATAAAGATCAGGGGTCCAGTTCTGTTCAGGCGAAGGGTTACAACCCCGGTCCTTGTTTGGTTTAAGGGTTGTAACCTGGCTCCCGAGCAGTTCTGAGTCCTCTCTTCGTTTATTGTCTTGTTACCTTACCAATAGTATTTGAGACGGTTTCTATTCAGGTGAAGGGCTGCAACCTCGGTCCTTATTTGGTTTAAGGGTTGCAGTCTGGCTGCTTGAATGGTTTCTTCGTACTCAATTTATTATTGTTATCTCTATTATTATTATTATTATCAGTTTCTTTTATAAGCTTTCTTTAGTTATTCACTTGTGATATGCTGGTTTTTAGTCCTTAAGTGAAGCCTCCTTTGTGGCACTTGCTCTTTCTGGGGTCTGACCCAGCTGGTTTTGTATGGCCAGATATCGGAGCAGCTCCAGAGGATCCACCTAATTTCCAGCCAGATGGTGACCACCAGGCGTAACCCTGGCAATGAGTGGGTTTCTTTTTGTCCTCCCACCTTATTGTAAAATTATTCTTTTGAGGTATTTAGCCGACGAGCACGTGTTAGCTCGATTGCACCTTTACTTATTGTCTGCCTACGGGCTATAACATGATTGACAGATCCTAGGGTTGATCATGTATGACTGAACTCTGGCTAGTCTTGACATTTTGTACGACTCGCTTCATGATCACCCAATATGTAATGTATGGGACGCCTTGTTATTATGTATTTGGTGCTCTGACATATTAACTATTATTGCTTGCTTGAGATTGAGACAATAGGCTTGTTCTTGACCATAGGAGACTGATGGATTGTAGTTAAACCCTCATATATCTAGACAGCCGTGACCGTATAGTGAGGTGGATCCCATTTCATTATACGTAGCTGGCTATGTATGCCCCCGCTCTCTAGTATTCTGGTTCTGGGGCGTTACACTGTCCAAGTGGTTATTGTATCTATTCCTGGGCCATGTCCCGGAAAGTAAGGTGAAAGAACACTTAGACTGCGAGCCGTGCTTCTTTGAACCACTCAGAAGTGGTACTATCGAGATACTGATAGAAGAGTCAAGGCATATTGACCAAGAGCTGATAGAAGATTGGCATGATTTTGCAGCTGGTACTCCTATCGAGACTTATATAAGACAGAGTGGTATATCCATGTCTCGAGAAGCTACTTTGGCAGGCTTCCTCTTCTTTGGCTACGATGGTTCGTGGTTCCCGGAGCCAGTACCGTCGACCGAATCCATCGAGCTTACTATTTGCGCTGTGAGTATTTGGGTACAAGAAGGATATTCTTTCTGTGATGACTTGCCGACTGAATACATGTCTTCGTTCATTTACAAACACCATGATGGAGAAGCCCGCACTCGAGACATGTTTCCTCGTACTGAGATGCCATATACTTATTTTTGGCTGATTATTACTACATCATCCCACTTTGATGGATCTAGCTCTGGGTGCTACAGGAGGAAATTTTATCAGCCGTTACGCTACGTCTCAATGGAAAGTGAATTCCCTTTTTGATTGTAGAAAGACATTGAACATGGGCTCCGAGTGGAGGTTCTTCAGCATTGCCCCTCCTCCAGGCTATGATAATTTTCTACTCTCCTCATGGACTTAGAGCCTATGGCTACTCATCCACCTCCACCAGCTTTCATGTGGTTGAAAATGATCAGACCTTCTCACCTAGTGTATCGGTTCGAAGGTGGGTGTTTTCTGGAACCATATCTGCCTAGCCAATTTGCTCGCCAATTCGGCTACGAACAGATGCATGTTGGAAATGCAACCACCTACCTGAAAGCATTCGAATATTTGATCGACGGTACTAGAGGATGGAGGTATTATAGAGCGAGGGGCACTAAAGCTACGTTCACCATGCCTTCTGCTACCTTTGAAGCGGGCCCACGTATGTTGCATACATACGCGAATTTCTACACCTCAGCTAATACTTTTTTTGAGGGTTTCTCGTTGTCCGATAGCTTTGTTAGCGTAAGAAGGTCACGGGCAGGGACCAAGACTACTTTAGAATTTACAGAGGCTGAAGAGAATATTCCTGCTGACGAGCCTCTAGAAGCGATACTTATCAGTTTCCCTGATGAAGTGCATGGTGCGCTGCATATCACCCTCAAGAAGCAGAAAGAGAAATCTTCCATAAAGGGGACTAGCAAGAAACAGAAAACTAGGGACTCATCTACCCAATCTGCCCCAGATAAGCCTCATTCTCCCACCAAAGTTCAGAGAAAAGAAGAAGAAGAAGCAATCGTTGTTGAAAAGCCTGTGGCGAGGACGAGGCTTCAAACACGACAACTAGAAGCGGGACTTTCCTCTGGGGGAACATATTCCTTCAAGGGAACAACCCCATCTTCTATCCAGAAGGGAAGTAGAATTTCCATTGAAGAAACCAGTAGAGAGCCGATTGTGCAGGATGAACCTTCCAGAACTGAGGGATCACTACCACTGCCGCTTAAGCGCAAAGCGAGTGGAAATTATTGGCAACCAGAGTTGAGAAGAGAAAACTATAGTCTCGCCTATTCTATCATCATCAAGGTAATCTCCTGTTCAGGAGCCATTACAGCCGTCAGCTGAAGGTGTATCTTCTCCACAAGGTGATTTCTAAGTCTCTTAGTTCAGCCATAGTTGTTAGATATTAATCCTATAGCAATCTGTTGATATTTCTTCATCTCCAGAACCTCTATCAACCAGCGCTCCAGCTCTAGTTGCTGCAGCGGACACTCCTCCGGTTACTGTTTCAGAACCAATAGTCGTAGGGTTTATTGTTCCTTTGTCTACAACGACATTGACGACATTTTCCTCAGCGGGTTTAATATCGCCACCAGTCACTGATGACGTTCCAAAGGTCACGATTCCCGAAGAAATGTTAACTTGAAAGGATATTATCCCAGAAGTTCCATCTCTCTCAATAATCCAATCTCCTATAGCTCCTATCCTGGACGAGCTTCTATCCCGAGAAAATGAGGAGATGATAGAAGTTTGATAGGATTATGATTTTGGGGATAAAGCGATTGAGGAGGACCCCGTTGATGCGGCCTCCGATCTTGAAGTGGCCAAAGGGACCCAAGATTTGGTGGCCAAAGATGGTCAGATTGCTGTTGAGGGTAGTAAGACCCTGTTGGAGATGAGGGCGACCAGAACCCTAATGATGATCAGAACCTCGATGAACCACAAGGCTATGAGAATTCTGATATTGAAGCTGAGAGCGATGGAGGCCCCGAGGATGATGAGGGTGATAAAGACTTTGTGGAAGGTCTTGAAGACCCTGGGGTGATGAAAACCCTGATGATGACGAGGAAGCTGATGATGACCTTGCTAACAGTCTCGAAGGTGTTGGGGGTGACGAAAATCCAGATATTATTGCTGAGGGGATTCAAACCCCTAGTGAGCAAGTTTTGAAACAGAGAGGACAGAGAAGGTACCCTAGGAGGCCACGTGAATCAGGGGCTGGAAGTAGCCATTTATGTCAAAGGCTCGAAAGCAGGAAGTAGTCAAGCAGCAGTATCCGTTTCTATAATGGAGATAATCGTTACAGAATGAGATACCACACCTCGTGAGACTCCATATATGCCACCGAGCCCAGGTAAATTTTGACTTTATTTATTATTGCTTTTTTATCTGATGTTGTGTGATATCATAATTTTTACTTTGAATTACAGCGAAACATGTATGGACGATCGCTGAAGTCCCATTGACTTCTACCGCTTTCAGCATCAGCTCTACCATGGCTCCTTTGGACGTAGGGACTTATGCCATGGAGGGAACACTTCAGGGACGCTGTACTGAAATCCCGGGTGCACAAGTTGTTGTACCTTCATTTTCTACAAAAGGAGGAATTCCTGCTGAGGTAGCAACGCCTGGTATCTCGACGGTGATGAAAAGCCTCATCTGTACTTATATGGATATCTTCTTCACCATTTTGCGGTCTCTGGTTCAATTGGACTTGGACAAGAATTATCCTTACGATTGTAAGGAAGTCTTCACAGTTTCCAATTGACTCCATCCGCAATTTCGGAGACAATAAAGGAAGTGCTCTGGAGAGGATTGTAGCGGAGCTCAAGGAACCCATCCAGCCCTACCAGGCCCTAACCAAGGGAACATAAATATGCTGGTGGATGCCGAATACGAAACCATCGCTCGAGAGTATGAAGAACGACAAGCTCATTGAACAATTCTATGCTCACGTTCTCAATACAATTGGGAGATGTAGAATCTGCTATTGTTGAGGCCGCTTCTTCCATTGAACTTTACAAGGTCGGAAAAGCTGAAAAGGACAAAGAAGTATCTGAAGGCTAAGCACGCATTTAATAATTAAAGCCAAGCTAGACCGGACCCATGCTTCGGTTGCAGCAGCTAAGAAGTGCCAAGAGAAGATTATCAAATTGCGTCAATTCGCCTCAAGTCTGCTTGATGGTCTGCACAAGCAAAGAGATGATCTCCTCCGAGCCTGAGATGCAGAAATGCACGTCATATCGCATTGATATTGTCACAACCCGTACCCGCTTTTCGGATACAAATGCATGTCCAAGCCAGCCTACGTCGCAGTGTCGACGGTAGAACGCTGTATAGCCACAATGCTCAAAATCACAAATAATGCACATTCACAAAAATAATTTATTTACAATATTCACAAGTTTTACATTTGCAGAAAATATAAACTCTTACAATATTGAAATGATACAACTCATCTATCTAGCTAATCTCTAGGTTTTCATCTGCAAGTACACCCGTATCTCCCAATGGTAAGTGAAGCCACAGCTAACCTGAAAAATATTGGTTTCAGTCAGGAATGGAACGAGTACAATTCACTGAATGCAGTTTCAATATATGAAAATGACTATAGAACAGAGGTTAGCGTTTAAATATACGATTTGAAAAATAAACACAGAAAGACAAAATAAACTAAATAAAGGAAAACAGTAACTAAATACAAAGACAAGACTCACTGACTGAAGCACCTTTGATGTGTGACTGGTCTCGGGGCAATTACACGACACTGTCTACAATATCTACACTGTATAAAGTACACGGTCTACACTGTATAATATACACGGTCTATACTGTATAAACAATAATGAATCACGGTCTACACTGTATAAAGCAATAATGTGTCACGGTTTATACTGTATAGCAATAATGAATCACGGTCTACACTGTATAAAGCAATAATGAATTACGGTCTACACTGTATACACTGTATAAGGTCAGATCACACATCCTTGGTACTTCACCTCCCCGACACGACAAAATATAACAAACATGAAAGATATAAATCACATATATTGACTAACAATGAGGTATAGTAATGCTTAATATCGAAAACAAACAATAAACTGTACTCGCTGTGGTCCTTTGCTGGTGAAACCGATAATCCGAACCATTCAGTGTGCCACAATAGTCAAAACTCGTATGACAGTCTTCGGATGCTGAAATAGACATTACAATATTCTCAGAATAGTCAAAATAGCTAAATTTTTTTGTCCTTAAGTCCAATTCTAGACACAGGGGCAAAACAGTAATTTCGGATCAAAATGGTATCCGTCGTTGGACCCGCTTTGCACCAAAAAGTGTGCCAGAGTCAATGGTCTCTAAAGTCATCAAACTATATGTCTACGGATTCGTTTTGATGATACAAACCAAACCATATGTCCAGAGTTGGATTCTGGCGGGCCGTGCACAAAATCGCCCGTTGAGTCGGATCGTGGGGCCCGCGAAACGACGATCCGGTCAACTATCTCAGAATCAGACCAAACTTGACATACAGGACTAAAAAAATGATAAGGTCTTGTTGCATGAGTTTTGTCTCGATCTACGAACGTGCACAAAGTAATTAGAAAATTTACACAGAGGCCGATACGTGAATTTTGACGGATATGCATCAAATTTGTCGTGCACACCAACTAATTTGAATTCGTCAAAGCCCACACGTCCATGAAGCCATTACGCACCTTTTGATGCTTTCGGTTCGCGACCACGTCGCCCAGATTGGCGGAACGCACGTCGTATCGGGAGATTATTCTAGATTTTTTATTGTTTTGAAAACGGGTTTTTGTCAATTTGAGACGCCAATTTCTCGGTGCTCAGTCTATCAAATCGACTCCTGCAAATTGTGTTGCAAATCCCTATTGGTTGGCTGGGACTGTCATCATTTGATTTCTTAAAACTGTCGATAGATCGACAGGAAGTCGTTTTAAATCGGGTGTGTACCAAATACTGTTCTATTTTCAAATAGATTTTTCGGCAACTTTGGGCTCGATTTACGGCACGTACGGAGGAACTTAAATCAAAATAATTGACGGGATTAGGAGGGGGTCATGTTGTGAACATACCAGATCGAACGGGTTCGCAAATGATCCATTATCCGCGACGGAAAGTCGCTGCGAAGGCAGCCTCTTCGCAGTACTTGCTGCTGTCATTACTGCGGTGGCTTCCTGATATCCACGCGCTGTCGGCAGTCCTCCGACGGCTCTCCGGCCGGTGGTTGCCCATGATGGCGCGTGCGGTCGCTGGTGGATCACCCACGCGTAGGTGATGGCGTCGTGTTTTGGGTTTGCGCGTCTCCTCCTTTGTTTGATCGATACCTATATATATATAGCGCTCGGCTCGGCCTGGGATTTATGCGCGGGTTTGGGGCTGGGAAAAACTAAGCAGGTGGTTGGGCTTTTGGGCCTGGTCGGGCTGCTGCTATGGTCCACTGATCCCGCAATGGAACAATGTTGATTTCTTTTTTTTTCTTTATTAATATACATATATACATATTTTTTTGTATATATATATATATATATATATATATATATATATATATATATATACCTATAATATTCTCCATAAAATCTAAATAGACCCCAATCTGATCTATTTCTAGTGTAGGGCCTATTTGTATAAATTGACTATATATAATAACATAACATTTATTGGACAAAAGTAATATAACAATAATAAAATAATATTATATAATAATAACCTTGTTAATAAAATAATATTAATAATAATAATAACGAAATTTAATAAATAAATAATGGTGTATATACCATTATGTACAGTCTAATAATTCCAAATGTACAAGGACCTATTTTATACAAATGTCATTGAATATCGACTAATAATAATATTTATATTTAATTACGAATACTTAGAAAATATTCATTAAATCATTAAACGTAATACAACACGCTCATACCAAATTACATCGACACGAATGTCATTGGACGTACCGCATGACTACATGGGCTTGGGCCTGGTTCGGCTCCAGTCCAGACTAGTTTGTTTCAACCGGGTTCCCTAAAACTCTATAATATAATTAATAAATAAATAAATCTTCGGTAAAGGTTAAGTCGTAACTTGGCCTGGTTTTCCTAGTTAGGACATCGCTATGGCTCGGCCTTCTCTACCAGGGCTAATACACTAGTCAAAGCACGTCATTGCACTATCCGTGCCGCGATTTCTAGTCACCTTGTACTCCAAAACTCCGCCATGGCTAAAGTCATCTATCGTAATAATTAACTAAGTAATTATTTATAAAAAAATTCTAAAAGTCACCATTTAATTCAAATAAATAAATAAAAATATATTATCAAAATTTTTGGAAAGAGGGGTTACAGATACAACCTTTACTCCTAGACTCTCGGAGGAACTTAGCTCGGGAATGTGTGATTGCTACCAGGATAAAGCGAGCTGAAGCTTTGAAGAAACAAATTTTCGATCTCAGCACGCAGCCTCCACAATGAAGTTATTTTTTTAGAAATAGATGTAATAACTACTTTTGAAGTACTTTTTATCATACTTTTGATAAATATAATAACTTTTTGTATTTGCATGATGAAATGAAGAATTGATAATCTTTTGTGGCTCTATAACTTATTATGTATCTATTTGAGATACAAGTAATAAATAGGAGTAGAAGTATGTTCATAGGTACTGGACGTGACATATTTCTCGAAAATAACAACACTCATTATATCTGTTCAGAGGTAATGTGGACATGACCGAATATAATTTGACACATTGTTATTTTGGGACGTCATTATGACAAGTCGTTGATATAGATAGTAGAATTCAGAGGTAATATGGACGTGAATTCGTATATCTGTTGATTATCCTTAAACCAACTGGGGCTTAAGAATAGGACGATATTTGTGATAATGTTATGGTTTAATCTTTTGAGGATATACCATAAGATCTTGATTAAGACTCTACTTGGAATTTCTGGGGACTTATTATTTGCGGGTTTATTCATGAAAAGAGTGAATAAAAGATAATAATTCGAATTTGCGTATATATAATATTTGTTAGAAAACATAGTACACACTTTCAAACATAATATTTCTTCAGAAATTTGTCGTTGATAGGCATCTTAGCGATTCGACCGTCCATCCCAATCAGCTGGTAAGCTCCATTAGAGAAAACTTTGCTTACAACATAGGGACCTTTCCACTTTGACTCGAACTTGCCCCTGCTCATGTGCATCATAGTCATAGGACGTCCGACAGTAAGGACTAGCTCGCCTTTTTTAAATGTTCGTACTTTGACTTTATGGTTGAAGGCTTTCGAGATACGGGCTTGATATAGCTTAATGTGTTGTTGAGCTAGTAGCCGCTTATCGTCGAGTGCTTCAAGCTCCTGAAGTCGAAGATGGTCATTGTCTTCTGCTGTAAGTTCGTTGGCGATAGCTATCCTCAGAGATGGAATTTGGATTTCTAATAGTAAAATAGCTTCACATCCGTACACCAGAGAGAAGGGTGTACAGCTAGTCGGGGTACGTACAGTTGTACGGTATGCCCATAGACATTCTCTAAGATTTTTGCTCCAGTTTCGTTTATTGGCAGAAACGAACTTCTTAAGAAGCTTGATGATTGTTTTGTTAAAAGCTTCTACTAGACCATTAGCTGCAGGATTATAAGCCGTGGAAGAGACATTGTTGATCCGATTGTCATCACAGAATCGAGTAAATGTTTGACTAACGAACTAAGGTACGTTGTCATGGATGATCCGTCAAAGTGCCGAATCGATAGATCACATGATGCTTGATGAAGCTGCTGACACTGCTTGTCTTGACTTCTGCTAAGGGAATAGCTTATGCCTATTTTGAGAAATAATCAGTTATAGCTAAGATAAGCCGATGTCCTCGAGATAAAGGCGGATTGATAGGACTGATGTGTAAGCCCACTTCTCAAATTTTAATTTTTTTAATTTTATTTGTTTATGATTAATTTTATGGTCACTGGGAGTTTTTTTGGTGGCCCATGCAGGTCATTTTCGTAAAAGATTGCGAACTTGTGGTGGTACTTAAGTTAGTCATACTACTGCAAGCCTGCGACTAGAAAATTGCTCATTCACAATTAGGATTGATTTAATTTTAGGGAATGACTAGGACTAGGAGTCCCTTCTTCAATTTGACCCTTGGGTAGTTAAGGTTGCTAATTAGGCCATGTGAATTAGCCAATAATTTATTGAATTTTAAACCCTATTAGATATTTGATACTATGTGTCACGACCCGCACCCTGAAGAGGGGCACGAGTACGTGGTTACGTCCAGCCTACGCCGCAGTATCGGCGGTAGAACGCTGTATATAGGATCTGTAAATACTACGACTAAAACAGATAAATATACCTGTACAGTATATACACTCCGAGTGGAGGTGACATAGCAATACAGTCTCAATCACATATATCAAACTAAGGTAGATAGTACGGAAAAGAAATATGATAGAATAAACAGGAAATGAGTCCAAGATCCACAAGTCAGAGCTATACACAAACATCCAGAGTCTCAGAAAATATATAGATACTACAAACTGAAATGTACTAGCTGGCTCGCTGGCCAGGCAAACCTAACTAAACTAAGCTACTCAGGGTGAGCAAAATCTAGTGGCTCTACCAACAAGCCACGGTCTAAGTCTAATCCATCAGACTCAACCCCATAGTAGGTCGGGCAATCGGCCTCGGAATCATCTGTAAAATTTGTCAACGATATCCTGTCAGGAAAATGAGCAAGTACAAACACCAACAGCAGTTCCATATGAATTGATAAATTCTATAAGAGACAGCGTAATGAAATACAAGACAAAATCAACTGGAAATATATATCATGGTGTGAGTACTGAAAAGGACGACGATATGAATGTAAATAGGACGACTTGGGAACTGTTTGGAAAGCCGAGTTACAACCCCTAAACCAAACAAGGACTGGAGCTGTAACCCTTCTCCCGAACAGAACTTAGTCACCACAGATAATAAATATAAAAGGTGCCTTGAATTATAGTGCGTCATGTGATCGGCTTGGGAAAAACATGTTCAGACCTTCCATCCGATCGGCTACGAACAAATAACAAGTGTTAAGCAACAAGTGTGAAGATAAAGCCGGTCACCATGGAAAGTTGTGAACAAGTAGCTATGGACAAGTGTCGAGTACAAGTGTGAAGCAACAAGTGGGTATTTTGATCACACAACCACTAATAACTCCCCATCTCCGAATAGTATAAAGGATTCGGACATAACACGTCATGACACGAGATTTAAAAGCAGGTGATCAGCCCACTCCCAAGTCCTTATCTATACAAGTACAAGTAACAAATCGAGTCATGTACCAATATACCAAGTAATCCAGGAACAACATCTCATGACAGGATCCGACATATACTAGTCCGTAAAATATCATGTCTGAAAATCAAGTAAGACACTACGACTGAATCGGATATAGCAGATATCAAGACAATGAAAACTATCAGTGAATGTACTCGCCTGCGGTCCTGAGCTGATAAGGTGAACAGACGTTCAGAGTAATCACAAACCTAAAGATGAGATACTATGAGTTAAACAGGGTTTTACTGAAAAAGGAATCTAATTCAAGTCATGAATGCAAGTTTAAGTCAAAACTAGGTCAATCTAGGTCAGACTGAGTCACACTAGGTCATACTGGCTAATACTGGGTCATACTAGGTCACTGAGAGTCAATCCAAGTCAAACTAGGTCGAACGGGGTCAAAGGTTGACTTACAGTTGACTTTTAGTCAAAAAGTTAACTCTGGCCAACTCTGGTCAACACTGAGTCAACCCTGGGTCAACCCTAGGTCAAACTAGTCTAATGTTGACTAACAGTTGATTTTCAGTCAACTGGTCAACTCTGGTTTGGTTTCGGTCAAATCGGGTCGCTTAAAGGCTAAGTTTGACTCTCGGTTGACTTTTGTTGACTTTTGGTCAAAAAGGTCAACCGACGTCAAAACTAGTCTATGAGCAACATATTTGATCATTACCAACCAAGGGAATCGGGTTCTAACTCTATCTTAGACTCCTAACTCAAATACCCTATTTCGAGGCAAAACTAACATTTACCCTACCAAGGTAAATCCCGATACCTTGCCCAATACCAAGGATACCCCGCTAATACCCAAGATACTAGCCTAGGCTCCTTAGGGTAGCTAGATACTATCCTATCTAAGGTTTACCTACCAAGAAACATGGGTATCCTAGGTATCTAGCCTATGTTAGGATATGTACTAGTTATCTACCTTACCTCTTTACCCCTACAATATCTATATCCTCACACACACTCTAACACCACCCACACAACTCACACACACAATTACATAGATCATAGGAGTATGAAATGTGGACTGGAATGAGAGTGAATGAAGTGAAGTGAATGGTGAATGGGGGATGAAAATATGGATTGAATCAATATGGAAAAGATATATAGAAATTGAAGTGGACTAATTTGTGATGGAAATGATATGAATTGATATGAAATGATATTTGTGAATGCATGAATGGTATGAAATGAATGAAGGGGTGGAAGAATGAATGAAATGGAAGAATGCATTAGGGAATAGAAGAATGAATGAAATGGAAGAATGCATCAAGGAAAGGGAAGAATGTGAAAAATTTAAGCTGAAATGGGGCTGAGTTTTGTACTGTTTCTAGGGGCTATCCAAGTGGAAATAGGGGCTGAATTGGATGTGCAAACATGGGGCTTTGAATGCATGGAAGAGCCAATGGATGGGGGGGGTCCTATGGGGCTGAAATGTAGCTAAATATAGGGTGATATGGCTGTCCAAATGGGGCTGAATTTGGACAGTTTTGGGCTAAATTTCAGGCTGTCAAATGGTCATGGGAATGGGCTGAAATTGCTGTCCATGGGGGTCAAGTATAGGGCTATACATGGCTGAATAGTAGGCTGTTCTATGGCTGCAATATGGGGTGAATGTGGGCTGTTTTATGGGTTAAAGGACAGCCAACATATGGTGTATCAAAGGGCTGATATGTGGGAGTTTTAAGGGATGCAAGGACTGCCATATCTGTGTTTGGGACTGTCAAAAGGCCATATAGGGACAGCCATATATGTGGAAAAACTGGACAGGAATGAAGCCATGTGAGGGGGCTGTCTTGACAGTGAAGGACAGCCACAATGGCTTGGTTGATGGCTGTCCTTTGGACAACAGTAAATGGGTTTCCCCCTCTTCCAAACACTCTCTATCACTCACATATCACCACCTATATCTCTCTCAACCATAACATCAAACACCTATCCTTCACACCCTCTACAAACACAAACACACACTCAACTCCTCTCTTGGCCGACCCCTAGCCCCCATCCAAACACCAATCCACACAAACACATGCCATAGTATATATGTACATATATAAACCAATATATATATATATATAATATATATATATTATATATATATATATATATAATATATATATATATATACACACACATATATATACATAGAGATTAATTATATCACCAAATATATACACATAGATATTAGAATATAATACATTATGATACATTGGAAATACCTTCTCTAAACAATATAAAATTGGAATTTAAATGTCTAATAATTTATTACACAATATATATATTAGAAACAAGAGTCCAATAGGAATTTTTCCACTTGGACACAAACCTACACATAGGACACTCCTAAAAGTCTCCAAAAGGACACGAAACGGACACAAATGGAGACACAACCATGGGGTTATTCCTATGGGTCAAAAATAATCCTATATGCATGTTGGGGTGATTTAGAAGAGATCCGGGAGAGAGATTCAAAGGAAAAGGACTTCCGACTCGATACCGACACGTAGAGATTCCAAAAGGACACGAACGAGCTCCGAATCCTCTCAAATTTGGGGAGCTCCTTCCTTGGGTTGAATGGAGAAGGAAGGAAGAAGATTTGGTGAAGAAATGGGAAGATTTGGTGATAGTTTAATTAGGGAAAGCTCTCTAAAAAATGGGGAAACAAGAGAGAGAAATGAAAGGAGAAATAATAAAGTGACTTGTGCCTATCCATGCCAAAAGTGGCCAGCCATAATGGTAGGTTTTGTCCTATTAGGAAAGGTCAAAAAGCCCCCTACACTAATCTATTAGTTAATACATGGAAGGGCTTCTAAGTCGGGGGTAGTTTAGTCATTCCTAAAACCACTAATCCAAATTAATCCTAACCAAAACAATTAGCCTAGTCACTAACTAAAATATCTAACATGTGGGCCATGGCTAACTAGTGTGTGGGCCCGCTAAGGTCAACACTACCCCGGGTCCTCGAAACAAGTCAAAACAAGTCGGAATGAGTTGAAATTCGAACCCGATTCAAATAACCCCAAAATAATACAATAAATAAATAAATAATTACAAAATAATTTAAAAATAAAAAATGACAAAAATAACCCTGTTTCTGGAAACTGGGGGTGGCACTATGTTAGAATCAAAGGTGGGTAGACTATTCGCTTGGTAAGTTAGGCCTTCATAGAATTCAATTCCTAATTTTGATCATTTGTGCCATTTTATCTTCTGCCTTCTCTAAACCTTGTTTTATTTTCAAAACTATTTTACGATCGTTTTTTTCAATTCCTAATCTTGGTTCAATTATCTATATGTTAATTCAAGTCGCCTTCGTTCATTTTTGTGATCGTTTTGTTTTCAAAACTGATACTTTTATTCAAGGGCAGATACTTACATTTTCTTATCATGATCAACTTGTTTGAATTTATAGAAGTTCCTTTGAAATTCTTATGGATATAGTTGAAATAATTTTTGATGACTTACAATGGTAAGACAGATGCGCACTGTCCCCATTTATTTGAATTATGGAGACTGCGGGTTGACTGCAGCTAGCAGCGCACTGGCGTGGCATGATCCCTAAGTTGAAATAATTTCAAGTAAGCGTAGGTTGTCAAATGTTACTAAAGCTATATCCTAGTTGCATTATTTGATCCTTTGATTTATTATGTCAATATTGGGTGGAGTTGATAAAGTGTTCGATAACATGTTATACTTGAGTCACAAAACCAAGGGTTCACGACAGCCAGATGTACACTGACGAGGCATGGATTCTCAGTTAAATGACTTCGGATATACTTATGATTTTGAATATCATAGCGACTATATCTTTTATTGGTATACGACTATTACATTTGTTTTTCTTTTTTTTCTTTCAAATTTGTTTGATATCGTATTTCTTGTTACCACATTCTCTACAACTAGTAGTTCTTTATTTCTCTCATATTTTTCTATTTTCGAATTATCATCTTTTAAACCTATTTTGATGTCCTTCCACTATATTTATAAAATGTATTTAGATTTTGATTATATGCCTGATCAATTTCGATCATTCATCACATTATTTTCTTGATTATATTCTTTGTCGTACTTATTCATATTGATTGGTCATGTATATTTTGATGATATTCTTGGTTGTGCCTATTTTTATCTTTTAAAATTTCAAGGACGAAATTTTCTAAGGTGGGTAGATTTATAAGCCCACTTTCCAAATTCTTAATTTTTTTAAATTTTATTTGTTTATGATTAATTTTATGGTCATTGGGAGTCACGCCAAAGCTTGTAGGTGGGCTATGACCATATTAAGGTCGTATGACCTCTAGGTAGCTTATATATGTATTATTTAGCTATTTTATATTTTTCTACAATTTTTGGATATATTTAGGTATTTAATATTTAATATTTTATTATTTTTAAGGACTTTCAGTATTTACTGTAAGGTCATACGGGGGTATTTCTGGACCAAATATTTTTATTTGGGCTCTAAATGACTAAAAATTTTCTAGAATATTTTAGAATTTTTCTGGACTTTTTTAAAATTTTTGGGAATTTTTATGTAATTAAAACCTATAGAAATTATATTTTATAGGCTTTGGGAATTTACTGTGAGGTCACACGATGAAATTTTGTGTTAAAATATTTTATTTAGATTCTTGACACTTAGAAATATTTCTAAAAATTTTTAGATTTTTTTTGGATTTTTCTGCAACTTATTTTAATTTATTCGGACTTAAAATAATTTTTAAATAATTTTCTGAATTAAATAAATAATTACCCAGTCATCCACCCAGGTGGCGCCCACCTGTCGACGCCAATGCTACAGTAACAGCCTCTCTCTCCTATATATATATATATAGATATATATATATATTATATATATATATATATATATATATATATTTTATATATATATATGTTATTAATTCACGAAAACCTGGAAATTTCAGCCGCCTTTTTGAGAGAGAGTTCTAGTAGAGATCTCGACTTCCCGAAGCGATTGCCGTCAACTCCGACGTGATTTTCGTGCGCCTTTTTTTTGTTGGAAGCGTATTGAGGTATAATTTTGAGTATCAAATTTATTTTTATAAGTTCTGAACCTTAATTTCTGTAAAATTCGTAGAGTATTAGTCGCCCGAAACTTGACACGGTTTTGACCTTTTCGAGATTTCGGGAGAACGAGAAAACGAAATCACGAACCGTTTAAAGTTTCAGAAAACTAACACTGAGCTCTATGACATATTTTTTACCAAAAATTAATTCATTCATCTAATATTTTAGTTATTTTGTTGAACACAGAATTGATCGGTTGATCACCGTTTTGGTCACGATTAGCCATACCGGCAATAAGTTTTGACCAAAATGTGATTTTGCGGCACGGTTGATTCCAGCACACTCGTGGCGCTAAAATCTACCAAAATGCACTTTCAAAATATAGAGTTCATAATGTTTGACTAGATAGTCAACGGTACGCCTCGATTTGCGTGTTATGGTTTCCAAAATTGGAAACATGACTTTTGATGGCTAAACTTGTATGTTTAGATTATATTCAGATTATTATTAGGTTAAATAAGATTTTTAAGTCATTTATTCCAGAATTAACTATTAATAGATTAGTAACCCAATTAGCCACTTATTCCATGAATTTAGAACTAGAACATTAGAATTGACTTGTAGTTTTCGTGCACGGTTCGTGGTGCGATATGTGTTACAGGTTGACAGCTTCTAGATCGGTATTTCTCTCATCCTCTACTTGTGACTACAGTTTGGGCAAGGATTCAGGCAAGTACAGTATTCCATTTATGTTTTAGTTCATTATAATGTTTTCTTTATTGTTTCCTTGTTTGATATCCCATTGAGACATTGCTTGATATTCTGTAGACATACGATTGTGACACCGTAGCTATTGTATTCTTCTTAGTGTAACATTGACCGTTATTGATTGTTAGAGAGTTGGGAGGGGAAATACTCGGTAAGTACGTGAACAAACCCAAATATTTTGATTGTGGATAGCTAAGTCATATATCCCACGTATGAGTTACTCGTACCCTATTATTGTGGATAGCCATCGTATGATGTGCCGTATTAGCCCAGCCGTTCACGTATTAAAAGGTATTTCACCCACAAGTAGTTGTTCCTATTTTTTCTTTATCTAGTCCATTATCTTGTTAGTTCATATCTTGTTAGTTCATATCTTGCAGTTTACATTTTGCCAGTTCATATCTCGTTAGTTCATACCTTGCTAGTTACATTCTGCTAGTTTATATCTTACTAGTGCTAGTTCATATCATGTTAGTTTATCTCTTGCTAGTTCTTTATATACTCTTTGCCATCATGGTTTCTCGTTGTTCTAACTTATTTTGGACTAACAATATTAATCGCAATATGGTTATACTCTGCTCATTTCTGACTGGATCGTTGTTATAGGTGAGGTTGACGTGCCTACTCTTGCGCTATGGACCATACGAGGGGGAGATAGAGACTCGAAGGCTAAACCGTAGAAGACTAGTTAGTTGTGTGGTAGTTTTCTATAAATGTAAAAGCTTACATTCTTCTTCAAATGTAAAACTTATATATTTTAAAGTTGATTTAGTTGTTGTGAATGAGCAGTTAGTATTTATGAGCACTTTGTTTATTGCGGTCTAGACAGCGTACTACGGTCGACACTGCGGCGTAGGCTAGGCTTGGATACGTCTCTTATCCGAAAAGCGGGTGCGGGTCGTGACACGATGACATCCGTACCCCAGGATGCTGTAGTGGGATGTAAGAATTCGGACGATAGGTGGATGAAATCTGCATGGATTTGACATGCTTAGCATTTTTTTGCATATGCGATTGCATCTGCCACCATTGTGGGCCAACAGTATCCCATGCGTCTGATAAGATCCTGTAGCTTAGGACCAGGCTGATGTGCACCACAGACACCGTCATGAGCTTCTTGTAGTATCTGTTTGGCTTCGTCTCCCGCAAGACAACATAGAAGCATACCGTCAAAACCTCGCCGGTATAGTGTTTTGGATGAGTAATTGTAATAGAATCGAAGTGACCGACGACGGTGCTTCTTTAGGGTCTTTCGGTAAAGTATAATGTACCACAAAGTGGATGAAAGGAGCCCTTCAGTCTTCGCTAGTAGTGCAAATTTTAACTGAATTGCTGAATTCAACATTCAAATTATTTTCGATGCAAAATAATTCCCAATTAGTGATGACAATTAACTGTTGTCATTTCACAGGAATTGCTAATACTGCTACTAGATTTGCAAGTACGTAGGCCTCTATATTGTATGCTCGATATACATGTTCAATAAAGAAATCTTTGAATGATGCAGCTAGTTTGACTGTTGCTTCTTGGTATGGGATGAGATCTTGATGTCGGACTTCATACGTGCCTCTAACCTGGTTGACAATTAGCTTAGAGTCTCTGTATACTTCAAGATAGTCGATATCCAGCTATTTAGCTAACTGGAGACCGATGAGTAAAGCATTGTACTCAGCAACATTGTTGGAACATAGCTCATCCAGAGAATAGGCTCTTTGAATAGCTAATCCTTCTGGGGATACAAGGACAATTTCTACTCCAGCAATGATGATATCGTTGGGTCCAATTCTGGATGCACCATTAAAGAATAGATGCCAAGCAAGTATTTCTTCAGAAATCTGTTGGTCTCTAGAGTTTCATCAGGAATTTTGTCATAGATTTTTCAAGTTTCAGGAATTAGATGTGCGGCCAAGAAGTCATCTAAGGCTTAACCCTTAACAGACTTTTGCGGGACATAGACCATATCATACTGTGCTAGTAGTATCGCCCATGTAGCGAGTCTGGAGTTGAGTGTACGGGCTTTTTCATCAAAATTTGTAGAGGATTGACTCTAGAAATGACGTGAATGGTCTGGCCCGTGATGTAATGACACGTTTTCTGGACGGCGAACATCAAGGCTAAGTATTCTTTTTCTACCAGCTGTATCGATGTTCAACATCGTTTGTTGTGCGACTGAGATAGTAAATTGCTTGTTCATGGTCTTTATTGTACTTTTGAGCTAGAAGGGCACCCAGAGAGTGATCTATTGCTCGAACATACATCAGGAAGGGTATTCCTATGATTGGAGGAACTAGGACTGGAGGGTTCATCAAGTACCGTTTTATGTCTTCAAATACTTGTTGATATTCATCAATCTAAAGGAAAGACACACCTTTCTTCATCAATTGAGTGAACGGTCTGCAGCGTCCAGAGATTTGAGATTAGTCTCCTGATGTACGCAAGTCGTACCGGAATCCTCGTAGCTCTTTTAGGTTGCGTGGAGGACGCATCTCTTGAATGACTTTGACTTTCTCGCGGTCAACGTGTATACCTTTAGAGCCAATAATGAATCTAAAATTTTTGCCACTAAACTCCCAGAAATGACTTGATGGGATTCACTTTGAGTTGATATTGACGCATTAGATCGAAGATAGTCCTTAAGTCTTGGATGTGATTTTCTTTTAGACAATTTTTGACAGCAATATCGTCAACATAGCACTCGACTGGTTTCCGTAAATGTTCACAGAATATACTACTCATAGCTCGTGATAGGTGGCACGAGCGTTCTTGAGACCAAATGGCATGACTGTGTAGTAGTAGACTCCTAGAGGAGTGCGGAAGGGCGTATGCTTTTCATCTTCAAGATTCATCCTCATCTGATTATATCTGGAGAATCCGTCCATGAAAGACATTCGTTCAAACCTGCAGGTATTGTCGATCATGACATTAGTGATTGGAAGAGGAAACTCGTCATTGGGACAAGCTGCATTGAGGTCTCTAAAGTCGATACAGACTCGGACTTTTTCTGTCTTCTTCATAACCGGGACGACATTAGCCACCCAGTCGGGATGTTGTTCCTCCCTAAAAAACCGTAAGCGATAAGTTTCTTGACTTCAGCTTCTATGGCATCCATCATATCAGGTTAGAATTGTCATTGTTGTTGTTTGACCGGTCTAGCATTCGACAATATGTTAAGCTTGTGAGTAGCAATTTGAGGATCTAGCCCCATATCTTCATAGCTCCAGGCAAATACGTCAATGTATTCTCTAATGAGCTGGATCAACTCTTATTTATCTGCTTCGGAAGACTTTTGCTAATAAAGCATGGCCTTGGAGAAGCTTCGTCTTCGACGTCGATCTGAATTAATTCATCTTCAGTGGATGGTTCACACTGTTCGAAGCAAATCTTCCATTGAGTATCCATCCATTGCACCAAGGCTCTTCCTCATAAGCTTCGGTTGAGTCATCATTATCTTCTGATAATTTAGCTGTCACCATATTGGAAGATAGAGTCATTCGATGGACGTACCCTATGCTAGTGTCTGAATCCCATAAGGAAGAGTCAGAAGAATTATACCGTTCTTCTTTATCAGACTCAGAAATATCTGGGTTGTAATTGGCATAGTATAGCCTAATCCATATTTATCTTGTCATAATATTACGACGACTTTTCTTTCGGGGTAGGTATACGGATAGGAGTTTGTCTACCTTTACCACCATTGAGGCCATATTTTAAAATTATAACCATCTTTCGAATGATATTTTTGGATTGTTGACTGTAACGATGTAGTTGAATTCGCCCACTATCATCATTTTTAGAGTCGATATTAAACATAGTCCTTTGATTCGATCCTTTACTGAAGAGGATAGGATGCTCATCTTTCTTCCAAGAAGGAATTAGAAAGAACGAGTTTTGTACTGGTTCAAGTGATACCTCATCTTGGAAAGGTTGAACTGCCCCCAAGGTAAGAGGTTCAAAATTGTCCAAATTTCTAAATAAAGCTACGTGTAATAATTGACATCAATATACTGCAAAGGATATGATACTTTATTGATATTTGCATCAATATTTACAACAGTATTTTTAACCTTGATTGATGACTTACCGAGGTTAATAACAAGAAAGGAGAAGTAGGAGGCTTGTTACGACGAAGGTCGATAACAAGAGGCTTAAAAGAGATGAGCTCCCTTTGTTCTATTTTTTTAGTAGGGGAGGGTTAGTAGAAAAGAGATATTAATGGTCAGCATCTGGGAGGATGAAGGACAAGAAGTGCATCCCTAAATTGGAATTACCAAGACCTCATCTGGATTGTTCTTCCGATCTTCTTCGGTGTCCATAGCCAGTACAACCTTCATATACTCTTCTTCGTACATCTTGGAGTCTGTATAATAGGCCTCAATACCTCAGAAGGGATTGAGATCAGCCACTTATTTTTGACTTCTCCATTGTCATCAATATTTAAAATATTGATGGAGAGTGGATGGCACAATGTTATGTTCATGCAACCACGGTCTTCCTAACAACACATTGTAGGAGACGTGATTGTCAATCACATAGAAAGTAACTTTTGTACGGAGATCGCCAATTTGGACTTTTAGGAGGATCTTTCTAGTGGTTCACTTCTTCTGAAATTAAATCCAAGGATAGACGTGATCATCGTGGAAAGACTATGGACTGGGATCTTTAGCGCATCCAACAGAGTCTTCGGCATAATGCTGAGTGTTGATCCAGGGTCGACCAGAATACGATCGACCTTCATTATGTCGACATATCCTGTAAAGTAGAGAGGTCGATCATGTCGATTGTCCTCCAGTAACATGTCATCTTGAGTGAAGGTGATATTTGGAATCAGTTCCATCATGCTATGGCAGTGAAAGCATGCCACAGGTTCTTCATCTGGTTTCTTAAGATGTGCCAGACAAGTGGCTTGTATCAAAGCCTCACTTAATGTTTCTTGAGTTTCTTCGAGAGATGCATGAGTTCAAAAATAGATAATCTTGCCGGAGTATTGGCTAATTGAGCCAATATGTCAAAATTATATGGTTCTTTTAGTCCTTGCAATGGAGTTGTCTTCTTCAGGTTCTTATCAAAGCGAACTGCTGCTTGCCTTTATCAGCTATTGTCGGTTTAGAAGGACCCGAATCAGTTGGTGGAGCTGATGTTGTAGGGATATCAGAGCAGGAGGAGATGATGTCGAAGGAACATTGGATGCAGGAGGAGGAATGACTACATTCTCCTGCCCTTCTGGGTTATCTCTAAGGTAGAGTCTCCCATATTTGGTACCAGCCATGGCTTCTTCTTCCAGAACAGGCGAGAAAGAAACCATATTGCAATCTTTCACTCGTGTCTTGCTTCTAGAGATTTTTTCTTTTGGGATATGAATGATCTGTCCAAAATTCCAGGCCAACACGGTACTGGTTGTCTTGAAGATATGGAGAAAGAGGTATTGGAGACCCTTTTTGTCATTCAAGCCAGGAGCTTTCTGTAGGTCGTATCCCATCTTCATCATCAGTTCGCGATACTGTTGACTATACCGATAGAATTTTGGTCGATACTTGATCTCTAGCTTCGGTGATACAGTTATCGAAGAATGAAACAAAGTTGTCGCTGGAATGAATATAGTGTTTAGAGAAGGAACACAAACATCCAGTGAAGTGAATTCACTTAAAGTCATATGGCATGACTTATAATTGGTCATCTTCTTTGACTTGGCAGAAGAGTATGTCTTTGGTTGAAAGTCGGCTACCAAATCGGGGTGAATCCACATGATTTTGCCTTTGTCAGTAGATAAAGAACCAAGCTGTCACTTCTTGCTGGCGGAAGGTTGACGATCTCCAAGGTAGCCTTTGGGATAGGAACAACACCGTCTTGTACCAGCTGAGCGGGGAAGTCACCGAACTGTAGAGAGACGACATTGGCCGTCACGTCTTTTCGTCTTGCTGGAGAGTGATTACCTTGGCATTGATCAACTCTTGAATCTTTTCTTTGAGTATGTAGCACACCCTGGTTGGATGCCCCAGGAACCTGTGATACATATAATATTTAGGATTGTCAGTTTTACCTACTTCATCCGACCATTTAGCTTCGGGTCGTTAAAGTTTTGCTTTTCATCAGACAATCGAATATGCTCAAGATATCGTCTTCATCAAAGGAATACTCTTCTTTGGAACGTGGTGCTCTCTGCGGAGGTGCCGTTGGAACAGGTGCTGATTGACTCTCGTTGATGGCTAAGGCTTCTTACCTTTACCGCTGTTTTGACGACCACTACTGTTGGAAGTAGGATGTTCCTCTTTGTCGAGATTAGGCATCGAAATGTCTAGCTGCTTGAACTTATCAGCACTATCTTCGGCTGCCCCGGCACTTAGTATGAAGGAACCCCAATCTTTGAATTGTGTAGGTCCCGTCCACATGCTGACTATAAGTAACAAGTTTGATTTACAAGTATCTATAGTCAATTCATCAGGAGTAGGCATTTTGAGTGCTTCTCGACGAAAGTACTATATGAAACGTTCAGCAGTTTCATTAGGCCTTTGTTTGATTTTAGTAAGGACTGACATGGTCATGTCGTTTGTTCCTTCATAGAACCATTTCAGGAACATCTGTTTTAACGCTGTAAAGGATATTATGCAACCATCTGGCAAGCTATGATACCAGTCATAGACAACACCTGCTAGACATCCGATAAATACTCTAGTGAGTAGAGCATTGTTCTGTTGAAGATGGTCAATCATCATCTCGAAGTGGTTGATATACTGACTCGAAGACGTGCTACCATCAAATAACATTATGGTCGGTGGCTTATATTTGGGTGTGAATGGAACTTTCTTCCACTCAGCAGGATTGGGTTGTTTGTTCCCTAGTTTATGTAAACCCTCCTTTTGCTTGAAAGCTTCAAACTAATTCTGTAGAAGCTTGACTGCCCCTAAAGAGTCTTCCGATGTTGGAGGGGCGGTAGACTGGTTTGATGGATTGGGCGGCAGAACTGCATGATAAGTACCACCCCCAGTACCAGAATAACTCGGGGTACCTTGAGCTGGCACAGTAGCATTGAGAGGGGATTGTACCCCAGACCAATATTGGTATGTGCAGAGACTGCTACGTGTTCTTGGGTTGGAATTAGATTCAAAATCGACGGAACAACATGTTCACTGTGTGCATGCTCGTAACCAAGTCATCCATGGCTTTTAGGTTGGCCTCCAGAGCAGCGATTCATTGTTCATGACTGGCGGAACTAGAAGCGTCTTGCTCTTCGTTGGTAATGTAGATAGATACTTCTCTGGACACTGAGGATGAGTTGGTGGACAAGATAGTCCAATCAGAATCTTCACTAGGTATCGAAGTCTGGTAAGTTGCTACTCCCAATGTTAGGAGTAGGAAGATTCCTTTGACCGAAGAAACTTGATTTTAGAAACCTTCGCTGAATGCCAACTGGTGGATGGCACAGACTGTTTTAGACTTGTCTAGCCTACCATATAACTTGATGGAAGGAATTCTGCCTTGCGTTTGTTAAGATATATGCGCATATCAGTATTATACGCCACATGTTTGTCAATCTGAGACACTATCAAATTTCTCTGCTTTGATCTTGATATGCGCATGGTTGGGAGATTCTGACTTTCGCCTGATTGGTGCGGGCCAGTTTGAAGTGGATTAGGCAGTATGCCATGTTGTTCTGTGTATACTATCCCAACGCGTATGGCGTGACGCAAATAGGAAGCAGGAAAGCAACTTTGAGCATAGTCTAATTTTTTGGCATTGATTTGATCGTCTCTGCCAAGAGAGGTAGAGGTTCAACTCCAAAGTGTTCTGACATCGATTGGCAAAAAGGCACAATCAGATGGATTTGCCACCGAGTCCAGGACTAGGGAAGATAGGGAGTGGCCACAAGGTGTTTTCCCTTATTCTGCACAGGGTCAGTAATTGTAACCCCTCTTCCCAGAAACCTTGAGAATATTTTTATTTAGTTATTGAATTAAAAAGGTGAATTTTTGGAACTTTAAAAGAATTTAATTAATTAATTATTATAGATGACCGTAGCCATGGTTGAGTTTTGAAGTACAAGACGACTAGGAATCATGGCAAAGATAGTGCAGTGGCGTGCTTTGACTAGTGTTTAGCCATGGTAGGGGAATGCCGAGCCATATGTATGTTCTAACTAGGAAAACTATGCCAAGTTACGACTTGACCTCTTTAAATTGATTTAATTAGTTTTATTTTGTTTATGACTTCTTAGGAGATCCGGTCGTACCAAACTGGCTCGGACTGGACCCGAACCAAGCCCAAACCCATGTAGGGATGTTTGTGTAGAAAGACGTCCAGGTAGAGATATTTTAAGCATATGCATATGTTTCGTGTTTATTTTAGGGATTAGCAAATATTCTCTAAATAATTATTATATGTATAATACATGTACTAATAATATTTATAGGTCAATTATAAAATACTTGCACAGTTTCTTTGGACCAAGTAACCTAGGAGTATAATGTGTCACCAATAATACTACTATTATTTGTTTATTGTAATTTGTATCATTACTATTATTATTATTAACATTGATGTTGTTATAAAATAAAATTAGTTATTATTAATTTGTTATTTATTTCATTGTCAAATATATATATATATAAAATATATATATATAAAATATATATAAAAAAAAATATATATAAAATATATATATATATTAAAAAAAATATTATATTTATATATTTATATATTTGTATATATATATTCATGAGTCCATAAATAGACTCTATACTATACCAGATAAATATAATATTGATAATTTATTAATATTTTATGAGTATTTCTTATGAATAGAGATATATGTGTGTGTATATATATATATATATATATATATATATATATATATATATATATATATATATATATATATATAAAGATAAAGAAGGAGAAATTCTAGCCCAGCTCGAACCCGAGCCCATTCCAGCCTTCTTCCAACAACGCACTGTGTATATTTAGAGAGATCGAGAGAGAGACAGAGAGAGAGAGAGAGAGAGAGAGAGAGAGAGAGAGAGAGGAGTCGGCCAAAAACCTAAATACCTTGGATCCCTAATGACCTAGCGCACCCCTGACATACGTCGATGGCCGTGCGCCACCGCAGGCACGCCGGAGCAGCCTCAAGCACGACGGACAACAGCAGCGTACACGCGAGCGGGGTACCACCTTCTTCATCATATTTTCTTGCGTATATTCAACGGAATTTGATTTCATAAATTCCTTTAAAATGCCTATATAACCATCTCGGATCCCTGTGAATTAGTTCTTTTTGAACTGATTCATATTCGACGAGAAATCAACAAGAACATCGAGGAAAATCTGTTCCAAAGTAGAGTATAAAGCAGTATATCGACCCAACATGGAAGACATAAATAGGGCTCGATAGTCAGTATTTTCGAAAACCAATTAAACACAGTAGAAGACAATATAAAGGGCTACAAATTCTTTTTATAGATTTAGTTTTCATCTACTGTACACAGATTAATTCGATGATAAAGTTTAGTAAAAACCTGTTTTCAAAACAATGGAAATTTTAATGAATCCTTCGATAAGACGTGCGTTCCGCCAAATCGGGCGACGTGGTCATGAACCGAAAGCATCAAAAGGTGCGTATCGACTTCGCGGATGTGTGGGCCATGTCGGAATTCAAATTGGTCGCGTATGTGTGACGAATTTGATGCGTATCTGTCAAAATTTACCGTGTCAACATATTTACAAATTTTCTAATTACTTTGTGCATATTCGTCAGATCGAGACGAAACTTGCGCCAATAGGACCATAACATTTTTCTGGTTCTGTCTGCCAAGTTTGGTCCGATTCTGAGACAGTTGACCAGATCGCCATTTTGCGGGCCCTACGATCTGACTCAACGGATGAATTTGTGTACGACCCACTGGAATCCAACTTTGGACATACGATTGGGTTTGTCTCGTCAAAACAAATCTGTAGACATATAGTTTGACGACTTTAGAGACCATTGACTCTGGCACGCTTTTCGGTACAAAACAGGTCCAACGACACACATTATTTTGGCCCGAAATAACCATTTTGCCCCTGTGTCCAGAATTGGACTTATGGACAGGCAATCCTAGCTAATTTAACTATTCTGAGAATGTTGGCAATGTCTGTTTCAGCTTTCGGAGACAGTTGTGAGATTTGATAAAGCTTACTAGTTGACGGTATATTGTTAGTTCTTCTTGCTACCACCAGGCAAGTATACCTTGCCTCTCTCTACAGTTTATTTACTTGATGATAGTCTTTTGTTTATATGTCATCTTTTAGTTCTCTCGTTGATTTCTGTCTATATGTTTTCTTCATACCATGTTTATCAGCTTATTAGTCTTGCTTGTATCGCACCATCTTTTCGTGACTTGATAGTGTAGTTATACCGGGCTTGATCTCATTATAGTTCATACTAGGGTTGTCCTTACCTGTGTCATGACCGAGTTGTACCACATCGTCACCTGTATCTTGACTGAGTCATGTCTACAAGTATGTGTAATTGAACTACGATTCCTGTATCGTTTCCTCAACATGCGAGTCCACAATCGTGGCGAGGGTTGACCGTTTGCACCTGCGAGTCCACACTCGGGGCGAGGGTGTTTGTCTTGATCTGTTTGCACCTGCGAGTCCACACTCGGGGCAAGGGTGTTTATCGTGAACTAACCTGCGAGTCCACATTCGGGGCGAGGGTTAGTGTTTAGTTCAAACTATCGAGTCCACACTTGGAACGAGGGTTTGATATCCTTTGATCTCTTGTTCACCAGTTCTCTCCCAGTAGTTCATTTATGCGTAGTTGTTTCCGTGTCCGTGTTCATAGTCACCTATCAGTAGCCATTTGTCAGTTTTTGTCTCGTTTCCTATTTATAGCATGTTTATATTCTTATGCATGATAGAACAGTTAGATAGGCATATTTTTATGTATCTTGCTATGTCCCCTGAGAACCTGATGATCTCTTCAGGTTAGCGATTGCATGGAGTTAGTTAGCAGTGCAGGGTGGTAGATGTTTGTGATACACTTGCAGGATCCAGGTATATTGATATTACACTTATTATCCATTCGTGCTTTCATTCCTTATCATGATATACTCTGCTTGTTAGTTTACTTTATGGACTCATGTTAATTCTTGGAGTCTAATCGGACATGTATGCTAGTGGGCTGCAGACTACGACTCATAGTGTTCATTCATGTTTCATATTCTTATTGTGGATTGAGATATAGTATTGCCTTGTCATGATTAGACCCATTACATAATCCAGACAGCGTTTACGTATTCGAGTTGGACTGGAGTCCGCTCGATACGTAGCTGGCTTGCTCACGAGTTCGCATTCGAAAAGCGGGTACGGGTCGTGACAAGTTTTTTGGTGGCCTATGCAGGTCAGAGCATATCGTATCGGTTACGTAACTGTACTGATACAAGCCTGCGACTATGACTAAACCTTAGAAATCTCAATCCACACTGTCTTGAAAATTCTCCTAGAAATTTCTCTACGTCCTTGAAATTTCATATTGTTCTCGATTATTCTTCTATGCCTTCAGAACCATTGATTGTTGTGTTTTTCTATTTCGGGGTGACGAAATATCGTGCTGTCTAGAATATATTAGAAATTCTTAAAGTTATAGTATAATATTGCTTGATTATTTAATTTTTGGTTGTTTGATAGATATGTGGGGATTATAGATGCCATATGTCTTAGATATCTATGGATAATGACTCTAGCAACTAGATGGAAGGTTATAAAGTTTTAGTAACATACCTTTGAGGGAGTAGCGTGACCAAAGGTGGGTAGAAGTCCTCGAGGTTTCGTAGTTACAAATGGCTTGGAGAAGGATATAAACTATTTTTGAGGAATTAAAATTCTAGGAGATTAAGGTAAGAGTAGACCACTTACTTTTGAATTTTAAGCAATAGTTATGAATTAGAATTTCGAGGACAAAATTATTTTTAAGGTGGGTAGATTTGTAACCCCTCTTCCCGGAAATCTTGAGAATATTTTTATTTTAGTTATTGAATTAAAA
Organism: Iris pallida; assembly: GCA_029216955.1. Lineage (NCBI taxonomy): Eukaryota > Viridiplantae > Streptophyta > Magnoliopsida > Asparagales > Iridaceae > Iris > Iris pallida. The sequence goes on from JANAVB010034619.1 coordinate 22,463,760, forward strand.
AGGGTGAATTTGTGGAACTTTAAAAGAATTTAATTAATTATTTATTATAGATGACCGTAACCATGGTTGAGTTTTGAAGTACAAGATGACTAGGAATCATGGCACAGATAGTGCAATGGCGTGTTTTGACTAGTGTTTAGCCATTGTAGGGGAATGCCGAGCCATAGGTGTGTTCTAACTAGGAAAACCATGCCAAGTTACGACTTGACTTCTATAAATTGATTTAATTAGTTTTATTTTGTTTATGACTTCTTAGGAGATCCGGTCGTACCAAACTGGCTCGGACTGGACCCGAACCAAGCCCAAACCCATGTAGGGATGTTTGTGTAGAAAGACGTCCAGGTAGAGATATTTTAAGCATATGATATGTTTCGTGTTTATTTTAGGGATTAGCAAATATTCTCTAAATAATTATTATATGTATAATACATGTACTAATAATATTTATAGGTCAATTATAAAATACTTGCACAGTTTATTTGGACCAAGTAACCTAGGAGTATAATGTGTCACCAATACTACTCTTATTATTCGTTTATTGTAATTTGTATCATTACTATTATTATTATTAATACTGATATTGTTATCAAATAAAATTAGTTATTATTAATTGGTTATTTATTTCATTGTCAAATATATATATATATATATATATATATATATATATATATATATATATATATTTATATATATATATATATATATATATATATAATATATATATATATATATATATATATATATAAAATATATATAAAAATATATATATATATATATATATATATATATATATATATATATTTATATATATATATATATATATATATATATATATATATATATAAATATATATATATATATATATATATATATATATATATATATATATATATATATATATATATATATATATATATATATATATATATATATATATATATATAACTCTATTTATAAGAAATACTCATAAAATCTTACTAAATTATCAATATTATATTTATCTGGTATAGAGTCTATATATTATCAATATTATATGGACTCATGAGTTATATATATATATATATATATATATATATATATATATATATATATATATATATATATATAATAAAGAAAAAGAGAAAGAAGAAGAAATTCCAGCCCAGCTCGAACCCGATCCCATCCCAGCCTTCTCCCAATAACGTATAGTGTATATTTAGAGAGATTGAGAGAGAGAGAGAGAGAGGGGGAGTCGGCCAAAACCCTAAACCCCTTGGATCCCGAACGACCCAGCGCACCCCTGACATACATCGGCAGCCGTACGCCACCACAAGCACGCCGGAGCAGCCTCAAGCATGGTGGACAACAGCAGCCTGTAGCAACGTACGCGCGAACGAGGTACTACCTTCTTCATCATATTTCCTTACGTATATTCAACGAAATTCGATTCCGTAAAACCCTTTAGAATCGCTATATAACCATCTCGGATCCCTGTGAATTAGTTCTTATTGAACTGATTCGTATTTAACGAGAAATCAATGCGAACATCAAGGAAAATCTGTTCCAAAGCGGAGTATAAAGCAGTCTATCGACCCAACATGGAAGACAGTAATAGGGCTCGATAGTTAGTATTTTCGAAAACTAATTAAACACAGTGGAAGACAATATAAAGGGCTACAAAACACTTTTTATAGATTTAGTTTTCATCTACTGTACACAGATTAATTCGATGATAAAGTTTAGCAAAAACCTGTTTTCAAAACAATAAAAATTTCAATAAAACCTCCGATACGACGTGCGTCTTGCCAAACCGGGCGACGTGGTCGCGAACCAAAGGCATCAAAAGGTGCGTATCGACTTCGCGGATGTGTGGGTTTTGACGGAATTCAAATTGGTCGCGTGTGCGTGACGAATTTGATGCATATCCGTCAAAATTTACCGTATCGGCCTATTTGCAAATTTTCTAATTACATTGTGCACGTTCGTCAGATCGAGATGAAACTTGTGCCAACATGACCATATCATTTTCTTGTCCTGTATGCCAAGTTTGGTCCAATCCTGAGATAGTTGACCAGATCGCCATTTTGCGGGCCCCACCATCTAACTCAACGGGCGAATTTGTGCACCGTCCACCATAATCCAACTTTGGATATACAGTTGGGTTTGTCTCATCAAAACGAATATGTAGACATGTAGTTTGATGACTTTAGAGACCATTAACTCTGGCATGCTTTTCGGTGCAAAGCGGGTCCAACGGCTGACATCGTTTTGGCCCAAAATGACCATTTTGCCCCTACGTCCAGAATTGGACTTATGGACAGGCAATCATAGCTAATTTGACTATTCTGAGAATGTTGGCAATGTCTGTTTCAGCTTTCGAAGATTGTTGTGAGATTTGGACTTTATAGCTTAGCAGTTGACGGTATATTGTTGGTTCTTCGTGCTACCACCAGGCAAGTATACCTTGCCTCTTTCTACAGTTTATTTACATGATTATAGTCTTTTGTTTTATATGTCATCATTTAGTTCTCTAGTTTATTTCTCTCTATATGTTTTCTCCATACCATGTTTATTAGCTTATTAGTCTTGCTTGTATCGCACCATCTTTTCGTGACTTGATAGTGTAGTTATACCGGGCTTGATCTTATTATAGTTTATACTAGGGTTGTTCTTACCTGTGTCATGACTGAGTTGTACCGTATCGTCACATGTATCTTGACTGAGTCATGTCTGTTGGCCCATTCGTCATAGTCAACCTGATTTTAATAATTGATCAAAACTCTGTCTGGATATACGATGCTTGTTGGGACATCTCAGCTTCTTAGACATAAGCAAGATTGGATATTCACTCCGTTCAAGACTGAAGATCTGTTTGCCTACTTGAGTCTGTACTTCCTATGCAATATAATTTTTCATTTTATTTGAGTCTAGGAATACGTTGTACACCGAGTCGTACTGGCAAATAGGCTATCCCCAAAATAGTTCAAAATGTTTTTAAAGTGACCTATCAAAATGTTTACAAAAAGGTTTTCAAAAAGGTTTTCAAAAATCACCAAAATCTATTTTTAAAACCCTAACCTAACCCTGACAGAACTCGGCCAGAGTTCGGCCAGAGTTCGGCCAGAGTTCGGTTGGTGGCCGTTTGATTTTTGAATTCTCTGGAACTTGGTCCTCCTGCAGTTGCGGATTTGACCGAGATTTGCTCATCGAGTTCTGCCCGAATTCTGCCCGAATTCTGACAGAGTTCTCCCTTTGGAATTCCTATAAATAGAGATGGATTTCGATCATTTCAATTCACTCATTCACTTTCAATCTTCTCTCTATCTAAAAAGCTTTCTGCCTTCCAAAGAGTTTTCTAGAGCTTTCATTTTCAGATCCCAAGCCAGTTACAATCCTCTAGTCGATTTGCCAGTACGGTACGGTCTAGAAGTTTCTGAGAGATTGTAATCAGAAGGCTTGATTGAAGAATACCTCTTCACATTTGAAGTTGGACGAGTTCTTCGTATCAAAGCTCGCGTTGTAGAAGTTGCAAGGACTTTGTAAGAAAACTTGCAGTTTTTCCTATAGTGGATTCAACTGGTAGCAAGAGTTCTACCGACTGGATTAGTCCTCAACAGAGGGATACCAGTATACATCGCTGTCTTTGCGTTTGCTTTCTGAACTCTGCCTTTACATTATTTCAACTGTGATTATATACTGTGATTGTGTTGCTAACATTTTTTAATTAGCATTATTCTGCTGCCAACTCTATTCACCCCCCCTCTACAGTATTACGCTTTACTATATCGTTCCTACAATTGGTATCAGAGCGGGTGTTACAGGTAAAGCGAGGTAACAGTGCTATTATTTATTCATTATTTATTAGATCACAGCACATCACATGGCTACTATGAAATTCACAAGTGAAGGTCAGGCCACAAACAGACCCCCTCTGTTTGATGGTACTAACTACACTTATTGGAAAACACGGATGAGTTTCTTCTTGAAATCTCTTGATTTTGACTTATGGGCTATTGTTCTTGATGGCTATCAGAAGCCACCTCATATAAATGTCGAGGGAGTTTTGGTTGAAAAACCCCAAAGCAGTTATACAGAGGAAGAAAAGAAAAAGGCCAGTCTTGACGCACGTGCCATTAATGCTCTTTTTTGTGCCTTAGACAGAACAGAATTTAACAGGGTATCTACATGCACAACGGCAAATGGTGTGTGGAAGCTTCTCGAAGTTACTCATGAAGGCACGACTCAAGTCAAGGAGTCAAAAGTCAGCAGACTTACTCAAGAGTACGAGGCGTTCAAAATGAAGCCAAATGAAACAGTCACACAAATGTTCGAGAGGTTCTTGGATATTGTAAACCCTTTGTCCTCCTTAGGCAAAGATTACAGTAACCACGAAAAGATTCGCAAACTCCTGCAAGCTCTCACCAAGAACTGGATTCCGAAGGCTACAGCTATCATTGAAGGAAACGACCTCACCACAATGTCACTTGAAGTACTCATGGGTAAACTACTCACTCATGAACTGGAGCTACAAGATTTTGAAGAACCTGCACCAAAGAAGAAGACTATCGCCCTCAAGGCTCAGCACAGAAAAGCTGCCGAAGATGACTCAGACAGCAGTGGATCTGATGCTGAAGATCAAGCTCTCCTAGCAAGGAAGTTCAAAAGATTCATGAGACATGAGAAGAGAGTCAAAGAGAACAACAGCAACAACTGGTACCAAGAAGATGCTGTCTGCTATGGCTGCAAGAAGAAGGAACATATGAAGAAGGACTGTCCCATCAACTCATCATCGAGCAAGAAAAACAACAGGTATGAAAAAGGCAACCTGAAAAGATCAACGTCTCGGAAATATGCCAACACCAGCATATGGCATGAGAGTGAAGCTAGCGACTCAGAAGATGAACATTCAGAGGACGCTGCAAATATTTGCTTCATGGCAATCGATCAGGTACCTACTGAACCTGTAGAAACATATGATGACTTCACCTTTGAGCAATTAGGAGATGCCTTCAGTGACCTGATGCTTGACTACAGGAAACTGCATAGTAAATATCAGACCGCTAAGAAGGTACTCAAAGAGTACAAAGGAGAAATAGGAAGACTTACCGACCTACTAGCTGAGGTTAGAGCTAATGTTAGTGAGTCTGGTGAGCTTTCCTCTATAAAGCTCTTATTACACGAGACTAAACAGTCATCCGAAGAGAAAGACAAGATTATAGACCAATTGAGAGAAGATCTTTCTAGAGAAAAGAAAAGTCTTCAATCCGCACAAATCAGAATGGAATCACTCACTTCTGATTATACTAAGTTATATGACACTTCCAAAAGGTTGGAAATTAGGTTAGGAAAACAGCCTGAGCCTGCTGCTTCCTATCCTAACACGTGTCACATACCGAGAATTCGGAACATTTCCAAGCCAAACACTGTCAGACCAAACCATATAAAACCTTTACCCCAAAAGGTTAAGCCCAAACATGATCATAGGTATGCATTCTTCTATACTAGAAAACCCAAACCTACCAACCATGCACACCACTCAGCTTTCAACACTCGACATGCACAATGTCATTATTGTGGCCTCATTGGTCATATATCATCTGCATGTAGAATGAGAAAGCTTGTAGATTTAAATGTTTATGCTTGGATACCTAAAGCCAACAATTCAGGACCCTACAAGAAATGGGTACCAAAGGTTTCATCTGCAAACTGTTTTGTAGGTGGAACACCCTTCACATGCTAGAAGCAAATGGATCCTCGACAGCGGTTGCTCACGGCATATGACCGGTGACGCTACCCTATTTGCAACACTGTCGAAGAAGAAGAAGGAAGGCTATGTCTCCTTCGGTAATAATTTGAAAGGGTATATTATTGGTATCGGTGATGTTGGTAAGTCTCCCTATCCCGTGATTAAAGATGTCTGTCTGGTTATCGAGTTGAAACATAATCTGCTCAGCATAAGTCATCTAGCTGATCATGGTTATGGTATCAACTTTGGCAAAGACAAATGTACTATAGTTGATAGCTCAACTGGTAGTACTATCTTTGAAGGAATCAGGGAAGACAATATATATGTTTTCTATCTGTTGGAAGAAGCTAACATTTCAGGTAGATGCTTAATGGCCAAAAGTGATGAGAGTCATCTATGGCACATGAGACTCGGTCATACAAACATGGATACAATTTCAAGATTATCCACAAAGAAGTTAGTACGCGGTTTACCAGACATAACATTCAAGAAGGATTCGGTATGCAGCCAATGTGAAAAGAACAAGGCTACCAGATCCACATTCAAGTCTGTAAATGCAGTATGTACTACTAGACCTCTACAATTGCTACACATAGATTTATTCGGTCCTAGCAGAATTGCTAGCCTCAGAGGTAAATTAAATGCATTTGTTATTGTAGATGATTTTTCTAGATACACGTGGGTATATTTCTTGACACGCAAGAATGACGCATTATCCGAATTTGTCGCCTTTTGCAAGAAAGTACAAAATAAAAAAGGTTACATGATCACTCGAATTAGAAGCGATCATGGAGGCGAATTCGAGAATGCTGATTTTGAGCAATTTTGTGACATACACGAGTTCTCCTGTCCTAGAACTCCACAACAAAATGGAATTGTGGAACGTAAGAACAGAACTCTAACCGAAATGGCCAGAGTGATGTTAAATCAATTTAGCCTACCCAAATACTTCTGGGCTGAAGCTGTCAATACAGCTTGCTTTGTGCTCAATAGAGTTCTAATTCGACCCAAATCGAAGAAGACTCCATTTGAGTTATGGTTTGATAGAATTCCTTCAGTTTCTTACTTTAAGATTTTTGGCTGTAAGTGCTTTATTCTTAATACTAAAGACAACTTGGGAAAGTTTGACGAAAAGGCCGATGAAGGTATATTTCTAGGTTATGCGGCCAAGAGCAAAGGGTACAGAGTCTTCAACAAACGTACCATGATCATCGAAGAATCAATCAACGTCACTTTTGATGAAATGAACCAAATAACTCTCGATGATAGTGATGAAGATCTGCCTACATCAAGTTCAACATCAGCTGAACCTGAACCAAGCTCTGCACTAGCTGAACCCCCTAGAGGAGATCCAGGAACCAGCTACCTACAGAGTCTACCGAAAAGGTTAAAATTCACAGCTGATCATCCACAAGATTTGGTAATTGGTGACATTACCAAAGGAGTAAGTACTCGATCATCCAGTAGAGATATTGTTTCTAGTGTTGCATTTATTTCACAGCTAGAACCTAAATCTATTGATGAAGCATGTAGTGATAGTTTCTGGATAGATGCCATGCAAGAGGAATTGAACCAATTCGAACGGAATCAAGTTTGGAAACTTGTTCCCAAGCCTATTGATCATCCGGTCATTGGCACCCGTTGGGTATTCCGAAACAAACTAAATGAGGATGGTTTAGTAACTCGTAACAAGGCTCGACTCGTAGCTCAAGGATACAATCAAGAAGAGGGTATCGACTACGATGAGACTTATGCCCCAGTTGCGAGATTAGAATCCATTCGAATGTTATGTGCATTTGCATGTTTTCATGATTTTAAACTTTTTCAAATGGATGTAAAAAGTGCTTTTCTAAATGGCTTTATAAAAGAAGAAGTTTTTGTAGCACAACCTCCGGGTTTCACGGATTTCAAAAATCCTGACCATGTTTTTAAGTTGAAGAAAGCCTTATATGGTTTGAAACAAGCCCCTCGTGCTTGGTATGACCGTCTAAGCTCTTTTCTACTTGACAACGGTTTTTCAAAAGGAAAGGTTGACACTACACTATTTATTAAATTTTTTAATGGCAAGCTGCTTTTAATTCAAATTTATGTTGATGATATCATATTTGGATCCACTGATGAATCTTTTTGTCAATAATTTTCTAAGTGTATGCAGAATGAGTTTGAGATGAGCATGATGGGAGAGCTGAAATTCTTTCTCGGATTGCAAATCAAACAAACCGACAATGGGACGTTCATTAATCAAGCCAAGTACACAAAAGATTTGCTAAAGAAGTTCGATCTGGACAATGTCAAACATATTGGCACTCCGATGGCAACTTCAACAAAGCTTGATTCTGATGAACAAGGCAAGCCAGTCGACACACGTAAGTATCGAGGTATGATTGGTAGTTTACTTTACTTAACTGCTAGTCGTCCAGATATAATATTTAGTGTTTGCTTGTGTGCACGTTTTCAAGCTAACCCAAAGGAATCACATCTGACCGCAGTTAAGCGTATCTTCCGATACCTTAAGGGCACTTCTTCTGTCGGCTTGTGGTATCCCAAAACTAAATCCTTTGACCTTATTGGTTATTCGGATGCAGATTTTGCAGGATGCAAGGTTGATAGAAAAAGTACTAGCGGTACATGTCATTTCTTAGGCAAGGCTCTAGTCTCTTGGTTTAGTAAAAAGCAAAATTCTGTAGCCTTATCAACAACAGAGGCTGAGTATATCGCCGCAGGACGTTGTTGCGCTCAGATTTTGTGGATGAAACAAACCCTAGAAGACTTTGATTTATTTTTCACACATATTCCCATTTTCTGTGATAACACGAGCACCATTAATTTGACTAAGAATCCTGTATGTCATTCTCGTACTAAACATATCGAGATTAGACATCATTTTCTTAGAGATCATCATCAAAATGGAGATATAAATCTTGTATACATAGATACTGAAAATCAATTAGCTGACATCTTCACTAAACCTCTAGCGGAAGATCGTTTCAATTATTTACGTCGAGAATTAGGAATTTTGGACGTCAATAATATTAATTGATTTTATTTTATGATTATATATCATTATGCAAAAACTGTGTTAGAGACAAGCTAATAAAGAGTCTGTCTGTCACCACAACTACGGTTGAAGCGAAGCGGTACTTAAGAGTTCCCCGGTGAACCTCCGCCAGCTGGGACAGTACTCCTACAGTTAATCTGAGACAGTCGCTGTGTAACGACATTTAATTCATAAAATATTATTAATTATGTTATTTGAAGACTAAAATAACTAATCTTTGAATTAAATATTTGAAATGAGACAATAAAAAAGAATGGCTAAAATCAACTTTAAAGAACCCTAGGCGAATTCAGCCAGAGCTCTGACCGAATTCGGCCCGAGTTCGGTTGAGGGTGTATGTATATATATACAGAACCCGAGAGCTTCTTCTCTTTCATTGCTTCCAAACTAATTACAACAGCAGCAGCAGCCGACCCCGACCTCCAAACCCTAGTTCTTTACCAATCTATTGCTTCCAATCTACTTGGTGAAATCCTTCCAAAATTTGGAATCGTGCGGAGATCGTTCTTCTCTACAACATATCTAATTTTCGTGAGGTATAACTCCCTCTCTCTCCACCTTTCAATTTAGTGCTTTTTATTTCAATGGCACCTAGATTTAATCCGTCAAAGAGGAAGAAGACCACTCCTAGTGAGGAAGGGTCCTCTTCGAATCCTCACACGGATTCTTTGTTTTCGCCGGTCCAAAAGAGCGACGGCGCTTTCGATGGGTTCTTCTTTCAAACCCTCGATTAAGCTTTATTATGGTACGGTGACTTTTCCACCCGTTCTATATGTAGCGACGCTCCGGTTAAATGGACGGTATTCCCTGATCATCGTCACTTATTTGAGGCATTAGGGTTACACTTACTTGTTAAACTGTGCTTCCCAATAGCAACTAATGCCATTAGATTGTTCTATTGCAATCTCGTAGTTAACACTTTTGACGTGAGCACACGTGTCGGAGGCATAGACATTGACTTCAATGATGTCCTTCTAGCAGAGATTCTTGGTATTCCCAATGAAGGTGAACCGCTAGTTGATATCACGGAATTCAATTTCCCCGAAGGCACTACACTCACGAGTTTCAAAACGGAACTTTGTGCACCTGACAGAGTACGTTCTGGAAAGTTCAAGGCTAACAACCTGAACTTGTTTAACTACGAATTGTATCGCATCATCTACTCTACTCTTCTTCCAAAATCCACTTCCAAGGATGATGTGACTTCGCTTGAGCTGTCCGCCATGTACCATCTTATCAAGGGAATTCCTTTTTCTGTCCCTAAGATAATCATTCAGATGATGGGACGTTGTCGTGCTAGAGATTGAAATCTCTCTTACGCGATGATTCTCCCTCGTATCTTTCAGCGATTCGAGATCGATCTATCGACTTGTACTCAGGACTCTGAGCCCAAGTTACTCCAGCTTTCTCGTCGCAGCCGGACTGCTTCAGCTCCACCTCCTGCTCCTCCTACTGCACCATCTTCACCACATCAGCCATATGCCATGACTTTTGAGGGCATACATCAGCATTTATCAGCTTTGCACGTCTCGATGACGGACATGGCTCGCGAACGAGAGTTCCGCGATGTCACCCGTTACCAGGCGATGGCAAACTCCTTGGCCGATCTACGTTTTGCCCAGACTGGTCACTCTGCTGCTTCCATCCCTCGTCATCCAGCTTTTTCGGGTTACCGCTGTGAGGATGAGGCTGTTCATGCCTACTTCCAGCCAGGTAACGCCTATGACTGGTATCGTGTACCTCGAGATTATGTTGGTGAGTTCTATGCTGGCGCCCCTACTCATCCTACTGGCGCTGGTACTTCTGGTGCTGGTACTTTCGGTCATGCTGGCCACGCTGCTGATGATATTGATGAGGATAGTGATGATGAGATCTGATTTAATTATTAGTGATATTCTATTGTATACTTGGAAATGCTCCGACATTCCAAGTTTTTATCATTTACTTTTTATCAGTACTTTGTAGTTTGCTATCAGTACTTTTTATCTTCATGGACATGTTTTTGATGTTTTATTTATGACATCTCAGTTTATTTCAGCATTTTGTTTAAGCACTATCTCTTTATACTGCTTCTCCATTTTAAACTGCCTGTGAAATATCATGCCTGAGATTTTTTATGTTTTTTTTTTAGCAATACATGCCTGTGATGCTATATCTCTAATTCTTATACTATATTTCTTTTATTTTCTCGCTATTTGTTACTTATGCATTGATTGCGGGGGAGTCTTTTGCATTTAATGCGGGAGAGCCTTCTCTTGTGCAATTATTTTGCTAAGTGACAAAGGGGGAGAAAATTAAAAATGATTATAACATTTTTTTTGAGTTAAATACAGGTTATGAACAATTTCTACTTTTTGATATTTCTTGAACAAGCTTAATGTTATATCATTCATAGTTTGTCAATTATCAAAATGGGGGAGATTGTTGGCCCATTGGTCATAGTCAACCTGATTTTAATAATTGATCAAAACTCTGTCTGGATATACGATGCTTATTGGGACATCTCAGCTTCTTGGACATAAGCAAGATTGGATATTCACTCCGTTCAAGACTGAAGATCTGTTTGCCTACTTGAGTCTGTACTTCCTATGCAATGTAATTTTTTATTTTATTTGAGTCTAGGAATACGTTGTACACCGAGTCGTACTGGCAAATAGGCTATCCCCAAAATAGTTCAAAATATTTTTAAAATGACCTATCAAAATGTTTACAAAAAGGTTTTCAAAAAGGTTTTCAAAAATCACCAAAATCTATTTTTAAAACCCTAACCTAACCCTGATAGAACTCGGCCAGAGTTCGGCCAGATTTTGGCCAGAGTTCGGTTGGTGGCCGTTTGATTTTTGAATTCTCTGGAACTTGGTCCTCCTGCAGTTGCGGATTTGACCGAGATTTGCTCATCGAGTTCTGCCCGAATTCTGCCCGAATTCTGACAGAGTTCTCCCTTTGGAATTCCTATAAATAGAGATGGATTTCGATCATTTCAATTCACTCATTCACTTTCAATCTTCTCTCTATCTAAAATGCTTTCTGCCTTCCAAAGAGTTTTCTAGAGCTTTCATTTTCAGATCCCAAGCCAGTTACAATCCTCTAGTCGATTTGCCAGTGCGGTACGGTCTAGAAGTTTCTGAGAGATTGTAATCAGAAGGCTTGATTGAAGAATACCTCTTCACATTTGAAGTTGGACGAGTTCTTCGTATCAAAGCTCGCGTTGTAGAAGTTGCAAGGACTTCGTAAGAAAACTTGCGGTTTTTCCTATAGTGGATTCAACTGGTAGCAAGAGTTCTACCGACTGGATTAGTCCTCAACAGAGGGATACCAGTATACATCGCTGTCTTTGCGTTTGCTTTCTGAACACTGCCTTTACATTATTTCAACTGTGATTATATACTGTGATTGTGTTGCTAACATTTTTTAATTAGCATTATTCCGCTGCCAACTCTATTCACCCCCCCTCTAGAGTATTACGCTTTACTATATTGTTCCTACAATGTCTACAAGTATGTGTAATTGAATTGCTATTCTTGTATCGTTTCCTCAACCTGCGAGTCAACAATCGGGGCGAGGGTTGACCATTTGCACCTGCGAGTCCACATTCGGGGCGAGGGTGTTTGTCTTGATCTGTTTGCACCTGTGAGTGCACAATCAGGGCGAGGGTGTTTGTCGTGAACTAACCTGCGAGTCCACATTCGGGGCGAGGGTTAGTGTTTAGTTCAAACTATCGAGTCCACATTCGGGACGAGGGTTTGATATCCTTTGATCTCTTGTTCACCAGTTCTCTCCCAGTAGTTCATTTATGCGTAGTTGTTTCTGTATTCGTGTTCATAGTCACCTATCAGTAGCCACTTGTCAATTTTTGTCTTGTTTCTTGCTTACAACATGTTTATATTCTTATGCATGATAGAAGTGTTAGATAGGCATGTTTTTATGTATCTTGTTATGTCCCCTGAGAACCTGATGATCTCTTCAGGTTAGCGATTGCATGGAGTTAGTTAGCAGAGCAGGGTGGTAGATGTTTGTGATACACTTGCAGGATCCAGGTATATTGATGTTACGCTTATTATCCATTCGTGCTTTCATTCCTTATCATGATATACTCTGCTTGTTAGCTTACTTTATAGACTCATATTAATTCTTGGAGTCTAATCGGACATGTATGCTAGTGGGTTGCAGACCACGACCCATAGTGTTCATTTATGTTTCATGTTCATATTGTGGGATTGAGATATAGTATTGCCTACCATGATTAGACCTATTACATAGTCCAAACAATGTTTACGTATTCGGGTTGGGCTGGAGTCCGCTCGATACGTAGCTAGCTTGCTCACAAGCTCGCGTCCAAAAAGTGCGTACGGGTTGTGATAGTAATGGGTGTAAAACTATTGATAAAAGAGATTATGACTATATATGCCATGTTGAATGAGTTATGAGTTAGAAAAGAAGAAGTATAGAATTGATACACAGAAGATAGATGCTATAACTGCTAAGTATGACGAGGCATGAGCTTTCTCTAAAAAGTTAGAGATAAAGTTGGAAAAATATATGATAACTGCTACTCAGCCAAAGGTCTGTCATACGACACAAAATACACGTAACACGACACGACCAAAAAAAGCATGTAAGCATAATGTTTCATACAATCATACCTTTGTTTATAAGTATCCAAGAAAAACACACAAGCATCATGTCAATAACATGACACCAAGCACTAGCTCTCAATTTTCATGTACATATTATGGTTCACATGGACACATCTCTAAGTTTTATAGAGTTAGAAAGCTAGTTGACATGAATATATATGCTTCGATACCAAAGACTAACATTTCTGGACCTTTAAAAAAATGGGTACCAATCACCTACTCATTTTGTAGGTGGTCCAACCCTCTTATGCTAGAAGTAAATGGATCCTCGATAGTGGATGTTCGCGACACATGATTGGTGATAAATCCTTATTCACTACGCTATCGATGAAGAAAGTAGGATATGTTTCCTTCGAAATAATCTGAGAGGTTATATAATAGGTAACAGTATTATTGGTATGCCTCTTTACCCAATCACTAAAGACGTTTACCTGGTCATAGAATTAAAACATAACCTACTAAGCATCAGTCATCTTGCGAACAATTGTAATGGCATTAACTTCGTGAAAGACAAATGTTCTATATATGATATGAATAGGAACGATAATATATATATTTTCTATCTATCAGATAGTACTAATAATGCAGATAAGTGCCTAATAGCTAACAAAGATGAAATCTGACTATGGAACATGAGACTAGGACATGCAAATATGGATACCATATCGAGACTATCAACGAAGAAATTGGTAAAAAATTACCGAATATTTCATTGAAGAAAGACATGGTATGTTTTTATTGCGAGAAAAACAAAGCAACTAGGTCATCATTTAAATCCATAAACGATGTAAGTACTTTAAGATCTTTACAATTATTACATATGGATTTGTTTGGACCATGTATGTCGTCAGTCTTGGTGGAAAATTCTATGCTTTTGTTATCGTTGATGATTTTTCTCATTATACTTGGGTTTTCTTTTTATCAAATAAAATGATGCGCTTTTTGAATTTAAAATTTTCTCTAGAAAAGGTTCAAAACGAAAAGGGCTTCATGATTATTCGTATCCGAAGTGATCATGGAGACGAATTTAAAAATTCTAATTTCAAAAAGTTTTGTAATTTGAATGGTTATTCTCATGAATTTTCTTATCCTAGGACTCTCTAACAAAATAGCATTATAGAGAGGAAGAATAAAACTCTCAGCAAAATGGCTAGAGTTATGGTTAACCAGTATAATCTTCTTAAATATTTTGGGCTGAAACTGTAAATACAGCTTGTTATGTTTTAAATCGGGTTCTAATTCGACCTATATCGAAAAAGACTCCATATGAACTACGGTTTGATCGTATTTCAAATATTTTATATTTTAAAGTTTTTTTATGTCGTTTTATTTTAAACACCAAGGATAACTTAGGAGAGTTCGACTCTAAAGCAGATGAAGGAATATTTCTTGGATATGCTATTAAGAGTAGAGGTTATAGGATTTTTAATAAGAGGTCATTAATTGTTGAAGAATCGATTAATGCTACTGTTGATGAATTTAACAATCATTTGCCAAGTGACGGTGATGACAAGGACACATGAAAAATATCCAGCAAAGCACTAGAAGATACTGACACGGGAACCAATTATTTGGAGAGTCTGCCGAAAAAGATGAGGTTCATGTCAGACCATCGAGAAACTTTGATAATAGATGATGTAGCAAAAGGTGTAAGCACTCGTTCTTCTGCTAAGAATGTGGCGACAAGTGTTGCATTTATTTCATAGATAGAACCTAATTCTATAGTAGATACATTTGATGATGATTTTTGGATTTATGCCATGCAAGAGAAATTAAACCAATTTGAAAGGAATTATGTTTGGGAAGTCGTTCATAAGCCTATTGGTCACTCTGTAATTGGTACCAAATGGGTGTTCCGAAATAAACTAAATGAGGATGGACAAGTCGTTCACAACAAAGCATGTCTAGTTGCTCAAGGTTATAAGCAAGAAGAAGGAATTGATTATGAAGAAAAAGTTCATAAACCCTATGCTCCTGTTGCTAGCCAAGAATCCATTCGTATGCTTTGTGCATATGCATGTTTTCATGATTTTAAATGATTTCAAATAGATGTTAAAAGTGCTTTTTTGAATGGCTTTATAAAAGAGAAAATTTTGTAAAACAATCTCCTGGTTTTGAAGATTTTAAATTTTATGATCACATTTTCAAGTTAAGAAATGCATTGTACGGACTCAAACAAGCGCCTAGAGCTTGGTATGATCATCTAAGTAACTTTTTACTTGAAAATGGTTTTTCTAAAAGGAAAGTAGATACTACTTAATTAATCAAATCCTTTAATGATGATATTTTGTTAGTACAAATATACGTAGATGATATTATTTTTGGTTCAACTAATGAGATACTTTGTCAAGAGTTTGCTAAGTGTATGCAGAATGAGTTTGTGATGAGCATGATGGGAGAGCTCAATTACTTTCTTGGACTGCAAATCAGACAAACTTCACAAGGGACCTTCATCAATCAAACAAAATGTACGAAGAATTTGCTAAAGAAGTTCGACTTCAACAATGCAAAGCCTATCGGAACTCCAATTACTACCTCAACCAAGCTTGACATTGATTAGAGTGGCAAATCAAGGTATGATTGGTAGTTTACTCTATTTAACTGTTACTCGTCTTGATATAATGTTCAGTGTCTGCATATGTGCTAGATATCAAGCCAATCCTAAGGAACCACACCTATGCGTAGTTAAGCGTATCTTTTAATAACTTAAGGGTACTTCTAATGTCGACTTGTGGTATCCTAAAACCACATCCTTTGACCTAATTGGTTACTCGGATGTTGATTTTGTTGGATGCAAAGTAGATCATAAAACTACCAGCGGTACGTGTCATTTTCTAAAAAAGTTTTAGTCGCTTGATTTAGCAAAAACAAAATTATGTCGCATTATCAAGGACTAAAGCTGAGTATATCGCTGTCGGTCATTGTTGTGCTTAGATTTTGTGGATGAAGCAAATCCTAGAAGACGACAATGTGCATTTTCATAATATTTCCATCTTCTGTGATAACACTAGCATGATTAATTTAACTAAGAACCCGGTATGTCAAACATATAGAAATACGTCATCATTTTCTTCATGATCATGAACAACACGAAGATATTTGCCTATAATTTATTGACACAAGTCATCAACTAGCAGATATCTTTACAAAACCATTAGCTGAGGACCGCTTTAATTTTATTCGTCGCAAGTTAGGTGTTCTTGATAACGTCTCGAAAGCATACTAAATTATGCCCAATAAATGAATTGATGTGTAAATTAAATTTTTTTTATTAAAATCAAAATTATTTTGGGTACAAGCCAAAAGGGCCCTTCTGTCAAACTGGTATAAATAACCTGAAGTGACTCGGTGCACTAGTCTTCAGACTATCTCTAGCTGGGATCCGGCCTCTACAGCTAACCCAAGATAATATAGATCTATTAAATTTTTTATGAATTTTATCATTCATTTTATGTACATAACTTACACATGCTAAACCTAGATATAAGGAAATCGAACTCTGTCCGAGTTCGGTCCGAACTCGATCCCTCTGTATCAGGTTAATCCGAGAGGAGGCCCCCCTTTTTAAGTTGCCTCTTCATGTATCAAAACCTATTTCTACCGAAGAGCAGCCGATCCCCCATCTTCTTCCTCCTCTAAAAACTCTTTACAAACCCTAGATCTCCAAACCCTAATACTAGATTTCACCTATTTTAGGGTTTCAATCTCCAAGATTAAGGATATGTGTCTACTTCGAGATTCTCTTCCAAATTTCAACATTTTCTTAAGGTATAATCTCGTCTCCTCTTCCATTTTTCTATGGCTCCTAAGTTGTCTTCCAAGAAGAAGATGAGAATGGATGAAGCTTCATCTTCAAATCCATCTCAAGATTCTTTTGAGTCTCTATTTAGTTCTCCTCCACCCAATGAGGATGATTTCAATAGTTCACCTTTTAGAAACCTAGAAGTGTCCAATGCATGGTTCAACGATTTCCAAAAGCAGAATATCTGTCCGGACAATGTCATTTGTTTCACTATCTTCCCAAAAAATTAGGCTACTCTTACCGTTCTAGGATTTCATGATCTTGTGCAAATTGCTAATCCTATTTATTCCAATGTTATACGTATGTTTTCTTGCAATTTGTAATACCCTCTCATCCATATGCGGTATCGATATTGAGTTGACGACGACGACCTGAGTGAACTGCTCCATATTCCCAATACTAGTAATGGTCTAGTCGATATTACTAAAGTCAAATTCGGTAACGATATGACTCTAGAATCCTTTAAGGATGACATGTGTTATCTGTTTCCTAGACCGTCAGGATGTTTGATATCCAAATATTTGAGCCAATACTTTTATGAGCTACATTGCATCATATTTTCAGCTATTCTACCTAAGATGGGATCCATTGACGAGATTTCGTACTTAGAGATGTCAGCTCTTTACCATATTCATTTCGGTAGTCCTATTAGTCTTCCAAAGATAATGATTTTAGCTATGATAAACTGTCACAAAAGAGGGCACGACCTACTATATGCTATGTATCTACCGATCATATTTCATAGGTTTGATATTCCCTTAAACTCGTGTCCCTTTGACGACATACCATCTCACCTCCTTCAAGCCCGTAGGACCCACCTTGTCATATTGCTCCACATCCTGATGAGGCTGATGATGAAAATGTCCAACCTGATATTCATGCACCACCTCCTCCTGATGTTGTTCTTGCTCCCTCTGTTGTTCCTCCTTCTGCTGTTGAGGACCCAGCATCACTTGATGAGATCCGCACTATGATGCGAGATCAATTTTGACTTGAGGATGAGCGTTACACTGCTGATTTAGAGCATCATCACCAGACAAATTTTAGGACTACTCTTCATCATCACCAGACAAATTTTAGGACTACTCTTCAAGCTCAGGCTCAGGCTCTTGGAAACTCTATTACGGACATGCAGTGGAGTTGGGCTCATGCTCCTGGTGATGTTATTCCTATTTTCGTCACCCTTAGTTATCTGGTTACATATTTAAGGATCCAGAGGCTCAGCGCTACTTCATACCTGGATCTTTATATTATGATCCTAACTGCTCTACCGAGACTGGTGACGATACATCTTGAGGGTTGTTAGGCTTCGTGATATATTTTTGGTTTGATATGTGATGGTTGATGACGACATTAGTATAGAAGCATGAAAAATCTCAGCTGATGACATCCCTTCGCTAAAGCGCAGAAGATGCAAAAGACTGAGGCTCAGTGCTAAAAAGATAAAACAGAAGATATGGAAAGAAGTCCCTTTATTATCATGTCTACCAAAGTCTATTACAGACACATCAGGACGATACATAAGGGACTAATTATATTCTTCTACAAAGGATCTAGTACAGATTCGACAAAGCCTAGAGGGAAGTTCCTTAAAGAGCTAATGTTTATTGCTCTTTGCTTCAGAAGCCAAAGCCTTCAAGCCAAAGGCGCAGCCACCTGCCTGCGCCAATCTCAGAAGCAAGATGGTGGTAGGCCCCCTCTCTTTCTTTTACTTCAGAAGCCAGTGTCTTCACTCTAGAGGCGCAGCTACCTGCCTGTGCCAAATATCAGACGCACAAGGGTGTCATACCCTTCCCTTCGCAGCTAAATGCCTTCACTATTCAGAGGCACAGCTACTTACCTGCGTCTGCATGAGGCGCATGATGTTGATATGCTCACACCATCTCCATTCCCATGGCACAGTCGTCTGCTCCGGTTCAGAAGCTTAAGTCACTTCTCTACAAGAGACTTGGGAACTCCCATCGCAACCAATGCAAGTTAGCTTGTCGCTCCAAAAGCACAGTAAACTCGCCAACCTGAAGCACAAGACTACTTGTCGCCTACAGCACAACGACTCCGGTATCCTAAAACAAAGCTTCATAAGTTGCTCTATATGCACAGAAGTCTCGTCATCATTCGAAGCCAAGTCCACTCGTCGTCTGAAAGCATGGAGGTTCCGTCGTCTCCAGAAGCACGGTCTACTCATCGTCCCAGAAGCACAGCAGTACTTAGTCCTCACCAGAGGCGCAAGAAGCATGGGTTCACCCCAATTGGTTTGTTTAAACCGCCTTTTGTAGAGAAGATTGGGATTAAATCATGATTGATATCATATCAAATTGATTTAAATCTTAGACGAGGATCAATTAGACTCCAAATCTAGGATGAAATCCCATGATTTATTCGGCTGTATCCGAGCAAGCAAATCGGCATATGCCACGTGTCACCTCCTTCAGTTATGTTAATAACCACCAAAGATCTCGTTTGAGGAGAATCTCGATGTCTGTCATATGTCAGCACCACAGAAGCCCTTACTGTGCAATGACGATAGATTATTTCATATCTCAGGAACCCTAATGCATATCGCATATGTGCTCGGTTCTCTATAAATAGAAGGAGTTCTTCTTCTACCAAAGCATCGACATAGGGAAAATTGATAATCGACAATCTTCAAAGGATCAACAATCTCTATCCATGAAGAGTCGACCACCCTCATCCACCGATCAACCAAAGAACCAACCAACCAACCATCTTCAAGGGATCTTCTCATCCAGACAGCCTCTTGATCGGTGACCCCAGAGTCCCATCAAAGGTGCCAGAGAGCGATAGCAAGGTTAATTCATCGTCAGATCGTCAACAGAGTAAAGGAGTCGCTGCAGTGCTCGATCTCCACCGTTATACTTTCCCATAAACCTCTTCTCCTTGTACTTAGAATATCCTATTTAGGACTTCCTTCTTTGCACACAGATACCTTATACGCTCAATAAAGCAAAAAGTTTGTTCAATCTTTTGTTATGTCGAACAAAATGGCAACTCTGCTGGGGACTACCTTCTCCTCTAACGAGAAGGCGGTGATGCAATCTGATGACAACTTGTTGGGAGCTTCTCAAGACAAGTTGGTCATACACTTTGACCATCAGGCTTTTGAAGATCTCTCTCTGGTGAAAAGTCGAAGACTTCGAAGCGGTTCATACAACCGAAGAAGACTCGACGTGTCTGGAGGCCTAACGCGGCTGCAGCCAGTAGCACAATGGTGGGAACTGCGTCTCAGGACCTCCTCATCGTAAAAGCCACAGAGAAGATTATGGCTGCTACAGCCTTATCCCCTCGCCCGATTCCTATCATGGGAAAGCATGGCGAGGAAGATGGGGATTCTAGGATTGATCTGACAAAGGAACGATGCCGAAGGAAGTGCACACCGGTCCAACCCCTCACGATGGGAGTATTGTCGGTAAGGAGATCTGTCTTCGACAGAATCGCTTTCCCTTCAGGTAAACCTTCAGCGGACTCTGAATACTACTTGCCCGCTGGGGGTAGTAGGAAGAGATCCCAGAGACCCGTGTTGACTGTTACACGTGCAGCCGACGGAAAGCTATACAAGACTAGCTCTCGCGCTCCAATGCCTAAACCAGTCGAATCTTCCTTCCACTGGGGTACTCATGTGCATAAGCCAAGCCAAGGGGTACGTCCCACGAAGAGGGAACCACGCGAGCAGCGTTTCCACAGAAGCGACAAATGGCTTCCTTGCCAGACCCGCTCTGACCGTACTTACATACAGCTTCCCTGTATGTACAATGGAAGTGTTCGACAAAAGATCCAACCCTCTCCCAAGCGAAAGAAGAATATGTGGCACAAGACGTGCCTAAATCAAGACACTCTGATACCCAGATTACCATCAACTGCTGTTGTCAGCAGATGGCTGCGCCATCGCCGAGCAAGCGTTCTGTCTTCCACTCTACTCCACGCTGACTCCACGCCAGAGGCTTAACAGAGGGTCAGTGAGCCATAAAGAAGACGAACCCTGCATCGCCATATGCTAAGCGGTGCAGGGTTTAGAGCTTTCAAGAAGCCCTCCCAGAATCCTTCCATATATGTTGCTAAACCGAAGAGGAAGTCAGAGAGCAGTAAAGCTAAGGTACCCGATGAAGGTGTGTTCCAAGGCACTCGTTCCAGATCTGTATTGGGTGCCTTGTCAAAAACTGGGTTAGCTAGCCTCCTATTTACGACAACCCTGTGTTCCGATTGGAGGAGGCGCAATACGAAACGGATGTCTCCATTGGCGCATCCAGTCACCACACCGGGGGTAGCAACCATACTGAGTCCGAAGAAGATCAAAATCTTATGGTATATCCTTATGACAGCGAGACTCCGACGTCTGAGCTAGAAAGTGAAGAATCCACGGCCCCCTCGAGTCACCCTCACACTCGGTCTGTGTTCATGGCCGATGGCAATGAGGAAGACAACAACGAAGCTCTCAGACGTATCGAAGTCCTCAAGACAAAGTTAGATACGCTGACGGATACCATGAAGACCCTATCCTCGGTCATAATCGACCTCAAGAGTAGCATGGTCCCCACTACCTCTACACCTGCGCATGATCTGCCAACCAATGACGAATCCAGCAGCCTGCCTACCAGCAACCATCCTCGTCTACTCCATCAGCTACAGGCTCTACAATGCCGGCCGAGATACAGTAGGCCATCAAGGAGATGTTTGCTCGTCATGATGCCAAGGAGAAGCAAGCAACGCTCCGGAAGATAGAGATCCGACAGCCGTACCCTATCGAGTGGGACAACGTCGTCTATCCTCCCAAATACAATCCATAGACGCTTACACCTTATGAAGGGAAGGGGTCTCCCCGACAATACTTGAGGTACTTCGCCTCAATAACGGGGCACCTGCCAAAGGATGACGCCCTGTTGTCCAACATATTCATAGGAGCCCTGCATGGGGTAGCCTATGTCTGGTTCTGCAGTCTTCCGGACGATTGTATCTCATCATTTGAAGACCTGAAGACTCGGTTCGTAGACCGATTCTACGAAGGAGGCATGGATATGACCATGTCGACCCTCATAAAAATTTCCAGAGGGAGAAAGAGCCTGTCCGCGCATACATCGAGCGCTTCCGTCATGCAGCCCTGAGATTACCACCCGGCATGCCCGAGCCCATGCTTATGGACTCCTGCCGCAAGAACGTGCTGCCCGCTATAAAATTGTCGCACAGTGCTCCCTACACGTAGTAGACGCTTTTCATTACAGAGGCAGATGCCGCACAAAGGAAAGCCCAGGACGTGCATCTCCTGGGGCTACACTTTCCTGCACCCTAATGCAATGGGAGATACTCGTCCAGCAACAACCCTAAAGACGAAAAAGGCAAGCAAGCCATGACCGTCAACATCTCCAAAGGTTCAGCAGCCATGAACCCAAGTCCGCGGAAGTGCAGAGGCCAAAGGAGACTTACTCCTTTAATAACGAGGATACGATGGAGCTCTTCGAGATGCCTACGAAGAGTGGCAAACTGTCCATCCCGGCAACCAGACATCCTGATGAGATAGGAAAGGTGGCATCCCAAGTACTGCCATTATTACTAGTACGTCCATCACTCAACACAAGACTACTATGTGTTGAAGGGGCAAATTTAACGCCACATTAACGCCAACATCATATTATTGGATTACGAAGAGAAGACCGTCACGGCCAACATGGTTACTCTCTAGTCTGAGAGTAGTCCAGCCACAGAGGTACAGCGTGACATCATTTATGTCTCCGAGGTGGCAGTAGAAGTGGTCAACCTTGCACCAGCATCGGGCTACGAGCAAGAGTGCACCCTGTATTCTGATGCCAGGACCGTTCGGGACTTCGAGAAAATGCTATCCGCCAATATGGTCTCTCTAAAACCCCCAGTTGAGGACGAAGACCAAGCGTTTGAGTACACCAAAGACGAACCCTGGGCTCAGCGCTTAGGACCCCAGTGGGAGTGGCATTTCGAGCAGTACGAACCCCCTACGGAAGATGAAGTTGTCCAGGTCGAATTAGAATATGAGGTCTCACCTAAGCCCATCTTTATCAGAAAAAGTCTAACAAAAGATGACAAGCAGTCCCTGATACAGCTCATTCGCGAGTATATAAACGTCTTCGCCTGGAGCTACGAAGGTATGCCAGGGCTAAACCCGCAATGCATCGCCTCAATATCCTGCCCCATGTTAAACCGGTCAAGCAGCAACAACGTCGGTTCTGCCCTAACATTATGGATGCTATTGAGAAGGAGGTCGACAAACTCATCGAGAGCGGCTTCATACGCAAAGAGCAGCACCCAGATTGGGTTACAAATATCGTCCCGGTCACTAAGAAGAATGGGAAGATACGAATTTGCATTGACTTCAGAGACCTCAATTCGGCCTGTCCTAAAGATGAGTTCCTTCTTCCGATCACCCACGTGATGATTGACAACACCTGTTGCTTCGAGCATATGTCCTTCATGGATGGGTTCTCCGGCTACAACTTGATCAAGATGCTCCCCGAAGACGAAAAGCATACGGCGTTCCAGACTCCGAAGGGGATGTATTGCTACCCAGTTATGCCTTTCGGATTAAAGAACGCATGAGCTACCTATCAAAGGGCTATGAGTACCATATTTTGTAAGCATCTTCGGAAGACTGTAGAGTGTTGTGTTGACGACATCGCCGTCAAAAGCAAGTACAAATCTAACCACTTGGATAATCTACGGACGGTGTTCAATCTAATACGGACACATCAGCTAAAGATGAACCCAACCAAGTCCTTCATGGGCGTTTCCAGCGACAAGTTCTTAGGCTTCATCATCACAGCAAAAGGAATTCATATCGACCCAGAGAAGACCAAAGCAATTCTGGACATGGCAACTCCAAAGAACCTCCGAGAGCTTCGAGGTTTGCAGGGGCGACTGGCGTATATAAGGAGGTTCATAGCAAATCTCTCTTGTAAATGTCAACACTTCACCAGACTAATGAAGAAAGGGGTCACTTTTGTATGGACCTAAGAGTGCCAACATGCGTTCGATGACATCAAGAAGTACCTCACCAGCCCTATTGTGCTGGTAGCCCCAGTTATAGGAAAGCCTTTTCTGCTGTACGTCCGAGCCATGGATCATTATCTTGGTGCCTTATTAGCCCAAAAGAATAAAGAAGGCCACGAATAGGCGATATATTATCTCAGTAGGACCATGGTTGTAGCCGAGCACCGGTATAATCCTATTAAGAAGGAATATCTCGCCCTTTTCTTCGCCATCCAGAAGACGCGGCATTATGTGACCGGACAGACGATCCATGTGGTATCCAGGATCAACCCCCTCAGAGTCCTTACGACCAATCCAGGGGTATTGAATTCATGACTAGCCACATGGGCAATCTTTTTTACTCTTTACGACATGGTATTTGTCCCACAGAAGGCAGTCAAAGGCCAAGCGTTGGCTAATTTCCTGGTGGCTCATCCAGTGCCAGAAACTTTAAGACTCTACGAAGAAATCTCCGATGAAGTACTGGAGACCTATGTAGTTTCGTACAACTCGGTATGGCGCATGTTCTTTGACAGAGCTTCAAAAATGGGGCCAAAGTATAAAATTATAGCAGGGTCGGGATCGTCCTTGTTACTCTGAATGACCTAGTTATCAATCGTGTATATTCTCTCACGGAGTCATGCACCAACAATGCTGTAGAGCATAATGCCCTCATCATCGGAGTCCAACTCGCCAAACAACTGGGGGTTGACTACATCGAGGCCTATGGAGACTCGAAATTGATCATCAGTCAGGTTCGAGGTCAGTACAAGGTTCGACATGAAGACTTGATTCCTTAACACCAGGTGGCAATCGACATTATCTCCACTTTCACAGGATTCTTTATAGAACATGTGCCACGGTTACAGAACTTGGAGGCCGACACACTAGTCGGTCTCGCCGCCTCTTTGGCCACCCCCGTTGGATCTCATCAAAGCGTTTCAGTAACGGACCGAGAGTTCGTCTGTCCAAAGAATGCCCTGCACGTATGTCAGAACTACTCATTACAAGTAGATACGGATGAAGGCACTAGGGATTGGTGGTTCCCATTTATAGACTATGCAGTTTATGGGATTCTGCCTGAAGACCAAAGGGAAGCAGCTTCTATCAGGATGCGCTCACTCCGTTTCTTCTACGATTCGTCCACCAAAATGCTATATTGTCGCTCATACGACGGACTTCTCTTATGCTGTTTGTCTCATACAGAGGCACAAGAAACACTCAGAGAAGCGTATGATAGAACCTGCGGATCCCAACAGCCGAGCCCCAAGCTACAAGACCGGCTGCACCATATGGGCTATTACTGGCCCACTAAGATGGAATATGCCATTGAGTATGCAAAGAAATGTCGGGCATGCCAATTTCATACAGATTTCATCCATCAACCTTCAAAATATTTACACCCCACGGTGGGCTCGTGGCCATTTAAAGCCTCGGGAATGGATATCATGGGGTCAGTCAGCCCACCCTCCTCCAAAGGACACCGGTTTATCCTCGCCATTACGGATTATTTCTCCAAATGGGCAGAAAGTACCATTAGTAGAGGTAAAGACTTCCAACGTGATCAATTTTATCAAACATCATGTCATTTACCATTTCGGAGTTTCCAGAAGGATCATTCATGATAACGGTCCTCGGTTCGTAAGCCATGCATTCTACCTGTTCTGTGACAAAAGTCGAATTCAAAATATGGCGTCAATAGTTTACAACTCGGCAGCTAATGGATTGGCCGAGCATTCAACAAAACCATTATCAAACTCCTCAAAAAGATCATCTCGTCCAACAAACGCGACTACAATGAGAAGTTAGGCGAATGTCTATGGGCCTACAGTACGACTGTTCGTACACCTACAGGCAGTACACCATTCTCCTTGGTCTATGGAAGCGAGGCTGTTCTCCCCTTGGAGATTCAAATCCCGTCCTTACGGGTAGCGATCACTAATCAGTTAATCGTCGAAGAAAATCAGCTCAGGTGGTTACAAGAGTTAGAAGCGCTGGATGAAAAGTGCTTGCTCGTGCAACAAAAGATTGAGCTTTACCAAGCTCGCATCTCCGGGGCCTTCAACAAAAAGGTTCGTAAAAGATTCTACCAGGTGGGCGACCTCGTCTTGGCATTACAGAGACCGATGGTGATGACCCATAAGACGGATAGGAAGTTCGAGCCCATGTGGGAAGGACCATTTGTCACAGAAATGGTATACTCCAATGGTGCTTATCGGCTAGCTGAGCCTAATGGTGACTTGCTAATGATGCCCATCAGCGGCAAGTTCCTAAAGAAGTATTATGTCTGAAGATAGAACCAGCATAGGAACCCACATCCCCTGAAAAGGGTGCCCATGAGTTCTGGTAAAGGGATATCTCTCCCTTTCACCTATATATTCTCTCAAGTAGATGAAGCACTTCACATCCACATTACCTCTGGATTACTCCTCTACGCTTGGAAGACGCGACTACCATGTCCACATTACCTCTGAGTAGTCGTTCTTTTTGCATCAGTTCTATGATTATCCCACCTGTCTAGAAAATAGTTCATGTTCATATTACCTCTGGATTATTTTTCTATACCCCGGCAAAGATCAAGCCTACCACGTCCATATTGCCTCTGGTCAGGCAAATCCTTTATGAAGATTCCATCTTTATTCTGGAGACAAAAGCAAAGGGAACAAGAAAGCTTCTACATATAAAAACATGTGGCTACAAAGGCCTATTACAGACTCTTCGTAGTTACATGCACAGAAGCAAAAAAAGCTGAAATTACGGTATAAGCTCTCAATAGCACAGGCGAGGCGGTGACAGAGCCAATCACTTCCTGGTCAAAAGGAAGCCACCGTCCGAAGCTGCTACTGGCCCAAGCCGGGGATGAAGACCAGCACAGGACTCCCCTATCTCCCCAGCTGGCCGGAGAGAGCAACCACAACAGCATACCTTACCATTCCTCGGTCGACATGGCAACCAATGCGTATTCAGGAATCAAGGGTTCGAGACACCATGGACGCCCACGACATCTAGGACGGGGGACGTCTCGAGATCTAGTAGTAGTTCTACTATAGCTTCTTTTGATGAAAAGATTTGCCACCGACGGCCGCCTTAAGAAAACTCAAGGATCATCAGGAGCCGAACATCAAGCAAGCAAGGCCATTGTTGAAGCAGCTGAGTCTTCTCTTGAAGTGGATAGTCCTTTATATAGGTTGTTCACGTGGTCCAAGTACGAGCCAGACATCGGTCTGAAGGAAGCTTACAAGTTAAGCTAAAGCTCCACTCCATGTAAGATGACAGTCTGCGAGTGACCGAAGGAACGTGACTCTAAACCTCCTCTGCTAAAGAGATTCGCAATCCTTGCAAAGACGCAAGAGGCTCCAATATCAAGAAGCCATCAGGAGCCCATGCTCTGAAATGATGACTTCGGACAATTAATGCTAAGAGCTAAGCGTGACACCAGCCATCACCCAGCTCGTACAGTCTTGACACGTGTTCATGCTTCTGTTCAAAGTATCCCGAGCTTGACTCAAGTTCGGAACACTTTGAAGGGGGTCTTGTAGAAGCATAAAAAATCTCAGCTAAAGACATCCCTTCGCCAAAGCTCAGTAGATGCAAAAGACTGAGGCTCAGTGCTAAAAAGATAAAACAGAAGATATGGAGAGAAGTCCCTTTATTGTAATGTCTACAAAAGTCTAGTACAGAAACATCAGGACTATATATAAGGGACTAATTTTGTTCTTCTACAAAGGATCTAGTACAGATTCGATAGAGCCTAGAGGGAAGTTCCTTAAAGAGCGAATATTTATTGCTCTTTGCTTCAGAAGCCAAAGCCTTGAAGCTAGAGGCGCAGCCACCTGCCTGCACCAATCTCAGAAGCAAGATGGTGGTAGGCCCCCTCCCTTTCTTTTACTTCATAAGCCAGTGTCTTCACTCCAGAGGTACAGCTACCTGCCTGAGCCATATCTCAGTCGCGCATGGGTATCATACCCTTTCCTTCGCAGCCAAATGCCTTCACTGTTTAGAGGCGCAACTACATATCTACGTCTGCATGCGGCATAGAATGGTGATATGCTTACACTATCTCCATTCCTACAGCACAATCGTCTACTTCGATTCAGAAGCTTAAGTCACTTCTCTACAAGTGACTTGGGAACTTCTATCGCAAACAATGCAAGTCAGCCTGTCGCTCCAAAAGCACAGTAATCTCGCTAAACTGAAGCACAAGCCTACTTGTCGCCTACAACACAGTGACTTCGGTATCCCAAAACACAGCTTCATAAGTTGCTCTATATGCACAGAAGTCTCATCGTCATTCGAAGCCAAGTCCACTCGTTGCCTGAAAGCACAGAGGTTTTGTCGTCTCCAGAAGTACGGTCTACTCGTCGCCCCAGAAGCACAGCAGTACTTAGTCCTCACCAAAGGCACAGGAAGCATGGGTCCACCGTAATTGGTTTGTTTAAACCGCCTCTTGCAGAGAAGATTGGGCTTAAATCATGATTGATATCATATCAGATTGATTTAAATCTTAGACGAGGATCAATTAGACTCCAAATCTAGGATGAAATTCCAAGATTTACTCGACTGTATCCGAGAAAGCAAATCGATATGCACCATGTGTCACCTCCTTCGATTATGTTTATAATCACTAAAGATCTCGTTCGAAGGGAATCTCGATGTCCGCCACATGTCAGCACCGTAGAAGCCCGTACCGTACAATGACGGTAAATTCTTTCATATCTCAGGAACCCTAATGCACATCGCATATGTGCTCGATTTTCTATAAATAGAAGGAGTTCTTCTTCCACCAAAGCATCGACAGAGGGAAAATTGACAATCGACAATCTTCAAAGGATCAACAATCTCTATCCACGAAGAGTCGACCACCCTCATCTACCGATCAACCAAAGAACCAACCAACCATCTTCAAGAGATCTTCTCATCTAGACAGCCTCTTGACCAGTGACCCTAGAGTCCCATCAAAGGTGCCAGAGAGCTATAGCAAGGTTAATTCATCGTCAGATCGTAAACGGAGTAAAGGAGCCGCTGTAGTGCTCGATCTCTACCGTCACACTTTTCCAAAAACCTCTTCTCCTTATACTTAGAAAATCCTGTTTAGGACTTCCTTCTTTGTACACAGATACCTTATACGTTCAATAAAGCAAAAAGTTCGTTCAACATTTTGTTATATTGAACAATTAGTAGTTGGCACTAGTTAGTTGCACTTATTTGGGTTTGTATTAGACTTTCATGCACTTTGGCTATGTAGTTTGTTATGTTTTCCTTCAGCACTACTATGTTTCTGAACTCTGGTTTGGTTTAAATATTCTATGCACTTACATTTATCTTTTCTATCATCTGCTATGTGTCTGTGTTATTTTGCTACAATTGCTATAAATTTGAATATTTCACTCTTCTTTGTGATATTTCCAATATACAAGACAAAAGAAGGAGTTTGGTACCTAAGGTAAATGGTAATTTTTTTAATTATTTGGTATATCAAACTTTGTGTTTATCAATTATCAAAATATAAGAGATTTTTGGCCCATTAGTCTGGTCACACATGATTTTGATAACCGACTAACAACTCTAGTTTGAAATACACAAATAATATACAGGTATGGCACAGTTGCTGAACTACTACAACCTTGCTACTGCATTCAGTCAGAGTCTTCGTCTACAATAATCGCATCAATGATCAAGATATTTTTTTCTAATTTATTATATATTTTTTAATTTATTGAGTCTACTAAAAATGTACGGTTGATCGAGATTGGCACTTGGCTCATCTACAAAAAGTCTATAACCAAAATTAGCCTACCCAATCATCTAAATTGGGTAGTCCATTTATTAAACCCATTCCACTTTCCAAATAGCCCACAAACCTATAAAAGCCCAAAGCCTATTCTTCATGACCTATTCAGAAAACAGGGCAAGCAAACTCGGACCGAGTTCTGCTCGAACTCGAGGGATTAGGTCACCTTGAAGTACAGGCTCCAAACGTTCAAAATTTTGAACGTTGGACTACCGAACTCTACCCGAGTTCTGTCCCAAAAAAACTATAAATAGAGGAGAGTTTTTCATTTCTAATCACTCATTCCATTCTCTTTTCTCTATTCATTCAAGTGTCCTATAGAAGCTTTCTACTTTCAAATCTAAGCTTTACAGCTCATAGCTAAGCCAGTGCCTGTTTCGGTTTAATCTATAAGTTTGATCGAGTTGTACAGAGGCTTGAAAACATCTCAGTTTTCATCCAGTTCCAGAAATCGGCAAGTCCTTTGGATTAGAGGCTTGCAAGTTGAAGTAGTGCTCTTCGAATAAAAAGTATGTGTTGTAAGGAGCTGCAAGCGCTGGATTCAAAACTTGTGTTTCACGAGATAGTGGATTCAACATCGAGCTAGGGTACTCGAGACTGGACTAGTCTTCTTAGAGGAAAACTGGTATAAACCTTGGTGTTTGTATTTGCTTTTCTGAACTTACTTAAATTACGCATTTATATTTACTGCCTACTTCAAATTAGTTTGATTTCCATCGTAATTAATTTTTAAGTGGTGATTTTATTCACTGCAGATACGTACTCTATTCAACCCCCCTTCTAGAGGTGCTCAACGTTCCTACAACTGTCACCTTCTTTCTGGACTCGCACGAACCCCTCTGGACTCTAATGGCGGCAGTAGCAAAACTCTTTTAGTCTCTCAATTTCGATGTATGTTCTTAAAGAAGACACGAAGAGAGTATTTAGAGTTGGGTGGAAACCCTAACCCTAAACCTAGCCGCCAACAGATTAAGAAAAGATGGGAACAAATTAAATTCAAATCCATAAAAAACATATTTGAATAATTGGCCCGATCTTTCCATATGCGTCCAAATCCCGCAATCAGCGGAAAGTTGCGCCAACCATGTTGTATGTGCTCATGAGCCTAACTACACAATCATAGTTGCTCATGCGTATATAAGACAGCAGCTTATACGCACAACCCTGTGGCGGCACATGCACGCATACGCGTAAACGTGCATACGCATAATCGCGCCTAGCCCATCTATGCGTCCTTAGAAGAAATGAGAGCCTAAGCACCATGCGACGATGTTGACGTGCTAAGTGCAAAGTGCACAAAGTGCGCCAATGAGCATGTAATTATCCGATGAGCATGTAAATACTTTCTTGAGGATTTAATCCTTTTTTCCCCAGAAAAACACCCCTATATGGCACCCACATGTGCCCCACCACACCCCATGTGCACATTTCAATACAAGCAAAGCATTATATTGAGATACTCATCATTTGGTATAGCCCAATGTGGGACTATCTTTCCTTTCTAAAAGGAAAAACACCATCACTTGGATCGTTGTCTATCGAAAATAGTCTTCTGAGTGAAAATTATTGTTTTTTTTTCCATAACAATAATTAAACGCTGATGTGCTTCACTTCTTGCATACGAAGTGAGGTAGGTCCTTCTAAATCGGTACGAGAATGGCATGTAGTTTGTGTAGTTGCAAATGCACAAACCATGAAATTATCATAGGATAGAACGTGGGTTAATTGTTATATATGTTCTCCCAGAAATCAACAACAATCTAGAGCCTTCATATGAAAGCCAATCTCAGCAGAGGTATGAAACGTTCTGCTAGAAAGTACCGAGTTTGACTCTTCCGTTGGTAAGTAGCCAACGAAAAGTTCTCCTATGTTGGAAAAGTATCTTCACGTTCTTTAAAATTGATTTGACTGACAATTTATACAGTCTGTCAGATATCATGAGCCATACCTTTTTGATTCTCGTAGAGTGCCTATTATTAATTATGATGACAAAGCTATCATTTGAAGGCATTAATTGCGCCTTAGTGGCAAAAAGTTCCACCGATTGCTTTGACAGAAGAAATGTGCTATGAGAACGGTTCTTGTGCGGAAGGAAAGCGTGTAAGCCCTCTAAATTTTCTAGAATTATTTTAAACTTTTATTATTAATTTATTTAATATATTTATTAATATATATTTTTCTACTATTATTTTTGGTTAGTAAATACTTTTTTTCGTTGCTTTGATTTTTGAAGCACAAGAAATGTCAATCTCTAGAAATGTCCTTCATGTGTTTCGATCTGTTAGGGTTATATACTAAAAGCATCACTTTTGTAGTAACCTTATTTCCTTAAATTTTGAATGAGAATCATATAGGCAAATGTTCGCATATTGTATTTGTTGCAAGTGTTAATACAAAGTTATGATATTCTATATTGTAGATAATATGGTGTGTGGTGTCACACAGAAGATCATATTATCAGTTCCCTATGGAGTATATAAATAGTTCACCACCTAGATGGACTTGGAAAATCTATTGGAAAGGTTGTAGTGTAATATGGTATTAGTCTATCTTGACTATAGGTTTACACTAGTACACTTTGTGTGTATTGAACATGACCACTTGAGGTTGTTCTCTTTATACTGACTACATAAGAGAACAAACACCTATGTTATTATGGATGCTTGTGCTCTTAATCCGGATATAATAACAGACATGTATATACAGTGTGCATTACTTTGACTTATGAAAGAGTGAGATTCATTATGGATCAACAACCTCTATAAATTGGGTAATAATATTGTATGTATGATGGACTGTTGATTATAAATGGAATCTATGTCCCAATACATCAGGTTGATGATGTCCCCATAAGGAGCTCATAAGGAGTGTCATGTAAACTCTGCAGGTGGATTATATCTGACATGACAAATAAAGTTGAGTGGTACTACTTAAGGATAAAAGATGTCGAATCAATATAGTTGTCAGTAACTTAATTTGATCGACGAACATACGATATCTTAACATGGGGAGACAAATGAGCATATAATAAAAGGAGCCCACAAACAAAATTTGGGATTAGGAAGGTAGTGCAACAATAGCTCATTAGTGGACCGAGCTATTGTTAATGTGCCTGATTGTGTGTTCGGGCTGAACACGGGATATCCAGATCCGTTAGGAGGCCTAACCCTAATTTCTCCTCATGGTCCCTGTTGTAGCCTATATATATCCTCTATTCTTTGGCCGCCACATTACTGATCATAAATCTGAAGCTTGCTCTAAATTCGTGATTCACGTAAGGAGAGAAAGAGAGGGCCGCCAAGGAGAAGAAAAGGTTAGAAAATCGTCGCCCACACGACATCCAACTCGAGGAAGGAATACGTGTAGAAGATCTTGGGGTCGTCCGCTCTAGATTGCCAGGAATTATTTGTCTTCTTTCCGCCGCAGGTATAATTCGTGAACCCTAGTTTCTGCCTAAGAAGGGTTAGAGCACGTATTAAATCTGTTTAACTTTCTATCGATCAATACGAACACCAAAGAACCAATATGAATAGTCTAAGTGTCATAAGTGTCATAAAATTTCAAATGAGTTGCCAAGGCAGTCACGGATGGGACTCTAGAGGACAAGTTTAGCTATGTCCCCATCCACGTATAACGATAGATAAAAGCGAACCAAAGTGCACTCGGTTGATCAGACCATTATGCACCGGTTCTGATTTGACAATATGTTAGTGGGAGCGACCCAAATAACATATGTATTGAACAAGCTCGATAAAAGAATAAGCTTGCAAAAACTAGACTACATTAGCATCATTAGTCTAGATAGTAAAAATATAGGCACGTGAGATTAAGATTTGAAATAAAGAACCAATATGAATAGTCTAAGTGTCATAAAATCTAAGTCTTGCATAAAGTTTGAACTTATGCAGTCGTCCTAGTTTCCTTGTCTATGGCTTGGTTGGCTAGATGGATTAGGGTTTTCTAAAATTTGGAATCTAATTGAACTTGCTAATATAGGTCACAGGGACAAAGGGATTGCTAGGTCACAAAGCATTCTACCCAACTTAAAAGAATTAAACTAAGGGTGTTTGGGACATCTAACCAGTAGTGTCAATCTCTAGCAAGCATGAAGGAAAGATAAGAATAATGATAGGAGCAATCAAGCAAGATGCAATTGATGAGTCGGTCGAATATGGAATCGAGAAAAAAGGGTCAAGTATGTGGATGAGATCCTAGACTTCTAATCCTGTTCACAGGCTTGCTTGGTACGGTAAAGCAACCAAACAATTTATCTTGACCTGCATGGGCCACAACAAAAACATGTAATACCCCAGTCCCAAAATACGTAGGACTAGGAACGTAGACATGCCAGCTATATATGTACGAAGTATACTCCAATATATGGAAACCTCGTATGAATACATAAGTTGTAAATTGCAGTAGAACCATAACTAATCTCATCCACACAAAATAAAGGAATAAAAGATATCATAATATGATAATGAATTGTCTTGATACAATATGTTGGGCGGAGACAAATCCACTACCAACAAATAAAGAAAAATACATAAGAAAAGAAATGGATTTGGCGAGCGAAGCGAAGACGATCCAAGTGCAATCATCCTCGAAGAAATAGAGAGGACCACAGCTAGAGCTAGAACACCTGCGAAAGACAATAGCACACACCTGGAGAGATAACCCGGTCCTTAGAGGGACGTAACAAGACACATAATATCATGCCATATAATCTGAATAAATATTGCTCAAATAAATAAGTTAATTGAATTATAACATGGTCCAATACACACCTATTGAACGAGCGTACCATCCCCCAACCAAACAAGGACAAGAGATGGTAAACTAATTCACGGTGACGTATCTTTCCATGCTATGAATCCAATATGGTATCCGGACCCCGACAAGGTTCAATACCTTCTCATCGAAGTAGTAAGTCACACCTACAACCAAACAAGGACAAGATGTGACGAACTAATCCGCAACAAGTTATTGTTCCAAGCCACGGTCAGATACAAGTACCCAAACAAAAAGTACTCGTACCTAACGGATAAAGGTGCCTATCCATTCTAAGTGAAATGTAGTTAAGAACAATCCTTCCTACGCATGGGCCATGGCTAAATAGGATCGGCATGGTCCCCCCTTGGGGCACTAGAGGCCCAATCAATAAGAGCATAACGTTCCGCAGAACGTCAGTGGCCGTCAGTAATCATGGGTCATCAGCCCCGTATCTTCAGCGGAGAATCCGGGTCACAAGGGAAAGTGCATTGAAGCCCATACGCTAAGGAACTGTCCTCCCCGCCTAATGCCTACTATGTTGTATCCACAACACAAAACCACTATAACCGCTAATTCAAACTAGCATGCAACCTCTATTAGCGATTATATCAATCGTACGGCTTGTACGTACTGGTGGCCAGCCAATCACGCACGTCCGTGTTCTACATGCGACACACAACTTCGTGGTACGACTTGTCAAGGCCAATGAATGCAACACACAAGGTGGTCCCTTAAATCTAGGTTTAATGTGTAAGAAAAATAATACATAGCAGAAATATAAATGAACAATAAGTTCTAACAGGTTATGCCATGTATCACAGTTTATTTTGCATAAAGAAAATAATGAACAATATATGAAATATGAGCTAAAATAAATAAACAGCAAATGACAAGGTGTCTTGCCTGGTAGTATGCTGCAATGATCAAACTGGCATGGAGTTATGACTTCGGTGCAACAACAACTATGCAAGGTGACCTCTGATGGTGGCACGAGCAGTTCCATTGGGTCCAGAAGGGTCAAATTAGTTAGGGTCAATAGGTGAAAGAAAAAAATTGGCAAAGGAATAGAAGATTGGGATTGGTCATGGACATGAGGATAATCGAAGGGAATTATATAAATGATATATATACTAATTTAGAAAACGATCTATAATACTTTGAAAATA
This sequence comes from Iris pallida, assembly GCA_029216955.1. NCBI lineage: Eukaryota > Viridiplantae > Streptophyta > Magnoliopsida > Asparagales > Iridaceae > Iris > Iris pallida. The sequence goes on from JANAVB010034619.1 coordinate 22,499,720, forward strand.
GAGTTTTATTTAGTTAAAATAATTTAATTAAATACTTAAAATCTAGAAATCCTTTTTAGGGCAAAAACTCAAGTTTTATCAAAAGGATATTTTAGGCTGAAAACTATATTTTTATAAATAAAAAAATATTTTAAGTGAAACAAAATAATTCTAGAAAATTATTTAAGGCTAAATCCCATATTTTGTAAAACTAGAATTTTGTCAAAAAAAATTTACTTTAATAAATAGATATTTTTACAGTAATATCATAGCCAACAATATTTAGTTTACAAAAATAGTTGTTAAGAAATTATCTAAAGTAATTAGAATAATAATTCGTACTAGTAGTAAAACATTTATAAACATAAAGATAATATTTAGAGTATTACTCAAATCACTATTACATATTGTATGACTAGGATATTAATAATATTAATAGAGAAATACCTAAAATAAGAACAACAACAACATCAACAGTGACCACATTAATAATAATAATAATAATAATAATAAAAATTGCCTAGCTGTCTATATGTAATAATAATACTGGTAAAATAAATAATAATAATAATAATAATAATGAAAATAGTAATAGTACTGTTCTCCTCAGACTCCTCTTCGAGGAATAGGAAGAGAATCCCCCTTTATTAGTTTTTAAAATTTTTTTTGGGAAAACTCAGCCGAGAATGGAGGAGAGAGAGGATTAGAGGGAGTGGGGAGGAAGAGGCTGTGAGGGTGAGAGAGGCGGTGGGCGGCGCGGATGGCGGTGGCGCCGCCGACCGGAGACTCGGAAGGGAGGAGGCCAGAGAGTGGGGGTTCTTGCAGAAGGCTCGGCGATGCGGCGGCGGTCGCGGCAGCGGAGGAAGGCGGAGGCGGCGCTGCGGTGTTCGGCGCACGCGGCGGAGATCAGGGTGACGACGGCTAGGGCACAGGCGACGGAGGAGAGGAAGAAGACGGGGCGGAGCTGTGGGTTTGAAGTCAGAGAGAGGGTGGCGGAGCTGTGAAGAGCGGCGGTTGGCCGCCGTTGCTGCGCGGAGGAAGAGTTTCGGCTAAGGCGGCAGAGGAGGATGGAGGCACGGCGAGGGGCGACAGAGCTGCGGAGGAAAAAAGGAAGGAGAAGAGAGCAGTTCGAGATCGAGAGAGTGGAGGCTGGACGGAAGAGGGCTTCTCGCGCGCGGAGGACCGGCGGAGCTGCGCCGGAAGTGGAAGAGGGAGCGGTCGGCGGAGGGCTCGACGTGGGCGACGGTCGACTCAGGTGAGGGTGAGTTTTAGGGTTAGGGTTTTCTTTTTCTGTTCTTGGTGGCGGTGGTTTGGTTGGCGGGATGCCGACGGTGGTGGTGGTGGCGTTCGGCTGAGGCGGATGGTGATAGGGAAAGTTGTCGAAAAAATACAGGGGTCGGGTTGCCGGGCTGGTCGAATTTGGAGGGCACGAGCTGTGGAGACGGAAGAGAGACGGAGGGGATGAGAGTCAGGGGACTTTCCGGGCGGTCGAAAACTCCGGCGGGCGATGCCGTACTTGCGACGGCGGCGGATCGAGCTGGACGAGGGTTCGGGTTAGGTTTAGAGTCTTGGGTTTTGTGTCGTATTATTTGGACACGACGAATGTAATCTGTGTCCGGGTTGTCGGACACAGAGGGCTGTATGTGGGAGTTAGATTTTGTGGACGAATTATGTCCGATGTGTCGGACATGATGACGGAAATATGTAAATGTAATAGAAATTATAGTGGATGGGAAGAGGACACGGACACAGACATGATACACAAATTCTAGTTGTGGTTGTGAGGAAATTTGTGGAATACTAATGTGGATGAGTACCTGCCTATTTATAGGATGTGGGAATTTCCAATTGGATAAGAACTAGGAATATTTAAACCAAAAAATAGATAATTCTTCTATTAATTTAAATCAATCCAAATCAAAATCAATTAAATCAAATTAATTTACATCCTTTAGTTTAAAACCAAATGAGATAATTTAAATTCCAAATATAGATATTAATTTAATCTATTTAAATAATTCCAAAAATTAAATCAAGATTTAAATTGCCACAATATTTTCAAAATATGTTTTCCAAAAATGCTATTATAATAATTTTGAAAATACATTATTATTTAAAAATAAACTTAATAAAACATTTATGAAATATATATCCAAGCACAAATATTTTTTACATAATTATGCTTTTCTACTATACAAAATATTATTTATTATTAATAATTTTTAGAAATGACGTAAAAATAACAAGCTTAGAAATGATAGCAAAACTAATTATTATATCTATTATTTAAAACTATATTAAAAATAGAATAAAATGTTTTTCTAAATTATGTACGCTCGCACATATTCGCACTCGAGCAATTACGAAAAGCAAAATTTTGCGCACGACGTACAATACAAAGTAAAAAAAAATTAATCAGTACCAAATTTATTTTTAAAAAAATAGTAAAAATTTAGGGATTTTACATCCTACCCAACTTAAAAGAATTTCGTCCTCGAAATTAAGAATTCGTAGGGGGGTGAGAAGGCACAACGGTAGATAAAGGGTTCCTTAAAGAAGTTTATATGGTCGTAGTCTAGGTTGAGGCTATGATTAAGAGACGATTGTAATCATTTCTTAAATTCAAGTGATTAGAAAGTCAAGCTTGTAGATTTAGGGTTGAGGGAAAGGTCGAGTAGTTCAAGACAAAGATATAGTTACATTGGGTGGTAATGGTGATAGGACAGTTAGAGGAAGTTCTAGTATAACACCTTCGTCCTTCTAAAAATAGGTGAAAACGAAAGCAATAAGGAGTTTCAAAAGACGATATTATCGAGTACGAATACGTGGTTCAAGGACGACCAAAATTTTTTTTCAAAGGAGTTGCCAAGGCAGTCGCGGATGGGACTATAGAGGACAAGTTTAGCTATGTCCCCATCCACGTAGAACGATAGATAAAAGCGAACCAAAGTGCACTCGGTTGATCAGACCATTATGCATCGATTCTGATTTGACAATATGTTAGTGGGAGCGATCCAAATAACATATGTCTTGAACAAGCTCGATAAAAGAATAAGCTTGCAAAAACTAGGCTACATTAGCATCATTAGTCTAGATAGTAAAAATACAGGCACGTGAGATTAAGATTTGAAATAAAGAACCAATATGAATAGTCTAAGTGTTATAAAATCTAAGGCTTGCATGAAGTATGAACTTATGCAGTCGTCCTAGTTTTCTTGTCTATGGCTTGGTTGGCTAGATGGATTAGGGTCTTCTAAAATTTGGAACCTAATTGAACTTGCTAATATAGGTTACAAGAACAAAGAGATTGCTAGGTCACAAAGCATTCTACCCAACTTAAAAGAATTAAACTATGGATGTTTGGGACATCTAACCAGTAGGGCCAATCTCTAGCAAGCATGAAGGAAAGATAAGAATAATGATAGGAGGAATCAAGCACGATGCAATTGATGAGTCGGTCGAATATGGAATCGAGGAAAAAGGGTCAAGTATGTGGATGAGATCCTAGACTTTTAATCCTATTCGCAGGCTTGCTTGGTACGGTAAAGCAACCAAACAATTTATCTTGACCTGCATGGGCCACCACAAAAACATGTAACGCCCCAGTCCCAAAATACGTAGGAATAGGAACGTAGACATGCCTGCTATATACGTACGAAGTATACTCCAATATATGGAAGCCTCGTATGAATACATAAGTTGTAAAATACAGTAGAACCATAACTAATCTCATCCACACAAAATAAAGGAATAAAAGATATCATAATATGATAATGAATTCTCTTGATACAATATGTTGGGCGGAGACAAATCCACTACCAACAAGTAAACAAAAATACATAAGAAAAGAAATAAATTTGGCGAGCGAAGCGAAGACGATCCAAGTGCAATCATCCTTGAAGAAATAGAGATGACCACAGCTAGAGCTAGAACACCTGCGAAAGACAATAGCACACACCTGGAGAGATAACCAGGTCCTCAGAGGGACGTAACAAGACACATAATATCATGCCATATAAACTGAATAGATATTGCTCAAATAAATAAGTCAATTGAATTATAACATGGTCCAATACACACCTATTGAACGAGCGTACCATTCCCCCAACCAAACAAGGACAGGAGATGGTAAACTAATTCACGGTGACGTATCTTTCCATGCTATGAATCCAATATGGTATTCGGACCCCAACAAGGTTCAATACCTTCTCATCGAAGTAGTAAGTCACACCTACAACCAAACAAGGACAAGATGTGACGAACTAATCCGCGACAAGTTATTGTTCCAAGCCGCGGTCAGATACAAGTACCCAAACCAAAAGTACTCGTACCTAACGGATAAAGGTGCCTATCCATTCTAAGTGAAATGTAGTTAAGAACAATCCTTCCTACGTATGGGCCATGGATAAATAGAATCGGCATGGTCCCCCCTTAGGGCACTAGAGGCCCAATCAATAAGAGCATAACGTTCCGCAGAACGTCAGTGGCCGTCAGTAATCATGGATCATCAGCCCCGTATCTCCAGCGGAGAATCCGGGTCACAAGGGAAAGTGCATCGAAGCCCATACGCTAAGGAATTGTCCTCCCCGCACAATTCCTACTGTGTTGTATCCACAACACAAAACCACTATAACTGCTAAGTCAAACTAGCATGCAACCTCTATTAGCGGTTATTCCTATCGTATGGCTTGTACGTACTGGTGGCCAGACAATCACGCACGTCCGTGTTCTATATGCGACACACAACTTCGTGGTACGACGTGTCAAGGCCAATGAATGCAACACACAAGGTGGTCCCTTAAATCTAGGTTTAATGTGTAAAAAAATAATACATAGCAGAAATATAAATGAATAGTAAGTTCTAACAGGTTATGCCATGTATCACAGTTTATTTTGCATAAAGAAAATAATGAACAATGCATGAAATATGAGCTAAAATAAATAAACAGCAAATGGCAAGGTGTCTTGCCTGGTAGCACGCCTGGTGTGCTGTAATGATCAAACTGGCATAGAGTTATGACTTCGGTTCAACAACTATGCAAGGTGACCTCTGATGGTGGCACAGACAGTTCTATTGGGTCCAGAAGGGTCAAATTAGTTAGGGTCAATAGGTGGAAGGAAAGAATTGACAAAGGAATAGAAGATTGGGATTGGTCATGGACATGAGGATAATCGAAGGGAATTATATAAATGATATATATACTAATGTAGAAAACGATCTATAATACTTTGAAAATAGAGTTTTATTTAGTTAAAATAATTTAATTAAATACTTAAAATCTAGAAATCCTTTTTAGGACAAAAACTCCAAGTTTTGTTAAAAGGATATTTTAGGCTGAAAACTATATTTTTATAAATAAAAAAAATATTTTAAGTGAAATAAAATAATTCTAGAAAATTATTTAAGGCTAAATCCCATATTTTGTAAAACTAGAATTTTGTCAAAAACAATTTACTTTAATAAATAGAAATTTTTACAGTAATATCATAGCTAACAATATTTAGTTTACAAAAATAGTTGTTAAGAAATTATCTAAAGTAATTAGAATAATAATTCGTACTAGTAGTAAAACATTAATAAACATAAAGATAGTATTTAGAGTATTACTCAAATCACTATTACATATTATATGACTGGGATATTAATAATATTAATAGAGAAATACCTAAAATAAGAACAACATCAACATCAACAGTGACCACATTAATAATAATTATAATAATAATAATAATTATAGTAATTATAATAAAAATTGCCTAGCTGTCTGTATGTAATAATAATACTGGTAAAATAAATAATAATAATAATAATAACAATAATAATAATAATAATAATAATAATAATAATAATAATAATGAAAACAGTAATAGTACTGTTCTCCTCAGACTCCTCTTCGAGGAATGGGAAGAGAATCCCCCTTTATTAGTTTATAAAATTTTTTTTGGGAAAACTCAGCCGAGAATGGAGGAGATAGAGGATTAGAGGGAGTGGGGAGGAGGAGGCTGTGAGGGTGAGAGAGGCGGTGGGCGGCGCGGATGGCGGTGGCACCGCCGACCGAAAACTTGGGAGGGAGGAGGCCAGAGAGTGGAGGTTCTTGCAGAAGGCTCGGCGACGCGACGGCGGTCGCGGCAGCGGAGGAAGGCGGAGGCGGCGCTGCGGGGTTCGGCACACGCGGCGGAGATCAGGGTGACGGAGGCTAGGGCACAGGCGGCGGTGGAGAGGAAGAAGACAGGGCGGAGCTATGGGTTTGAAGTCGGAGAGAGGGTGGCGGAGCTGTGAGGAGCGGCGGTTGGCCGCCGTTGCTGTACGGAGGATGAGTTTCGGCTAAGGCGGCAGAGGCGGATGAAGGGACGGCGAGGGGCGGCTGAGCTGCGGAGGAAAAGAGGAAGGGGAAGAGAGCAGTTCGAGATCGAGAGAGTGGAGCCTGGACGGAAGAGGGCTTCCCGCGCGCGGAGGACCGGCGGAGCTGCGCCGGAAGAGGAAGAGGGAGCGGTCGACGGAGGGCTCGACGTGGGCGGCGGTCGACTCAGGTGAGGGTGAGTTTTAGGGTTAGGGTTTTTTTCTGTTCTTGGTGGCGGTGGTTTGGTTGGCGGGATGCCGACGCTGGTGGTGGTGGCGTTCGGCTGAGGCGGATGGTGATAGGGAAAGTTGTCGGAAAAAGGCAGGGGGTCGGGTAGCCGGGCTGGTCGAATTTGGAGGGCACGAGCGGTGGAGACGGAAGAGAGATGGAGGGGATGAGAGTCATGGGACTTTACGGGTGGTCGGGAACTCCGGTGGGCGATGCCGTACTTGCGACGACGGCGGATCGGGCTGGACGAGGGTTCGGGTTAGGTTTAGAGTCTTGGGTTTTGTGTCATATTATTTGGACACGACGAATGTAATCTGTGTCCGAGTTGTCGGACACAGAGGGCTGTATGTGGGAGTTAGATTTTGTGGACGAATCATGTCCGGTGTGTCGGACATGATGACGGAAATATGTAATATAATAGAAGTTATAGTGGATGGGAAGAGGACACGGACACAGACACGATACACGAATTCTAGTTGTGGTGGTGAGGAAATTTGTGGAATACTAATGTGGATGAGTACCTGCCTATTTATAGGATGTGGGAATTCCCAACTGGATAAGAACTAGGAATATTTAAACCCAAAAATAGATAATTCTTCTATTAATTTAAATCAATCCAAATCAAAATCAATTAAATCTAATTAATTTACATCCTTTAGTTTAAAACCAAATGAGATAATTCAAATTCCAGATATAGATATTATTTAATCTATTTAAATAATTCCAAAAATTAAATCAAGATTTAAATTACCACAATATTTTCAAAATATGTTTTCCAAAAATGCTATTATAATAATTTCGAAAATACATTATTATTTAAAAATAAACTTAATAAAACATTTATGAAATATATATCCAAGCACAAATATTTTTTACATAATTGTGCTTTTCTACTATACAAAATATTATTTATTATTAATAATTTTTAGAAATGACGTAAAAATAACAAGCTTAGAAATGATAGCAAAACTAATTATTATATCTTTTATTTGAAACTATATAAAAAATAGAACAAAATGTTTTTCTAAATTATGTACGCTCGCACATATTCGCACTCGTCGAGCAATTACGAAAAGCAAAATTTCGCGCACGACGTACAATACAAAGTAAAAAAAATTTAATCAGTACCAAATTTATTTTCAAAAAAATAGTAGAAATTTAGGGGTTTTACAAAAGATGACCATAATAGTTGGATATTTTTCTCTTATTTGTTGTCATTTTGCTTTTTCTGATTATGCATGTTTATTATTGTGTAGATGTTTTTTTTGAAAAACTAAGCCTACATTAATAATGGACATAATATCAACTAGTAGAAAAACTCTCATTGTTAAATAACTAAGTGGGAGAGGATATTTATTTAGTATAAATCCTATGGTCTCCATTACTGGTTTGTAGGTGATGTAATTATACTTGCGCGTTGGCTTTAGTGCCTTCCTCCATATCGGATGAGTATAATTATGGATCACCAGTACAAACTTTCTTAGGAATAATTGTAGAAAGTTACCTAGTATGTGTTCACTTCTCCATCTGAAGGAACTCATTACAAGGTAATGGACTTAGTATTAAGTTATGGTATACACTTAGATACAAATAATGGTATCCTCCCCATCGGAGTCACTGCTATTATTTATATGACCAGAGCAAGACCAACATATTAATTTTATTTGTCATAAAGTTGTGTTGACATGATAGTAAAATTAATAAGAAAAACCTGTTTGAACAAAGTTGAATTTGTATACGTCCATACTATCGTGGCATGCTAAATTCATGGTGTTCAAGGTGTTGGTGAATTTTTTATTATTGTTTTGAGGGAATCAATATTTAATTAATTCAAAAAGTTTTTTTTGCCCTATAGAATTTTTTTATGTGATTCTCAGAATTTCAAAAATGGGTTCTTTTAGTCCACTTATGGTGATTCTTAAAGAAAACAAACTTACTGGTCCTAATTATATTGACTGGAAACGTAATTTGGACATTGTTCTGACTGCTGAAGAGTACAAATATGTACTTGTTGAGGAATGCCCACCTAAGCCTGATGTTAACTCTAATGAAGAGGTCAAAGAGGCTTATAAGAAGTAGAAAAAGGCAGATAAGATGGCGCGGTGTTACATTCTGGCATCTATGTCTAATGTACAACAATATCAGCATCAGGCCATAGCCACAACTTATGACATGATGTATAACCTCAAGGAACTCTTCGGACATCAGAGTAGAGCAGCTAGGCAGTTTGCTATGAAATATTTGATGAATACAAAAATAGTTGAGGGTACACCAGTAAGGGATCATGTTCTCAAGATGATGGGTCATCTTAATGTGATGGAGATCCTTGGAGCTAAAATCGATGTGAAATCCGAGGTCGATATCACTCTCGGGACTATGCCTAAAATTTTTGACAATTTCTGCCTTAATTACAATATGAACAAAAGGTTTTATAGTTTGGCAGAACTTGCAAAAGAGTTACAGGATGCTGAATCTCTCTTTAGACAGAGTGGTCATATTTTTGTTTCTGAAAAGGCTTCTGCTTCTAAGCCAAAAGACGGTAAGAAGGAGAATAACATTCAGAAACAGGCGAACTCAGCAAAGAAGGGCATGGGATCTCAAGGCATGGTGAAAAAGACGAAAGGCAAATGTTTCAAGTGCAAAGGGTCAGGACATTGGAAGACTGATTGTCCACTTCTCAAACAAGGGAACAAAGAAGGTATATCTCATTTACTAGTAGTTGAAACATGTTTAGCGGTGTTATCTACCGGCACCTGGTATGTAGATACATGAGCCACTAATCATGTCTGCAATATATTGCAGGGGTTCCAGGAAACCAGACGGCTCAGTGATGGAGAGATATGCTTATTCATGGGTGATGCTACAAATGTATCGATCGTTGCATTAGGAGATGTTACTTTATCTTTTGGTAGAAATAAGTCTTTGACATTGAGAGATTATCTTTTTGCACCTTCACTTAAAAGAAATTTAGTTTCTGTTTCTATGTTAGTTAAGGATGGATATTCAGTTTATTTTAGTGAGAATATTGTTATTAGAAACAATAAATATTTTATCTGTTCTGGTACATTGGTTGATAATCTGTATGTCATTAATCCTATTTTGCCCACAATGCAACTTATGAAAATTAATAATATGTCATCTAACTTAAATAAGAGAAAAGAACCTTCTTGTATGAACCAAACATATCTTTGGCACTTTCGATTGGGGCATATTAACCTAAGAAGGATTCAAAGACTGGTTGAAGATGGACCTTTGAGTTCATTGGAAGTGGAGGCACTACCAGTCTGTGAATCTTGCTTGGAAAGTAAAATAACCGAAAGGCCTTTTACGGCAAAGGGGTATAGGGCCAAAAATATGTTAGAATTGGTTCATTCTGATTTGTGTGGACCCATGACTATCTAAGCTAGAGGTGGCTTTGAATATTTTGTCACATTTATTGACGATTATTCAAGATATGGATACATTTATTTGATGCGCCGTAAGTCTGAGTGCTTTGAGAAATTCAAAGAGTATAAGGCTGAAACAGAGAAATGTCATGTAAAATGTATCAAGTCATTACGATTAGATCGTGGTGGCGAGTACCTCTTTGGAGAGTTTAGGAATTATTTATCAGAGGCTGGGATTGCATCCCAATTGACTGCACCTGGAATGCCCCAACAGAATGGTGTAGCCGAAAGAAGGAATAGAACTCTTATGGAGATGGTTAGATCAATAATGAGTTATTCGGATTTGCCAGATTCGTTTTGGGGATATGCCTTTGAGACTGCAGCTTATATTTTGAACTTGGTTCCTTCTAAGTCAGTACCTCTTACTCCCACAGAGCTGTGGATTGGGCATAAGCCTAGTCTGAAACATGTTCGTATTTGGGGTAGTCCAGCACATGTGCTGAATGGGAAAGCAGATAAGTTGGAATCTCGTACAGAAGTACGCTTATTTGTAGGCTATCCAAGAGGAATAAAAGAAGGTTTATTTTACGGTCCTAAGGATCAGAAGGTCATTGTCAGCACCAATGCCCGATTCTTAGAGGAAGACTATGTGATGAACCATAAACCCACAAGTAGAGTTTTTATAGAAGAACTGAGAGGTGAGACACCAAGTACTTCAATACCAACTGTACAAGAGGATGAACCAAAAATAACTGTACAACGTGTCATAAATGTTACACCACAACCGATAGTGTCTCGTCGTAGTGGGAGGGTTGTGATACAACCTGATAGATATATGTTCTTGGGAGAGTCGTCAGACTTCATCCCTGAGGAACAAGATCATGATCCCTATACCTACAATGAAGCACTCCAAGATAAAGATGCAGAGTCTTGGCAAAAAGCATGATATTTAAAATAGAATCTATGGATTCTAATCAGGTTTGGGAGCTTGTAGAACCACCCGTTGGTGTAAAAGCCATTGGATGCAAGTTGGTCTATAAGAGAAAAAGCGGATCAGACGGTAAGGTTGAAACCTTTAAAGCTCGGCTTGTAGCAAAAGATTTTACTCAAAGAGAGGGTATCGATTATGAGGAAACCTTTTCTCCAGTAGCCATGCTTAAGTCTATCCGAATTCTTTTATCTATTCATCTCATCTCGATTATGAGATTTGGCAAATGGATGTCAAGACAGCTTTTCTTAATGGAAGTCTTGAGGAAGACATCTATATGGAGCAACCAGACGGATTCATTGAAAAGGGACAAGAGCATCTTGTTTGTAAGCTCAAGAAGTCCATTTATGGACTTAAGCAAGCTTCCAGATCTTGGAACATATGTTTTGATCAGGTGATAAAATTCTATAGATTTGATCAATGTTAGGATGAATCATGTCTATACAGAAAGTTTGACGGAAACGTGGTGGTGTTCCTAGTACTTTATGTGGATGACATCTTGCTCATTGGAAACAATGTGAAGGTGTTATCTGATGTAAGGGTATGGTTATCCAAACAATTTGATATGAAGGACTTGGGAGAAGTAAGTCACATCCTTGGGATCAAAGTTCTACGAGATCGCAAGAAAAGTATGCTGGGCTTATCCCAAGCTTCCTATATCGATACTGTACTAACTCGTTTTAGTATGCAAATTCTAAAAAAATGTTTCTTACCTTTTAGACATGGAATTGCTCTATTAAAGGAGCAGTGTCTGAGGACACCTAAAGACATAGAGAACATGAAGGCAGTTCCTTATGCTTCAGCAGTAGGAAGCTTAATGTATGCAATGCTATGTACGAGACCAGACATCTGCTTTTCCATAGGCATGAACAACAGATATCAGTCTTACCCAGGACATGAGCACTGGACTGCCGTAAAGCATATTTTGAAGTACATGAAAAGGACTAAAGAGTATATGCTAGTTTATTAGGCAGATAGTTTAGTTCCTTGGGTTATAGAGACTCATATTTTCAGTCAGATAGGGATTCCAGGAAATCTACCTAAGGTTATGTGTTTACTTTGGAAGGCGGAGCCATTGTGTGGAGGAGTATCAAGCAAAAATATATTGCTGATTCCACCATAGAAGCCAAGTATATGGCAGCCTCTGAGGCAGCCAAAGAAGCGGTTTGGCTCAGAAACTTTATGTTGGACTTGGATGTAGTACCTAGTTTGCCTAAGTCTATTACACTTTATTGTGATAATAGTGGTGTAGTTGCAAACTCGAAGGAACCAAGAGCCCATAAGACAGGTAAACATATTGAGCGCAAGTACCACCTGATACGAGATTTCGTAAAGAAAGGAAAAGTTGCTGTAATCAAGATAGCATCAGCTGACAACCTAGCTGATCCCTTTACAAAGAGCTTACCAGCTAAGGCTTTTGATAGTCATGTTGAGGGAATGGGAGTCAGATGTGTAGCAGCATGGCTTTAAGTATAAGTGGAAGATTTGTAACAGTATACTAAAAAGCAATGCTTTGATTATAAGTGGGAGATTGTTAGGGTTATATACTAAAAGCATCACTTTTGTAGTAACCTTATTTCCTTAAATTTTGAATGAGAATCATTTGGGCAAATGTTTGCATATTGTATTTGTTGTAAGTGTTAATGCAAATGTCTAATATTCTATATTGTAGATAATATGGTGTGTGGTATCACACAGAAGATCATATTATCCGTTTCCTATGGAGTATATAAATAGTTCACAACCTACATGGACTTGGACAATCTATTAGAAAGGTTGTAGTGTAATCTGGTATTAGTCTATCTTGACTATAGGTTTATACTAGTACACTTTGTCTGTATTGAACAGGACCACTTGAGGTTGTTCTCTTTGTACTGACTACATAAGAGAACAAACACCTTTGTTATTATGGATGCTTGTGCTCTTAATCTGGATATAATAACAGACATGTATATGCAGTGTGCATTATTTTGATTCATAAAAGAGTGAGATTCATTATGGATCAACAACCTCTATGAATTGGGTAATAACATTATATGTATGATGGGCTGTTGATTATAAATGGAATCTATGTCCCGATACATCGGGTTGATGATGTCCCCTTAATGAGCTCATAAGGATTGTCATGTAAACCTTGCAGGTAGATTATATCCGACATGGCAAATAAATTTGAACGGTACTACTTAAGGATAAAAGATGTCGAATCAATATAGTTGTCAGTAACTTAATTTGTTCGACGGACATACGATATCTTAAAATGGGGAGCCAAACAAGCATATAATAAAAGGAGCCCACAAACATAATTTGGGATTAGGCAGGTAGTGCAACAATAGCTCATTAGTGGACCGGGCTATTGTTAATGGCCTGGATTGTGTGTTCGGGCTGAACACGGGATATCCAGATCCGTTAGGAGGCCTAACCCTAATTTATCCTCATGGTCCCTGTCGTAGCCTATATATCCTCTATTCTCTGGCTGCCACATTAATGATCATAAATTTGAAGCTTTCTCTAAATTTGTGATTCACGTAAGGAGAGAAAGAGAGGGCTGCCAAGAAGAAGAAAAGGTTGGGAGATCGTCGCCCATACGATGTCCAACTCGAGAAAGGAATACGTACAGAAGATCTTGGGGTCGTCCGCTCGAGATTGCCAGGAATTATTTGTCTTCTTTCCGTCGCAGGTATAATTCGTGAAGCGTAGTTTCTGCCTAAGAAGGGTTAGAACATGTATTAAATCTGCTTAACTTTCTATCGATCAATACGCACACCAAAGTAAGGGTCCTGGGAATCCCCAGTTCCATCACGATCTAAATATGTTTATCTTCATCTGAATATATAATATACTACTCAAACATGTTCTCTTTTATTCTATTTATTCGCATAACTTTTGGGTCAATTTAGGCTAATTTGTTATCTACCGTAAAACTTGACCTACTTTCCAATTTAATTTTGGTACTCGATAGCGATCCAACCCATTAGATCCAATATATGGTTTTGACCTATTTTGAGCCTGCTATACACATTCCAATGGTTTCCTACTCAATTGAGTTCATATGCGCTATTTATTTTTAAATGGCTCACAAGACCCATTTATTGTATTTTCGGAGTTGAATTCTATTCGGTAAATTGATTGGACTCAACCCTAGCCCAAACAACTTAGTGGATCCTATCTAGGGTTGCAAAAATCAATTAAAAATATATTTAGTTGATTTTTGAATATTTAATTGCAGCCCACATGCGTTAAACTCGTGCATCTTTGACCCAATATTTAATATATCAAAACTAGGAAAGCTAGAGCTAACCCTTGCCATATTAGTTGATTGGATGACCAAATCTCCACCAAATCAATTCAAACCTTCTCCATAAAAACCTAACACGTAGGAGATCCAAACCTTATTGTAGAAGCATAAAAAAACTACAGACATATCAAAAAGGCAGGTGGCGTTTCCACTATACATGGCTTCACAAAAGTTCAGATATCCCAAAAGCGCAGACAGATAAGCAAAGTCACACAGACATACAACAGATGGTTCATAAAGAGTTCTTTATTAAAATCATGTCTACAAGGATTTATTACAGATTCGTCATGATTACGTGAAAAGAACTTCTTTACTAAAATCATGTCTATAAGGATCTATTACAGATTCGTCATGAAAAGAATTAAAGCGCCTAAAAATCTACAAGGGGTTAATCTTCACAGACGCGCAGCCCCCCAGACGTGCAACATTATTAGAGCGAGCCACTTCCTGAAGCAGCTATTGGCCCGAGCAAGAACTCAGTCCACAGCCCAGGGTGTGCCACCGCCATTGAGCATGGCAGAGCACAACCTGTGGCTTTTCGGATTGGCAATCAATCCAAACTCGAAAGCTAGGATGTCGAAGACCTCCAAGATGTCATTCAGGTTTGAACTCCTTACGCTAAACGCCCAAGTGCATCTCAAAACTCAGCAGCAATTCTTTTACAAGGACACAACTTCTTTGAACAAAGGGATCCACAACCAATAGTCAACTTGTGCAATGCCAACGGCGCCAACGGCCGTTCGAAGCGAAGTCGGGATCGAGCACGATGGTGGAAATGTTAAGAGACAGAAGACACAACCCTGCAGAAAACCTTTCCTTTATATAAGGTGAGTGTGGTCCAACCCGCATGCCACGTGGCCATCGGTCAAAGACTCCCAAATTAATGGGATGAACCTAAGACTCAGCACAATGAATCTTATTTAATAGGTTCATTCGACTGAATCCTAGTCCACAGACTTCTTGAATTCCCCAAATGACGACGGTAATTAAAGAAGAGCATGATCGTGTCGTCCATCAAAAGAGCAGTCATTAGTTGCTCTTATGACTTCGACAGAAACTAGCTCCTTCGACTCAGTAGCGCAGCTAGTTAAATCCTTCCACTGCGCCCTCCCTTCAACTTAGAAGTGCAGCCAGTTCACTATGCCCTTGCTTCAACCCAGAAAGCACAGTGACTCTGTTGCTTGAAGCACTTGTCCACTCATCGCTCTAAAAGCATAGTGACTCTGTTGCCTGAAACACAAAGTCCACTCATTGCCCTAAAAGCGCAGTGACTCCGTTGCCTGAAGCACAAGTCTACTCGTCGCCCTAAAAGTGCAATGATTGGATTGCCTGAAGCACTTGTCCATTCGTCGCCCTAAAAGTACAGTTACTCCATCATCGAAAGTACTTGTCCACTCGTCGCTCTAAAAGCGCAGTAACTCCGTTGCCTGAAGCACAGTCTACTTATCGCCCAGAAGTGTAATGACCTCAAAGCCTCGCCTGAAACGCAGCTCACATAGAAGCACAGACATACGGGGTGACGTGGTTCCACGTGGCCAGACGGGTGTTTATGTCCTTTTCAGATTGGTTTGTTTAAAAACCACCGCTCTTAAGATAGGACAGAGTTTAATTCTGCTGATAAGAGCAATATCCTATCAGTTTGTTTAAATCACAGATAAGGACGAAATTTGTTCTTGTAGACGAGGGCCATATCTAATTGGCTTGTTTAAACCAATGGCCCCCTAAGATGTAAACCTCCTGAATTTAGGGTTTACTTTTCAATTTTAAAAAAATGATTATTTTTTAATAAATATTTGATTATGATTATTTTTTTCTTTTAATGTACCTTTCCGTGCCTTTGATTTTTGAAGCGTTAGAGATGTCCATCTCTAGAACCTTCCTTCTTGGGGTTTGTAGTGGGCAAGATTACCTTCATTTTGGTATATAATGTCCCACTCAAACTTGCTTCCTTGTACTCTTCAACTTTGGGTCAATTTAGACCATTTTGATCATTAATTAATTTTCTCACTTTTATTTTTGATCATCAAATGCACGTTGCCGTGACTTTTAAATTGGGAGCACAAGACTAGTCGTTTTCTCGAAACTAACTCCTTATGCATGATCTACTCGAGACGCCCTACGCTCATGACCTTCATGTCCCACTCAGACATATCATCTTGTGCTTCATTAGCTTCACACAACTTTTGGGTCAATTTAGGCCAATTAATTATTCTCCGTAAATTATGACTTGACTTCCAATTTAATTTCGGGACCCGACATCGACCCAAACCTGTCGACCCAAAATATGGGCATGTTCTACATGAAGCCTACTACCCGTTCGACACTTGTATACCATTTATTTGAGCCTCCATATGCTACTTATTTATCCATGATCATAAATACCTTCTTTTTATTTATTTATTACACCATGTCTGTTTGACCCAACCCAGCTCAGCTAAACCCAGTCCAATCCTCATGTTGCCCCTCATGATTACCCCCACACTATTTTTCCCTTCTTTTATTGCCAATATTGCTAGTATTCCTATCTCGTATATATTATTGAAATAACAAACATTTGTATCCTTAAAATATATGTGTGCATTAATGTATTTTATTCATATATATTACATAAACATTCTCATATATGTATATGTATAGCTATTTAAGTTGTATCCTATTATAAATATACGCATATCATTATATATATATATATATATATGTGTGTGTGTGTGTGTGTGTGTGTGTGTGTGTGTGTGTGTGTGTGTGTGTGTGTGTGTGTAGTTAGAGAGAGAGAGAGAGAGAGAGAGAGCAATATATATATATATATATATATATATATATATATATATATATATATATAATATATATATATATATAACTTATTAATCAACCCTTATTTCTCTCACCCTCACCCATCCTTCCTTTAGCCGAATACCTCCTTCCCAAGGTCGAGCACAGCCCTCCCCATGCTGGCCGACCCTCCTCCTTCTCCTCCTTTCCTTCTCCATCATCTTCATTATCTTCATCACCATCATCTATCCATCACCATCCTCATCATCCTTAACATCACCATCATCAACATCACCACCACCACCACCGCTCAGCAGCCCCATCGGGCCACCGCCGGCCGCCGCTGCCACCACTGGGCTGCGCGCGCCACCATGCCGCAGGCAGCCACAACAGGTCACTGCAGCATCTGCACGCGATGTGGCAGCAGCATCGCACAGCGCTGCGCTGCACCAGCAGCAGCCATCGCACGGGCCACCGCCGCACCGCCGGCCGTCGCCACCGTCGATCCCCCCAAGTATGCTCGGCCCCCGGGCAACCTCCTCCGGCGCGTCACCTTCCTCCCCGACGCGCCAAATAGTCGATTCGTGCGTTTCGCATGAGATCCCGTCGACGCGCGTGCGAAAACGAAGTCAGATTCGCGTTTTGTCGCAGCAACTTCACGCACATTTTTTGGACAATCCGACTGTTGGATCGTCGAACCATTTCTTCCATCTCAATTTTGGTATGTAGCCATTAACCTTTGTCAAGTTTCATCCGTTGATTCGATCGTTTGATAGATCAAAACCGGCCACCAAGTTGACCGTTTAATTCGTACTAATTTTAGACAGTTTTGCAGTGCCAACTTCGTCGACTCGTATCTCCGCCGTCGCAACTCCATTTTGTGTGCTGTCAGTTTTGGTGCACAGCTGGTATGACCCCCTTTCTACCGCCTTCAAGTTTCGTTTTATTTTGGGCACGCTAGAGTGGTTGAATTTGACGCCAAAGTTAGCCGTCCAAATTCGTAAGTCTAAACTTGTAAATTTTGTTTTTGAAATTGGGACTCCATATTTTAATTCCGACACCACCACTAGACTTGTGGCATCGTTCTAGCATATTTTTATATAAACTTGCTAGGTTTGGAGAACGTGGACCCTGACACGCTTTTCGGTGCAAAGCGGGTCCCACAGTTCTGGCCAATGGACCATCTTGTGCCCGACTCCTCGGAATTCAAAATTGGACATACCATTGAGTTCGTATCGAAAAAACAAACCTGTAGACATATCGATTGACGACTTTAGAGACCGTAGGTTCTGGCACACTTTTTGGTGCAAAGCGGGTCCAACAGTGGATATCGTTTTGACCTAAAATTATGATTTTGCCCCTGTTCCAGAATTTGACTTTTGGACAAGAATTTCCTAGTTATATCTTTTATTCTAAACTCGTTCGTGATATTTGTTGCAGCATTCGGAGTCATCTGCGGGATTTAGCTTTCTCTGGCTCCGTTTATTTGTCGGTTCGAGCTACTGGATCTTTGCTTTTGCACATAACCTCACGCAAGATACCTTGCCACCTTTAACTGTTTATATTTAGTTGCATTTAATATTCAGTCATTATATTTTCTGTACTTATATTTTCATATATTTATTCTCTTCTTGTATGTGAACCTAGAGTTAAGGGACTACCATCAAGTTTAGCGTGTCTCATTAACTTGTCACGATGATACACGAGTTGTGTGTAAGAGTTGTGAGTTTCATTTAGAGGTCACTTGCGTGTTGACTGATCCCCCATGCGCATGCGTAGGAATAAATTTTAATAGATGCATGTTAGAAGACTTGACAGTTATCAGGGCCAACCCGTGTTGTGGAAGCGACACGTGTTGGTGCGTCATGGTTACGTCGCACGTATAGTATCATTGGGGGGAGGGGACAGCTACTAGCGTAGGGGCTACCTTTACTTTTTGCACATTTGTGGGCCGATAGTGACTCTTATGAGCGCTACCTTC
Organism: Iris pallida; assembly: GCA_029216955.1. NCBI lineage: Eukaryota > Viridiplantae > Streptophyta > Magnoliopsida > Asparagales > Iridaceae > Iris > Iris pallida. The sequence goes on from JANAVB010034619.1 coordinate 22,518,687, forward strand.
TTCACCGGGGCCGATAGCGACTCTAATGAGCGCTACTTACTGCCCATGGCTGATAGTGACTTGGATGAGCGCTACCTACTGCCACTCTTTATTTACTCTGCTGATCCTACAGCCCCTGCGTAGAACGTTGTCCTCAAAGTGTATATCACATAGACAGTTAGGAACCCTGTTGTGTCGTAGCTTTATAGTATTTATACTTGCAGTTATAATGGCATGTTCTTCTTGTATCTTGTTACGTTCCTCTGAGGACATGGTGATCTCTCAGGTGTGTGCTTTCATGATTTTCGGCAGGTGTTCTAGCCAAGGTCGTGATCTTCTCCATTTCTCGAAGATGATTGCTTTTGGTTCGTTTTATCATTTTGTCGATCGCTTTCTTGTACATTTATTTCATTGAGATAGTTGGTAGTAGATTTTGTCTCCGTCCAACGATTGTACCATAACTATTCAAGTTGATTCTATCTTTGTTTTTTATATATTTGTGGATGAGATTTAGCATGTCTTGGTTCTCTATATTTTACAGCTTATGTATTTATACGAGGATTCCATACATTGGAGTATTTTTCGTATATCTACAGCTGGCATGTTTGCGTACTTAGTCCTATATGATTTCGGGACTGGGCGTTGCATGTTTTTGTGGTAGCCCATGCAGGTCAGTTTATCACTTTGGTTACGTTACTGTACCGATGTGAGCCTGCAATATAGGATTAGAATCTAGGAATCTCATCCACGTACTTGATCACCTTTCTCGACTTCCAAATTTTGAACTCTCGTTGCCTTCTTTGATTTTGTATCTTGCTTGAACTCTTTCTCCAACCCCTATCATCTTGTGCTTAACCATGGTTAAGAAGATGACTACACTACTATATACTTATTGGTCAACCATATGGCTAGAAGGATTGTATTGGCAATTGGAATACACGGAGACTTTAACTAAGTTATAAGGTCATTTTTCTAAAAGGATGATTTAATGATTGGCAGGTTATTACCAAAGAAAGTTTTAGTCTTGAGATTTCTAAGTAGTAGTTACCAGAGAATTGATAGATTTTTATTTTGGTACTGAAAAAAAGGTTTGAATCTATATAAAAATCGATTTCGGAGAAATTGATATAATTTTGTTTTGATATTCATGGATTATTGTTATACATCTTTAATCGTATATGGATTAGGGTTGATGATGATATTATGATTGTAAAAGTGGAAGTATAAATTATTTAAATTGAATCTTACGAGTTGCGATTAATATGTTTATTAAAATTTAAAACTTTAAGTGAAAGAAAAGATATTAAACTTATGGGTTAAAATACTTGGAAGACATGAAAACAGTTCTTGAGGAAAAGTTTCAAATTTGAAATCGTGTCCTTTGATTAAAGATTTAGAAATCTATTTAGATCTTGGGGTTTAAAAAGTGGTGATTATGTTGAATGACTTAGAAATGGAAGTTATGGTTGACGAATGCGTTAAAATATTGAGCTATAAATTTTAGATTATTCGTGATATGTTAAAAGATTATCTTGAGGGTTATTGGTGAAATTTTTCGGGTTTTAAAGTTATGAAGTGATATAATAAAAAAATTTGGATTCATGATTTTCTTAAGTTTAAAAGATGGAGTGGAAACTTAAATTTTGGAAAGGTTAGTAGTGACGTGATAAAAGTTTACTTAGAAAAGGATTTGGTTTGGTCATGATTAAATTTAACGGCTTGGAGTGAATTCGAAATATGAGTAGTTCATTTTAGAGAAATTTATTAAGGAGCTTTTGGAGGAAACTTGAGTTTTCAATTTTAATATTAGGCCACCAAGATTACCCTAAAGAGTTAGGAGTACTCCATACTAAATGCCATGTCACTCATGACCATGATAGTAGTATATACATAAGTATTGCTAGTCAACTTCCAAACTATACTGTATCTCAATCTTGACTTACTCGACCCCCTCAATCTAGATCTTTTATTGTGACCTTCTAACTGTTTGTAATATTTGAATAAAGATTTAATTGTTCCTTAACTGTATTCATCTAGGAGACTATCTTATCTCTACTATATTCCCAAATTATTTTACTGAATTTTTAATTAATTTTATTGCATGCTTTAACTAGATCTCCTTAATTTTTGTGCATTAATTGTCACCTCATGAACTCCCACTTTCAATTTAGATATTTAGACATCCCTTACCGTGACTTTGATATTTGGAGCACAACACTAGACTTTTCTTCCAATAAACTTCATATGTAAGACCTAGACGAGCCCACCTTCATGTAGACATATCATGTCCTACCAAAATACGTCTCTTTGTACTCTATTTTCTTGACATGACTTTCTTGTCAAAATGACTAAACTATAACCTCTACCATGACACCAAATACTTTCTGACTTTAATTAAAGATCCAACCTTGACTAAATCTTTTGACGCAATATGTGATGGTGTTCTACTTAATTTTTTAAATGCTTAACCTTGTACTTTATCTTGGTTGCTTGACCCATGGTCCCATCACACTACTAGTTTAACTCTTGCAAGTTGGGTAGAATACTTCGCTGCCTAGCAATTTTCTTGTCCTTATGAATCATATTGATGAGTTCACTTAGGCTAGAAAATTAGAGGACCTTAACTTATCTAGGAAACCAAGCCATAAATGAAGAAAACCTGAACAACTGCTTTGGCCCAAACTTCGAGCAGGACTTGACTCTTAAAGAACCTTGGAATATTTAATTCCCTTATCATGGTCCCTTGCTTATACTTTGACTATCTTATAATGCTACTTAGCATAAAATTTTGTAAGCTTATTTCTTATCAAGCTTGATCATGACATGTGTTAGTGGTCGCTACCACTAACATATTGTCTAATCAGAACCGGTGTATGATGGTCTGATCAACCTATTGTACTTCGGTTCGCTTTTCATATATCATACTGCGTGGATGGAGACATAGTTAAACTTGCCCTAGAGTCTCATCCGCGACTGCCTTGACAATTCTACTTAAAGTATTCAATCGTTGTTGAAACCTATATTGGTATTCGAAACATATTCCTTGAACGCTTACTGGTTTCGTCTTTTACCTATTCTAGACAAGGCTTGTACTTGATAGGTAAGCCAAACTATTCTCCTATGACCGTGATATTTGTATATACATGAAGAGAGTTAGCCACTGACCAACCAATGTGACTATATCCCGTCTCGACTTGCTCATCCTTTTTCCCTCGACCCTAGAATCATTTTTGTGACCTTCTTTGAACTTGAGAAGGATTCAAACCTAAACCTAGACGATTATATTCTCTAAATTGATTGTCCTTAATATAGTCGCCCCCTTGTCTCTTTATTCTATTTCGTATCATGATTATACTTTAATCCTTAATTCTTTCTTATTTCCTTGTGTTAACTAGCAATCCTCATGCAGTTTTGAAGCCACGAGGTATTTTTCGTAGATAACTAGAACATGACATATGAATTGCATGCTTGTGTTGAACGCCATTTTTTGCCTCGTTCAATAATCTAATTTTATCTCCCCTATCTTCTCAACTCTACCTATTACTAAATTTCGAGGACGAAATTCTTGTAAGTTGGATAGGATGTAAACCCCCTGAATTTAGGGTTTACTTTTCAATTTAAAAAAAAGATTATTTTTTAATAAATATTTGATTATGATTATTTTTTCTTTAAATGTACCTTTCCGTGCCTTTGATTTTTGGAGCGTCAGAGATGTCCATCTCTATAAAATTCTTTCTTGGGTTTTGTAGTGGGCAAGATTACCTTCATTTTAGTATATAATGTCCCACTCAAACTTGCTCCCTTGTACTCTTTTTTGCTTCGTGCAACTTCGGGTCAATTTAGACCATTTTGATCATTAATTAATTTTCCCACTTTTATTTTTGATCATCAAATGCACGTTGCCGTGACTTTTAAATTGGGAGCACAAGACTAGTCGTTTTCTCGAAACCAACTCCTCATGCATGATCTACTCAAGACGCCCTACGCCCATGACCTTCGTGTACCACTCAGACACATCATCTTGTGCTTCGTTTGCTTCACACAAGTTTTGGATCAATTTAGGCCAATTAATTATTTTTCGTAAATTATGACTTGACTTCCAATTTAATTTCGGGATCTGACATCGACCCAAACCTGTCGACCCAAAATATGGGCATGGTCTACATGAAGCCTCCTACCCGCTCGACACTTGTGTACCATTTATTTGAGCCTTCATATACTACTTATTTATTTATGATCATAAATACCTTCTTTTTATTTATTTATTACACCATGTCCGTTTGACCCAACCCAGCTCAGCTAAACCCAGTCCAATCCTCATGTTTCCCCTTATGATTACCCCCACACTATTTTGCCCTTCTTTTATTTCCAATATTGCTAATATTCCTACCTCGTATATATAATTGAAATAACATACAATTGTATCCTTAAAATATATGTGTCCATTAATATATTTTATTCATATATATTACATAAACATTCTCATATTTGTATATATGTATAGCTATTTAAGTTGTATCCTATTATAAATATATGCATATCATTATATATATATGTGTATATATAGTTAGAGAGAGAGAGTGAGCAATATATAATATATATATATATATATATATATATATATATATATATATATATATAACTTATTAATCAAACCCTATTTCTCTCTCCCTCACCCATCCTTTCTCTAGCCGACCACCTCCTTTCAAGGGTCGAGCACAGACCTCCCCATGCTGGCCGAGCCTCCTCATTCTCCTTCTCTCCTTCTCTATCATCATCATCATCATCATCATCTTTATCACCATCATCTATCCATCATAATCCTCATTATCCTCAACATCACCATCATCAACATCACCACCACCATAGCTCCACCACCACCACCGCTCAGCAGCCCCGCCGGGCCACCGTCGGCCGCCTCTGCCACCACTGGGCCGCGCGTGCCACCGTGTCGCAGGTGGCCATAGCAGGCCGCTGCAGCAGCAACACGCAGCGTGGCAGCAGCAGCGCACAGCGCTGCGCTGCACCAGCAGCAGCCAGCGCGCGGGCCGCCGCCGCACCATCGGCCGCCGTAGCCGGAGACCCCCCATGTGTGTGCGATCCCTGGGCGACCTCCTCCGGTGCGTCACCTTCCTCCCCGATGCACCAAATAGTCGATTCGTGTGTTTCGCACGAGATCCCGTCGACGCGCGCGGAAACGAAGTCAGATTCGTGTTTCGTCGCAGCAACTTCGTATGCATTTTTTGGACAATCCAACCGTTGGATCATCGAACCGTTTCTTCCATCTCAATCTCGGTATGTAGCCCTTCACCTCTGTCAAGTTTCATCTATTGATTTGAGTGTTTGATAGAACAAAACCGGCCACCAAGTTGACCGTTTAATTGGTACTAATTTTGGACAGTTTTGCAGTGCCAACTTCGTCGACTCGTATCTCCGCCGTCGTAGCTCCGTTTTGCGTGCTGTCAGTTCTGGTGCACAGCTGATATGACCCCCTTTCTACTGCCTTCAAGTTTCATTTTATTTTGGGCACGTTAGACTGGTTAAATTTGACGCCAAAGTTGGTCGTCCAAATTCGTAATTCCAAACTTATAAAATTCTGTTTTTGAAACTGGGACTTCCGAATTTCAATTTCGACACCACCACTAGACTCGTGGCATCGTTCTAACATATTTTCATATAAACTTGCTAGGTTTAGAGAACGTGGGCCCTGGCACGCTTTTCGGTGCAAAGTGGGTCCTACGGTTCTGGCAAACGGACCATCTTGTGCCCGACTCCTCGGAATCCAAAATTGGACATACTATTGAGTTTGTCTCAGAAAAATAAATCCGTAGACATGTAGTTTGACGAGTTTAGAGATTGTAAATTTTTGCACGCTTTTCGGTACAAAGCGGGTCCAACGGCGGACATCATTTTAACCCAAAATTACAATTTTATCTCTGTTTCAGAATTTGAATTTTGGACAGGAATTTTCTGGGTACATCTTTTATTCCAAACTCGTTCGTGATGTTTGTTGCAGCATCCGGAGTCATCTGCGGGATTTGGCTTTCTCTGGCTCCGTTTATTTGTCGGTTCGAGCTATTGGATCTTTGCTTTTGCACATAACCTCAGGCAAGATACCTTGCCACCTTTAACTGCTTATATTTAGTTGTATTTATTATTCAGTCGTTATATTTTTTGTACTTGTATTTTCAGATATTTATTCTCTTCTTGCATGTGAACCTAGAGTTAAGGGACTACCATCAAGTTTAGTGTGTCTCATTAACTTGTCACGATGATACACGAGTTGTGTGTGAGAGTTGTGAGTATCATTTGGAGGTCACTTGCGTGTTGGCTGATCCCCCGTGCGCATGCGTAGGAATAACTGTCAATAGATGCATGTTAGAAGACTTGACAGTTATCAGGTGCAACCCGTGTTGTGGAAGCGACACGTGTTGGTGCACCGTGGTTACGTCGCACGTATAGTATCATTGGGGGGAGGGGACAGAGTAGGAGCTACATTTACTTTTTGCACATTTGTGGGCCGATAGTGACTCTTATGAGCGCTACTTTCTTCCCCGGGGCCGATAGCGACTATGATGAGCGCTACTTACTACCCATGGCCGATAGTGACTCGGATGAGCGCTACCTACTGCCACTCTTTATTTACTCTGCTGATCCTACAGCCCCTGCATAGAACATTGTCCTCAAAGTGCATATCACATAGACGGTTAGGAACCCTGTTGTGTCGTAGCTTTATAGTATTTATACTTGCAGTTATAATTGCATGTTCTTCTTGTATCTTGTTACGTCCCTCTGAGGACCTGGGGATCTCTCCAGGTGTGTGCTTTCATGATTTTCTGTAGGTATTCTAGCCAAGGCCGTGATCTTCTCTATTTTTTGAAGATGATTGCTCTTGGTTCGTTTTATCATTTTGTCGATCGCTTTCTTGTACAAATATTTCATTGAGATAGTTGGTAGTGGACTTTGTCTCCGCCCAACGATTGTACCATAACTATTCATGTTGATTCTATCTTTAATTTTTATATTTGTGGATGAGATTTAGCATGTCTTGGTTCTCTACATTTTACAGCTTATGTATTTATACGAGAATTCCATACATTGGAGTATTTTTCGTATATCTACAACTGGCATGTTTGCGTACTTAGTCCTATATGATTTCGGGACTGGGGTGTTACTTGTTTTTTTTGGTGGCCCATGCAGGTCAGTTTATCACTTCGGTTACGTTACTGTACCGATGTGAGCCTGCAATTTAGAATTAGAATCTAGGAATCTCATCCACGTACTTGATCACCTTCCTCGACTTCCAAATTTTGAACTCTCGTTGCCTCCTTTGATTTTGCATCTTACTTGAACTCTTTATCCAACCCCTATCATCTTGGGCTTAAACATGGTTAAGAAGATGACTACACTACTATATACTTATTGGTCAACCATATAGCTAGAAGGATTGTATTGGCAATTGGAATACACTGAAACTTTAACTAAGTAATAAGGTCATTTTTCTAAAAGGATGATTTAATGATTGGCAGGTTATTACCAAAGAAAGTTTTAGTCTTGAGATTTCTAAGTAGTAATTAACAGAGAATTGATAGAATTTTATTTTGGTACTGAAAAAAAAGTTTGAATCTATATAAAAATCAATTTAGGAGAAATTGATGTAATTTTGTTTTGATATTCATGGATTCATGGATTATGGTTATATATCTTTAAAAGTATATGGATTTGGGTTGATGATGACATTATGAGTGTAAAAGTGGCAGTATAAATTATTTAAATTGAATCAGATGAGTTGCGATTAATATGTTTATTAAAATTTAAAACTTTAAGTGAAATAAAAGATATTAAAATTCTGGGTTAAAATACTTGGAAGACATGAAAACAATTCTTGAGGAAAAGTTTCAAAATCGAAATCGTGTCCTTTGATTAAAGATTTAGAAATCTATTTAGATATTAGGGTTTAAAAAGTGGTGATTATGTTGAATGACTTAAAAATGGAAGTTATGGTTGACGAATGCGTTAAAATATTGAGCTGTAAATTTTAGATTATTCGTGATATGTTAAAAGATTATCATGAGGGTTATTGGTGAAATTTTTGGGGTTTTAAAGTTATGAAGTGATATAATTTTTTTTTTTGGATTCATGATTTTCTTAAGTTTAAAAGTTGGAGTGGAAACTTAAATTTTGGAAAGGTTAGTAGTGACGTGATAAAAGTTTACTTAGAAAGGGATTTGGTTTGGTCATGATTAAATTTAACGGCATGGAGTGAATACGAAATATGAGTAGTTCATTTTAGAGAAATTTATTAAGGAGCTTTTGGAGGAAACTTGAGTTTTCAATTTTAATATTAGGCCACCAAGATTACCCTAAAGAGTTAGGATTACTCCATACTAAATGCCATGTCACTCATGACCATGATAGCAGTATATACATAAGTGTTGCTAGTCAACTACCAAACTATACTGTATCTCAATCTTGACTTACTCGACCCCCTCAATCTAGATCTTTTATTGTGACCTTCTAACTGTTTGTAATATTTGAATAAAGATTTAATTGTTCCTTAACTGTATTCATCTAGGAAACTATCTTATCTCTACTATATTCCCAAATTATTTTACTGAATTTTTAATTAATTTTATTGCATGCTTTAACTAGATCTCCTTAATTTTTATGCATTAATTGTCACCTCATGAACTCCCACTTTCAATTTAGATATTTAGATATCACTTACCGTGACTTTGATATTTGGAGCACAACACTAGACTTTTCTTCCAACAAACTTCATATGTAAGACCTAGATGAGCCCACCTTTATATAGACATATCATGTCCCACCAAAATATGTCTCTTTGTACTTTATTTTCTTGACATGACTTTCTAGTCAAAATGACTAAACTATAACCTCTACCATGACACCAAATACTTTCTGACTTTAATTAAAGATCCAACCTTGACTAAATCTTTTGACGCAATATGTGATGGTGTTCTACTTAATTTCTTAAATGCTTAACCTTGTACTTTATCTTGGTTGCTTGACCTATGGTCCCATCACACTACTAGTTTAACTCTTGTAAGTTGGGTAGAATACTTCGCTGTCTAGCAATTTCCTTGTCCTTATGAATCATATTGATGAGTTCACTTAGGCTAGAAAATTATAGGACCTTAACTTATCTATTCAACCAAGCCATAAATGAAGAAAACCTGAACAACTGCTTAGGCCCAAACTTCGAGCAGGACTTGACTCTTAAAGAACCTTGGACTATTTAATTCCCTTATCATGGTCCCTTACTTATACTTTGACTATCTTATAATGCTACTTAGCATAAAATTTTGCAAGCTTATTTGTTATCAAGCTTGATCATGACATGTTTTAGTAGGTCGCTACCACTAACATATTGTCTAATCAGAACCGGTGCATGATGGTCTGATCAACCTATTGCACTTTGGTTCGCTTTTCATATATCATACTGCGTGGATAGAGACATAGTTAAACTTGCCCTAGAGTCTCATCCGCGATGCCTTGACAATTCTACTTGAAGTATTCAATCGCCGTTGAAACCTATATTGGTATTCGAAACATATTCCTTGAACGCTTGTTTGTTTCATCTTTTACCTATTCTAGACAAGGCTTGTACTTGATAGGTAAGCCAAACTATTCTCCTATGACCGTGATATTTGTATATACACGAAGAGAGTTAGCCACTGACCAACCAATGTGACTATATCCCGTCTCGAGTTGCTCGTCCTTTTTCCCTCGACCCTAGAATCATTTTTGCGACCTTCTTTGAACTTGAGAAGGATTCAAACCTAAACCTAGACGATTATATTCTCTAAATTTATTGTCCTTAATATAGTCGCCCCCTTGTCTCCTTATTTTATTTCGTATCATGATTATACTTTAGTCCTTAATTCTTTCTTATTTTCTTGTGTTAACTAGCAATCCTCCTGCAGTTTTGAAGCCGTGAGGTATTTTTCGTAGATAACAAGAACATGACATATGAATTGCATGCTTGTGTTGAACGCCATTATTTGCCTCGTTCAATAATCTGATTTTATCTCCCCTATCTTCTCAACTCTACCTATTACTAAATTTCGAGGATCAAATTCTTGTAAGTTGTAAAGGATGAGCGCTACCTACTGCCACTCTTTATTTACTCTGCTGATCCTACAACCCCTGCGTAGAACGTTGTCCTCAAAGTGCATATGACACAGACGGTTAGGAAACCTGTTGTGTCGTAGCTTTATAGTATTTATACTTGCAGTTATAATGGCATGTTCTTCTTGTATCTTGTTACGTCCCTCTGAGGACCTGGTCATCTCTCCAGGTGTGTGCTTTCATGATTTTCTGCAGGTGTTCTAGCCAAGGCCATGATCTTCTCCATTTCTCGAAGAAGATTGCTCTTGGTTCGTTTTATCATTCTTTCGATCGCTTTCTTGTACATTTATTTCATTGAGATAGTTGGTAGTGGAATTTGTCTCCGTCCAACGATTGTACCATAACTATTCAAGTTGATTCTATCTTTATTTTTTATATATTTGTGGATGTGATTTAGCATGTCTTGGTTCTCTATATTTTACAGCTTATGTATTTATACGAGGATTCCATACATTGGAGTATTTTTCGTATATCTACAGTTGGCATGTTTGCGTACTTAGTCTTATATGATTTCGGGACTAGGGCGTTACATATTTTTGTGGTAGCCCATGCAGGTCAGTTTATCACTTCGGTTATGTTATTGTACCGATGTGAGCCTGCAATATAGGATTAGAATCTAGGAATCTCATCCACGTACTTGATCACCTTCCTCGACTTCCAAATTTCGAACTCTCGTTGCCTCTCTTAATTTTGCATCTTGCTTGAACTCTTTCTCCAACCCCTATCATCTTGTGCTTAACCATGGTTAAGAAGATGACTATACTACTATATACTTATTGGTCATACATATGGCTAGAAGGATTGTATTGGCAATTGGAATACACGGAGACTTTAACTAAGTTATAAGGTCATTTTTCTAAAAGGATGATTTAATGATTGGCAGGTTATTACCAAAGAAAGTTTTAGTCTTGAGATTTCTAAGTAGTAATTACCAGAGAATTGATAGAATTTTATTTTGGTACTGTAAAAAAGTTTGAATCTATATAAAAATCGATTTAGGAGAAATTGATGTAATTTTGTATTGATATTCATGAATTCATGGATTATGGTTATACATCTTTAAACGTATATGGATTTGGGTTGATGATGATATTATGATTGTAAAAGTGGCAGTATAAATTATTTAAATTGAATCTTACGAGTTGCGATTAATATGTTTATTAAAATTTAAAACTTTAAGTGAAAGAAAAGATATTAAAATTCTGGGTTAAAAATACTTGGAAGACATGAAAACAATTCTTGAGGAAAAGTTTCAAATTCGAAATCGTGTCCTTTGATTAAAGATTTAGAAATCTATTTAGATCTTGGGGTTTAAAAAGTGGTGATTATGTTGAATGACTTAGAAATGGAAGTTATGGTTGACGAATGCGTTAAAATATTGAGCTGTAAATTTTAGATTATTCGTGATATGTTAAAAGATTATCTTGAGGGTTATTGGTAAAATTTTTGGGGTTTTAAAGTTATGAAGTGATATAAAAAAATTTGGATTCATGATTTTCTTATATTTTAGAGAAGATTACACAGATACTGGTGGCCCTACAGGGTCAGATGACCCAGGTGATCCACGTTCTAGAACAATAGGTCTGATTCCTGCTACCACTGCACTGGCTCCTGCTTTGACCTCAGCATCTCCGGCAACGGCTCCCCCTTCGAGCACAGCGCCTCTTGTCACACCGACTCTTTCAGACGGTGTTTCTGCCCAGGACCTACAGCTGGTCATCAGTTTGGGGATGGTACAATTATATGCGTATGGACAACTGTCTTTGTCTCCGCCACCTCCTCTACCAAAAGTTTGATGTTTAGGAGATTTTTGTATAATTTTTTGTTGTACTGGATGTGTTTGTATGACTTTATAGAGTTTATGTATCATTTGAGGGATTTGTGTGTATGTACTATATTAGAGAAGTTTGTGTATATGTAATATCATTTAGTTGTTTGTGTCTATTTCATTCAATGTTACATATTTGTGTTTCAGTCTATTGAATATATATATATATATAAATATATAAATATATAAAAAAAAATATATATATATATATATATATAAATATATATATATATATATATTTATATATATATATATATATATATATATTGATTGACAGGTTTAAGTGTAGCAGGAACCAACTATTCTCGCAATAATGATAAGCTTAGCGACAGACCAGTGACGGAATACCGACAGATAGTTGTAGGTTACCGACGTAATAGCGGCACCTACCGACGAAAATCTACAAAAACTCTGCACTGCACCGACGAACTACCGACGAAAATCTCCATCGGTAACATGTTATCTTATACCAAAACTGTATCAGACGTCTTACCGACGAAAATTTTTGTCGGCAACCGTTTAGAAAATTTGTAATGTGGGCTCACAAAACTCTGTTGTTGATCCGTCGCAAAGCTGTCGCAACGATTCCCAACAAAAAAATAATGTTGCTAATCCGTCGTTGATATTTGTCGCTAAATCCGTCGACAATTTGTCGCTGTAGCGGCGGATTACCGACAGTTTTGTCTTATCGACAATAATTCTAACGACGTACCACTTCCGTCGGTATTTCGTCGGTAAATGAAAATAACGACGGATATGTTATATTTAGCGACGGATACATCGGTCGCTAAATATCAGTATTTTGTAGTGAAATATAATGATAGGAAGCCAGTATCATAGATTATTGAGACTTAGTGTCACGACCCACACCCGATGTAAGGGCACTAGTGCGAAACAACGCCCAGCCTACGCTATAGCATCGATGGTAAAACGTTTTCTAGGTCTACTATACTAACTAGCAGTGTATATCATAACCTGTCAAGATATCTCAACTCCAAATGGAGGACAAATAATAATAACATTCATATTCAATCACAATAACTATAAGGAAGATAAATGGTATGATAAATATATAAGACATGATATAAACTATCCAGAGAAAGTCTAACATAAATATAGCACAAATCCAAAGAGAGTCTAAGAGTCAACTATCTCAAATATAAGTCTCAAATAATAACATGCCAATAGTCATAAAGCTGAAGACAAATCCGATACAAATCTAGTCTAACTGAGTCGTTAATAAAGCCACTTCAGCTAGAGCTAAACCCTCATGAATCAGTCTTCTGGTCTATGCATACTACATCTTGTGGGCCGTAGGCCGTAGTAGGTAAGGCAATCGTCATCTAAATTATCTAGAAAAAATATATCCAATCAGGATTGGAGCAAAATACACTTCTAATAACAGTTTCAGTAAATGATAAAAACTATGTAACATTAAATAGAGAGAATATACAATATAATGTAACAGGTACATGAATATAGTAAGACATGAGTAAAGATGTAAATAAGTACAAGAGCAAGAGAACAGGATATATCATGTACAAGAATCAAGAATAATGCTATCTATGTGAGTGATCACTAGTTTCAACATGTGATCGGCTTGGAAACTTGCACAAGGATATATAGCCTGTATGATCAACACTCATAAGGAACAATGACATACACAAGGAGGGTATGATCATATATCTACACTAATACTCCCTGCCCTCGACTGGTATAATGGATCCAACCATGGTATGTTACGACATCGGATTCTCTGAGAAGCTCGCGGGCTTTCGCAGGAATCGGTATCCATACAATGCACAAGAATAAAACAAGGCTCGCACAAGGTACACCAAGATACACAAGTAATAACATCTCATTACGGGATCTAGGAAATACCAATTTGTGTAACCAATGTGTCAAAAAATTAAGGATATCTACATTAAATGAAGGAAACATAGAAGATATCATAAACGAAAAATTATCAGAGAATGTACCAGCCTGAGATCCAGTGTGAAGTATCAATAGTATCCGTACGATGCCTCGAAGTCCTAAATATGGAATATCAATGTCGATTGGTATTTTAGAATCATAAACATGCTATACTAGCTCAATACTAGGTCTCCAAGTCATTTCTAGGTCAAACTAGGTCATACCTAGGTTTTTAGGTCCATACCTTGCCATGCCAAGGTATCCTAGTCTATACTAGGTCAATACCCTATGTTATCTACTCATAAACCTAATATCTTGACACAAGATAAACTAATTACCTTACATATTCAATAGGTATTACCTATACACACATATACCTATTACCTATACTCTATTCAATATCCAATACTTATCACATATCCTAGGCATTACCTATATTTTTTTCTTACATATATAGGAATATCCCTATGCATATTACCTATTACCAACACGCTAGGCTATACTAAACCCATTACCTTATCCTCATAGGTAAAACCAATTCATCTACCCAAGCCACGTAGGTAATGCCATTATCTATGCCTATAAGTTATCTAAACACTTATCTACATCCTAGATACTAGGACTCACCCTTGCTAACCACTTTCCACCACAGTCTTTGGACTGTTGGTGTAATTGGAACCTCCTACTGCTGCTAACAGCACTTGCACAAATCTTTGTTTCCTCCCTTACATAGGTTCATGCAAAGACCCTCTTTTATCTAACCTGCTTCCTAGTGCAGCAGGTACTATTTCCCTGCTGTTGACCTGAGCAGCAGGGCTTGCAAACCCCCTGCGAAGGTCCTTGGAACCCCCCGCCCCCTCTGCTGCCAAGAGTGGCAGCACAGTTGCTGTCACTGCTAGTAGTCAAACTCCCACTGCTCTGCCTTCCTTCCTATCTGCACAAGACTTTCCCCTTCATCTGCTGCTACCAGACAGCAGTTGCACTCTCTGAGATCCCCTTTCACCACTCCTCTATGTATCCATCCATCTATTTATCCACTTATCTAATAAACTACCTATATAAATAATATCTATCAAAATGTATATGCCAAACTACCTACCTACTTACAATACACTCAGTGGACCCTTCTCTCCAACTGAAATCTCTTCCCCTCCCACACTCATGCATTATCTATCACACACAAGTACACAAACACACACATGTGTACGTGGGACACACGCACACATGTCTCAAGTCTTCTAACAGTGGACTGTCATACTATTTTTCCCTAATACATACTCTATCTACCTAAATAAAACACACACTCCCTATCACAAGACTGACATCACACACTAACATGTGTGTACCACCAAAGCACGCACACATGCACACATGTGTGTGTGTGTGTGTGTGTGTGTATACACATACTCATGTGTATCTACAAGGCACACACACATATGCAAAAACACAAACACTTGGCGTGCATCACCCCCGTATCGTACTATTCTACGATATGCTTGTGATACGGCCAAGATATCTAGACCAAACCTTGTCCGAATCCTACCAAATCACATGAGAAAGTCTATGAACATAATTAGTGCAAATCGAAGCTAGTGTCAAGTGCCATGTGCAATTGGATTTGTATACTACAAGTGTCGGAGGGAAACCTGTGAGCCCCGTGAATTTTGGGGCACTTTTAAAAAATTTCAAATAAATTATTTTCCATAAACAATTTTATTATAATTAGTTTTGATAATTAAATGTATCTTTTCACGACCTTGATTTTTTTAGCACCAGGGATGTCAATCTCTTGAAACTTCCTTCATGAGTTTTGCAATAGACAAGATTATCTTAATTTTGATATATCATGTCCCATACAAACCTGTTCCCTTGTAATCTATTTACATCGTACAACTTTCTGGTCAATTTAGACCATTGGACCATCTATCGTAAAGTAAAACTTGACCAAACTTCCAAATTAATTTTGGGGCTCAACATCGATCCAACCTAATTGACCTAATTTACAGTTTTGACATATTTTGAGTCTACTATGCACATGCTACTTGTGTGCCATCCAGTTGAGCATCCGCATGCTATTATTTCATCAATGATCATAAATGACTTAAATTTGTAGTCACGGTCGCACCAAGCCTAAATTGACCAAATCGAACCCAAAAACCCACCCCAAGTGCATGTAAACCCCCAATTGCTTATAATATTAAGATTATTAATATTATTGCATTCTGTTGTCCTGTACTGTTACTAATCAATTTCTTATTTATTCACTATATATAGTAAATAGGAACTAGAATTTCTCTATGATTAATTATTCACATGAACTAGATATGTTACAATATATAGATATAGCCTAGTTACAAGGTCACTACGGATTCCTCGCTATTAGGGCAAATTATTATTGTTATTATTATTATTACTAAAAGTAAAATGGTAGAATTAGATAAAAATATAGGTATAAGTGGATTAGTTAATATTTATCTAGTAATTTAATGCTTAACCCAAAGGCCCAAGTGTCTAATAAATTTTTATTTTCTCTCGTACACTCTTAATATATCCTCTAAATAAAATTCCTAAACCCCACAACTAGCCAACTTCCAACTCCTCTTTTACCATATTATTTCAGCTCAAGTTAAGCCCAAAAACCTAAACTGCTACAAGGCCCAAGCAAACCCAACCCAATAACCCATTTCCAATCTCATTCAATTTTTTTCTTTTATTTCTTGTCTACTACTCACTGTTGTAGCAATAGGCATAGAGCATGCTATATGCTCTCCTAGCTAATAGACAACTCACCCATCTCCCTTTTCTATTGTCATGCCCTGCACCCAGTGTAGGGGTATGAGAAGTGGGTACGTCCAGCATATGCCGCAGTATCGGCGGTAGAATGCTGTCCTAGGTCACATACATCCAACACAATATAAATGTAACTATACAAGATATACTCTCCAATCGGAGGATAATACAGAAGGTACATCTCAATCACAATTCTAAGATAGAAATAGCACGATATGATATATATGAAATCTTAAAAGAGAACATACAAACAGAAAGAAATAAGTCTAAGTGTCTAAATGACACAATCATCACAACATCCAGAATATAATACAACTCAAATGTCAAATACAAGACATAAGAAATAAGATAAAGCCTAGCTATAAAGCCTGGACAAAGGGGGTGATGTCCTCAGCTAGAACTGGATCCTCCTGTGGGTCCAGCTCACAAGTGTCATCTAGGCCTGCTCCATAATAAGTAGGGCAGAACTCCTCAGTATCATCTGTAACATTTTTAACAGGTCCAGTCAGGACAGGAGCAAATACATATCTCTCACGTAGTTTATATCATGGCAAAAAATATAAAATAAGCAATAGAGTAAGACACATGAACTATAAGAAATGTACATGAAAGATAAGAGAGATATTTGTAAACTGGAAATATATACATGATAAGTAAGAAATGTAAGTGACTAGCGATTTAAAGCACAAGATGGTTATGTAAACGGCTTGATGTTGCACACGATTAAGCTACTGAGTTTGCACACGAGTAAACTAAAGGAATGATCACATAACCACTTCTACTCTCCCGTCCCCAATCAATACACAAGGATCCATTCAAGTTATGTTACGTACACGATGATTAGTTTGCACAAGAAGATCATATGAGCACACGTGAGTACATGAGAGCACACGATTTGTATACGAATAACACGAATACAAGGAGTACATGATGCTCATGATAAAGTACACGAACATGAAATACTCGATATATCCGCTGAGGGGATAACATCGCATGAAAAGATCTATATAGTACTAATCCGTGATAACAAGTGTCAGCATCAAGTAAAGTAGTCTAGAGCAAGAATATAAATCCTGACAAGTATGAAACGATCAGAGAATGTACTCTCCTGGGATCCTGAGTGACTGTGAAAATAGATGTTCATACAGAAGTAACTGAGTCCTAATTTGAACAACACAGGTTACAATATATCCAGGATGGTAATAAAGAAGTTTACAATGCATTCTATATGATTCTAGGTCATTCTAGGTCAAAGTCAACTCTTGGTCAACTCTGATCAACAATCTGGTCAACTCTAGTCAAACTAGTCAACTAGTCTAGGTTTCAGTCAAACTCAAGTCTACTAGACCAAATAGGCCTATCTAGTCAATATCTAAGGTCAAACTAGTCTAACAAGTTCCTATGTGTGTATATATAGATATATTTTTTTTTTAATGTACTCTCCTGGGATCCTGAGTGACTGTGAAAATAGATGTTCATACAGAAGTAACTGAGTCCTAATTTGAACAACACAGGTTACAATATATCCAGGATGGTAATAAAGAAGTTTACAATGCATTCTATATGATTCTAGGTCATTCTAGGTCAAAGTCAACTCTTGGTCAACTCTGGTCAACAATCTGGTCAACTCTAGTCAAACTAGTCAACTAGTATAGGTTTCAGTCAAACTCAAGTCTACTAGACCAAATAGGCCTATCTAGTCAATATCTAAGGTCAAACTAGTCTAACAAGTTCCTATGTGTGTATATATAGATATATTTTTTTTAATGTACTCTCCTGGGATCCTGAGTGACTGTGAAAATAGATGTTCATACAGAAGTAACTGAGTCCTAATTTGAACAACACAGGTTACAATATATCCAGGATGGTAATAAAGAAGTTTACAATGCATTCTATATGATTCTAGGTCATTCTAGGTCAAAATCAACTCTTGGTCAACTCTGGTCAACAATCTGGTCAACTCTAGTCAAACTAGTCAACTAGTCTAGGTTTCAGTCAAACTTAAGTCTACTAGACCAAATAGGCCTATCTAGTCAATATCTAAGGTCAAACTAGTCTAACAAGTTCCTATGTGTGTGTGTGTGTGTATATATATATATATATATATATATATATATTTTTTTTATATATATATATATATATATATATATATATATATATATAGCCAAGATATCATATAGGACAAAGCCTATATAGGAAAGCCTACATAGAACTTAGTCTATATAATACCTATATAACATAGGTAACATAATATACATGCATCTATATCTCATAACATACATACATACTATCATATATGAAATATATACATATTCATATACAGATAGGAAAGAGGGGTCAAATGGCATGTGTGTGTGTGTGTGTGAGTGTATACTATGAGTGGCTGCTGTGGATTGAAGGGGCTGATTCAAACCTGGACATAACTCAGGAACCCAACATAATATATATAGATATAAAACACACATACATATATACAAAGGCTATATATATAACTAACTATATATGTATAGGATATATATATATATATATATATATATATATATATATATATATATATATATATATATATGTATATTAAGGAAACAACAACTAGTCTAATGCAACTAGACTAACACATTACAAGTTCATGTTCCCAGGAACCTGGGAACACCACCAAGCAAACCACACAAAGCCTAAGGAACTGAGAACAAAGTAAACTTCAATATATATATAAGAAGTATATATATACACTACTAAGTATACATAGAGAATATATATATATAGGAAATATATATACATATAGATTGTATATGAGAGTATATAGCTAACCTACATAAACTAAACTATCAAATATATATACTGAATCAACACAAACTGGAAAATATCAAATCCTAAATAATCTCAGGAACCTAAAACTGGAAACACCCCTAAACTGGAAACCACAATACAATTATATATATATATATATATATATATATATATATATATATATATATATATATATATATATATATATATATAAAATATATATATATATATATATATATATATATATATATATATATATATATATATATATATATATATATATATATTTTACAATTATATATGCATACATATATTTATATATGCATACATATATATATATATATATATATATATATATATATATATATATATATATATATTTTTATATATATAAGAAATATAAACTACAACCTAACTACAACCTAACTATCAAACAAACTACTGGACAACAATTATACAGAAGTAATCCAAACCGAGAAATCTTTAAACATCATATTTAAACCAATTTGAAAATCAAAGCCCAAACCTGGGCTAAACAGCATGTATCAGAACTCATTTGCGAAACCAAAATAAACCCAAATTTCATGCAAACACCTAACCAATCACACGTGTCAGGAAGGGAGTTTTGTGTGTGACACACACACGAGTCCAATGTGTATCAAAGAGTGTCCAATTTGGTGTCAAACCTAAGTGTCCAATGTGTATCAGAGAACCAGTGTACACAACATCGTGCACGTGTGTCGATCCCTTTAGGACACGACACACACCACTTTGTGTCCCGTGCTCGTGTCCAGAGATAGGCTAGGTATATTTCTATGTGTCAGGGTGCCTGAAACGCATCCTCGTGTCGTCGTGTCCAAGTTACAAACACATATCAGAGCAAAATGTTCGTGCGTGCACAGCCAGTACGAAATTAATGCAGACTCGATTTCACACTCGACACGATACAACTGTTAGCCCATTGGTCATATGGTCAAACTGATTTTAATAATTGATCAAACTCTGTCTTGATATATGAAGCTAGTCAGGTCGGACTCTTGGACATGATCAAGAACAGCTATCTACTCAGTTCAAGACCGAAGCGCTGTTTGCCTGTTCGAGTCTGTATTTTTTTGAGCAATATATTTTTCATTTTATTTGAGTCTAGGAATGCTTTGTACACCGAGTCGTACTGGCAAATAGGCTATTCCAAAATGATTTCAAAATGTTTTTAAAATGTTCTTAGTTTTGAAAAACATTCTTATTTACAAAAGCTCCAAAAGGTTTTCAAAAATTCTCCAAAAACTAATTTTAAAACCATAACCTAACCCTGACAGAACTCGGCCAGAGTTCGGCCAGAGTTCGGTTAGTGGCCGTTTTGTTTTGGAATTCCTTAGAACTTGGTCCTCCTGCAGTTGCGGATTTGACCGAGATTTGCTCATCGAGTTCTGCCCGAATTCTGCCCGAATTCTGCCAGAATTCTATCTTTGGAACTCCTATAAATAGAGAAGGATTTTGATCATTTTAACTCACTCATTCACTTTCAATCTTCTATCTACTTAAAGCTTTCAGTCTTCCAAAGAGTTTTTTTTGAGCTTTAATTTTTAGATCCCAAGCCAGTTACAATCCTCTAGTCGATTTGCTAGTGCGGTGCGGTCTAGAAGTTTCAGAGTGATTGTAATCAGAAGGCTTGATAGAAGAATACCTCTTCACAATTGAAGTTGGACGAGTTCTTCGTATCAAAGCTCGCATTATAGAAGTTGCAAGGACTTCGTAAGAAAACTTGCAGTTTTTCCAATAGTGGATTCAACTGGTAGCAAGAGTTCTACCGACTGGACTAGTCCTCAACAGAGGGAAACTAGTAAACATCGTTGTCTTTGCGTTTGCTTTCTTATCTCTGTCTTTACATTATTTAGTTGTGATTATTATTCTGTGATCTTGCTGCTAACATTTTTAATTAGCATTATTCCGCTGCCAACTCTATTCACCCCCCCTCTAGAGTATTCTGCTTTACGATTTCGTTCCTATAATTGGTATCAGAGCGGGTGTTACAGGTAAAGCAAGGTAATATTGCAATTATTTATTCATTTAACTAATTGTTATATAGATCACAGCACAACACATGCAACTGTGAAATTCACAAGTGAAGGCCAGGCCACAAACAGACCTCCACTGTTTGATGGTACAAACTATACCTATTGGAAAATATGGATGAGTTTCTTCTTGAAATCACTTGACTTTGATTTATGGTCTATTGTTATTGATGGCTATCAAAAGCCACCTCGTATAAATGTTGATGGAGTTTTAGTTAAAAAACCCCATAACAGATATACAGAGGAAGAAAAGAAAAAGGCCAGTCTTGACGCACGTGCTATTAACGCTTTATTTTGTGCTTTAGACAGAACTGAATTTAACAGGGTGTCTATCTGCACAACTGCTAATGAAGTATGGAAGCTTCTTGAAGTCACACATGAAGGCACGACTCAAGTCAAAGAATCAAAGGTCAGCAGACTTACTCAAGAGTATGAGGTGTTCAAGATGAAGCCCAACGAAACAGTTACTCAGATGTTTGAAAGATTCTTGGATATTGTAAATCCTTTGTCCTCCCTAGGCAAAGATTACAGTAACCATGAAAAGATTCGCAAACTCCTGCGAGCACTTACCAAGAACTGGATTCCAAAGGCTACTGCAATTATTGAAGGGAACGACCTCACAACTATGTCCCTCAAAGTACTCATGGGTAAGCTACTCATTCATGAACTGGAGCTACAAGATTTTGAAGAGCCTGCACCAAAGGAAAAGTCGATCGCTTTCAAGGCTCAGCACAGAAAAGCTGCTGAAGGTGATTCAGACAGCAGTGAATCTGATGCTGAAGATCAAGCACTCCTAGCAAGAAAATTCAAAAGATTTATGAAATATGAGAAGAAAGCCAAAAAAATAGCAACAATAACTGGTATCAAGATGATGTTGTCTGCTATGGCCGCAAGAAGAAGGGACACATGAAGAAGGATTATCCTACAAACTCATCATCAAGCAAGAAGAGCAACAGGTATGAGAAAGGGAACCTGAAGAGATCAACATCTCGGAGATATGCCAATACCAGCATATGGCATGAAAGTGAAGCCAGCGACTCAGAAGATGAACAATCAGAAGATGATGCAAATATATGCTTTATGGCATCCGATCAGGTACTCTCTGAACCTGTAGTTGATACATATGATGAATTCACCTTTGAGCTATTAGGAGATACCTTCAGTGAACTGATAAGTGATTACAGAAAACTGCATAGCAAATATCAGACCTCTAAGAAGGTACTCAAAGAGTACAAAGGTGAAATAGGAAGACTTACCGACTAACTAGCTGAGGTTAGAAATAATATTAGTGAGTCTGGTGAGCTTTCATCTATCAAGCTCTTATTATACGAGACTACCAAGTCATCTGAAGAGAAAGACAAGGTTATTGTCCAACTGAAAGAAGAACTTTCTAAAGAGAAGAAAAGTCTTCAATGTGCATAAGTCAGAATGGAAGCACTCACTTCTGACTATACTAAGTTGTATGACACTTCCAAAAGATTGGAAATTAGGTTAGGAAAATAGCCTGAGACTGCTGCTTCCTACCCTAACACATGTCACTTACCGAATAATCGGAACATTCCCAAACCAAACACTGTCAGACCTAACCCGATCAAACCTTTACCCCAAAAGGTTAAGCCCAAACAGGATTATAGGTATGCTTTCTTCTATACTAGAAAACCTAAACCTACCAATCATGCACACCACTCAGCTTTCAACACTAAACATGCACAATGTCATTATTGTGGCCTCATTGGTCATAATTCTCCTGCATGTAGAATTAGAAAGTTTGTTGATTTAAATATTTATGCATGGATACCAAAAGCTAATATTTCAGGACCCTACAAGAAATGGGTACCAAAAGTTTTATCTGCAAACTGTTTTGTAGGTGGAACACCTTTCACATGCAAAAAGCAAATAGATTCTCGACAGTGGTTGTTCATGGCATATGACCGGTGACGCTACACTATTTGTAATACTGTCGAAGAAGAAGAAGGAAGGTTATGTCTCCTTCGGTAACAACTTGAAAGGGTATATTATTGGTATCGGTGATGTTGGTAAGTCTCCTTATCCTGTGATTAAGGATGTCTGTCTGGTTACCGAGTTGAAACATAATCTACTCAGCATAAGTCATTTAGCTGATCATGGTTATGGCATCAACTTTGGCAAAGACAAATGTACTATAGTTGATAGCTCAACTGGTAGTACTATCTTTGAAGGTATCTGGGAAGACAACATATATATTTTCTATTTGTTGGAAAAAACTAACATTTTAGGTAGATGCTTAATGGCTAAAAGTGATGAGAGTCATCTGTGGCATATGAGACTCGGTCACGCAAATATGGACACAATCTCAAGATTATCCACGAAAAAGCTAGTACGCGGCTTACCGGACATAACATTCAAGAAGGATTCGGTATGCAGCCAATGTGAAAAGAACAAAGCTACCAGATCTACATTCAAGTCAGTAAACGCAGTATGTACAACTAGACCTCTACAATTGCTACATATGGACTTATTTGGTCCTAGCAGAGTTGCTAGCCTCGGAGGTAAGCTATATGCTTTTGTAATTGTAGATGATTACTCTAGAAACACGTGGGTATACTTCTTGACACGCAAGAATGATGCATTATCCGAATTTGTTGCCTTTTGCAAGAAAGTACAGAATGAAAAAGGTTGCATGATCACTCGTATTAGAAGCGATCATGGTGGCGAATTCGAGAATATAGAGTTTGAGCAATTTTGTAACACACACGGTTTTGTACACGAGTTCTCCTGTCCTAGAACTCTACAACAAAATGAAGTTGTGGAACGTTAGAACAGAACTCTATCCGAAATGGCCAGAGTAATGTTAAACCAGTTTAGTCTACCCAAATATTTTTGGGCTGAAGCTGTCAATACAGCTTATTTTGTTCTCAATAGAGTTCTAATTCGACACAAATCGAAGAAGAATCCATCTGAGTTATAGTTTGATAGAATTCCATCAGTTTAATATTTTAGAATATTTGGTTGTAAATGCTTTATTCTTAATACAAAAGACAATTTAGGAAAGTTTGACGAAAAGGCCGATGAAGGTATATTTTTAGGTTATGCTGCAAAGAGCAAAGGATACAGAGTCTTCAACAAACGAACTATGATCATCGAAGAATCAATCAACGTCACCCTTGATGAATTGAATCAAATGACTATCGATGACAATGACGAAGATCTAACTGTACCAAGTTCAACACCAGCTGATTCTCAACCAAGCTCGGCACTAGCTGATCCTCCTAGAGAAGATCCAGGAACCAGCTACCTTCAGAGTCTGTCGAAAGGATTAAAATTTACGGCTGATCATCCAAAGGATTTGGTAATTGGTGATATTACCAAAGGTGTAAGTACTCGTACATCCAGTAGAGATATTGTTTCTAGTGTTGCATTCATTTCACAGCTAGAACCCAAAACTATTGATGAAGCATGTAGTGATAGTTTTTGGATAGATGCTATGCAAGAGGAATTAAACCAATTTGAACGGAATCAAGTTTGGGAACTTGTTCCCAAGCCTGTTGATCATCCGGTTATTGGCACCCGTTGGATATTCCGAAATAAACTTAACGAGAATGGTTTAGTGACTCATAATAAGGCTCGACTCGTAGCTCAAGGATATAATCAGGAAGAAGGTATCGACTACGATGAGACTTATGCCCAGTTGCGAGATTAGAATCCAATCACATGTTATGTGCATTTACATGTTTTCATAATTTCAAATTATTTAAAATTTATGTCAAGAGTGCATTTTTAAACAGTTTTATAAAAGAAGAAGTTTTTGTAGCACAACCTCCAGGTTTCACAGATTCTAAAAACCCTGATCATGTTTTCAAGTTGAAAAAAGCTTTATACGGTTTAAAACAAGCCCCCCGTGCTTGGTATAATCATCTAAGCTCTTTTCTACTTGACAACGGTTTTTTAAAAGGCAAGGTTTACACTACACTTTTTATTAAGTCTTTTAATGGCAGGCTTCTCTTAATACAAGTCTATGTTGATGATATTATATTTGGATCTACTGATGAATCTCTGTGTCAAGAATTCTCTAAGTATATGCAGAATGAGTTTCTTTCTCGGACTGCAAATCAAAAAAACTGACAATGGGACATTCATAAATCAAGCCAAGTACACAAAAGATTTGCTAAAGAAGTTTGATCTGGATAATGTCAAACCTATTGGCACTCCGATGGCAACTTCAATAAAGCTTGATATTGATGAACAAGGCAAGCCGGTCGACACACATAAGTATCGAGGTATGATCGGTAGTTTACTTTATTTAACTGCTAGTCGTCCAGATATTATGTTTAGTCTTTGCCTGTGTGCACATTTTCAAGCTAATCCAAAGGAATCACATCTGTGCGCAGTTATGCGTATCTTTCGATACCTTAAGGGCACTTCTTCTGTTGGCTTATGGTATCCCAAAACTAAGTCCTTTGACCTTATTGGTTACTCGGATGCAGATTTTACTGGATGCAAAGTTGATAGAAAAAGTACCAGCGGCACATGTTATTTCTTAGGCAAGGCTTTAGTCTCACGGTTTAGTAAAAAGCAAAATTCTGTAGTCCTATCAACAACAGAGGATGAGTATATCGCCGCAGGATGTTGTTGTGCTCAGATTTTATAGATGAAACAAACCTTAGAAGACTATGATTTATTTTACATACACATTCCTATTTTTTGTGACAACACGAGCACAATTAATTTGACTAAGAATCCAGTATGTCATTCTCGTACTAAGCATATCGAGATTCGACATCATTTTCTTAGAGATCATCATCAAAATGGAGATATTGACCTTGTGTACATAGATACTGAGAATCAATTAGCTGACATCTTCACAAACCCTCTAGCAGAAGATCGTTTCAATTATTTACGTCGAGAATTAGGAAGTTTGGACGTCAATAATGTTAATTAATTTTGTTTTATGATTTTATTTCAATACGCAAAAACTGTGTTAGAGACAAGCCAATAAAGAGTCTGTCTGTCACCACAACTACGGTTGAAGCGAAGCGGTACTTAAGAGTTCCCCGGTGAACCTCCGCCAGCTGGGACAGTACTCCTACATCTAATCTAAGACAGTCGCTGTGTAACGATATTTAATCTATAAAATAATATTAATTATATTAATTGAATGTTGAAATTACTAATCTTTAAATTAAATCTTTGAAATGAGTCAATGAAAAAGAAAGTGTTCCAAACCAACCCCAGGCAAATTCGGCCAGAATTCGGACCGAATTCGGCCCGAGTTCGGTTAAAGGTATCTGGTTATATAACCAGAACCCGAGAGCCTTTATTCTTCATTGCTTCTAAACACCACCATCATAGCAACAGCAGCCGTGCGAGAGCCCTCAAACCCTAGTTCTTCACCACTCCGTTTCTTCCTATCTACGTGGTGAAATCCATCCAAGTTTTGGATTCGTGCGGAGATCGTTGTCCTCTACAACATACTTGAATCTCGGAAGGTATAACTCCGTATTTCTCCTCATTTCAATTTCGTGCATATTTACTTTTATTGCACAATGCCGCCTAAGGGATTTAACCCCTTCAAGAGGAAGAAGACGCCCAATCCTAGTGAGGAAGGATCATCTTCGAATCTACCCACGGATTCTCTCTTTTCACCAGTTCAATCGAGCGATGGCACGTTCGATGGGTTTTATTTTCAAACCCTAGATCAAGCCCTTCTGTGGTATGAAGACTTTTCCATGAGATCCATATGCACAGGCGCTCCTATCAAATGGACTGTGTTTCCAGAACACCGCCCTTATTTTGAGGCATTAGGGTTACAACACGTTGTTAAACTTTGTTTTCCGGTAGCAACTAATGCCATTAGACTTTTCTACTGCAATTGTCACGATCCGCTACCCAAATTGTTGGGCCAGGCCGAGACATGCCCAGCCTACGTTGAGATAAAACGTAGTAAGCTGTTCTAAAGACAACAGGATAAGACTAAATGTGCTAACAGTTCTATAAGTGAAGAAGAATCATAAATGCTCCAAACACAAAAGTCGTCGTATACAGTAAAATGTCCAAGTACAAGTGAACTGTAAAGTAAAACTGGATACATGTCCAATTACAAAAAGATATAGTCTAATACATGTCTACTCTCAAAAGTCTAAGTAAACAAAAGACAACTAGGCGAGGTTCCCCACAGGAACATCCTCGTAAAGCAGAGCCGGGTCCTCGGCCGTATCTCCATAGTATGTGTCACAGAGTAACTCCTCCTCAGTAAGGATACCTACAACGTTATCCTGTCAGGACGGGAGCAAGTACTAAATCTAACAAACATATAATACTGATCATGTGATGAAAAGAAAATGACATATCATGTTGGTTCAGTTTTAGGTATATTTTATCATGGCGATAGATATACATTTTAAAGTTTAAAACTGTAGTAGGTGAGTGATCAGTCAATAGGTAATCAGGATGTACAGCGGTACATATCAATTTTCTGATGTGCACATACGTATACATAACGGCATCGGCGTATATCCATACACAAACGCGGGACCAGACATACGACACAGATACATATAGAATGTAACGGTGCTCTGTAAATACATACGGAGAAGGGGGTCATGATCACGTACACTACTAGCAGTTTCCCCTTAACCCGTTATTTAAGCATGTGAGAGAGATTATGAGATACGGTATAAACATGGTAGAGACTGAAAGTAATACAACATGTAAAGTTCTAACTTGCTATCCCAAGGATCAGCATTTAACATGGTTGGTGATTCACAGTTTTATGGTTTATAGCAGTAAGTAAAGTTCGTAGAAAGTACTTGCCTCTAGCAAAGCAAAACAAAACAAGCTGCGATAACAAGTGTTATGGATGTCCGGTAACTCGTCACTGTAGAATAAATACAATAACTTAGTTTTTACACTAAGCTGAAACACTAGGACACTAATTGGTGAAATACGACTTGTGACTGGGCACCTAGCCAAAATGATGACTTTGGCATAGGTGGGGTGACACACTACTTTAACTAACTTTCTAGGGTCTTTACACTAGTGAGGGGTGGGGTTTAACACGGCTAAAACTCAAAATAACACAAAACGCTACAAGTCGTAATTAATCAATAAATAAATCAAAAGATCATTGTGTTCTAACAATTTTTGAAGTAGACAAAAAGCCTAGTTTTTCTTAAAGTAAAGTACCAAGGTGACCCTTGTTAATCATAGAAATTTATTATAATTTTTCTGGAATTTATTAACCAGTACAAGTATTTTATAAAAATTAGTTTTCCTAAGTATACAGAAAATGAGTTTTGGTTTCATATGCTAAACTAGTGGCAAAACAGTAAATTAAATACTACAAAAATTATACTAAATTAGCTAACTTAACATAGTATCTAAAACCTACTTTTCCATAATTTTAGCAGTACTTTAAGTATTTTTAGAAAATCAAAAACAGCATTGCACACAATAATTAATTATCTGCATATTTTGTCCATGTATATAATTTGAACCAAAGTTCAAATACAGGACCCAAGGCCATGAATCAAGTCCAATATGACTTGTACAGGTCTTGAATGTGTGAAAACACATTTGAGCCCAAATACCCATGCTAGGCTTGGACACCAAATGGTTGCAGTAATTTAAATATACAGAAAATACTAAGGGGTAGAAATGCAAAATAAATATTAATATTTTAATAAGGTAAAATTTACATAGTAACTATAAAAGTATGAATATTATCTTATAAAGATAATTTTTCACTAAGCTAAGTAATATACATATATAAAATAATATATATATATATACATAAATATAGGGATATTTACATAATGGATATATATATGTAAAAATTATATATATATATATATATATATATATATATATATATATATAAATATAAGAATATACTCAACTATATAATATATATATATATATATATATATATATATATATTATATATATATATATATATATATACAAGAATAATGTATACATATATATAATAGTATATATATAATATATATATACACAAGGAAATATATATATACATAAATATATTATGTATACATAATACATACATACATATATATATATATATATATATATATATATATATATATATATACATACATATATATATATATATATATATATATATATATATATATATATATATATATATATATATAAAATATATATATATATATATATATATATATATATATATATATATATATATATATATATATATATATATATATATATATATATATATACATACATAAAAATATATATATATATATATATATATATACATACATAAAATAATGAAGTATATATATATATATATATATATATATATATATTTTTATATATATATATATATATATATATATATATATATATATATATATATATATATATATATATATATATATATATATATATATATATATATATAAAACAGCAAATATATATACATAAATATAGTATATATATTAATACATATATATATACAAATATATGTATATACATATATATATAAATAGATATATATATAACAGAAAAAAGAAAAAGAAAAAGGAAAAAGGAAAAGAAAAAGAAAAGGAAAAGGAAACAGCCAGGGGGACTCGAACCCAGGCCAACACAGCACGGGGAGGGGGGGTTTAGGCTAGGTCGGGCTGGCCAGGGGGTCAGCCCGCTGCTCGTGTTAAGGGTTAGGGTTTTGATCTTTTTATTTAGTTTAGGTTTAATTATTATATAAAAAAAAATCAACCCTGTGTCCTGACAGTTAGGGACACAGGTATCATCGTGTCCTAGGCCTGCACGACACGCACGAGTTTAATCTCGCGTGTCCAGTTCTATCAAAATGTTCGCCAGGACACGGCGGACCACATACACGTGTACGAGACACGCACGACACAGTCTCGTAACTGTTACATGCGTGTCCGACTTCGGGGGGGGTGTTGAAGGTTTTGGACGGCGGAGGAGACGTCGGCGAGGCGGCGCTCGAGTGGCGCTGCCTTCAGCTCGTCGAGGCGAACTTGTCGACGGCGGTGGTTGGCGGTGAGGGTCGTCGGTGGGGCTGGACTGGGGCTCGTCGAAGCTAGGGTTCCGGTGGGGGTGAAAGTGGGAGATGGGGCGGCGCTGGCGGTCGTGGGGGTGTTTAGGTCTAGGGTTTTGGTCTGGGGGTCGATGGGGGGTTTTATAGGGGGAGTTAAGGCGGTCGGGGCAGCCGGGTTTGGCGGGGGCAGCCGGTCGTGGCGGTCGGGGCAGTCGTCGTGGGTCGGTGAGAGTCAGAGGAGAGAGAGTGAGTTCGGTCGGGGGGCGTTAGGTAGTTCTGCACTTAGGTCCTTAGGTTTTAGGATTTTGCATATAGGTCCCCACAGCTATAAATGCAAATTAGAATTTGCATTCCTTAATTGAAAACAAATTCCTAATTACAAACTGATATAAAAGTAATTTGAATAATTACAAAACAGTATTAAAACAATTCTAATAATTACAAATTGATATTAAAACATTTTAGAAAATTACAAATCAATATTTTTGTATTTTAAAACTTATTTAAAATCATTTAAAAATTCTAGAAAAATTCCTAAAAATTCCTAATAATTATTTTAAGGCTAAAATTAACATTAAAAATTAATTAACACTAATTAAAAATAAATTTGAAAATCAGGGGCTCACAAGTCTTCCCTCCTTAAAAAATTTCGTCCTCGAAATTCACAAGGATTGAAGACCCGACAATATTCTAACATAGCAAGTAATACAACAAAATGACTAAGGCTGCGATCGAAACTAACCTCTAAGGTATCAAGTGGGAATGGATGGTTCCCTCGCAGCGGTTGGATCGAACAAGTAAGGGTATCTCTCCCTCATGTCCGACTCCCTCTCCCAAGTAGATTCACCTGGGGAGTGACGGCTCCAAGCTACTCGTACTAGGGGTATAACCTTGTTCCTCAGCCTCTTCTCTCTCCTGTCTAATATCTCTACTGGCTGCTCAGAAACTGTAAGGCTCGGTCCGACCTCCAACTCTGATTGATCTAGCACATGACTGGGGTCTGGAACATATCTCCTCAGCTGAGATACGTGAAAGACATCGTGAACTCCTGCTAGGTTGGGTGGAAGTACAATCCTGTAAGCTACCTCTCTGATCCTGCCAAGTATCTCGAATGGCCCGATGCACCTGGGGCTCAGCTTCCCTCCTCGTCCGAACCGGATCGTCCCTCTAGTAGGTGATATCTTCACTAGCACCATATCACCGTCTGCGAACTCCATCGGTCTGCGACTAGCATCAGCCCAGTATTTCTGCCTATCCTGAGCTACTCTGAGCCTGTCTCTGATCATCCCGACTTTTTCTGCTGCATCTATGATCATCTCTGGCCCAAGCATAACTCTGTCTCCAACATCATCCCAAAAGAGCGGTGTGCGGCATCGTCGTCCATATAGCGTCTCGAAAGGAGACATACCAATACTGGCCTGGTAGCTGTTGTTGTATGAAAACTCTACCAAGTGCAGATGGCTCTCCCATGATCCTCCGAAGTCCAGCACGCAGGTCCTCAGCATATCCTCCAGTGTCTGTATCGTCCTCTCGGACTGCCCATCTGTCTGCAGGTGGTACGCCGTACTGAACTTGAGCCTACTGCCCAACTCCTCCTGCAAGCTCCTCCAGTAGTGGGATGTGAATCTGCTGTCTCTGTCTGACACGATGCTCACCGGCACTCCGTATAGGCGAACTATCTGCTGCATGTATAGCTCCGCCAACTTCTCGGTGGAAAGCCCCACCTTGAAGGGTATGAAGTGCGCACACTTCGTCAGTCTGTCTACGATGACCCAGATGGCATCCTTCCCTCCTTGGGAACGAGGAAGCCCTGAAACGAAGTCCATCGTAATATGTTCCCATTTCTACTCCGGAATGGGTAACTGCTGCAACAAACCAGCTGGCCTCTGGCGCTCCGCCTTGACCTGCTGGCAAACTAGACATCTCGAGATAAAATGCGACACATCCCTCTTCATCCCGTGCCATCAAAGATGTTCCCGCAAGTCACGGTACATCTTGTTAGCACCAGGGTGAATAGAATATCTCGATCGGTGCGCCTCCTGCAAGACTGCCTCTACTAGCTCTCCCTTCGGTACGCACAATCGGCTGCCATGCCTTAGGGATCCATCCTCTGCTATAGTGAAGTCATCCAGCAATCCAGCTAATGCCTGGGGTCGAAGTCTGCGAAGGCTCTCATCTGTAGACTGTGCCTCCCGGATCTGATCCATCAAACCTGACTGAATGTCAAGCGCCATCATCTGTATCACTGATCCTGGCCGAACTAGCTCGATACCGAGCTTCTCCAGATCCTCCCACAAATGCCGATCAATCATCAGGTACCATGCCATCGGATGCCTACTCAGCGCATCTGCCACCACATTTGCCTTCCCGGGGTGATACTGTAAATCGATGTCGAAGTCCTTCATCAACTCCAACCATCGTCTTTGCCTTATGTTCAGCTCTTTCTGCGTGAACACATACTTCAAGCTTTTGTGGTCAGTAAAGATTTCCACCCGCTCTCCGTATAAGTAATGTTTCCATAACTTGAGTGCACAGATCACCGCAGCTAACTCGAGGTCATGGGTAGGATAATTTCTCTCATGAGTCCGCAATTGCCTAGATGCATAAGCAATCACTTTCCCATGCTGCTGTAGAACACATCCTAGCCCCTTCCCAGAAGCATCACTGTATATGGTGAAACCTCCAGAACCTGAAGGTAAAGTCAGAACTGGAGCGGTCGTCAGCCTCCTCTTCAGCTCCTCAAATGCTGTCTGGCAGTCCTCTGACCAAATGTACTCTGTGTCCTTCCGTGTCAGCTTCGTCATGGGTTCAGCTATCCTAGCAAAGTCCTGGACGAACTTTCTATAATAGCCTGCTAAACCCAGAAAGCTCCTGATCTCTGAAACTGACGTCGGAGCCTTCCACGTCTCAACTGCAGCAATCTTCTTGGGATCCACCGAGATTCCATCTCCAGTGACTACATGGCCGAGAAACTCCACTCGGTCTAAAAAGAACTCGCACTTCGGCAATTTGGCAAGCAATCTCTCCTGTCTCAGAATCCCCAAAACTATCCGCAAGTGCTCTGTATGCTCCTCCGGCGTCTTCGAGTATATCAGGATGTCGTCGATAAACACTACGACGAACTTATCCAGATACTGGTGAAATGTCTTATTCATCAAGTTCATAAAGACAGCTGGTGTATTTGTGAGACCAAATGGCATCACCAGAAACTCGTACTGCCCGTACTTCGTGTTGAACGCCGTCTTCTGGATGTCTGCTGGCCTAACCTTCACCTGGTAGTACCCGGATCTCAAGTCTATCCTGGAAAATACCTTCGCCCCGCTCAACTGGTCGAACAAATCATCTATCCTGGGCAGAGGATATTTGTTCTTGATGGTGATGGCATTCAAAGCCCGGTAGTCAATACACAACCGGACTGTACCATCCTTCTTAGGCACAAAGAGCACTGGCGCTCCCCATGGAGAAGCACTGGATCGAATGAAACCTTTTTTTAACAGGTCATCAATCTGCTCTTTCATCTCTATGGCCTCCTTGGGATTCACTCTATAGCAAGCCCGGGATACTGGTGATGAACCCGGCACTAAATCTAAAGTGAACTCCACATCTCTGTCAGGCAGAAGTCCTGGAAGATCCTCTGGGAATACATCCATAAACTCCCTAATGATAGGGTGTGGCGGTACTGCATCCCCAACTGTCGCACAACAGTTCGGCTCTAGGCTGATCTCCGGCCCTGTCCTCCTGACACTGAATGGTGCTGTGCCCGGAGGACTGAACAAAATACTACCCTCATGGCAATCTATAGATGCATGGGCATAGTTAAGCCAGTCCATCCCCAATATGATATCATAATCGGGGAGTGGCATCACAAAGAATCATCCCTCGAACTCTCTCCCGGCTATCATAATAGAGCATCTATAGCTAGCTCTAATAGGCACTGGTCCTCCTCCCGTCATTACTCTACTAATCTCCGCAGTAGGTGTAGATACTAAATGATGTTCTTGCATAAACTCTAATGATAGGAAGCTATGAGATGCACCAGAATCAAACAAGCATAGAGCTAGAAAAGTATACAAATAAACATGACCTGTAATGACGTCAGCTAAGTAATCTGGCTCCGAAACCTGCTCTGGCTCCGGCTCAAGGGCTAGACTATAAACCCTCCCCTGAGGTCCCTTCTGCTGCTGCAGATGCTGCCCGAACCTCTGCTGCTGAGTCGGGAGCGGTCCTCTAGTCTTCGCTACTGGGCACTCTCGAAGCTGATGGGTGGCAGACCCACAAGCCAAACACTGCCCCAACTTCTTTCTGCAGATGGAAGCGTCGTGGCCTACCCTCTTGCAGAATGCACAAATACCTCCCTTCGGCTGCTGTCGGGGTCCCGGGGCTCTAACGAGCTGGGTCTGATGATGTGATATAGGGGGACGGTAAGCCTGCTGGGGTGGCGTCGGTGCTCTCTGCTGGAAAGCCTGACGCTTGGACGGTCCCTCATGATGTACAGAAGCCGGCCTCTTGCATGACAGAAGACGCTCCTCGATGCTCCGAGCTAACTCTAGGCTCTGGTAGTAGTCAGTCGTACCGTTCGCCACTATAAGAATGCCAATGTCTGGAACTAGACCATGGCAAAACCTACGGGTCATCTCCTCTGGATCAGCAACCAGACTAGAAGCGAAACGGTTCAGGCGACTAAACTCTGCCGCATACTCGTCAACAGAACGGTTCCCCTGCTGGATGTTCTGGAATCGTAGCCCCATGGCTGCTCTAGCAGTGGTCGAGAAAATTTTTTTCTTGAACTGGGTCTTGAACTGGTCCCAGGTGGCTCTACCTCTCGCGAACAATGGCTCATTCCGGAACCAGACTCCTGCTAAGTCTATCAGCAGAAATTCCGCTGCCTCGACCTGGAGGTCATCCGACATCCTAACTCCCAGAAGCTTCCTCTCTACAGAATCTAGCCAGTCATCAGCTACTACTATGCCCTAAGTCCCTGAGAACTCCTTGGGATTCAGACCCATGAAGTCCTTGATCGTCCCCGCTCACTGCCATGGCTCTACATGTGGTGGGACCACGGGACGTCCCTCAGAACGCTCCATGCTCTGGCGGAGTAGGGTAGTCTGCTCCTGATGGGTTGTTAGGAACCCCTGGATCAGTGTGAGCAGCTGGGTCCCGTCGAGTGTGACGGAAGCCTGGGTGGGTATAGTGATAGGGGGTGGTGGAAGTATTGGGTCCTGCCGGGCCTGTGATGTGGAAGGTGGTATCTGGGTCTGTGGATCTGTGGAGTGGAGGAATGTGGTAGGTGGAGGTGTATCAGTCAACTGGTCAGCTGACTGGATATGGAGGGCCCCATTCTCGGAGGTAACATACTGGGATGAACGAGTAAGCACCATCTAAATTACAAAATAAAAGGACTTATAAGGACCTATTTAAAGTAAGCAATCATATGCAAGGAAATCTAATTATAATAGCAAGCATGTGATGTATTTCCTATGTTGCAATCCTAGCATTCCTCTAAGTGTTCTAAGCGTTATTCCTATTGTTGTCTAATTACCTTAAGTTTCTAATTGCAGGCCTGCTTGGTACAATAACGTAACCAAACAGTTTAGTCAGGACCTGCATGGGCCACCACTAAAAACATGTCACGACCCGCTACCCAAATTGTTGGGCCAGGCCGAGGCATGCCCAGCCTACGTTGAGATAAAACGTAGTAAGCTGTTCTAAAGACAACAGGATAAGACTAAATGTGCTAACAGTTCTATAAGTGAAGAAGAATCATAAATGCTCCAAACACAAAAGTCGTCGTATACAGTAAAATGTCCAAGTACAAGTGAACTGTAAAGTAAAACTGGATACATGTCCAGTTACAAAAAGATATAGTCTAATACATGTCTACTCTCAAAAGTCTAAGTAAACAAAAGACAACTAGGCGAGGTTCCCCACAGGAACATCCTCGTAAAGCAGAGCCGGGTCCTCGACCGTATCTCCATAGTATGTGTCACAGAGTAACTCCTCCTCAGTAAGGATACCTACAACGTTATCCTGTCAGGACGGGAGCAAGTACTAAATCTAACAAACATATAATACTGATCATGTGATGAAAAGGAAATGACATATCATGTTGGTTCAGTTTTAGGTATATTTTATCATGACGATAGATATACATTTTAAAGTTTAAAACTGTAGTAGGTGAGTGATCAGTCAATAGGTAATCAGGATGTACAGCGGTACATATCAATTTTCTGATGTGCACATACGTACACATAACGGCATCGGCGTATATCCATACACAAATGCGGGACCAGACATACGACATAGATACATATAGAATGTAACGGTGCTCGGTAAATACATACGGAGAAGGGGGTCATAATCACGTACACTACTAGCAGTTTCCCCTTAACCCGTTATTTAAGCATGTGAGAGAGATTACGAGATACGGTATAAACATGGTAGAGACTAAAAGTAATACAACATGTAAAGTTCTAACTTGCTACCCCAAGGATCAGCATTTAACATGGTTGGTGATTCATAGTTTTATGGTTTATAGCAGTATGTAAAGTTCGTAGAAAGTACTTGCCTCGAGCAAAGCAAAACAAAACAAGCTGCGATAACAAGTGCTATGGATGTCCGGTAACTCGTCACTGTAGAATAAATACAATAACTTAGTTTTTACACTAAGCTAAAACACTAGGACACTAATTGGTGAAATACGACTTGTGACTGGGCACCTAGCCAAAATGATGACTTTGGCATAGGAGACCAATGTGGGGTGACATACTACTTTAACTAACTTTCTAGGGTCTTTACACTAGTGAGGGGTGGGGTTTAACACGGCTAAAACTCAAAATAACACAAAAAGCTACAAGTCGTAATTAATCAATAAATAAATCAAAAGATTATTGTGTTCTAACAATTTTTGAAGTAGACAAAAAGCCTAGTTTTTCTTAAAGTAAAGTACCAAGGTGACCCTTGTTAATCATAGAAATTTATTATAATTTTTCTGGAATTTATTAACCAGTACAAGTATTTTATAAAAATCAGTTTTCCTAAGTATACAGAAAATGAGTTTTGGTTTCATATGCCAAACTAGTGGCAAAACAGTAAATTAAATACTACAAAAATTATACTAAATTAGCTAACTTAACATAGTATCTAAAACCTATTTTTCCATAATTTTAGCAGTACTTTAAGTATTTTTAGAAAATCAAAAACAGCATTGCACACAATAATTAATTATCTGCGTATTTTGTCCATGTATATAATTTGAACCAAAGTTCAAATACAGGACCCAAGGCCATGAATCAAGTCCAATATGACTTGTACAGGTCTTGAATGTGTGAAAATACATTTGAGCCCAAATACCCATGCTCGACTTGGACACCAAATGGTTGCAGTAATTTAAATATACAGAAAATACTAAGGGGTAGAAATGCAAAATAAATATTAATATTTTAATAAGGTAAAATTTACATAGTAACTATAAAAGTATGAATATTATCTTATAAAGATAATTTTTCACTAAGCTAAGTAATATACATATATAAAATAATATATATATATACATAAATATAGGGATATTTACATAATGGATATATATATGTAAAAATTACATATATATATATATATATATATATATATATATATATATATATATATATATATATATATATATATATATATATATATATATATATATATAAATATAAGAAAATACTCAACTATATAATATATATATATACAAGAATAATGTATACATATACATATAATAGTATATATATAATAATATATATACACAAGGAAATATATATATACATAAATATATTATGTATACATAATACATACATATATATATATATATATATATATATATATATATATATATATATATATATATATATATATATATATAAAATAGCAAATATATATACATAAATATAGTATATATATTAATACATATATATATACAAATATATGTATATACATATATATATAAATAGATATATATATATATATAATATATAAAAAAAAATATATAAATAGATATATATATATAACAAAAAAAAGAAAAAAGAAAAGGAAAAGGAAACAGCCAGGGGGACTCGAACCCAGGCCAACACAGCGCGGAGGGGGGGGGGGGGGGTTAGGCTAGGTCGGGCTGGCCAGGGGGTCAGCCCGCTGCTCGTGTTAAGGGTTAGGGTTTTGATCTTTTTATTTAGTTTAGGTTTAATTATTATATAAAAAAAATCAACCCTGTGTCCTGACAGTTAGGGACACAGGTATCCTCATGTCCTAAGCCTGCACGACACGCACGAGTTTAATCTCGCGTGTCCAGTTCTATCAAAATGTTCGCCAGGACACGACGAACCACATACACGTGTACGAGACACGCACGACACAGTCTCGTAACTGTTACCTGCGTGTTCGACTTCGGGGGGGTGTTGAAGGTTGTGGACGGCGGAGGAGACGTCGGCGAGGCGGCGCTCGAGTGGCGCTGCCTTCAGCTCGTCGAGGCAAACCTGTCGTCGGCGGTGGTTGGCGGTGAGGGTCGTCGGTGGGACTGGACAGGGGCTCGCCGAAGCTAGGGTTCCGGTGGGGGTGAAAGTGGGAGATGGGGCGGCGCTGGCGGTCGTGGGGGTGTTTAGGTCTAGGGTTTTGGTCTGGGGGTCGATGGGGGGTTTTATAGGGGGAGTTAAGGCGGTCGGGGCAGCCGGGTTTGGCGGGGGCAGCCGGTCGTGACGGTCAGGGCAGTCGTCGTGGGTCGGTGAGAGTCAGAGGAGAGAGAGTGAGTTCGGTCGGGGGGGGTTAGGTAGTTTTGCACTTAGGTCCTTAGGTTTTAGGATTTTGCATATAGGTCCCCACAGCTATAAATGCAAATTAGAATTTGTATTCCTTAATTAAAAACAAATTCCTAATTACAAACTGATATAAAAGTAATTTGAATAATTACAAAACAGTATTAAAATAATTCTAATAATTGCAAATTGATATTAAAACATTTTAGAAAATTACAAATTAATATTTTTGTATTTTAAAAGTCATTTAAAATCATTTAAAAATTCTAGAAAAATTCCTAAAAATTCCTAATAATTATTTTAAGGCTAAAATTAACATTAAAAATTAATTAACACTAATCAAAAATGAATTTGAAAATCAGGGGCTCACAGCAATATCATATTAAACACGTTTGACGTAAGTACTCGTGTTAGCGAACTAGACATCGAGTTCAATGATGTCCTCTTAGCGAAAATCCTTGGTCTATCTAACGAAGGTGCACCGCTTGTTGATATATTTGATTTCTCCGACGGCACGACACTTGCTAGTTTCAAAGCTGAACTCTGTGCACCTGATCGAGTTCGCTCTGGAAAGTTCAACGCAAAGAACTTGAACTTGTTTAATTATGAATTGCACCGCATCATCTACTCCACTCTCCTTCTGAAATCTACTTCAAAGAATAATGTCACATCACTTGAACTATCTGCTATGTATCACATTCTTAAGGGGATTCCTTTTTCTGCCCTAAGACCATTATCCAGATGATGGGACATTATCGTGCAAGAGATAGAAATCTCTCTTATGCGATGATTCTTCCACACATCTTCCAGCGTTTTGATATTGATCTGTCAACTTGTACTCAAGACCCTGAGCCCAAGTTTCTTAAGCTATCTCGTCGTAGTATGACTGCTGCTGCTCCTTCTACTACTCCACCTACTCTACCT
The DNA here is from genome assembly GCA_029216955.1 of Iris pallida. Classification (NCBI taxonomy): domain Eukaryota; kingdom Viridiplantae; phylum Streptophyta; class Magnoliopsida; order Asparagales; family Iridaceae; genus Iris; species Iris pallida. The sequence goes on from JANAVB010034619.1 coordinate 22,558,938, forward strand.
ACTCAGCAGTATGCCATGACCTTTGAAGGCATACACCAGCATCTTTTTCATTTGCACGTCTCGATGACGAATATAGCCCGCGAACGTGAGTTCCGTGATGTCACTCGTTATCAGGCGATAGAAAATTCTCTCGCTGATCTCCGATTTGCTCAGACTGGACATTCTGCCGGTTCTATTCCTAGAGATCTAGCCTTTTCTGGTTACCGCTGTAAGGATTAGGCTGTTCATGCCTACTTTCAGTCCGGTAACGCATATGATTGGTACCATTCTGACCGTGCTCCTCCTCGAGACTATGTCGGTGAGTTTTACACTGGCGCTCCTCCTCACCCTTTTGGAGCTGGTACCTCTGGAGCTGGTCCATCTGGACATGCCGGTCATGCTGATGATGATGATGAGGAGAAGGAGGAGGAGGTGATGTGATATATTAGCTGATTTTTGAGACTTAGATATTATCTTCTGTACACTTGGAAATGCTCCGACATTCCAAGTTTTTGTCTTTTTATTTTTTTATTATCAGACTTGTACTGGATATTTTTTGATATTTCTTGAACATCATTTTATCTTTATGGGATTCATAGTTTATCTTTCACATCAGTTTATTTATTTATAGCATCTTTATCTGCTTCTATATTATAAACTGCCTGTGACATAATTCTCTATTATTCTCACTGTTGTATTAATTCTCTGTTATATTATAAACTGTATGAGACATTATTTTTCTTGTGTTTCTTCACTGTTTGTTTCTTATGCATTGATTGCGGGGGAGTTTTCTCTTTTGCAATTATTTTGCTAAGTGACAACGGGGGAGAAAATAGGATCTAACATTTTGTGTTTGAGAATAATACAGGGATTGAACAATTTTGAACAATGTTGAACTATTTTTGGTATCTTACTCAAAAGATGTTATATCATTCATAGTTTGTCAATTATCAAAATGGGGGAGATTGTTGGCCCATTGGTCATATAGTCAAACTAATTTTAATAATTGATCAAACTCTGTCTTGATATATGAAGCTAGTCAGGATATCTCGGACTCTTGGACATGATCAAGAACAGCTATCTATTCAGTTCAAGACCGAAGCGCTGTTTGCCTGTTCGAGTCTGTATTTCTTTGAGCAGTGTATTTTTCATTTTATTTGAGTCTAGGAATACTTTGTACACCGAGTCGTACTGGCAAATAGGCTATTCCAAAATGATTTCAAAATGTTTTTAAAATGTCCTTAGTTTTGAAAAATATTCTTATTTACAAAAGCTCCAAAAAGGTTTTCAAAAATTCCCCAAAAACTAATTTTAAAACCATAACCTAACCCTGACAGAACTTGGCTAGAGTTCGGCCAGAGTTCGGTTATTGGCCGTTTTGTTTTTGAATTCCTTAGAACTTGGTCCTCCTGCAGTTGCGGATTTGACCGAGATTTGTTCATCGAGTTCTGCCCGAATTCTGCCCGAATTCTGCCAGAATTCTGTCTTTGGAACTCCTGTAAATAGAGAAGGATTTCGATCATTTTAACTCACTCATTCACTTTCAATCTTCTCTCTACTTAAAGCTTTTAGTCTTCCAAAGAGTTTTTCTCGAGCTTTAATTTTCAGATCCCAAGCCAGTTACAATCCTCTAGTCGATTTGCCAGTGCGGTACGGTCTAGAAGTTTCAGAGTGATTGTAATCAGAAGACTTGATAGAAGAATACCTCTTCACAATTGAAGTTGGACGAGTTCTTCGTATCAAAGCTCGCGTTGTAGAAGTTGCAAGGACTTCGTAAGAAAACTTACGGTTTTGCCAATAGTGGATTCAACTGGTAGCAAGAGTTCTACCGACTGGACTAGTCCTCAACAGAGGAAAACCAGTACACATCGATGTCTTTGCGTTTACTTTCTTATCTCTGCCTTTACATTATTTTGTTGTGATTATTATTCTGTGATCTTGTTGCTAACATTTTTAATTAGCATTATTCCGCTGCCAACTCTATTTACCCCTCTCTAGAGTATTCTGCTTTACGATTTTGTTCCTACAATTGGTATCAGAGCGGGTGTTACAGGTAAAGCAAGGTAACATTGTAATTATTTATTCATTTAACTAATTGTTATATAGATCACAGCACAACACATGGCAAATATGAAATTCACAAGTGAAGGCCAGGCCACAAACAGACCTCTACTGTTTGATGGTACAAACTATACCTATTGGAAAACACGGATGAGTTTCTTCTTGAAATCACTTGACTTTGATTTATGGTCTATTGTTATTGATGGCTATCAAAAGCCACCTCGTATAAATGTTGATGGAGTTTTAGTTAAAAAACCCCATAACAGATATACAGAGGAAGAAAAGAAAAAGGCCAGTCTTGACGCACGTGCTATTAACGCTTTATTTTGTGCTTTAGACAGAACTGAATTTAACAGGGTGTCTATCTACACAACTGCTAATAAAGTGTGGAAGCTTCTTGAAGTCACACATGAAGGCACGACTCAAGTCAAAGAATCAAAGGTCAGCAGACTTACTCAAGAGTATGAGGTGTTCAAGATGAAGCCCAACGAAACAGTTACTCAGATGTTCGAAAGATTCTTGGATATTGTAAATCCTTTGTCCTCCCTAGGCAAAGATTATAGTAACCATGAAAAGATTCGCAAACTCCTGCGAGAACTTACCAAGAACTGGATTCCAAAGGCTACTGCAATCATTGAAGAGAACGACCTCACAACTATGTCCCTCAAAGTACTCATGGGTAAGCTACTCACTCATGAACTGGAGCTACAAGATTTTGAAGAGCCTGCACCAAAGAAAAAGTCGATCGCTTTTAAGGCTCAGCACAAAAAAACAGCTGAAGGTGATTCAGATAGCAGTGAATCTGATGCTGAAGATCAAGCACTCCTAGCAAGGAAATTCAAAAGATTCATGAGATATGAGAAGAAAACAATCGCAGCAATAACTGGTATCAAGATGATGTTGTCTGCTATGGCTGCAAGAAAAAGGGACACATGAAGAAGGATTGTCCTACAAACTCATCATCAAGCAAGAAGAGCAACAGGTACGAGAAAGGAACTTGAAGAGATCAACATCTCGGAGATATGCCAACACCATCATATGGCATGAAAGTGAAGCCAGCGACTCAGAAGATGAACAATCAGAAGACGCTGCAAATGTATGCTTTATGGCATCCGATCAGGTACTCTCTGAACCTGTAGTTGATACATATGATGACATCACCTTTGAGCTATTAGGAGATGCCTTCAGTGAACTGATAAGTGATTACAGGAGACTGCGTAGCAAATATCAGACCTCTAAGAAGGTACTCAAAGAGTACAAAGGTGAAATAGGAAGACTTACCGACTAACTAGCTGAGGTTAGAAATAATGTTAGTGAGTCTGGTGAGCTTTCATCTATCAAGCTCTTATTACACGAGACTACCAAGTCATCTGAAGAGAAAGACAAGGTTATTGACCAACTGAAAGAAGAACTTTCTAAAGAGAAAAAAAAAGTCTTCAATGTGCACAAGTCAGAATGGAAGCACTCACTTCTGACTATACTAAGTTGTATGACACTTCCAAAAGATTGGAAATTGGGTTAGGAAAACAGCCTAAGACTGCTGCTTCCTACCCTAACACGTGTCACTTACCAAATAATCGGAACACTCCCAAACCAAACACTGTCAGACCTAACCCTATCAAACCTTTACCCCAAAAGGTTAAGCCCAAACAGGATTATAGGTATGCTTTCTTCTATACTAGAAAACCTAAACCTACCAACCATGCACACCACTCAGCTTTCAACACTAAACATGCACAATGTCATTAATGTGGCCTCATTGGTCATATTTCTCCTGCATGTAGAATTAGAAAGTTTGTTGATTTAAATATTTATGCATGGATACCAAAAGCTAATATTTCAGGATCCTACAAGAAATGGGTACCAAAAGTTTCATCTGCAAACTATTTTGTAGGTGGAACACCTTTCACATGCTAAATGCAAATGGATTCTCGACAGCAGTTGTTCATGGCATATGACCGGTTATGCTACACTAATTGCAATACTGTCGAAGAAGAAGAAGGAAGGTTATGTCTCCTTCGGTAACAACTTGAAAGGGTATATTATTGGTATCGGTGATGTTGGTAAGTCTCCCTATCATGTGATTAAGGATATCTGTCTGGTTATCGAGTTGAAACATAATCTACTCAGCATAAGTCATTTAGCTGATCATGGTTATGGCATCAACTTTGGCAAAGACAAATGTACTATAGTTGATAGCTCAACTGGTAGTACTATCTTTGAAGGTATCGGGGAAGACAACATATATATTTTCTATTTATTGGAAGAAACTAACATTTCAGGTAGATGCTTAATGGCTAAAAGTGATGAGAGTCATCTGTGGCATATGAGACTCGGTCACGCAAATAAGGACACAATCTCAAGATTATCTACGAAAAAGCTAGTACGCGGTTTACCGGACATAACATTCAAGAAGGATTTGGTATGCAGCCAATATGAAAAGAACAAAGCTACCAGATCCACATTCAAGTCAGTAAATGCAGTATGTACTACTAGACCTCTACAATTGCTACATATGGACTTATTTTGTCCTAGCAGAGTTGCTAGCCTCGGAGGTAAGCTATATGCTTTTGTAATTGTAGATGATTACTCTAGATACACGTGGGTATACTTCTTGACACGCAAGAATGATGTATTATCCGAATTTGTCGCCTTTGCAAGAAAGTACAGAATGAAAAAGGTTACATGATCACTCGTATTAGAAGCGATCATGGTGGCGAATTCGAGAATGCAGAGTTTGAGCAATATTGTGACACATACGGTTTTATACACGAGTTCTCCTGCCCTAGAACTCTACAACAAAATGGAGTTGTGGAACGTAAGAACAGAACTCTATCCGAAATGGCCAGAGTAATGTTAAACCAGTTTAGTCTACCCAAATATTTCTGGGCTGAAGCTGTCAATACATCTTGTTTTGTTCTCAATAGAGTTCTAATTCGACCCAAATCGAAGAAGACTCCATTTGAGTTATGGTTTGATAGAATTCCATCAGTTTCATATTTTGGAATATTTGGTTGTAAATGCTTTATTCTTAATACAAAAGACAATTTGCGAAAGTTTAACGAAAAGGCCGATGAAGGTATATTTTTAGGTTATGCGGCCAAGAGCAAAGGATACAGAGTCTTCAACAAATGAACTATAATCATCGAAGAATCAATCAACGTCACCTTTGATGAATTGAATCAAATGACTATCGATGATAATAACGAAGATCTAACTGTACCAAGCTCAACACCAGCTGATTCTCAACCAAGCTCGGTACTAGCTGATCCTCCTAGAGAAGATCCAAGAACCAGCTACCTTCAGAGTCTGCCGAAAAGATTAAAATTTACGGCTGATCATCCAAAGGATTTGGTAATTGGTGATATTACGAAAGGTGTAAGTACTCGTACATCTAGTAGAGATATTGTTTCTAGTGTTGCATTCATTTCACAGCTAGAACCCAAAACTATTGATGAAGCATGTAGTGATAGTTTTTGGATAGATGCTATGCAAGAGGAATTAAACCAATTTGAATAGAATCAAGTTTGGGAAATTGTTTCCAAGCCTATTGATCATCCGGTCATTGGCACCCGTTGGGTATTCCGAAAAAAACTTAACGAGAATGGTTTAGTGACTCGTAATAAGGCTCGACACGTAGCTCAAGGATACAATCAGGAAGCAGGTATCGACTACGATGAGACTTATGCCCCAGTTGCGAGATTAGAATCCATTCGTATGTTATGTGCATTTGCATGTTTTCGTAATTTCAAATTATTTCAAATGGATGTCAAGAGTGCATTTTTAAATAGTTTTATAAAAGAAGAAGTTTTTGTAGCACAACCTACAGGTTTCACAGATTTTAAAAACCCTGATCATGTTTTCAAGTTGAAGAAAGCTTTATACGGTTTAAAACAAGTCCCCCATGCTTGGTATGATCGTCTAAGCTCTTTTCTACTTGACAACGATTTTTCAAAAGGCAAGGTTGACACTACACTTTTTATTAAGTCTTTTAATGACAGGCTTCTCTTAATACAAGTCTATGTTGATGATATTATATTTGGATCTACTGATGAATCTTTGTGTCAAGAATTCTCTAAGTATATGCAGAATGAGTTTCTTTCTCGGACTGTAAATCAAACAAACTGACAATGGGACATTCATAAATCAAGCCAAGTACACAAAAGATTTGCTAAAGAAGTTTGATCTGGATAATGTCAAACCTATTGCCACTCCGATGGCAACTTCAACAAAGCTTGATATTGATGAACAAAGCAAGCCGGTCGACACGCATAAGTATCGAGGTATGATCGGTAGTTTACTTTATTTAACTGCTAGTCGTCCAGATATTATGTTTAGTGTTTGCCTGTGTGCACATTTTCAAGCTAATCCAAAGGAATCACATCTGTGCGCAGTTAAGCGTATCTTTCGATACCTTAAGGGCACTTCTTATGTTAGCTTATGGTATCCCAAAACTAAGTCCTTTGACCTTATTGGTTATTCGGATGCAGATTTTGCTGGATGCAAAGTTGATAGAAAAGTACCAGCGGCACATGTTATTTCTTAGGCAAGGCTTTAGTCTCATGGTTTAGTAAAAAGCAAAATTTTGTAGTCCTATAAACAACAGAGGCTGAGTATATCGCCGCAGGACGTTGTTGTGCTCAGATTTTGTGGATAAAACAAACCTTAGAAGACTATGATTTATTTTACACACACATTCCTATTTTTTGTGACAACACGAGCACAATTAATTTGACTAAGAATCCAGTATGTCATTCTTGTACTAAGCATATCGAGATTCGACATCATTTTCTGAGAGATCATCATCAAAATGGAGATATTGACCTTGTGTACATAGATGCTGAGAATCAATTAGCTGACATCTTCACAAAACCTCTAGCAGAAGATTGTTTCAATTATTTACGTCGAGAATTAGGAATTTTGGACGTCAATAATGTTAATTAATTTTGTTTTATGATTTTATTTCAATACGCAAAAACTGTGTTAGAGACAAGCCAATAAAGAGTCTGTCTGTCACCACAACTACGGTTGAAGCGAAGCGGTACTTAAGAGTTCCCCGGTGAACCTCCGCCAGCTGGGACAGTACTCCTACAGCTAATCTAAGACAGTCGCTGTGTAACGATATTTAATCTATAAAACAATATTAATTATATTAATTGAATGTTGAAATTACTAATCTTTGAATTAAATCTTTGAAATGAGTCAATGAAAAAGAAAGTGTTCCAAACCAACCCCAGGCAAATTCGGCCAGAATTCGAACCGAATTCGGCCCGAGTTCGGTTAAAGGTATCTAGTTATATAACCAGAACCCGAGAGCCTTTCTTCCTCATTGCTTCTAAACACCACCATCATAGCAACAGCAGCCGTGCGAGAGCCCTCAAACCCTAGTTCTTCACCACTCTGTTTCTCCCTATCTACGTGGTGAAATCCATTCAAATTTTGGATTCGTGCGGAGATCGTTGTCCTCTACAACATACTTAAATCTCGGGAGGTATAACTCCGTATTTCTCCTCCTTTCAACATTCGTGCATATTTACTTTTATTGCACAATGTCGCCTAAGGGATTTAACCCCTTCAAGAGGAAGAAGGCGACCAATCCTAGTGAGGAAGAATCATCTTCGAATCCACCCACGGATTCCCTCTTTTCACCAGTTCAATCGAGCGATGGCACGTTCGATGAGTTTTATTTTTAAACCCTAGATCAAGCCCTTCTGTGGTATGGAGACTTTTCCATGAGATCCATATGCACAGGCGCTCCTATCAAATGGACTGTGTTTCCAGAATACCGCCCTTATTTTGAGGCATTAGGGTTACAACACGTTGTTAAACTTTGTTTTCCGGTAGCAACTAATGCCATTAGACTTTTATACTGCAATATCATATTAAACACGTTTGACGTAAGTACTCGTGTTGGCGGACTAGACATCGAGTTCAATGATGTCCTCTTAGCGGAAATCCTTGGTCTATCTAACGAAGGTGCACCGCTTGTTGATATCACTGAATTTGATTTCCCCGACGGCACGACACTTGCTAGTTTCAAAGCTGAACTCTGTGCACCTGATCGAGTTCGCTCTGGAAAGTTCAAGGCAAACAACTTGAACTTGTTTAATTATGAATTGTACCGCATCATCTACTCCACTCTCCTTTCGAAATCTACTTCAAAGGATGATGTCACATCACTTGAACTATCTTCTATGTATCACATTCTTAAGGGGATTTCTTTTTCTGCCCCTAAGACCATTATCCAGATGATGGGACGTTGTCGTGCAAGAGATAGAAATCTCTCTTATGCGATGATTCTCCTACGCATCTTCCAGCGTTTTGATATTGATCTGTCAACTTGTACTCAAGACCCTGAGCCCAAGTTTCTTAAGCTATCTCGTCGTAGTATGACTGCTGCTGCTCCTCCTACTGCTCCTCCTACTACTCCACCTCCTCCACCTACTCAGCAGTATGCCATGACCTTTGAAGGCATACACCAGCATCTTTCTGATTTGCACGTCTCGATGACGAATATAGCCCGCGAACGTGAGTTCCGCGATGTCACTCGTTATCAGGCGATAGCAAATTCTCTCGCTGATCTCCGATTTGCTCAGACTGGATATTCTGTCGGTTCTATTCCTAGAGATCCAGCCTTATCTGGTTACCGCTGTGAGGATTAGGCTATTCAAGCCTACTTTCAGCCCGGTAACGCATATGATTGGTACCATTCTGACCGTGCTCCTCCTCGAGACTATGTCGGTGAGTTTTACCCTGGCGCTCCTCCTCACCCTTTTGGAGCTGGTACCTCTGGAGCTAGTCCATCTGGACATGCCGGTCATGCTGATGATGATGATGAGGAGAAGGAGGAGGAGATATAATATATTAGCTGATTTTTTAGACTTAGATATTATCTTCTGTACACTTGGAAATGCTCCGACATTCCAAGTTTCTGTCTTTTTATCTTTTTATTATCAGACTTGTACTGGATATTTTTTGATGTTTCTTGAACATCATTTTATCTTTATGGGATTCGTTGTTTATCTTTCACATCAGTTTATTTATTTATAGCATCTTTATCTGCTTCTATATTATAAACTGCATGTGACATAATTCTCTATTATTCTCACTATTGTATTAATTCTCTGTTATATTATAAACTGTATGAGACATTATTTTTCTTGTGTTTCTTTACTGTTTGTTTCTTATGCATTGATTGTGGGGGAGTTTTCTCTTTTGCAATTATTTTGCTAAGTGACAACGGGGGAGAAAATAGGATCTAACATTTTGTTTTTGAGAATAATATAGGGATTGAACAATTTTGAACAATGTTGAACTATTTTTGGTATCTTACTCAAAAGATGTTATATCATTCATAGTTTGTCAATTATCAAAATGGGGGAGATTGTTGGCCCATTGGTCATATGGTCAAACAGATTTTAATAATTGATCAAACTCTGTCTTGATATATGAAGCTAGTCAGGATATCTCGGACTCTTGGACATGATCAAGAACAGCTATCTATTCAGTTCAAGACCGAAGCGCTGTTTGCCTGTTCGAGTCTGTATTTCTTTGAGCAGTGTATTTTTTATTTTATTTGAGTCTAGGAATACTTTGTACACCGAGTCGTACTGGCAAATAGGCTATTCCAAAATAATTTCAAAATGTTTTTAAAATGTCCTTAGTTTTGAAAAACATTCTTATTTACAAAAGCTCCAAAAAGGTTTTCAAAAATTCCCCAAAAACTAATTTTAAAACCATAACCTAACCCTGACAGAACTCGGCCAGAGTTTGGTTAGTGGCCGTTTTGTTTTTGAATTCCTTGGAACTTGGTCCTCCTGCAGTTGCGGATTTGACCGAGATTTGCTCATCGAGTTCTGCCCGAATTCTGCCCGAATTCTGCCAGAATTCTGTCTTTGGAACTCCTATAAATAGAGAAGGATTTCGATCATTTTAACTCACTCATTCACTTTCAATCTTCTTTCTACTTAAAGCTTTCAGTCTTCCAAAGAGTTTTTCTCGAGCTTTAATTTTCAGATCCCAAGCCAGTTACAATCCTCTAGTCGATTTGCCAGTACGGTACGGTCTAGAAGTTTCAGAGTGATTGTAATCAGAAGGCTTGATAGAAGAATACCTCTTCACAATTGAAGTTGGACGAGTTCTTCGTATCAAAGCTCGTATTGTAGAAGTTGCAAGGACTTCGTAAGAAAACTTACGGTTTTGCCAATAGTGGATTCAACTGGTAGCAAGAGTTCTACCGACTGGACTAGTCCTCAACAGAGGAAAACCACTATACATCGCTGTCTTTGCGTTTGCTTTCTTATCTCTGCCTTTACATTATTTAGTTGTGATTATTATTCTGTGATCTTGCTGCTAACATTTTTAATTAGCATTATTCCGCTGCCAACTCTATTCACCCCCCTCTAGAGTATTCTGCTTTACGATTTCGTTCCTACAACAACATGACACAAAACTTTGGGAACATGATAACAGTCATGTCCCCCACCTTCTGTTTAGTTTTGCGTGTCAACGTGTCCTGTACAGTGAGTACGAAGTGTGTATTAGCAGGGCAAGTGCACACAGGGTCATACTGTGTCCCGTGTCCCTTTTGGATACGAAAATGACACGAATCTCAACTCAGAGTTCCAGAATATTAAACCACACATAAATGACTACTAAAATATGAAATTAGTTTTGAAAAACATTAATAAACAATTTATTGTGGCATTTCATCAAACACATTGCACAACACTCTGATACGCCTCCGATACGCGTATCAAATGGACACGAAATCCTACCAAACTTGGTCTACATGTCTATGGTGCCTAGATGCATGCATCTATGAAGAGAAAATAGGAAAACAAATGAGTTTAGGGCCATTACCTATTGAGAGTTAGATCTCAATGAAAATGCCTAAAAATGAGTCCCTTCACCAACATGCTATGGTCCAAGAGCCTCCAATCCTTGCTAGCTAGCCTCCAATGATCTCCTCTACAACAAAGGAGTACAATGCAAAAGACTAGGCTCAATTTGGGGGTGATTTGGAGAAAAGGGGTGATTTGGGGAAGAACACAAATTAGGTTTAAAGGAGGCTATGAAAAGAGACAAAGGGAGGCTAATATGTGTTTATATAGGCAAGGGGGTGCTTGATGCCAACTAAAGGGTTTCTCTAGGGTTATGGTTTAAGTTCAATAGAAATTAAAGGCCCTCTACAATGTAAATTAAGCCCTTAAGCAAAGGCCCAAAGTAAAATATCTAACCTCAACAAATATCCTACTCCTAACTTAATATCTAGATATTACTAACCTTGTCATGTGATGGAAACTTCTAATCTAATATCTAGGCTCATGACTAATATCTAGGTTAGGGCAATTCTAGGTTAAGGCTTAACATAATGATTAGCACAATATTAATTAATCAAAATTTATTTTCACCAAAAGTCAAAAATGGCCAAAATACCCCTAGCCTAAAAAGTGGTATTTAGTCAATCTAATCACATGGTTAGGTCTCCATGGTCATGGTTAGTCTCTAGGTTAAGTAACTCTAAGGTTACACTAGTTAAAATGCCAAAGTCATAATATACTAAATTAAATAGTATTAAAATAATTAAAAAATCACCATAAATCATTAACATGATTAAATCCTATTATTTAATAATAAATTTACAAAAGTTTAAAATTACCTTCAAATCGGAATAGTGGTGGTTATAAGTCTACCCTCCTTAGAATAATTTTGTCCTCAAAATTTAAAGTGGTCGTACTCCTTCTAGGTCAAACCCCCAACAATCATAGTCTCAGAAGCCTCATCTAAATCATACAATTCGATAATCATATGCGTCTATCCAAAATCATGATACTCAGAATCTTCGTCATACTAGTATGTAATACTACGATAAATCTTAGAGTCCGCAACTAAGGTATATACCTCTAAAATCATGGTATTTAAAATTTTTGTATTACTGCATGCTTGGCTACGAAAACCTTAAATTCCCACATCCGAGAAATACATCCAAAATCAGACTATATGTCCTTACCATGCCAGCTAATCTGTAGAAGACTCTAGATTCCATAACTGAGGTGACCTAGCCCATACAATTTATCTTGGTAGAAAATTAAATCAACATTGAATACCAAGACTCAAATTCATCAACGAACAAGGAAGGTAAACAGGAACAGTTGGAATCGAATTTCAAGAGAGTTTATAATAAGGTAAATATGGAAATAGAGCCGAAAAGAACAAAACCTGCAATCAGCTCTCCTACTGTCTGTGCATCCTCGGCTGTCATGGCGAAAGCTCGTCCCTGCTGGCCTCCTCCTCTGGCCTGCTGCTGATGCTGGACAAACCTCTGCTGCTGTGTCTGCAATGATGGTCCCTTCAATTGGCCTACTGGAGCCCTAGTTCCTCCTCCTCCTGGTGTCGGATGAACTGCAGCTATGGGACAGTCTCTCATCTAATGGTCTGACGATCCAAACATCAAACACTGTAACGCCCCAGTCCTAAAATACGTAGGACTAGGAACGTAGACATGCCAGCTGTATTCATACGAAGTATACTCTAATATATGGAAGCCTCGTATAAATACATAAGATGTAAAATGCAGTAGAACCATAACTAATCTCATCCATACAGAATAAATGAATAAAAGATATCATATAATGAGAATGAATTTGTCTTGATACAATATGTTGGACGGAGACAAATCTACTACCAACAAATAAGGAAAAGTACATAGAAATGAAATGAGTGGCGAGCGAAGCGAAGACGATCCAAATGCAATCATCCTCGAAGAAATAGCGGAGATCACGGCTAGAGCTAGAACACCTGCGAAAGACAATAGCACACACCTGGCGAGATAACCAGGTCCTTAGAGGGACGTAACAAGACACATAATATCATGCCATATAAACTGAATAAATATTGCTCAAATAAATAAGTCAATCGAATTTATAACATGGTCCAATATGCACCTACTGAACGAGCGTACCATCCCCCCATCCAAACAAGGACAGGAGATGGTAAACTAATTCACGGTGACGTATCTTTCCATGCCATGAATCCAATATGGTATCCGGACCCCAACAAGGTTCAATACCTTCTCATCGAATTAGTAAGTCACACCTACAACCAAACAAGGACAAGATGTGACGAACTAATTCGCGACAAGTTATTGTTCCAAGCCACGGTCAGATACAAGTACCAAAACCAAAAGTACTCGTACCTAACGGATAAAGGTAGCCTACCGTTCTAAGTGAAATGTAGTTAAGAACAATCCTTCCTACGCATGGGCCCTGGCTAAATAGGATCGGCGTAGTCCCCCTTGGGCACCAGAGGCCCCATCAGTAAGAGCATGACGTTCCGCAGAATCGTCAGTGGCCGTCAGTAATCATGGGTCATCAACCCCGTATCTCCAGCGGAGAGTCCGGGTCACAAGGGAAGTGCATAGAAGCCCATATGCTAAGGAATTGTCCTCCCCGCCCAATGCCTACTGTGTTGTATCCACAACACAAAACCACTATAACCGCTAAGTCAAACTAGCATGCAACCTCTATTAGCGGTTATTCCTATCGCACGGCTTGTACGTACTGGTGGCCAGCCAATTACGCACTTCCGTGTTCTACATGCGACACACAACTTCGTAGTACAACGTGTCAAGGCCAATGAATGCAACACACAAGGTGGTCCCTTAAATCTAGGTTTAATTTGTAAGAAAATAATACACAGCAGGAAATATAAATGAACAGTAAGTTCTAACAGTTATGTCATGTATCACAGTTTATTTTGCATAAAAAAAATAAATAATGCATGAAATATGAGCTAAAATAATTAAACAGCGAATGGCAAGGTGTCTTGCCTGGTAGGACGCCTGGTGTGCTATGATGATCAAGGTGGCACGATCTGCAACTTCGATGCAACAACTATGCAAGGTGACCTCTGTTGGTGACACGGACAGTTCTATTGGGTCCAGAAGGGTCAAATTGGTTAGGGTGGATATAAAGTAGTCTCGAAATTGGCAAGGAATAGGAATAACGGGATTGGTCATGGAAAGGAGAAAATCAAAGAAAATGGATAATAATATATTATGATTTTTGAAGACTATTTATAATTTTTGAAAACTATATTTTAATATCCCGAAATATTTTATAAATAGTAAAATCAATTTAAGTCAAAAACTATAGTTTACTTAGTAAAAATATTTTATATAAGTACTTGAGAATATATTTTATTAGTCGAAATAGTTTTTGGATAGATAATTGAAAATATGGAAAATCATTTCCTTTAGGCTAGAATACTTTAAGAAAAATATAATTTTTGGTAGCACTATATATTTATTAGTAAAATATTTTAGATGAATGCTAAAATATATAGAAATTATTTTTAAGAAAAAGCTCTATATTTGCAAAATAATACCTATTTTTTTATGCTAGCCATAAATATTTAACAAAATAATAATAATAATAATAATAATAATAATAATAATAATAATAATAATAATAATAATAAAGATGATAATAAAAATGATGGTAATACTACTAATAATTAATGATGTATATATTCCTACAAGAAAATAATAGACATATAATAATAATGATGATAATGATAGTAATAAGGATAATAATAATAATGGTAAAATACAAAACACACCATTAAAATAAACAATTAAAATAAACAATTAAAATAATAATAATAATAATAATAAGAAATAACACAATAGCAAAATAACTAAATAAAGCTAAACAAAACAAAAAAACACAAAAAAAGAAACATCAAAACAATAGAACTAAAAATCAGCAAGGGCTCCTGTTCCCTGTTAGAAAAGAGGGGGGAAACGATCGAGAGTAGAGAGAGAGGAGAGCAGAGAGAGAGAGGTGAGAGAGAGTCAGCGAGGAGTGAGGCTGAGAGAGCGGGCGGAGGTTCGAAGTGGAGGTTTTGCGCACGTGGGCGGCGACGAACTCCGGCGCGGCAGAACGCGGAAGGGTGCACGCGCGGTGGCGGAGATGACCGAGCGCGGCGGAGGGTTTGAAGTCGGGTGAGGGTGGCGGACAGCGCTGAGAAGGGCTGCCGGGTCGCGGTTGCTGGGCGCGGAGGCGGAGGCTGAGGCTGAGGCTGAGGCTGGGCGCGCGGCCTGGGAGGCGGCCGGGAACGGCGCTGCGGGGGATCAACGGAAAGAGGAGGAGGGAGAAGCGGCGGATGCGGCGAGCGGCTTGCCAGAGCGCGGAGGATGGAGGGCGGTTCATCGGAGGTTAGTTCTAGGTTAGGTTTTCTATTTTTGGGAACTTTGTTTGGGCTCCGGCGATGGCCGTGGGAGCGGTGGTGACAGGTTAGTGGTTGGTCGGGTTTGGGTGTGGTGGAAGGGCTCGTCGGGGCAACGAGCATATGGTGGCTGGCCGGGGCTGGACTGTAGGCTGGGGTGGGTTTGCTGGTGTCGGGGTTCAGGGTCGTTGGTGGCGGCAATGGTGTTTGGTGGTGGTGATGACGGTGATGGTCGGTGGTGATGGCAGCCGGGCTGTGCTCGGGGTGAGCATGGTGGAGATGGTGCTGGGATTGGCAGAGGGTGAAGGTGGCTGCGGTGACGGTGGTAGGAAGACGTGGGCAGATGGTTAGGATTAGGATTAGGGATTAGGAATCGTGTCCAAGTGTCGGACACGGAGATTATGTTAGAAAGATTTGGTGTACGTGTCCGGTATGTCGGACACAAAGAAGACGATGTATATGTAAAAATAAGGATAGTGGAAGACACTCGGGGTCGGACCCGAGGCCGTCACGGCTGACACGAGGATGGATGGAACACCGACACGAGGCACACCTATTTGTGGTGGAATAATTTGTGGAGACAATTTGGTGGATGATAAAAATAAATTGGAGGAGTACCTGCCTATTTATAGAATGTGGGAATTCCCAATAAGATAAGGATTATGATATTTAAAACCCAATTTAGATATTTCCTAATTTAATTTAAAGCAATCAAATCCAAATCCAAATCCATATCTAATTTAAATTAAATTAAATTCTCTTAGTTTAAAATCAATGGGATAAATCAAATTCCAAATATAGATATTCATTTACTATTTAAAACGTATCCATAAATCAAATCAAGATTTAAATTTCTACAATAATTTCAAAATATGTTTTCTAAAAATACCATAATAATAATTTCGAAAATGCATTATTAATTAGAATAAACTTAAATAAATATTTATGAAAGATATATGTAAGCACAAATAATGCATACATGATTATGCCTTTCCTAGTATACAATAAAATATTATTTATGATTAATAACTGCTAAATACAAAAAGGCTTTTTATAACAAGAATAATAATTATATATAATATTTTGAAAGTGTATAATAAAATAAAAAAATATTTTTCTAAAATATGGACGCTCGCACATATTCGCATTCGTCGAGCAAAATAAATAAATAAATAAAATTTCGTGCGCGATGTACAATACGACTACGCGACGTACAATATAAAATTTTAAATCAGTACCAAATTTAATATATATAAAAAATAGTAGAAATTTAGGGGTTTTACATCATACCCAACTTAAAAGAATTTCGTCCTCGAAATTAAGAATTAGTAGGGGGTGAGAAGGCACAACGGTAGATAGAAGGATTTTAAAGAAGTTTATATGGTCGTGGTCTAGGTTGAGGATATGATTAAGAGAACAAATTAGATTCACTTAAATTAAGTGATTTGAGGGACTTGATAGGGCCGAGTAGTTTAGGATGAAGATATAGCAACATCGAGTGGGAGTGGTCATAGCCGATGGGAAGGTTAGAGGAAGTTCTAGTATGACGCTTTCGTCCTCCTAAAATAGGTGAGGGCGAAGCAATGAAGAGTTCGAAGACGATGATATCGAATACGAATACGTGGTTCAAAGACGACTGAATAATTTTAAAAGAATTGTCAAGGCAGTCGTGGATGGGATTCTAAAGGCCAGTTTAATTAAGTTTCATCCACATAGAATAATGGATAAAAGCAAACCAAAGTGCACTTGGTTGATCAGACCATCATGCACCAGTTCTGATTAGACAATATGTTAGTGAGCGCGCTCAATAGCATAAGTCATGAACAAACTCGATAAAATGGATGAGTTTGCAAAACTAAATTATAGTAGCAACATTAGTCAAGGTGGTAAAATATAGGCACGAGATTTAAGATTGAAATAAAAAACAAATATAAATAGTCTAAGAGTCATAAGGATCTAAGTCTTGTTTATTCCTATACCGTCATTCTACAGTTTTATTGACCAAGGCTTGGTTGACAAAATAGGTTAAATTTTTCTAGTCTCTATGGTCTAGATAGTATTGTTGGTATTTCCTTAATGTTCAAGGGTATGTCAAGTCGTGGGGTATTCTACCCAACTTAAAAGAATTAAGCTAAGGTTGTTTGGGACATCTAACTAGTAGGGTCAATCTCTAGCAAGCACGAAGGAAAGATAAGAATAGGGATGGAAGGAATCAAGCAAGATGCAGTCGATGAGTCAAACGGTAGATAAAGTCAAGGAAAGAGGTCAAGTATGTGGATGAGAGCCTAGACTTCTAATCCTATTCGCAGGCTTGCTTGCTACGGTAAAGTAACCAAACAATTTATCTTGACCTGCATAGGCCACCACAAAAACATGTAACGCCCCAGTCCCAAAATACATAGGACTAGGAACGTAGACATACCAGCTGTATTCATACAAAGTATACTCCAATATATGAAAGCCTCATATAAATACATAAGCTGTAAAATACAGTAGAACCATAACTAATCTCATCCACACAGAATAAATGAATAAAAGATATCACATAATGAGAATAAATTTGTCTTGATACAATATGTTAGGCGGAGACAAATCCCTACCAACAAATAAGAAAAAGTACATAGAAATGAAATGAGTGGCGAGAGAAGCGAAGACGATCCAAATGCAATCATCCTCGAAGAAATAGCGAAGATCACGGCTAGAGCTAGAACACCTGCGAAAGATAATAGCACACACCTGGCGAGATAACCAGGTCCTCAGAGGGACATAACAAGACACATAATATCATGCCATATAAACTGAATAAATATTGCTCAAATAAATAAGTCAATCAAATTTATAACATGGTCCAATATGCACCTACTAAACGAGCGTACCATCCCCCCATCCAAACAAGGACAGGAGATGGTAAACTAATTCACGGTGACGTATCTTTCCATGCCATGAATCCAATATGGTATCCGGACCCCAACAAGGTTCAATACCTTCTCATCGAAGTAGTAAGTCACACCTACAACCAAACAAGGACAATATGTGACGAACTAATTCGCGACAAGTTATTGTTCCAAGCCACGGTCAGATACAAGTACCCAAACCAAAAGTACTCGTACCTAACGGATAAAGGTAGCCTACCGTTCTAAGTAAAATATAGTTAAGAACAATCCTTCTTACGCATGGGCCCTGGCTAAATAGGATCGGCGTAGTCCCCCTTGGGCACCAGAGGCCCCATTAGTAAGAGCATGACGTTCCGCAGAATCGTCAGTGGCCGTCAGTAATCATGGGTCATCAACCCCGTATCTCCAGCGGAGAGTCCGGGTCACAAGGGAAGTGCATAGAAGCCCATACGCTAAGGAATTGTCCTCCCCGCCCAATGCCTACTGTGTTGTATCCACAACATAAAACCACTATAACCGCTAAGTCAAACTAGCATGCAACCTCTATTAGCGGTTATTCCTATCGCACGGCTTGTACGTACTGGTGGCCAACCAATCATGCACTTCCGTGTTCTACATGTGACACACAACTTCGTGGTACAACGTGTCAAGGCCAATGAATGCAACACATAAGGTGGTCCCTTAAATCTAGGTTTAATTTGTAAGAAAATAATACACAGCAGGAAATATAAATGAACAGTAAGTTCTAACAGTTATGCCATGTATCACAGTTTATTTTGCATAAAGAAAATAAATAATGCATGAAATATGAGTTAAAATAATTAAACAGCGAATGGCAAGGTGTCTTGCCTGGTAGGACGCCTGGTGTGATATGATGATCAAGGTGGCACGATCTGCAACTTCGATGCAACAACTATGCAAGGTGACCTCTATTGGTGACACGGACAGTTCCATTGGGTCCAGAAGGGTCAAATTGGTTAGGGTGGATATAAAGTAGTCTCGAAATTGGCGAAGGAATAGAAATAACGGGATTGGTCATAGAAAGGAGAAAATCAAAGAAAATGGATAATAATATATTATGATTTTTGAAGACTATTTAATTTTTGAAAACTATATTTTAATATCCCGAAATATTTTATAAATAGTAAAATCAATGTAAGTCAAAAACTATAGTTTACTTAGTAAAAATATTTATATAAGCACTTGAGAATATATTTTATTAGTCGAAATAGTTTTTGGATAGATAATTGAAAATATGGAAGATCATTTCCTTTAGGCTAGAATACTTTAAGAAAAATATAATTTTTGGTAGCACTATATATTTATTAGTAAAATATTTTAGATGAATGCTAAAATATATAAAAATTATTTTTAAGAAAAAGCTCTATATTTACAAAATAATACATATCTTTTTATGCTAGCCATAAATATTTAACAAAATAATAATAATAATCATAATAATAATAATAATAAAGATGATAATAAAAATGATGGTAATACTACTGATAATTAATGATGTATATATTCCTACAAGAAAATAATAGACATATAATAATAATGATGATAATGATAGTAATAAGGATAATAATAATAATGATAAAATACAAAACACACCATTAAAATAAACAATTAAAATAAACAATTAAAATAATAATAATAATAATAATAATAATAATAATAATAAGAAATAACACAATAGCAAAATAACTAAATAAAGCTGAACAAAAAAAACACAAAAAAAGAAACATCAAAACAATAGAACTAAAAATCAGCAAGGGCTCATGTTCCCTGTTAGAAAAGAGGGGGGAACGATCGAGAGTAGAGAGAAAGGAGAGCAGAGAGAGAGGTGAGAGAGAGTCAGCGAGGAGTGAGGCTGAGAGAGCAGGCGGAGGTTCGGAGTGGGGGTTTTGCGCGCGTGGGCGGCGACGAACTCCGGCGCGGCGGAACGCGGAAGGGTGCACGCGCGGTGGGGGAGATGACCGAACGCGGCGGAGGGTTTGAAGTCGGGTGAGGGTGGCAGACGGCGCTTGTCACGACCCGCGCACTAGAGTTAGGGCACGAGAACGTAACAACGCCCAGCCTACGCCGCAGTGTCGGCGGTAGAACGATGTCCTAGGTCTCAATGCATCTAACAGTATAAGACTAAACAGTTTATACTCCCCGAATGGGGGTGACATAGCAGATACAGACTCAATCACATCTAAGGTAGAGCATGATAAGGATAGATAAAACATGAAATCCAAAAGAGATACAGGAGATAGAAGTCTAAGTGTCTAAGATACATAATCCCAGATATACATCTCAAAACTCAAATACAGATACAATAATCCACAAAGTAAATACAACCGCAGACAAAATGAAATAACTACCTAAACAACCCCTACTGTGTCTCCTCTAGGCTAGCAGGCAATCCCAGGCCATCTGTAAAATTTATCAACAGGTCCAGTCAGGACATGAGCGAGCACATTACATCTCAACAGTTCATAGCAGGTTAGAATATATAATCATACAGTAAAGTAAGATACAGGTACTGAAAGAAATACTGTATATAAACAGAGAGAGCTGTAATAGAAATATCTACTATAAATAAAGAGCTACCAGTGACTAGTCATTTAGAGCACAAAGTCGACATGTGAACGGCTTGATTGTACATGGCTATACTAAAGAGGCGTACATGGCTATTCTACTTTAGAATTGTTCATATGGCTATTTATACTCCTCCGTACCCCCAATCAATACACAAGGATCCAACCAGGTTATATTATATGATGCTATGTAACAGCCCCTGAAGGGTAGTAGACCCCGAAGGTGATAGACCCCGAAGGTGATAGACCCCGAAGGTGATACATAGTAGTCCCATAAATGGGATAAGGATTCTAGGAAGACTCTACGATCATAAGAGTATATGTCGTAAGTGATCAAAGAACCAATGAAGCATATGATACGCCATGTAAGTGAAACGTACAGAACATGTAATACCCGATGCTCCCTAAGGATAACATCTCAAGAAGGGATCCATATAGTACCAAACCATAGTGACCAACGTGACAGTACAAGTAAAGTAATCTACTGCAGGAAATAATTCTAAGCAGGATATGAAATGATCAGAGAATGTACTCGCCTGATATCTGAATGTCCAAGATAAAAATATTGTCCGAGGAGAGGTGTCTGGCTCCTAATTAGAACAGCACAAGTCACAACATGTCCAGAAGGGTAATATAAAGCACTATAATGCATTCTACATGAATCTAGGTCAAACTAGGCCAAAGTCAACCCTTGGTCAACTCTGGTCAACTGTACTAGTCAAACTAGGTCATGTCCTAACCCAGCAAGTCTTACTAGGCCTAACCAAGACTATCCTAGCAAGCACACATCAATACAAGGCTATACAAGCCAACATACACCCAACTCTATATAGCATGCAATTATTCAATACTCAAATAGGCAAGAATTCACATTAGATATACACTAGGTAATCTATTACTTTAAGCTATATATGTCTACACATATATACACATGCATATATTGGTATTCAACATTAGGTCTATAATCATGGCATTTCAAATGGTTATATAAACTTATATATTACAACACAATATGCTAACATATATATAATATACATACATAGCTAAGTTAACTATATTCATAAATACTTATTTAAGAGGCTATGTGTGTGTATGTGAACATGGCAAAGGGGCAAGTGAGGGTTAAATGGGCATACATAGTGTATACATATGTAAGTGAACAATGTGTCAAGTGTCATAGTGTCAACATAGTGTAAGGGGGTTCATGAGGTAATATAGGATTTGTGTTAACATAGAACATTATATCTCATTAACTTGTATATTGCATACATTACATCTATTATTACATTACATTCATGCTTGCATTCATTCATCATACATTTATTCTCTTGCACCACTATATGTACCATACATTACATACTATGGAACCTACATATTCATTACAAGCCATACTTATACATGCTTACATTAGATAGGATACTTACACCTCATACATCATTTATTTAACCATTTACTCATGCTTGCATTCTCTATTTAATTACATAATGTATATACATTAACATGGGTTAAAATCAAATAGAACATTATATTGCACACAAGGGTGCACAAAATGCATATGCCGAATAGTAACTCCTACTAATAATCAATACTGTTCCATCTCAGCATGAACTAAAATCTAGGATTAAAGTATGTTATAGATCTATGTGTTAGATTTCAGAAACTTTAAACGGATCGCGTTTTCGTTTCCGAAAACTCTCGGAATCGCGAAAACACCGAGAACGCGTTTGTCTTTCGTACAGCTGACACTCAAATAATTTTCTAGAAAGTTACAGAAAGAAATAGGCCTATTAATACTTGTTTTTGGAAAGCTAACTTCAATACGCTTCTTCTAAAAAAAAACGGGAGATTAAACCGAGCTTTGAGCTAGAAGTTATGACATTTCTAAGTTAGAGCTGAAATTAAAAACGTGGATAAAAATCATGACGGATTTGGGTAGTTTGAGACAAAAGAACACAAATATATAACATAATATATCAAGAACTCACTCTCTACACTAATATATATATAATGAGACACTATAGAACACATCTCCAATACAAAAATATGAGATTAAACATGTAATAATTCATTCATACATAACAACAACACATAGTGTGTCCAAATTTGGGATTTTTCTACATGGACACAACCACAACACAAAGGACACTCCTATGACTTCCAAATGGACACGAAATGGACACAAATGGAGATACAACCATGGGGGTCATTCTTATGGGTTCAAAATAGACCTATATGCATGAGAAAATGAAAAGGAGAAAGGATTTATACTTCCCGGTAGATCGAATCGAAGAAAAGCCTTCCCGGAGCGACACCGACACGTAGAGATTCCAAAAGGATACGAACGAGCTCCGAATCCTCCCAAACTTGGGTAGCTTCCTCCTTGGCTAGAATGGAGAAGGAAAGAAGAAGATTTGGTGGTAAAATGGAAGGATTTGGTGGAGAAATTTCTAGGGATTGCTCTCTAGGAATTTGGGGAAGAACAAGAGAGAGTGTGTGGATGAGAATATTGAAATGAACTTGAGCCTATCCTCTCCCAAAGTGGCTGGCCATATGGGGCTATTTGTCCTATTATGTAAGGTCCAAAATGCCCCCACTAACCTATTCTATGAGTATTAGGAAAGGGCTAATTGGTTGGGGCTAAATTAGTCATTCTAAAGTCTCTAATCACACTAACCTTATCCATAATAATTAGTCTAACCTCTAACTAAAATATTTCTATCATGTGGACTAAAATTAATATCATGTGGGCCATGCCTAACTAGTGTGTGGGTCCCACTAGAGTCAAACTACCCCCGGGTTCCCGTTTCAAGTCGGATTGAGTTGAAATTCGAACCCGACTCAAATAACCCCAAAACAATATCATAAATAATAAAATAATATCAAAATAATTTAAAGAGGTCAAATGCAAAAATATTCTTAGGCCAAAAATGACATTAAAATATCATAATCACATGGTTAGGCTCTAGGTCAAACAGGCTCTAGGGTTTCACTAGCAAAACGTCAAAACCACAAGTAATTGATTTAAATAATTTTAAAATGATTTAAAATCACCAAAAATCATATCATGAATTAAATATCATTATTAAAATAATTATAAACACAAAATTTCAAAATTACCCTCATTTGGAAAACTGGGTGCTACAACTCTACCCACCTTAGAAAAATTTCGTCCTCGAAATTTAAGATCGATAGTACTCCTTCTAGAGCCTCTAACCTACCCAATATCTAAGGTAACACTTTCTAACACTGGAATAATAAACGGACATCTAAAAAGTGTCAATCTAGGAATACCTCCAATACTGCTCTGCTGTACGGCGGTTATGGAACTTCAATAAAATATGGACTGGAACCTATATCCAAGGGACTGGACCTATTTTAAAGTGGTCTTAACTAAGGATGAAAAGGAACTGATCATAGGCTATAGGTATGCTCAAACTATTATCTTCCTATTAACCATCTATTAATACATTCTATTACCAAAGGAACGATGCATTACTAAGACATATAGGCCCCTATCTCTCATAATACATTTATACTCACCAAAAGACTAGTACATCCTATCAAGGCTGATACTATAATCTCTCATAAATCCCATAAGCTATATGTTTATAGACACACATCCCCACATCCAGGACTAACCTATATATATCTACAACTGATACTAATGGGATGACGTCCCTATTTCCCAACAATCAAGGTCTAAAAAAAATTTATCTAAATCATACAATTTGAAGGAATAGTATACAAGGTCAGGGCATACCGTAGCAGTTGGAAGTCTCACCTAGGTGCACTGGTCATTCTAGGTCAAAACAGTACTATGGTATCAACACACAAACAATCTAGGGTGTCTTAATTGGGAAGGTAAGGAAACAACAATCATCAAGGTTGTAGGGCTGTCTACCATCCTATATAAAAATTGGTCATTATCAAAATAAAATAAAGGCAACTACCAATTATTTAAAAAAAAGGTACAGAAAATCAAATTCAAAAATTAAGGAATTGAAAATTACTTGCATTGAAATCCAATCACAATATATATATAGAGAGAGTGTTAGAGAGGGAAAAGCTAGCATTGTGTGTATGGGGACGTGTTCATATGGTTAGATAGTAGGCATGTGTGTACGTGAATATACATGAAAGTGTATATGAGGATTTGGATTTCAAACAATAACTATCAAGTTACACTAATCATGGCATATGGGTTAACAATCTACAATATACAATCTATTTAATCACAACTTGCATGGCTAACCATATATATATAAAAAGGTAGAGACTTAGTTATGTATTTATATATTATAACATGTATGCCTAAGCTCTATATATATCTATCTAGATATATAATCATAACATAGAGGGGAAAAAGGGTTAGGTTACATGACAGTGTATACTAAGTTAGGGTGTGTGTGTCCTTGTACAGGGTTATAGCTTAGTATTGAAAGGTTAAATCCAGTTTTAGTTCAGCATTTACATACAAAATCTGAAAAGATGCTAACATTTAAACCAGTGCAATATTAACATAACACAGTTTCAGATTTTAGGATTTTGAACATCGCAACCAATCTCAATGGTCCCAATACATCCTAACATGATAGAAATAAAACCCTAACATACTATCCATACATTTATCTATGCATATAGTTCAATATTACATGTTAAATCTAAAATTGAACATTTGAAATCAATGTGAAAATGTTAACATATATTCAGTTTTCAGGATTTTGGAGAAATTTGAACATCAAAACCAACTCAATGTTTATCACAACCTATCATATAAGAATATGAAACCTAAATTTATATCCCTACTTACAACAATGTACGCAGCTCTAAATATTTCATAAAAAATGGAACAGCAATTTGAACTAATCATTCGGAATCTCGTATCAAGGGTTAATATGCACACAGTCTCAGATTTTTCAAATTTAACACAAAACTCAACCAAAATTTTTTGAATTGACACCCTATGTATAACATACATGTGCAGTGGTATAAATAAAACTATTATCATAAAATTTTATATTTAAATTACGGGTTAAGCTAGGAAAAGTTGATAATCAGAAATATTGGGGTTTTGAAAATTTAACATCAACAACATATTAATAGGTATTCAGGTAGGTGGAAAATCAAGTGTAGCATGCATACGTGTTAAGCAAAGTGTCTGCTATATATATTCATATATATATTCTCATGTCCCAATATAAAAATTTATTCTACGTTAAGACTAACATTTAGATCTCTACCAAGATTGCAAGCAGGTGATTGACGTAATCAAGACAACTTTATTATCATTATTATTTAATACAAGGATGATAGCAAGAAAGAAATAACGCTAAAATCTGTTCTGCTTATCTGTTTAAAGAAGGAACGATTTTGAAATCCAGAGCTAAAATATCAAATTCAAGATAAAGTCTAACAAAATCATCGATTCATTGTATTATAAAAAACTCATAGCAAGAAATTTCACATGGTTTATAAAACCAACTAAACTTACTCCTGAGTTAAATAATAGGAAACTAGACAAAATAACAAATAATAATTCTTTTTTTTTGAGTGACTGAACAAAAGTAAAGAAAACATGTTCAAAAATATTTAAGGTGCAATCTGATCATCATATGCGTCTATCCAAAATCATGTACTCTAAATCCTCGTCATACTAGTAAGCAAGGCTACGATAATCACAGAGCCCTTGACTTATGCACATATCTCTAGAATCATGGTATTTAACATTTTCGCGGTGCCGCTAGCTTGGCTGCGAAAACCTTAAATTCCTACACCCGAGAAATATATCCAGAGTCAGACTATATGTCCTCACCATGCTGGCTAATGTGACTATAGAAGACTAGATTCCATAAAGTAGATGACCTAGCCCATATAATTTCATCTTGCCAAAAATTAAATTAATCAATAATGAATACTCAAAAATCAAATCAAATTTATTAACGAACATCAAAATTCAAAATGAACAAAATCCATCAAAATACAAACTCGAATGCAACAGCTATCATCAAAATTCAAAATTCGACAATCATCCATCAAAATTAATAAATACAAATTCAAATTCAACAATAATCCATTAAAATCAAATTTAACAACAAAAAATAAAAATAAATCAAATCAAGGGAAAAAGAGAGTTTTCAAATCGAAGTTAAATAAGATTCTCCAGGGTCGTCCCAGGAATCTTTCAAGGGTTCCTAACTGTGATTGAGTATCTTCAAAAATATATCCTATTCCTAGTGCAGGCTGTAGTGGTACTCAAGTTCGAATACCACTACATAAACTCAACCTGCATGAGCCACCACGAAAAATGTGTTACGACCCGTGCCCTAGAGTTAGGGCACGAGAATGTAACAACGCCCAGCCTACGCCGCAATGTCGGCGGTAGAACGATGTCCTAGGTCTCAATGCATCTAACAGTATAAGTCTAAACAGTTTATACTCCCCGAATGGGGGTGACATAGCAGATACAGACTCAATCACATCTAAGGTAGAGCATGATAAGGATAGATAAAACATGAAATCCAAAAGAGATATAGGAGATAGAAGTCTAAGTGTCTAAGATACATAATCCCAGATATACATCTCAAAACTCAAATACAGATACAATAATCCACAAAGTAAATACAACCCCAGACAAAATGAAATAACTACCTAAACAACCCCTACTGTGTCTCCTCTAGGCTAGCAGGCAATCCTAGGCCATCTGTAAAATTTATCAACAGGTCCAGTCAGGACATGAGCGAGCACATTACATCTCAACAGTTCATAGCAGGTTAGAATATATAATCATGCAGTAAAGTAAGATACAGGTACTGAAAGAAATACTGTATGTAAACAGAGAGAGCTGTAATAGAAATATCTACTATAAATAAAAAGCTACCAGTGACTAGTAATTTAGAGCACAAAGTCGACATGTGAACGGCTTGATTGTACATGGCTATACTAAAGAGGCGTACATGGCTATTCTACTTTAGAATTGTTCATATGGCTATTTATACTCCTCCGTACCCCCAATCAATACACAAGGATCCAACCAGGTTATATTATATGATGCTATGTAACAGCCCCTGAAGGGTAGTAGACCCCGAAGGTGATAGACCCCGAAGGTGATAGACCCCAAAGGTGATACATAGTAGTCCCATAAATGGGATAAGAATTCTAGGAAGACTCTACTATCATAAGAGTATATGTCGTAAGTGATCAAAGAACCAATGAAGCATATGATACGCCATGTAAGTGAAACGTACAGAACATGTAATACCCGATGCTCCCTAAGGATAACATCTCAAGAAGGGATCCATATAGTACCAATCCGTGTGACCAACGTGACAGTACAAGTAAAGTAATCTACTGCAGGAAATAATTCTAAGCAGGATATGAAATGATCAGAGAATGTACTCGCCTGATATCTGAATGTCCAAGGTAAAAATATTGTCCGAGGAGAGGTGTCTGGCTCCTAATTAGAACAGCACAAGTCACAACATGTCCAGAAGGGTAATATAAAGCACTACAATGCATTCTACATGAATCTAGGTCAAACTAGGCCAAAGTCAACCCTTGGTCAACTCTGGTCAACTGTACTAGTCAAACTAGGTCATGTCCTAACCCAGCAAGTCTTACTAGGCCTAACCAAGACTATCCTAGCAAGCACACATCAATACAAGGCTATACAAGCCAACATACACCCAACTCTATATAGCATGCAATTATTTAAT
Organism: Iris pallida; assembly: GCA_029216955.1. NCBI lineage: Eukaryota > Viridiplantae > Streptophyta > Magnoliopsida > Asparagales > Iridaceae > Iris > Iris pallida. Next base: position 22,587,399 of record JANAVB010034619.1, read on the forward strand.
ACTCAAATAGGCAAGAATTCACATTGGATATACACTAGGTAATCTATTACTTTAAGCTATATATGTCTACACATATATACACATACATATATTGGTATTCAACATTAGGTCTATAATCATAGCATTTCAAATGGTTATATAAACTTATATATTACAACACAATATGCTAACATATATATAATATACATACATAGCTAAGTTAACTATATTCATAAATACTTATTTAAGAGGCTATGTGTGTGTATGTGAACATGGCAAAGGGGCAAGTGAGGGTTAAATGGGCATACATAGTGTATACATATCAAAGAGTGTCAAAGTGTAAGTGAACAATGTGTCAAGTGTCATAGTGTCAACATAGTGTAAGGGGGTACATGAGGTAATATAGGATTTGTGTTAACATAGAATATTATATCTTATTAACTTGTATATTGTATACATTACATCTATTATTATATTACATTCATGCTTGCATTCATTCATCATTCATTTATTCTCTTGCACCACTATATGCACCATACATTACATACTATGGAACCTACATATTCATTACAAGTCATACTTATACATGCTTACATTAGATAGGATACTTACACCTTATACATCATTTATTTAACCATTTACTCATGCTTGCATTCTCTATTTAATTACATAATATATATACATTAACATGGGTTAAAATTAAATAGAACATTATATTGCACACAAGGGTGCACAAAATGCATATGTCGAATAGTAACTCCTACTAATAATCAATACTGTACCATCTTAGCATGAATTAAAATCTAGGATTAAAGTATGTTATAGATCTATGTGTTAGCTTTCCGAAACTTTAAACGGATCGCGTTTTCGTTTCCGGAAACTCCCGGAATCGCGAAAATACCGAGAACGCATTTGTCTTTCGTACAGCTGATACTCAAATAATTCTCCAAAAAGTTACAGAAAGAATTAGGCCTATTAATATATGTTTTTGGAAAGCTAACTTCAATACGCTTCTTTTAAAAAAAACAGGAGATTAAACCGAGCTTTGAGCTAGAAGTTATGACATTTCTAAGTTAGAGCTGAAATTAAAAACGTGGATAAAAATCATGACGGATTTGGGTAGTTTGAGACAAAAGAACACAAACATATAACATAATATATCAAGAACTCACTCTCTACACTAATATATATAATGAGACACTATAGAATACATCTCCAATACAAAAATATGAGATTAAACATGTAATAATTCATTCATACATAACAACAACACATAGTGTGTCCAAATTTGGGATTTTCCCACATGGACACAACCACAACACAAAGGACACTCCTATGACCTCCAAATGGACACGAAATGGACACAAATGGAGATACAACCATGGGGGTCAATCCTATGGGTTCAAAATAGACCTATATACATGAGAAAATGAAAAGGAGAAGGGATTTATACCTTCCGGTAGATCGAATCGAAGAAAAGCCTTCCCGGAGCGACACCGACACGTAGAGATTCCAAAAGGACACGAACGAGCTCTGAATCCTCCCAAACTTGGGTAGCTTCCTCCTTGGCTAGAATGGAAAAGGAAAGAAGAAGATTTGGTGGTGAAATGGAAGGATTTGGTGGAGAAATTTCTAGGGATTGCTCTCTATGAATTTGGGGAAGAACAAGAGAGAGAGTGTGGATGAGAATAATGAAATGAACTTGAGCCTATCCTCTCCCAAAGTGGCTGGCCCTATGGGGCTATTTGTCCTATTATGTAAGGTCCAAAATGCCCCCACTAACCTATTCTATGAGTATTAGGAAAGGGCTAATTGGTTGGGGCTAAATTAGTCATTCTAAAGTCTCTAATCACACTAACCTTATCCATAATAATTAGTCTAACCTCTAACTAAAATATTTCTATCATGTGGACTAAAATTAATATCATATGGGCCATGCCTAACTAGTGTGTGGGTCCCACTAGAGTCAAACTACCCCCGGATCCCCGTTCCAAGTCGGATTGAGTTAAAATTCGAACCCGACTCAAATAACCCCAAAACAATATCATAAATATTAAAATAATTCAAAGAGGTCTAATGCAAAAATATCCTTAGGCCAAAAATGACATTAAAATATCATAATCACATGGTTAGGCTCTAGGTCAAACAAGCTCTAGGGTTTCACTAGCAAAACGTCAAAACCACAAGTCATTGATTTAAATAATTTTAAAATAATTTAAAATGACCAAAAATCATATCATGAATTAAATATTATTATTAAAATAATTATAAACATGAAATTTCAAAATTACCCTCATTTGGGAAACTGGGTGCTACAGCGCTGGAAAGGGCTGCCGGGTCGCGGTTGCTGGGCGCGGAGGCGGAGGCTGAGGCTGAGGCTGAGGCTGGGCGCGCGGCCTGGGAGGCGGCCGGGAACGGCACTGCGGGGGATCAACAAAAAGAGGAGGAGGGAGAAGCGGCGGATGCGGCGAGCGGCTTGCCAGAGCGCGGCGGATGGAGGGCGGTTCGCCGGAGGTTAGTTCTAGGTTAGGTTTTCTATTTTAGGAATTTTGTTTGGGCTCCGGCGATGGCCGTGGGAGCGGTGGTGACAGGTTAGTGGTTGGTCGGGTTTGGGTATGGTGGAAGGGCTCATCGGGGCAACGAGCAGATGGTGGCTGGCCGGGGCTGGACTGTAGGCTGGGATGGGTTTGCTGTTGTCGGGGTTCAGGGTCGTTGGTGGCGGCAATGGTGTTTGGTGGTGGTGATGACGGTGATGGTCAGTGGTGATGGCAACCGGACTGTGCTCGGGGTGAGCATGGTGGAGATGGTGTTGGGATTGGCAGAGGGTGAAGGTGGCTTCGGTGACGGTGGTGGGAAGACGTGGGAAGATGGTTAGGATTAGGATTAGGGATTAGAAATCGTGTCCAAGTGTCGGACACGAAGATTATGTTGGAAAGATTTGGTGTACGTGTCCGGTATGTCGGACACAAAGAAGACGATGTACATGTAAAAATAAGGATAGTAGAAGACACCCGGGGTCGGACCCGAGGCCGTCACGGCTGACACGAGGATAGATGTAACACCGACACGAGGCACACCTATTTGTGGTAGAATAATTTGTGGAGCCAATTTGGTGGATGATAAAAATAAATTGGAGGAGTACCTGCCTATTTATAGGATGTGGGAATTCCCAATAAGATAAGGATTGGGATATTTAATACCCAATTTAGATATTTCCTAATTTAATTTAATGCAATCAAATCCAAATCCAAATTCATATCTAATTTAAATCAAATTAAATTCTCTTAGTTTAAAATCAATGGGATAAATCAAATTCCAAATATAGATATTATTTTACTATTTAAAACTTATCCATAAATCAAATCAAGATTTAAATTTCTACAATAATTTTAAAATATGTTTTCTAAAAATACCATAATAATAATTTCGAAAATGTATTATTAATTAGAATAAACTTAAATAAATATTTATGAAATATATATGTAAGGACAAATAATGCATACATGATTATGCCTTTCCTAGTATACATTAAAATATTATTTATGATTAATAACTGCTAAATACAAAAAGACTTTTTATAACAAGAATAATAATTATATATAATATTTTAAAAGTGTATAATAAAATAAAAAAAATATTTTTAAAATATGGACGCTCGCACATATTCGCATTCGTCGAGCAAAATAATTAAATAAATAAAATTTCGTGCGCGACGTACAATACGACTACGCGACGTACAATATAAAATTTTAAATCAGTACCAAATTTAATATATATAAAGAATAGTAGAAATTTAGGGGTTTTACAGACACCTCCCCAGCCTCTTCCTACAGTCGTTCCACCCGTACCCGAGCTTCTTATAGAAGGGGCAACTGATGGCCAGCTGGTGTCTGGGTGTCTGTTGCTGCTGCTGTCTCAGCTGCTGCTGCACCTGCTGAAAATGTGCACGGCCATGTCCCTGAAACTGCTGCTGGAACGGCCCCTGCTGGTGCTGCTGCTGAAAATGGGGCCTCTTAGCTGGACCTCTACTACCACTAGCTCCCTGCATATCACAACCTCTCTTCAGCTTCAGCTCAAGGTCATCCTCCGCTTCCATGGCTCCTATCTGAATCTCCTCAAATGAAGCGCCTTTGTCGCTCTTGGTCAAGGACTTGACTTCCTTGACCAAGCCCTTTCTGAACCTCCTAGCCTTTGCCATCTCGCTAAGGCCCTCAATGAATCTGCCCAGGCGGCAAAACTCACCAGCATACTCTTCCACTGTTTGGTTCCCCTGAACCAAACTCTCAAACTGCGTCTCCAAGGCACCGAGTGCTGTATCCGGGAAGAACTTCTTCTTGAAGAGCTTCTTGAAAGCTCTCCATGTCTGCCCCTCTGTGCCCACTCTAGGGTCTGTCTGGTACCAAGTACGGGCTAGTTCATGCATCTGGCTGCCCGCCGCCTCAATCTGAATCCCGGCTGGTATCAGTGCCAGTCGAAAGATCTCCTCTATATGCTCGATCCAGTCGTCGGTATACAGAATCTCCTCATAACCTCGAAAGTCTCGAGGCCGCATCTTCTGGAAGTCCTAGATGTTCGGCGTCCTCGACTGATACTGCTGCATCTACCCTCCCTACGGTTGGGCGGTAACCCTCTCCACTGTCGTCAAGGCCAGCTGGTGGGCATTGTCTATGACCTGCCTGAAGTCAGCAGACTGGCGCTGCTGGGCCTCCATCATCTGCTGGAAGAAGGTGAAAAGTTGTGCGACGTCGACCGATCCTGAAGGTGGCTGCTGCTAGAACACATCTGGGATAATTGGAGTCGGCCTCCGAACAGGTGGAGGTGTACCCCCGAATACGGTAAAAGCTCTGACATGAGAAGGTACAAGGGGAGCTGCGGTCCCAGGGCCCTGCTGAACCGGAAGAGAGGTGGTATACCTCTCGGCGGCATCCCCCGGACCGGAGCAATGAGATCGTATCTGTACCATCTTAGAGATAGACCAAACAAGGAATCAATAATGAGCAAGAAGTGATTTGATCAAAGGAGGACAGTTTATTTCAAAGGAAAGCAATTAACAACAAGAATTTAGATGGTAGGAATTTAGATAAGAGTTTTTCCTAAATGTGATTGAGTACCTCAAAACTTATATCCTATATCCTACTACAGGCTGTAGTGATACTCTAGTTCGAGTACCACTATGAAATCGCATAAGTTGCGACTCTCGAGACCTGCATGGGCCACCACTAAAAACGTGTCACGATCCGCACCAGTGTAGGGACACGAGAAGTGGGTACGTCCAGCCTACGCTGTAGTGTCGACGGTAGAATAATATACTATGTCATATACATCTAACACAGTATAAATATAACTGTACAAGATATACTCTCTAAGGTAGAAATAGCACGATCACAATTCTAAGGTAGAAATAGCATGATATGATAGATATAAAATCTCAAAAGAGAACATACAAATAGAAAGAAATAAGTCTAAGTGTCCAAACGACACAATCATCACAACATCCAGAATATAATACAACTCAAATGTCAAATACAAGACATAAGAAATAAGATAAAGCCTAGCTATCTAGCCTAGGCAAAGGGGATGATGTCCTCAGCTAGAACGGGATCCTCCTGTGGGTCCAGCTCACAAGTGTCATCTAGGCCTACTCCATAATAAGTAGGGCAGAACTCCTCGGTATCATCTGTAATATTTTCGACCGGTCCAGTCAGGACAGGAGCGATACATATCTCTCATGCAGTTCATATCATGGCAAGAAATATAAAACAAGCAATAGAGTAAGATACATAAACTGTAAGAAATATACATGAAAGATAAGAGAGATATTTGTAAACTGAAAATATATATATATGATAAGTAAGAACTGTAAGTGACTAGTAATTTAGAGCACAAGATGGTTATGTAAACGGCTTGATGTTGCACACGACTAAGCTACTAAGTTTGCACACGAGTAAACTAAAGGTGTAACACCAGTTTTCCAAATGAGGGTAATTTTGAAATTTTATAATTATAATTATTATTATTTATTTCATATTATGATTTTTGGTAATTTTTAATCATTTTTAAATTATTTAAAAATTATGACTTGTGATTTGGTGTTTTGCTAGTGTAACCCTGGAGATAGTGATCTAGAGCCTAGCCATGTGATTAAGGTATTTCATTTATCATTTTTTAGCTTGAGGGTATTTTGGTCATTTTTGAATTTTTGGGATTTATTTGAAATTATTGTGAATTATTGAGATTTATTAGAATTTATGTGATTTTTAGTATAATTTATTTGAGTGATATTCTAGACTTTGACTAGCATTGACTTTGGAGCCTAACCAAGATGCTAACCCTAGTGGTGGTGACTTGATTAGGTCATGTGACCCTAACCTAACATTAAGTTAATTCCTAATAGGCTATTTAGAATTTAAGTTAGAATAGAGAGGCTTTAGTCATAAGCCATGACTTATGGTTTTAAAACGATTAATTAGCAACTTAGCCCATAGAGGCCCAAGCCCAACACCATGTAAACCTAACCCTAACTCTAGCATGGCCGGCCATCCCACCTAGGGATTTCCCCCTATAAGTAATCTCTTCCATTAGGTTAGCCTCCTTTAGAAAGTTCACATTTGGAAAGAGAGGTATGCTCCATCTTTAGAAATTCATAGAAAATCCAATTTAATTCCTTTTTCCCTCAAACTAATTGCAATAGGTTCTAATTTAGGTATTCTTGTTGTGTGTGTAATTTATTTTTAGTTTGTTAACAATTTGGTGAAGTTTGGCCATCAAGAGGAACACCCCTCTTTGGAGCTTTTGAGGAGCTTTGACACCTATAGGTAATTCCTTCAAAACTTATTGAAATTGCTGTTATTATTGCATATTAGCCTAGATCTAGGTGTCCCCTAGCTAACCCTAGATTTTTGTAGGATTTTGTGTCTGATTCGTGTCATATTTGGACACGTATCAGTCCTTATACCTAGGTGTTCGAGAAAATGCCCCAAAAGGGATTTCGATCTATTTTTAGGAAAGTGTTTGAATAGAAATTATTGTTTTTGTGTGGCTTATAGATTTCTGTTGGACTGAGCTTAAATTAGTGTCGTGTCGTGACGGGATCTGGACACGAACACGCGCATTCTAGCCGTACAGATTTGCCCTGCTACTCGGGGGCAAATTCTCCTTGGACACGACGACTCGACACGAACCACTTGACACATGGGTGGGGGCAGTCACTAACAAGGCCCTCCCCAAGTCTCATGTGTCCTCGTGTCGTGTCGAGCGAGCACGAGCTCGTGCACTAGTTTTGTACTGACACTGTACACGGGATTTAGGGCCACTGATACGGCCCTAGAACTTTGGACACGACACACTAGGACCCAAATCAGGATGACACAAACCTAGGTGGACACTAGGCGAACCCACAAACACGAGCACGAGACGCGTGTCCCTCTGTGTCGTGAGCACGAGGCTCTGTCCTTTTAACGCCCCAATCCCAAAATACGTAGGACTAGGAACGTAGACATGCCAGCTGTATACATATGAAGTACATGGCCTTGTATGTATACATAAGCTGTAATATGCAGTAGAAACCATAACAACTAATCTCATCCACAAATAAAAGAAAATAAAGAATTCATATAATCATCTATGAAAATGTATTTGTACAATATGTTGGGCGGAGACAAATCCACTACCAACAAGCAAAGGACGAAATACATAAAAAATGAAATAAGTTTGGCGAGCGAAGCGAAGACGATCCAATTGCAATCATCCTCGAAGATATAGCGATGATCACGGCTAGAGCTAGAACACCTGCGTAAGACAAGAGTACACATCTGGCAAGATAACCAGGTCCTCAGAGGGACGTAACAAGACACATAATATCATGCCAATAACTGAATAATAGAAGCTCAACATAAAAGTATATATGTGACTAAAAAAATAAAGGTCCTTAACCATTCTATGTAAAAATGCACTTTGAAGACAACGTTCCACACAAGGGCTCTCGAGACTAGAAATACGACGCGTTAGCGTTTCAACTAAGACACTAGTGGCGTCTAGAGAAAAGTAAATACACGGTCCATTAGCACTCGAGTGAGAGCTAAGGGGCATCTAGAGAAAAATAAATGCACGGCCACTAGCTCTTGGGTGAGTCTCTAACGGCAGCTAGAGGAAAGTAAATGCACGGCACATTTGTGTTTCAACCGAGGCACTAGTGGCATCTAGATAAAAGTAAATAAGTGCACGACACACTAGCTCTCGACTGAGTCACAAATGGCAGCTAGAGAAAAGTAAATGTGTGAAAGCCCCTGAGCCTAATAACTGTCTTCACCCTTCCCATGCACTACTCGTGCTGAATCCACACTACGATATTTCTAATAACCGCTAAGTCTTCTAGACAACTATATTAGCAATTATATCCTAACGCTCGTCCTGTACGCACCGATGTACGGTCGGTATGCAAGTCCAAATCTATATGAGACACGTGACATCGTGGCACACATGTGTCGAGTCAATGAATGCGGCACAAACAAAGGTGGTCCCTTAACTCTAGGCCAAGTGCATAAAGAAAACTAAAGTATAATAATTTACAACTACATATGGTTTTGAAAGAACAAGAAATAAAACATACATGATATTGAGCAAAAAATTAAACAGTAAAGACAAGGTGTCTTGCCTGATGTCCGAGTGAGGTAAGATGATGTCCAGGCGACCAACCAACAACAGCGCACAAAGAGAAAGGTGCAGGAACAACTTTAGATGCTGAAAATAGTCTCGATACGCTTCTTTTAAAAAAAAACTGGAGGCGAAACGGAGTTCGGAGCTAGGAGATATCGTCGTTCCAAGTTGCTCTTGCTGCTAAAAAGCGGGGCTAAATTTTAATGACAAATTTTTGAGTTTCTATTGGACTAAAAATAATTTCAAATTATGGCTGATAGAAGGGGGATATATTGGGTTTATATAGGTATTTATTTCAGATTTATCTCCTAAATTAGATAGGATTTGATTTAAATAAAAAAATGATCTAATTAATGCTAGATATGATTCCAATAGGATAAGAATTTCTAATGGATAAATCTTCCCATAAATTTAAATCAATTAAATTATTTAAAAAACAAATCAATTTGATTGCAATCCTTTAAATGATCACCATAATAACTTTAAGTATTATTCTATATTATCAAATAATTCAAATCATATGAATCCAAATCCAAATCAAACTCAACATAATAACTTTAAAATAATATCTAATATTTATCAAAATAATTTAAATCAAATAATAAATAAATTATTTAATCAAATAATATTTCAAATCAAGATTAGATAAATCGTAATGCTCCAATTAGTTATCGTAAGTATTTTAAACAATATTTAAATTATCAACATAATTTAAAGTATAGTTGCTAACCATCAAGATAATTTAAATAAATTCAAATATAATCAAATAACTGATTAACATATCAAAATAATACTCGATGTCATTAAATATTATAAAACTTACTTTTATAATCCAAATCGTTATATAAAAATAAATAGACAAAAAAAACCTTTTATCGCTCATTTTTTTAAAACCAATTTTTAGAAGACCAAATATAATAAAAACATATCTTATATTTCAAATAAAAAATTCGAGAATATTTTTTTAGAAACATTATTTCAAACCATTAATTTAAAACTAGTTTTTGGTAACAAAAGTAATCACAAAATATCTTTTACAAAATTTCTACAAAAATTACTTTTAAACACAAAATTAAAATATATATATATATAATTTAAAAAAATAATAATTTCGGGAAGATAGTTACAAATCTACCCACCTTTGAAAATTTTCGTACTCGAAATTTCTATTAGGATAGACGGACATGGTTGATCAGTAAAAGTATAGTAAGAATTTGTGATCAGAGAAAATAAATGGAAGGGAAAAGAGAATTTCTTTAATGAGAACATTAATCAATTTGGATGAAAAATAGAAGAAGTGAATGGATATGGCTTGATGTGCACGAACACGATACACAAACACATTTGTAGGTGGAGAAAATTAATGGAATAGAGAATAATGAGCCTCTCCTTATATAGGAGGTGGAAGCTGCTATTTAGATAAGGATTATGATAGTTGCAAATTCCTTTAGATAATTCCTCTATTTATTTTAAATCAAATTCAATAAATTTCAATCCAAATCTAAATCAATTTAAATCTAATTAAATTCCATCCTTTAGCTTAAAATCAATCAAATTTCAAATATATATATTAATTTAACTATTTAAATAAATCCATAAAATCAAATCAAGATTTAAATCGCCACAATAATTTCAAAATATATTTTCCAAAAATACTAATAATAATAATTTCAAAAATTATATTATTATTAAAAAAATAAACTAATTAATAATTACAAAATATATATGTATGTCCAAATAATATTTATATAAATATACTTTTCTAATATACCATTTTATAGGAAAATTATTTATTATTATATCTGTATAAATGAAAGGCTTTTCATAATTGAAATCATAAACTTGAAAATTTAGGCACGATAGCTAAAAATAATTATTATCTATATTATTTCGAAACTATAAAAATCGAAAAAAATATTTTTCAAAAATATGTACGCTTGCACATAGCCGTACTAGTCGAGCAATTACGAAAAACAAAATTTTGCGCGCGACGTACAATGCAACTACGCGATGTACAATATACAAAAATAAAAAATTAGTATCAAATTTATTTTAAAAATAGTAAAAATTTAGGGGTTTTACAGTCCTCGTCGCATGACACTGCTGTGTCAGTTCAGTGTTTTGGAGTATTTAAATTATTTGGACACATTCGTATCCTGTTTATGGACACGAATGGCATTTCCTAGACACATGTCTTATGGAGAACATATCTATACACCTGTTTGTGAATTTTGAATGGTAAAAATAATTGGGTTTCGAAATGGAAATTTCATGTATCAGTGTATGAACACTGTTCTCAGTTTTAAATGAAACCTTACTGTTTGTTAACTGATTTTAATGATGTTCATGGTTAATTAGGTTTACCTACATGTGTCAGGGTTAGTAATTATGTTGGTGTGTGGTTTGTGTGATCAATGAGTTCGAATTTGGTTTTTGGGTATGCTAACTGTTGGTTTATTAAGCACTGTCACTTGATCCTTGAACTGTCAACCTGAGAATTGTTTTCCCATTTTCAAAACTGAGATTTAGTTCTTGTAAACTGTCAATATTTTCCAGATTTTCCCTCACTGTTTGACACTGTCCTATATATTCTCTGTATACAGACACCATGTATCACTAAATTGGTTTCCTGAGAATGTCACTATTCACACTGTTTTACTTCTCTGTATTCAAATCCTGAGATTTCAACTCTAACACCCATTTGATTCCTGCACACACACATGAATGATAGCTAGACACTATGTTCTTCCTGTCTTGGGATTTCTGTTGACACTTCTAACACATAGGTATCTCACTAACACACACACATATCTATCTCACACTCTAAGGACACTCTCTTGTATTCTCACACATACACACACAATATCATGACACATGGTTTATTCATTAACCCTTTCCACACAGAAACTCTTACACACACACACACATATGCTAGGTAAAGGGTACATGATAATGTTGTGTATTGATTGGGGTTCCAGTTTACATGAAGGTTCTCACCTTGTATGTGACACTTTGCACTTGGTATATATATATGGGTGATACTATAGAGTTTATGTTGTGAGGCTATGTTATATATATATATATATATATATATATATATATATATATATATATATATATATATATATATATATATATATATATTTTATATATAAATATATATATATATATATATATATATATATATATATATATATATATATATATATATATATATATAAGTGCTACATATGTGATAGATATATATTATATGATATAATACTATATGGTTCATAGGTTATATATGCCTAGGACCATGGATAGATAGATAGATATGAATATACATGAATTTCATGATTGATAGCTTATATAGCTAATGTAAATATGCTTATGATGTGTGACTTGTGTTTGGCTTGTATAGCCTTGGTTAAGACCTAGTTAGACTAGCATATGCTAATTTGACTAGTTTAGACTTGTGTAAAACCCCTAAATTTATACTATATTTTTATCAATTTTGGTACTGATTTAAATTTTTTGTACTATATGTCATGTAGTCGTATTGTACTTCGTATACGAAATTTTCGTTTGCTCGACGAGTGCGAATATGTGCGAGCGTACATATTTTAGAAAAACAATTATTTTTATTTTCTTACACTTTCAAAATATTATATAGAATTATTATTCTTGCCATAAAAAGTCTATTGTTTTTAGCAGTTATTAATAATAAAATTTTCGTGCAAAAATATTTATTTCATAAATATTTATTTATTTTAAATAATAATGTATTTTTGAAATTATTTAATATTAATATTTTATTATTCAAAAAGATTTATTATTCAAAAGGATTTATTATTTTCGAAATTTATTTATTATAGTATTTTTGGAAAACATATTTTTGAAATATTTGTGACAGTTTATATTTTGATTTGATTCCATGGATACATTTAAATAGTAAACTATCTATATTTTAAATTGATTTGATTTTAAACTAAAAGTATTTAATTTGATTTAAATTAGATATTTAAAATTTGAATTGTATTTGGAATTAGATTTGTATTTGGATTTGGTTTTAAATTAAATATATGATTTATCTACTTGGGTTTTAAATAATCCTAATCCTATCCAAATTGGGAATTTTCACATCCTATAAATAGGCAGGTACTCCTCCAACTTTTCATTATTCATCCACCAAATTCCAAACCAATGGTGCGTACCCCGTGTCTGTATTCCATCGTCCCAAATTCTTATTCCAATCTTGTTTACATATACATCGTGTTCCCTTCCGTGTCGACAACACCGACACGACAAAACAATAAATTGCTAGTTCCTAATCCTAAAACCTATCCCGTCTTGTCCACTGCCATTACCACCGTTCCGTCGCCCGACTCGTTCCCTACGACCAACCCGTAACTTCCCCGGCCCTGCCACCCTCAGCCAAACCAACCACTCCCCACGATCAGCCCCCATCACAACCACCACCTCCTATTAGTACCACCAGCGCCATCACTGTAACTACCAGCATCCCCCGACCTCCTTGAGTCGACGGCCACCATCACCATCTACCACCACAACCACCAGACCCGAACCCGTCACCGGCACCGTCGCCACACACGCACAACCACCACCGCCACAACAACAACAACAGAATAGAATAAATAAATTCTCATCGGTCGACCAGCCCAACGAACCCCGTCCGCCGCGTCCAAAGGTCACCGGAGACGAGACCCTTTCCTTGAGACCCTCTCTAACCTCGACCGCCGCAGACAGGCGGGTTCCTCCGCGTCCTCCGCGAGCGGAACCCCAGCCGGCGTCGCCCGTCTTCGCTTCTTGCTCCGCCGCCACCAAACCCCACGGCTGCCCGCTTCCCGTCCGTCCCTCTCGGGTCGCCGGCGACTGCAGCGCCGGTGAAAACCCTCCGTGCGCGAGACCTTTTCCTCCGCCGCCACCGCGTGATGGCAAGCCGCTGTGCCGGCGAACCCTCTCCGCACTCCCCTCCGTCGCGTGCCCGCCGGCGAGCCGCCGCGCGAACCACCGACTCTTCGCCCTAGCCCTAACCGCCGACTCGCCTACCTACGCCGCCTCCGCTCCCGATCTCCGCCTAGCCCGGCGAAGCCCCGATCCGCTCCTCCGTCTCCCCCACTCAAATCCCTAGCTTCCTCTTTCTCTTTTTCTTTTTGTTTCTGACTCACTCTCTCTCTTAAGTTAGGAACAGATTAATTACTGTGATAGTTATTAATATTATTATTATTATTATTATTATTATTATTATTATTATTATTATTATTTTCTTTGTTTTTTGTTTGTTTTGGATGTTAGATTATTGGATATTGGATTACTATTATTATTATTATTATTATTATTATTATATTTATCATCATCATTATTATTATTATTATTCCATTATTTATATATATTTTTTTGTCACTATCTATACAGTATATTTGTATTGATATATAGTTATTACTATTGTTTTAAAGTATATAGTATTATTATTTATTTTAAATATGGTTATATTATTTTATGATATTTAGTGACAACTTTCTAGCCTAAAAACTATAGTTTGGTTTTTGACCTTAATTATATTTATATTATTTCTATAATATTAAATATGGTTGTAATGTTCCTACTTACGTAAGTTATAGTTTTCCGTGACTTTCAAGTATCTTTTTACTAATAAAAATATAGTTTGCCTAGAAAACCTTTTTTTACAAACCTAGAGTTTTGCCTGAAAGTAAGTTTTCTTTATATTTCAAACTTTTGGTCTAAAAACTATTTTACTATTAGAATTATTTTATTTATTTATTTATCTTCCTTTTCGAGTATTATAAATATTTTTGATTAACCTCATGCCCTCAATTAGTCCCATTTTATTCCTATTCCTTCGCCAATCTTGAGACTGCCTTATGTCCACCCTAACTAAATTGACCCTTCTGGACCCAATGACACGATCCGTACCACCATCCGAGGTCCTCTTGTACAGTTGTTTTATCGAAGTTGCAGATCGTGCCATATTGATCATCGTAGCATACCAGGCGCCCTACCAGGCAAGACACCTTGCCTTTACTGTTTAATTCCTTGCTCAATATCATTCATGTTTTACTTATTCTAGAAAATATAAATTGTACTTGCAAATTATTATATTTTAGTTGTATATGGCTTAGAGTTAAGGGACCACCTTTGTTTGTGTCGCATTCATTGGCCCGATACTTGTGTATCACGAGTCACGAGTCTCATATAGATCTCGGACGTACGTATCGACTGGCCATTGGTGCGCACATGCCGTGCGATAGGCAATGACTGCTAAATAGTTTTGATTGTCTAGAAGACTTAGCGACTTAGCAGTTATTAGGAATGTCGTGATGTGGATTCAGCACGAGTAGTGCATGGGGAGGGTGAAGACAGTTATTAGGCGCAGGGGCTTTCACACCTTTACTTTTTTCTAGCTGCCATTTGTGACTCAGTCGAGAGACTAGTGGACGTACATTTATTTATTTTTCTCTAGATGCCACTAGTGCCTCGGTTGAAACACAAATGTGCCGTGCATTTACTTTCCTCTAGCTGCCGTTAGTGACTCACCCAAGAAGCTAGTGGCCGTGCATTTACTTTTTTCTAGACGCCCCTTAGTTCTCGTTCGAGTGCTAATGGGCCGTGCATTTACTTTTCTCTAGACGCCACTAGTGCCTTGGTTGAAACGCTAACGCACCGTGTTTCTAGCTTCGGGAGCCCTTGTGTGGAACGTTGTCTTCAAATGCATATTCACATAGAATGGATAAGAACCTCCATTTGTGTAGTTTCTGTTGAGCTTTATTTATCCAGTTATCGGCATGATATTATGTGTCTTGTTATGTCCCTCTGAGGACCTTGTTGTCTTGCCAGGTGTGTGTTATCTTTTGCAGGTGTTCTAGCTCTAGCCGTGATCTTCGCTATTTCCTCGAGGATGATTGCACTTGGATCGTCTTCTCTTCGTTCGCCAAAATTCATTTACTCTCTCATGTATTTTTCCTTTACTTGTTGGTAGTGGATTTGTCTCCGCCCAACATATTGTATCAAGACAATTCATTATCTTTATTTGATGTCTTTTATTCATTTATTCTGTGTGGATGAGATTAGTATTGGTTCTACTGCATTTTACAGCTTATGTATTTATACGAGGCTTCCATATATTGGAGTATACTTCGTATAAATACAGCTGACATGTTTATGTTCCTAGTCCTACGTATTTTGGGACTAGGGCGTTACAACTTGGTTAGACCTAGTTGACCTAGTTTGACTTCTAGGGTTGACCAGAGTTGACCAAGAGTTGACTTTGGCCTAGATTGACCTAGATTCATTTAGAATGGATTGAATTGCATCTTGTTATCATTGTAGACTTGTTGTGACTTGTGCTATTCTGATTAGGAGCCAAACACCTCTCCTCGGACAGTACATTTCATCCGGACACTCAAATAACAGGCGAGTACATTCTCTAATAATTTTATATCCTGTTTAGAATTATTCTCTTGCTTTAAATTACTTTACTTGATACTGTCACGTTGGTCACACGAATTAGTACTATATGGATCCCTTCTTGAGATGTTATCCCCTCAAGGAGCATCAGAAACTACATGTTCTGTGCGTTTTACTTACATGGTGTATCACTATTCTTTATGGTTTATTGATCACTTGTGACATGTACTCTCATGATAACAGAGTCTCCTTGAATCTCCTATTTATGGGCATTCCCAGAATCACCCATTTATGGGCCTACCATGTATCACCCCTTGTGGGCTATTGCATGGAATCATAACATAACCTGGCTGGATCCCTGTGTATTGATTGAGGGTACGGGGGAGTAGAAGTAGACATGTGAATAATATCCAAGTAGTGTAGCATCAGAATCTTTTCCGTAGTGTAGCATCAGAATCTCTTATGACATTCACATGTTTATATTGTACTCTGACTCACTAGCCACTGTTAGTTCTCTACTTATAGTAGATATTTCTATTACAGTTCTCTCTCTGTTTACATTATGTACTTCCTTTCAGTTTCATGTATCTTACTTTACTGCATGATTATATTTTCTAACCTGCTATGAACTGTTAAGATGTATTGTGCTCGCTGCGTCCTGATTAGGCACCGTTGAATGTTTACAGAGGACGAGGATAAGGCTGGTATTGACACCTTCTATGGGACAGCCCTAGATGACACTTGTGAGCTGGACTCTCAGGAGGACCCAGCTCTAGCTGATGACATTACCCCTACTGCCTAGACTAGTTTAGTTAGGCTTTATCTTACTTATGTTGTCTGGGACTAGTCTAGGTTTTACTATGTCTGTCATTTGAGATCTGGATTGTATATATTCTTTCATATTCAGTAGTTGAGACTTGTATTTCTGGATGTTTGCTGAGATATTATCTTAGACACTTAGACTCTGCCGATCATCTATATTTCTTTGAGTTCTATAGCATATCGTGCTTCTTCTTCCTTAGTTGTGATTGAGTTTACATTCTGCTATGTCACCCCCATTCGGGGAGTATAAACTGCTTAGCATTATATTGTTAGATGTTGTGACCTAGGACAGCGTTCTATCGCCGACACTGCGGCGTAGGCTGAGCGTTGTTACGTTCTCGTACCCTCACAGTGGGTGCGGGTTGTGATACATTTTTAGTAGTGGCCCATGCAGGTCGAGTTTATGTAGTGGTATTCGAACTAGATTATCACTACAGCCTGCAGTAGGATTAGGATATTTTGAAGGTACTCAATTACATTAGGAAAAACTCCTTATCATATCCCTTTTATCTAAATTTGCTGCTTATTGTTTTCCCTTGAATATTAACTGTCTTCCTTTGATTTCTCGCTTCATTCACAGTAATTGCTTGTTGTTTTGATCTGTCTTCATAATGGTTATGGAGACATGATCTCATCGCTTCGGTTCGGGGGATACTATCGAGAGGCTGGCCACCTCTCATCCTGTTCATCAGGGCCTCGAGACCGCAGCTCCTGTTGTGCCGACTCAGGTTGGCATTTCTGCTACATTGGCGGTGCACCTCTGTCTGTACAGAGACTTTTTCCCGTCATTCCCGATTTCTCTCAGCAGCAACGGTTCATGCAGCATCAGCATCAGACCAGGAGAAACCAGCAGGGCGAGCTATCGTCAGGACAGTCGAGGATGCACAGACCATTGGATATCTTGCTGCAAGTTCCGTTCTTCTTGATTCCATTCCCGCAATTGCCTTTTATAACTACCTTGAGATCCGATTCCATCTGTTCCTTGCTGATTGATTAATTTTGTCATGTTGCTCTTTTGTTATGTTTGTTTTTCTTCTAAGAAAATCATGTGGACTAGGTCACCTCAGTTGTGGGATCTAGAATCTTCGATAGTCGTGTTAGCTGGCATAGTGAGGACATATAGTCAGATTTTGGACGTATTTCTCGGGCGTGGGAATTTAAGATTTTTGCCGTCGCATGCGACAATGCGGAAATTTTAAATACCATGAACCTAGAGGTATGTGCCTTAGTCAAGGACTCTGTGATTATCGTAGCCTTGCTTACTAGCATGACGAGGATTTGAGCACCATGATTTTGGATAGACGCATATGATTATCAGATTGTACCTTAAAAACTTTTGAACATGTTTTCTCTACTTTTGTTCAGTCTTTCAGAAAAAGAATTATTGGTTGTTTTTGTTTTGCTTCTCATTATTTAACTTAGGAGTAGGAGTAGGAGTAGCTTTAGCTGTTATTATAAACTTTTGTGTAACTTTGCTATGAATTTCTTCATAATACCATGAATCGATGATTTTTGCTAAGACCTTATTTTGGATTTGATATTATCGTTTTGGTTTCAAAATGGTTCCCTCTTTAAACAGAAAAGCAGAACAGATTCTATTATCATTCTCTTCCTGCCAATATTTTATTACCATCATTCCTTGCCTTATATAACTGTCCTGATTACATCAATTCCCTGTCTCGTATCTAATTCTGTCAGCTATACCTTGAAACCCTTGAATCTTCATATCATTTTGCCTGAGACATGTTGAGGAAATAACGTAAATTATCTAGTTCGAAAATGACGTAATTGGTTATCATATGATGATTTTGTAGGAATCAGAATATTGGATGTCAAATATGAAAAATTCGAGATGGAGATGTGGTAAAGGTTTAGAATGGAATCGAGAGATAAATGTTATCAATTTAGAAACAATCGCAGAAAATTTTGGTTATGAGTAATTCATGGATGTATTTCAAAAAAAACTAATGAGGATATCAGAGGTCAACCTAGTTTTGAGAAATTAAAAAATCTTGGTTATTGATTCTTGGGAAGTTTTACTCTAAGGCTATGTAGAAATTTAGAAACGGAAAGGAGAATTTAATTGGATTCAATTATTATGCAAAATTGAACTAGATATTGTAAGAGGGTGACTAGAGACAGAGAGAAGACAAGGATTTTAAGTTATAGGAATTATTTTAGATGATTGAGAAAAAAATTGTAGAATTCAAAAGGATAATATTTGAAGGTGAACGTTGAAGAAAATATGAAGGTTGATTTATAAATAAGAATAAATTTTGTATGACATAGTGGTATTAGGGTTGAATAAATACGAGACTTGAATTAAACAAGTTCAAGGATTTCATAAACTGGATTTAGAGGTTTCAGATCTAAATTAGGACGAGGTGAAGGAATTTAAGAATTTGATTAAATGAATAAGTGTTGATACCTAAATAAGAGGGGTATGCTTCGTGGAAAATGTTTTAGAAGTTTGGAATTTTGTCTATGGTGATCATGGTAGAGGTTTAGATGACTGAAGGTTATAAAATTTTTGATGATAGTCATAAAAAGGTTGATTTTTATATTGGGACTTGTGAGATTGGCAAATGATAAACTTGATGGTATTAGAGAGAGATGATTAACTTGACTTCTTATGAAATCTTTCTTTGTTTTTCCTAAAAGGTTTTCAATATCATTGAATCCTAGCTCCCTTAATCATGACCAATCAACCTTGATCATCCTTTCTTATCACATTAATGTCTTGGGTTCGTACTCAATTGAATCAAATTTAAATATGACCTGAATCTCCATCCTTGTATGCTCGTGCTCAAACTTCGATGACCTTGTCCTCTATATTGCCCAAATCTTAATTTCCCAGAATTGATCAACTTAGATCGTATCGAGACTAAATATTCTTTATATATATTGTGATTGGATTTCAATGCGATTGACAACTGTCCCTTGAACTTTTGATTTTGATTTTTCTTTGAATAGTACCCCTTTATAGATAATTGGTAGTTATCTTATTTTATTTTATATTTTTGAAAAGTACCAGTTTTATATAGGATGGTAGACTGCCTTATAGTTTTGATGATTTGTTATTTCTGTATCTTTTCCAGTTTAACACCCCTGATTGCTGGTATGTTTTGATACCCTATGACCATTTTGGTTTAGCATGACTTGTATACCTAGATGAGATTTTCACTACCACCGTATGCCATGACCATGTATGTCGTCCTTTTAAATCGTATGATTTGTTTAAGTTCTGAGACTTTGTGTCACGACCCGCACCCGCTTTTCGGCCGCGAGAGCGTGAGCAAGCCAGCTACGCATTGAGCGGACTCCAGCCCATCTCGAATACATAAACGCTGTCAAGGCTATGGTTTACTGCCAAATCATGGCAATACAATCTATATCTCAATCCACAATAAGAATATAAAACATGAATGAACACTATGGGTCATGGTCTGCAGTCCACTAACATATATGTCCGATAAGACTCTAAGGAAAATAATAAGAGTCTCTAAACTGAATCAATAAACAGGATAACTCATGATAAGGAATGTAGAGCACGAAAGGATAACAAACATAATAATGATACCTGAATCCCACAAGAACCGTAAATCCTTCGCCATCCAGAACTACTAGCTAACTCCATGCAATCGCTAAACCTGAAGAGATCATCAGGTCCTCAGAGGACATAGCAAGATACATAATATACATGCCTATCTAACAGTTTTATCATGCGTGAGAAAATAAACAAGAAGAAACATGAACACGACAAATGACTACGAACACGAACACGAATACGAACACGAACACTAGAACACTAGAACAACTACGTATAAATAAACTGTCGGATGAACGATAATTACGAGATCAATGGAAGAACCAAACCCTCATCCCGAGTGTGGACTCACGGGTTTGAACTAAACACTAACCCTCGTCCCGAGTGTGGACTCTCTGGTTAGCTCACGGCAAGACACCCTCGTCACGTGTGTGGACTCTCTGGTGTAATTGGTCAACCCTCGTCCCGAGTGTGGACTCTCTGGTGCCAATGATCACGACAAACACCCACGTCCCGAGTATGGACTCCCTGGTGCACCAAACAACCCTCGTCCCGAATGTGGACTCTCTGGTTGTGTAAAACGATAATCAAGGCTATGGCAGTTCACTATACGCACTCGTTCTATGACACGACTCAAGCAAGGTACTAACGAGAATCTCCAAGTGTGAACCATAAGACCAAAAATGAACACGGCTATATGTAATGAAACAACACAAAAGAATAAAATACGAAAAGCACATGTCCATAAACAATCAAAAATGGGAAATAAAATACAATGCATGTAAATAAAACTGTAGAGAAAGGCAAGGTATACTTGTCTGTGGTCCTTGCACAAACTGAAGTCACAAGTCGAGGATGAGGGGATGTCGATCTAGAAGCTGTCAACCTATAACACATATTGCACCATGAACCGTGCACGAAAACTATAAATCAATTCTAATGTTCTAGTTCTAAATTCATGGAATAGTGGCTAGTTGGGTTACTAATCTAATAATAATTAATTCTAAAATAATTTACTTAAAAACCTAATTTAACCTAATAATAATCTGAATATAATCTAAACATGCAAGTTTGGCCATCAAAAGTCATGTTTCTAATTTTGGAAACCATGGCACGCAAATCAAGACGTACCATTGACTATTTAGTCAAACTCTATGAACTTTAGATTTTGAAAATGCACCTTGGTAAATTTCAGCGCCACGAGTGCGCTGGAATCAACCGTGCCGCAAAATCACGCTTTGGTCAAAAGATGTCGCCGTTATGGCTAATCGTGACCAAAACGGTGATCAACCGTTCAATTCTGAGTTCAACAGAATAACTAAAACACTAGATGAACGAATTAATTTCTGGAAAAACTATATGTTGTAGAGCTCTGTGTTAGCTTTCCGAAACTTCAAACGGTTAGTGATTTCGATTTCTGGTTCTCCCGGAATCTCGAAAACACCAAAACGTGTTAAGTTTCAGACAACCGACACTCTACGAATTTTTCAGAATTTTAGGAATAATATCTATGAAAATAGATTACATATTCAGAAATTTTATCTCAATACGAATCCAACAAAAAAAACAGCGCACGAAAATCACGTCGGAGTTGACAGCAATCGCTTCGGAAAGTCAGAAACCCTAGATGAGTTCTCCCACAAAAAGTTGCTAAAATTTCTAGGTTTAACGAATATAATAATATATATAGGAGAGAGAGTCGGTGGGCTGCTGGGCGCCGACAGGTGGGCCCAGTGCTGACTGTACAGCTGACTGTACAGCTGACTGTGCAGATGACTGTGTAATTAGTTAATTTAAATGCAGAAATCGTTAAAAACTCATTTTAACTCCAAATAACTCCAAATAAATATCAGAAAAATCCAAAAAATTGTAGAAAATTACAGAAAATACATTTAACCTTCTAGAATATAAATAAAAATGTTTTACCTCATATTAGTCCTAAATGGCCTCATAATAAATATTGTAAGCCTTTAAAAATATATAAACCTTAATGAATAAATACTTAAATATTGCCAAACATTATGGAAAAATTCTAGAAAATATAAAATAGCATAATGAACCCTAGAAAAATATTTCGGGTCAATATATGCTCATAGGCTTGCACAATAAATTCTAAAAGTCTTAGAAAATAGATTTTTTCTATATTTAATTATCTAAAAATTCCAGAAAAATTGTAGAAAAATACAGAAAATATATTTAACTTAATAGAGCCTAAATAAAAATACTGGGTCTCAAAATAGTCACAAATGGCCTCAAAATAAATTATGAAAGTCATTCATAAATATAAATCTTCATAGAATAAATATTTAAAAATATATAAAAAAGTCTAAAAATTATAATAAAATATAATATAGCTATAGAATGCATATAGACTCTATCTAGAGTTCATGTGACCACAAGATGGTCATAACTCACCTGTGGGCTTAGTCACAACTACAATGATCATAGAAAAATTAAAAATAAACTAATCAAATAAAAAATAAAATATTTCACAAAATTTCGGGAAGAGGAGTTACAAATCTACCCACCTTAAAAATAATTTCGTCCTCGAAATTCTAATTCATAACTATTCCTTAAAAATCAAAGTCTACTATTACCATAATCTCCTCAAATTTAATTTCTCAAAAATATTTTATGACCTTCTCTAGTCATTTTATAACTCCGAATACTTGAGGACTTCTATCCAACTTTGGTCACATTACTCCTCAAAATACGGTCACTAAAATCTTATAACCTTCTAACTAGTTGCTAACAATTCTATCAACAGATATCTAGGACGTATGTCATCTATAATCCCTCATATCTATAAATAACCAAATATTCAATAGTCAAGCAATATTATACAATAACTTAGGAATCTCTGATGAATTCTAGACAACACACATTCGTCACCCCGAAATAGGAAGGGACGAGAATCAATGGTACGGGAGGGCAAGGGAGAATAATCGAGAACGAATACGAGGTTTCAAAGGCGGTAGAGAAATTTCTAAGAAAATTTTCAAGGCAGAGTGGATTGAGATTTCTAAGGTTTAGTCATATTTGCAGGCGTGTATCAGTACAGTTACGTAACCGATACGATATGCTCTGACCTGCATGGGCCACCAAAAAAGACTTGTCACGACCCGCACCAGCTTTTCGGACGCGAGAGCATGAGCAAGCCAGCTACGCATCGAGCGGACTCCAGTCCATCTCGAATACGTAAACGCTGTCAAGGCTATGGTTTACTGCCAAATCATGGCAATACAATCTATATCTCAATCCACAATAAGAATATAAAACATGAATGAACACTATGGGTCGTGGTCTGCAGCCCACTAACATATATGTCCGATAAGACTCTAAGGAAAATAATAAGAGTCTCTAAACTGAATCAATAAACAGGATAACTCATGATAAGGAATGTAGAGCACGAAAGGATAACAAACGTAATAATGATACCTAAATCCCACAAGAACCGTAAATCCTCCGCCATCCAGAACTACTAGCTAACTCCATGCAATCGCTAAACCTGAAGAGATCATCAGGTCCTCAGAGGACATAGCAAGATACATAATATACATGCCTATCTAACAGTTTTATCATGCGTGAGAAAATAAACAAGAAGAAACATGAACACGACAAATGACTACGAACACGAACACGAACACGAACACACGAACACTAGAACAACTACGTATAAATAAACTGCCGGATGAACGATAATCACGAGATCAATGGAAGAACCAAACCCTCATCCCGAGTGTGGACTCACGGGTTTGAACTAAATACTAACCCTCATCCCAAGTGTGGACTCTCTGGTTAGCTCACGGCAAGACACCCTCGTCCCGTGTGTGGACTCTCTGGTGTAATTGGTCAACCCTCGTCCCGAGTGTGGACTCTCTGGTGCCAATGATCACGACAAATACCCTCGTCCCGAGTGTGGACTCTCTGGTGCACCAAACAACCCTCGTCCCGAATGTGGACTCTCTGGTTGTGTAAAACGATAATCAAGGCTATGGCAGTTCACTATACGCACTCGTTCTATGACACGACTCAAGCAATGTACTAACGAGAAACTCCAAGTGTGAACCACAAGACCAAACATGAACACGACTATATGCAATGAAACAACTCAAAAGAATAAAATACGAAAAGCACATGTCCATAAATAATCAAAACTGGGAAATAAAATATAATGCATGTAAATAAAACTATAGAGGGAGGCAAGGTATACTTGCCTGTGGTCCTTACACAAACCGAAGTCACAAGTCGAGGATGAGGGAATGCCGATCTAGAAGCTGTCAACCTATAACACATATTGTACCATGAACCGTGCATGAAAACTATAAATCAATTCTAATGTTCTAGTTCTAAATTCATGGAATAGTGGCTAGTTGGGTTACTAATCTAATAATAATTAATTCTAGAATAATTCACTTAAAAACCTAATTTAACCTAATAATAATCTGAATATAATCTAAACATGCAAGTTTGGCCATCAAAAGTCATGTTTCTAATTTTGGAAACCATGGCACGCAAATCGAGGCGTGCCGTTGACTATTTAGTCAAACGCTATGAACTTTAGATTTTGAAAATGCACCTTGGTAAATTTCAGTGCCACGAGTGCGCTAGAATCAACCGTGCCATAAAATCACGCATTGGTCAAAAGATGTCGCCGTTATGGCTAATCGTGACCAAAACGGTGATCAACCGTTCAATTCTGAGTTCAACAGAATAACTAAAACACTAGATGAACGAATTAATTTCTGAAAAAGCTATATATTGTAGAGATCTATGTTAGCTTTCCGAAACTTCAAACGGTTCGTGATTTCGATTTCTGGTTCTCCCAGAATCTCGAAAACACCAAAACGTGTCAAGTTTCAGACAACCGACACTCTATGAATTTTCCAGAAATTTAGGAATAATATCTATGAAAATAAATTACATATTCAGAAATTTTACCTCAATATGAATCCAACAAAAAAGATGGCGCACGAAAATCACGTCGGAGTTGACAGCAATCGCTTCGGGAAGTCGGAAACCCTAGATGAGTTCTCCCACAAAAAGTTGCTGAAATTTCTAGGTTTAACGAATATAATAATATATATATAGGAGAGAGAGTCGGTGGGCTGCTGGGCGCCGACAGGTGGGCCCAGTACTAACTGTACAGCTGACTATACAGCTGACTGTGCAGATGACTGTGTAATTAGTTAATTTAAATGCAGAAATCGTTAAAAACTCATTTTAACTCCAAATAACTCCAAATAAATATCAAAAAAATCCAAAAAATTATAGAAAATTACAAAAAATACATTTAACCTTCTAGAATATAAATAAAAATGTTTTACCTCATATTAGTCCTAAATGGCCTCATAATAAATATTGTAAGCCTTTAAAAATATATAAACCTTAATGAATAAATACTTAAATATTGTCAAAAATTATGGAAAAATTCTAGAAAATATAAAATAGCATAATGAACCCTAAAAAAATATTTGGGGTCAATATATGCTCATAGGCTTGCATAGTAAATTCTAAAAGTCTTAGAAAATAGGTTTTTTCTATATTTAATTATCTAAAAATCCCAGAAAAATTGTAGAAAAATACAAAAAATATATTTAACCTAATAGAGCCTAAAGAAAAATACTGGGTCTCAAAATAGTCACATATGGCCTCAAAATAAATTATGAAAGTCATTCATAAATATAAATCTTCATAGAATAAATATTTAAAAATATATAAAAATGTCTAAAAATTATAATAAAATATAATATAGCTATAGAATGTATATAGACTCTATCTAGAGTTCATGTGACCACAAGATGGTCATAACTCACCTGTGGGCTTAGTCACAACTCCAATGATCATAGAAAAATTAAATGTAAACTAATCAAATAAAAAATAAAAATATATCACAAAATTTTGAAAAGAGGAGTTACATTTTGATTGTGGGGGTTTGACCTAGAAGGAGTATGAATATTTTAATTTTGAGGACGAAATTTTTCTAAGATGGGTAGGATTGTAACACCCAGTTTTCCAAATGAGGGTAATTTTGATAGCTTATATAGCTAATGTAAATATGCTTATGATGTGTGACTTGTGTTTGGCTTGTATAGCCTTGGTTAAGACCTAGTTAGACTAGCATAGGCTAATTTGACTAGTTTAGACTTGGTTAGACCTAGTTGACCTAGTTTGACTTCTAGGGTTGACCAGAGTTGACCAAGAGTTGACTTTGGCCTAGATTGACCTAGATACATTTAGAATGCATTGAATTGCATCTTGTTATCATTGTAGACTTGTTGTGACTTGTGTTATTCTGATTAGGAGCCAGACACCTCTCCTCGGACAGTACATCTCATCCGGACACTCAGATACCAGACGAGTACATTCTCTTGTCATTTCATATCCTGTTTAGAATTATTCTCCTGATTTAAATTACTTTACTTGATACTGTCACGTTGGTCACACGGATTAGTACTATATGGATCCCTTCTCAAGATGTTATCCCCTTAGGGAGCATCGGATACTACATGTTCTGTGTGTTTCACTTACATGGTGTATCACTATGCTTTATGGTTCATTGATCACTTGTGATACGTACTCTCATGATCACAGAGTCTCCTTGAATCTCCCATTTATGGGCATTCCCAGAATCACCCATTTATGGGCCTACCATGTATCACCCCTTGTGGGCTATTGCATAGAATCATAACATAACCTGGCTGGATCCTTGTATATTGATTGGGGGTACGGAGGAGTAGAAGTAGACATGTGAATAATATCCAAGTAGTGTAGCATCAGAATCTTTTTCGTAGTGTAGCATCAGAATTTCCTATGCCATTCACATATTTATATTGTACTCTGACTCACTAGCCACTATTAGTTCTCTACTTATAGTAGATATTTCTATTACAGTTCTCTCTCTGTTTACATTCTGTACTTCCTTTCAGTTTCATGTATCTTACTTTACTGCATGATTATATTTTCTAACCTGCTATGAACTATTAAGATGTATTGTGCTCGCTCCGTCCTAATTGGGCACCGTTGAATATTTACAGAGGACGAGGATGAGGCTGGTGTTGACACCTTCTATGGGACAGCCCTAGATGACACTTGTGAGCTGGACACTCAGGAGGACCCAGCTCTAGCTGATGATATTACCCCTACTGCCTAGACTAGTTTAGTTAGGCTTTATCTTACTTATGTTGTCTGGGACTAGTCTAGGTTTTACTATGTCTGTCATTTGAGATCTGGATTGTATATATTCTTTCATATTCAGTAGTTGAGACTTGTATTTCTGGATGTTTGCTGAGATGTTATCTTAGACACTTAGACTCTGATGATCATCTATATTTTTTTGAGTTCTATATCATATCGTGCTTCTTCTTTCTTAGTTGTGATTGAGTTTATATTCTGCTATGTCACCCCCATTCGGGGAGTATAAACTGTTTAGTATTATATTGTTAGATGTTGTGACCTAGGACAGCGTTCTACCGCCGACAATACGGCGTAGGCTGGGCGTTGTTACGTTCTCGTACCCTCACAGAGGGTGCAGGTCGTGACAAAAGGAATGATCACATAACCACTTCTACTCCCCCATCCTGTAACCACCACTTTTCCAAAATGAGGGTAATTTAGAACTTTTATAAAATTGATTATTTAATAATAGATTTAAATCATGTTATTGATTTATTGATAAATTTTAATTATTTTAATATAATTAAATTAGTATTTTGTGATTTTGTTCTTTGGCTAGTGTAACCTTAGAGCTGCTTAGCCTATAGATTAACCATGACCATGGAGGCCTAACCCATGTGATTAGTTTAGCTAATTACTACTTTTTCGGCTAAGGGTATTTTGGTCATTTTGTGACTTTTAAATTATTTAGAATTTTAATTAATTGGTGAATTTTAGATTATTTTAATAATATTTAATTTGATGTATTGCAATTTTGGTCATTTTTTATATTTTAATATTTTAGGAATTTTTATATTTTAATATTGATTTTACGGTATTTGTTTAGTCGGATTTGAGTTTCGTTTCGTTCCGACTTGTGTTAGTGACCCGGATAGTTTAGACTCTAGACGGGACCCCAAGATTAGTTAGTCATGGCCGACAAATCCCACTAATTAAGTTAGTATAATTAGACTAATTCCACTTGCTTAGAATGGTTAAATTAGAGACTTAAACTTGACCTTTTTGACCACAAACCTTGTCATGACTTAAGTTGACCCAAAGGAGACTTGTAGGGGCATCTTGGACATTTCACATAGGCCCATTAGGACATTATGGACAGCCACCTATAGGGGGAGAGGTGTCCCTCTCTTTCATTTCACACTTGCCTCTTTTTTTCCCAAATTTGTTCTTCCCCAAACTTGAGAGCTTCCCTCTTGATTTTGATCTCCAAATCCCTCCATTCTTCTTACAATCTTTCACCATTTCTTCTCATTCAACCAAGGAGGAGGTGCTAGTAAGGATTGGGAGCAAGAAGCAAGGAAGGGTATCCATTTTTGAGGAGCTTTCGAGTCGAAATTGTGTCCTTTGAGTGTATCATTGGGATCCCACTTCCAATTGGTATAACCATCTCTCTATTTCAATTTCTCTTGCATTTTAGTTAGATTTGAAACCACAGGATCCACCCCCATGCATGTACAACCATTAGATTTTAATTTGAGGCTCTTTGGAGTCCTCTTTAGGAAGTTTGAATAGGTTTGGTGTCCTACTTGTGGAGTTTCCAATATAGGACACCCCATGTGTTTGTGTTTATGTAAATAGACTATTTGTGGTTTAATTTCAGTTTTAGGATGGTTAGAGAGTGGATTGATCTTAGTTAGGATGGTTAGAATAAGTTTTATTTAGATAGCTATGTTGGTATCCAAGTATCTTGGCCTACATGTGTTTCTTTTGTTCAAAACAACCCAAATTTGTCATAATTTTTATCCACGTTTTTAGTAGCCAAAGCAACTTAAAAATGCCATAAATTTTAGCTTAGAACTCCAATTAACCTTCCGTTTTTTTAAAAGAACCGTATAGAAGTTAGCTTTCCAAATATATATATTAATAGGCCAAATTCATTCTAGAACTTTCTGTAGAATTATTTGAGTGTCAGCTGTATGAAAGACGAACGCGTTTCGGTGTTTTTGCGATTCCAGGAGCTTTCGAACACGAAAATGTGATCCGTTTGAAGTTTCGGAAAGCTAACACGAAGAGCTACAATATACTTTAATCCTAGAATTTAGTGAAGGCCCAATTGGTACAGTATTGATTTTAAGTAGAAGAGTGACTATGCGACGTAAGTATTTTATGTAACCTATGAGCCTAGTATGGATGTCATATGAATGTAGGTATCATAGGTTGTCAAGAATATGTATGATATACTAAATATATGTATAGATATATATATTATTGTTATGTAATATATGTTAGTATAGTGTGTGTGTTTGAATGAGATAAGGATGTGTGTGGTTAGTGGAGAGAAGTGAGATTGATAGAGGATATGTGCTAGTGTGTGTTTGATGTTGTATAGATGGTAGTGTAGTGTGTGTGTTGTGAAGGTGAGAGAGTTGGGAGGATCATGCCATCCTATTTGACTTGAGGCTAGTGTGCTTTGTTGAGTGATTGTGTTTTGGTTGAGTGGTAGTGTGTTTGTATATAGATGTGTGTAGGTGTGTTAGAAGAGAAGGGTGGTAGATTTGGTATATGTGTTTGTGTGTGTGTTAGTATTGGAGTGGAGAAGAATTTAAATGTTGTATGTATGGATATGTTAGTATGTTAGTGGTTATGATAGAATCTATATGGAGGTTAGAGATATCTTAGAAGTTAGATAGTGATAGCTTGTATAAGTTAGATAATTAGTTGTGTTAGTCTATGTTATTGTTAGTTAGAGATGACATATGTTAGTTGCTTAGAGTTAGAGATGGATATATATACATATATGTTATGGTTAGATATTAGTTAGTGGATGTTAGTTGTGTTAGGTTTCTAAGTTAGAATAGATGGTTAGAAGTTATATGTTAGAGTTGATTAGTATCTTATATTAGAGGTATAAGTTAGGATATAGAGTGATATCTTGAGATACCATAGTGGTATCTTAGGATATTTTGGGTATTGCCTAGTACCTTAAGGTAATGTATTTACGTACAAGGTAAAGGGGACTTACCTACAAGGTAGAGGGGGTTTACTTTATACTAAGGTATTAGCTACTAAGGTATTGTCTATCTAATAATTAGGGTGAATGGTTAGATGCTAGATATTTAAGGTATTAGTATTAGAGGTTAAGGTTTTAGTTTCCAACCAAGGTAATGGTTTATCTTACCTTAAGGTAATGGGTTTACCTTATTACAAGGTAAGGTATTGGGTTTACCTAGATAACTAAGGTTAAAAATCTAAGTTATTGGTTAGCTAGTAGCTTATGATAGATATTAGATATCTAAGATTGGTATCTTGATAATTAAGGTATTTATACCTAGACTAAGGCATTGGGTTTTCAACTAAGGTATTGATATTAGGATATCAATAGGGCTAAGGTATAGGGTATCTTGGGATAAGATATAGGTTGGTATCTTTCACTACCATATTTCTAGTTTGAGAGTATTTTTGATATTTTTGGGGTAATTTGAATTTATTAGATTTTATTTGAATTTATGGGAATTTTTAGGAATTATTTTGGAATTGTTGGACTAGGTTGACTTTGACTAGTTTTGACCCTTGTAGACCAACCTAGAAGCTAACCCTAGTTAGTATGGACTTGGTTAGGTTATATGACTCTAGTCTAACCTAAGCTAACCCTTGGTTTGGTCAATAGACTCTAGTTAGCAATAGGAATTAGAAACTCATAAGTCATGGCTTATGATTTAGAACCTTTGATAAATCAATTCAAACCATAGCCTTGTAGGTTGGCCCAAAGCCCAAGACATTACAAAAAAACCCTAGCCTAGACTTAAGTGGCCGGCCAGCCTATCCACTTTGGGAACACCACCCTATAAATGCTCTCTTAAATTTAGGGTTGCCTCTTTTTAGGAAAGCTCAAGTTTAGAAAAAAAGGTTTGTTCCTACTTCATTTAATCCCTAGAATTCCATTACATTTCCTTTTTCATTCAAATCTCTTCCATTAGATTTTAATATACCTATACTTGCTGTTATTGGAGTTTTATTTCAGTTTGTTATTGATTTGTTGGATTGGGATATCAAGGAGAAGAGCTCTACAAAGAAGGATTTTCCTAGAAGTTCAACTATAGGTAACTTCCTCATTCCTTAATGAAATTTCGATTTCTTTACATATTCAGGAAGCCCTAGGAGTCCCCTAAGTGTTTGCATTGGTTTCGTGTCGAGTTTCATAGGTTTCGTGTCCATTTTGGACACGTATCAGGATCTGTCCTTTACTGTTTGTCGAAATGCCTCAAAGGGCATTTCGATTCTTTTTGTGTAATGTTTTTGAATAGGAATCTAGGACTTGATATTTCTTATGGATTTCTGTTCCTCTGAGGTGGTGATTGTGTCGGGTTGTGTCGAAATCGACGCGTGGACACGCGTGCGCGCGCTCGGGTTTGATCCCCTGCCACTCGGGGGCTGTAGCGGACACGACACGTATTGGTTGGACACAAAACTTGACATGCCCCTTGGGGCAGTGACTGACACGCCACATGTCAAGTTTTATGGGCCCACGTGGCGTGTCGAGGAAGAAATCCTCGTTGCACGGGGATTGGCCTGACTGTGCAGTCGAATATTTTTGACTCTGATACGGCCCTCGTATCCGATACAGACACGACGTGGACACTGGCTAGTTGGCCTATGGGGTAGTCCTATAGGTGGGCTATCTAGCTGGATGACCATGAGACACGTTTGTGTCCTGTGTCGAGTGCACGACACAAGTGCACGTGTGCACGAGACAGTGCCAGTTTTGTACTGTTTTGGGTTTATTTGTATTGGACACGATTGTGTCGTATTGGTGGACACGTGATGGACCCTGGGACACAAATACATTGTATATTTCAACTACCAACCTCTATTTTTGTATTTTAGATTGTTTTGACTTATGAATTCTCATTTACCCTAACCAACTGATACATATGTTTCTGTCAAATTTCCAGTTTTCAAATCTAAAATTTGCCTGCTGTTTTAACCTATCTAATACTGCTAAAATATTGGTTTTAATTCCTATATTGGTTCACCTACATAACTTCTAAGTGTGTGTTCGATTTTGGGTTATTTGGTGGTATGTGGGTATCAAAATGGGGTTTGGATGAAAACTGGAATTTTGGTTCAGTTTATGAATTTTGTGACTAATTTATCCTTTCCTATTTTCTGTTCAGTCCATGCCTTACTTCAC
This sequence comes from Iris pallida, assembly GCA_029216955.1. NCBI lineage: Eukaryota > Viridiplantae > Streptophyta > Magnoliopsida > Asparagales > Iridaceae > Iris > Iris pallida. The sequence continues at coordinate 22,620,134 of JANAVB010034619.1, forward strand.
ATTTTGTTCCTCTTTAACACACAGACTTCCTTACACACACATACGTTGTTGTGCACTGTTTTAGGAATTTAGATTCAATGTATGTATATAGCTCACTGTTTTGCACTCTCTCTCACACACAACTTCCTCATTCACAGTCACACACACACCCCACACACTGTTTCACACTCTCTTGTGACTGAACACCATTGACACACTGTGAGACTCGTCTCACAGTATCGGTATTTATATACGGATACGTATTTTGTAGTGTATTTCGTATTTTTTTGATTTTCGTAATGCTTTAAAAATTTTCCTAACTTATAGATTTTCTTCTTAGCCGGCATACCGCCAGTATACCGGAGTATATCGATGGTATACCGTCCAGACAGATTTTCCATATTTTAAATATTTTCGATTTCAGATATTTTTATGAATAGTATTTTCGATATTTTCGTGAATAGTGTTTTAGATATTTTGATAAATAGTGTTTAGATATTTTCATGAATAGTGTAGATGCACCCTATTACCCATTGGATATTTGGTTTTGTTTTAATGGTTAGGATTGACTTAGATCTTCACATGGATCACGATCCGACGGCTAAGATTAATTCTCCCTTCTATATATACCATTTTACTTTCTCTCTCATCTATTTTTTCATTCTCTTCACTCTCTCTTCATTTCTTCTTCCCTTCTCTCCCTCTTGGAGCTTGCCAAGAGCTTGGCCTTGAGGCCTTGGGTGTGGTGTCTAACCCCCCTAAGAGGAGGAGTGGATGATTAGGCTTGGAGCTTAACCTAGGCAAGTACATCTTGCCAAATCTATGAACCATATTGTTTTGTTGTCTTTTTTTGTTTTCCTTGGTATTAAATGCTTAGAATTTTCCCAAACTCATTTTGTTAAATATGTTTTCCTTATGATTCTCGTATATATGCATGTTTCCAAAATCTGTTTAAGCAAGGTTTTGATTTTCTGTTAAAACCCAATATTTACTTAGTAGAAAACTTGGTATCAAGAGTGATACTAGTGTTACCATCATGTATCTTGGTCACATATACATATATGAGGCCCTCACCAAGTTTGTATATCATAGATTTTGAGTTTGGTGGCAATCAAAACCCGTTTCGGTGTCCTAAGAACCTCTGTTTGGGAGTATTTTAAGGTATTGATCTATCAAATGTTTTGATTTGTGAAAACTAATACTTCCATGTTGTAGAAAATTCAATTCTATGCAATTTTAACTTTTGAAAATCCGAATTTTGATTTAAAACGAAGTTTTTATGGCCGAAACAAGTTTTGAGTTCAAAAATCAACTTTCTGTGACGGTTCGGAAAATCCGTCGGAAATCCGCGGAAATTCGTCGGAAAATCCGAACTTGCACCACAAAACTTGCTGTGACACTTCGGAAAATCCGCCGAAAATCCGCAATAATCCGCCGGATAATCCGGTTAGGCTATTTTTGTCTGTTTTTGCCCGTTTCTGCCCGTGTTTGTCCGTTTTTGATATTTTCTTCGATTTTAATAATTTCTTAACATGATTAGATGATCTTGCATAGTTAGAAAATGATTGTACACCCTATATACACTTGACACTAGCACATGTTCAATCATTTTCTATGAAATGTACTTAGCTTATATTATTGTTTCCCACATGCCATGATATGTTTTTTGATAGATTCTTTCTTACAAGCTATGATAATTGTTACATGTCTTCTTTGCTTACATGACAGTGGCCTGTCATGGCGCACTCTTCTTACATGTCTTCTTTGCTTACTAGATAGTGACCCATCGTGGTGCACTCTTATACATGTCTTTCTTTACTTATATGATAGTGGCCTGTCATGGCGCACTCTTGATTCCAGTACATGTTTTGCTCATTGATAGTGGCTCGTCGTAGCACACTCCTGGCTTCTTGTCTATTATACTTTTCTTGTTGTGGCTTGTTATGGTGCACAATCTTGCTTGTCTTGTCCAGTCTTGCATGTCTCATGTCTAGGATGGATTCTGCGGAATGCTACACCCAGAATCCAACAAGAAAATGTTAAGGACTAAACAACTAGCTTGATTACTTAGATCATTGAGAATTTTCCAGTAACCTGTTGCCCCTTTGGTCTTGGCATTATATATATATATATTGGGATTTGGAGCTATTTGTCATGATGAGCACACTTCCAGCGCACTGTCGAGTGTTGCACCGGGTACATTTGTCTCCTGGGCGATGTACCCACCACTATAGGATACATTTGTCTCCTGGGCGATGTATCCACTATTACCATTGGCTTGGACCATTCAGGTAATAGCAGGCAGGAGCTGGACTTGGAATTCTCAGACTTGCATTTGTTAGTAATTAGGATTGTGACAACCCTAGTTAGCTAATGTATAAAGCCGTACTCATTGCTTGGCCGTGACTATTGTATGGAGTCCAGTCTAGTCTAGTTTGTCTAGGCAGTGTCTGGATTTATTTATTTTTAGTACATCCTTATTTATGCTTTACTTTTGCCAGTAAATGATTAGATACTAAAGTTCTGTTCAGGAGAAGGGTTACAACCCCGGTCCTTGTTTGGTTTACGGATTATAACTTGGGTTCTAGAATAGTTCCTAAGTCATCTAATCATTTTTCATTCTATATAGACTCTACATGCTCACATGCCCCAGTTATCTTACATGCTCACATGTCCCAGTTATCTTACATGCTCACATGTTTCAGTTCTTACATTCTCACATGCTTCAGTTACTTAATATGCTCACATGTTCCAGTTCTTACATGCTCACATGCTCCAGTTACATAACATGCTCACATGCTCCGTCTACTTAACATGCTCACATGTCTAGTTTATCTTTTATGTTCACATGCTTCTTTTTCCTTACATGTACACAGTTTACATTACGTCACGTGTCCTTTACTTTATGCTACATGTTGCTTTACTTATTGTCCTTCTATTCTCGGGATAAGTGCATTGGTAGTGCATGAGTCTCGATTAGTACTTACTCTCTCTCTCTATCTATTGCTATGATTTGCATGCTGGTTTTAGTTCATAGATTGGCTTCCTTTGTGGTACTTGCTATTGGGGGTCTGACCCCACTGGTTTTGTTTGGCCAGATCGGATAGAGGAGCCCAGAGGATCTTCCGTACCTTCCACTCGTTGGTGAGTAACCAGAGCACCAGAGTACCTTAGTGGGTTTTCTATTTCATTCTCCCACTAGTTATGTACATTATTCTTTTGTGGCGTTTAGCCTCCGAGCACATGTTTAGCTCGTGTTTTGGACTTGACATTTAGCCTACGGGCCAGAACATGATTTGTGTATTCTAGACTATAGCTAGAGCTTATCATGTATGACTATTACTCTTGCTAGTCTTCACTCTGTATTACTAGCTTCATGATTATTGATATATGATAGTTTGGGACGCTTTACTATTTTATATTCCAGTTGATCTTACTTCTTGTACATTGTTTACTGCTTGTGATTGAGATACCTAGGATTGCTTGATCTAGGATCGACTGTTGGCTTGTAGTAGTAACCCCCATCTATACAGCTTATATGTTATTTCGGAGTACTGGAGTACTTTGGTATACGTAGCTGGCCTGGTCCGTCCCTACTTGCTAGTATTCTGGTTCTGGGGCGTGACATAGGTTTTAGTGGTGGCCCATACAGGTCTGATTTATCAGATATGTGGGGGTTACTGATGTTTAGATATCTCAGTCACAATTCTCCTTTATTGATATCCTTCGTGTTATTCTATATCTCTGATCCATTGACCTGATATCTGCCTTGATCGTTGATCCTTCCTGTTCTCTCGATCTAATCCTTGTGTCCTTTAACTTTCAAGGGCACGGTTCTTAATCCTTCCGATCATCTTGTTTGGTTTTTGCCGATAGCAGTTAGCAATCTTCTGTTAGGCCAGTTATGGAGGATCAGTCTCAGCATTCAGGGGCAGAGTTCAGAGATGACCCGAGGGTGGAGGTGTCACTTCAGCCTGATCAGACAGCAGGGTCAGTCCTGCCAGAGTCCAGCTTCACCGGCTACCCCGGTAGTCCAGCAGTGTATGGCTCAGGTACCGGTTCAGCAGCAGCGGGTCAGAGCAGCAGTTTTGAGATGTGGGCAGGCAGAGTTTGGTATGTTAGAGCTGGTTTTGGCTGAGGGTGGTCTTGTGGTAGGTATTGTCCTATTCTGCTTCCACTCTTATTTATCTCTTGGGTTACACATATTTGGCGAGTTTCTCGTCTCACTCTTCTGTCTTCGTATCTTGAGATACATGATATCTATCACGTGTCTCGACTACGAAGATACGTCCTGGGTAGAGTCATGTCTTGGATTAAGTCATTGGTACCGGCTTATTTTGAGAATTGACTTTTATCTAAGTTGTGGAGTCAGCATAGGCCTGCTCCTACTCAACTGACTCAGGAGACATATTTATTCATATGCCTCCATCCCTTCTTAATTGTGGTTGTGTTACTGCTTACGCATTTACTTATATTACTGTTGTCTTTATCTTACCAACATGCCATACTTTGTTTTGATTGATATGATTTTTCAGCTCTTGGCTTGGTTTTCATGCTTGACTAGATTTAGGAAATTCCGAGGACGGAATTTATTTTTAAGTTGTGGAGAGTTGTGAGACTCGTCTCACAGTATCGGTATTTATATACGGATACGTATTTTGTAGTGTATTTCATATTTTCTTGATTTTCGTAATGCTTTAAAAATTTTCCTAACTTATAGATTTTCTTCTTGGCCGGCATACCGCAAGTATACCGGAGTATACCGACGGCATACCGTCCAGACAGATTTTTCATATTTTAGATATTTTTGATTTCAGATATTTTCATGAATAGTGTTTCCGATATTTTCGTGAATAGTATTTTAGATATTTTGATGAATAGTGTTTAGATATTTTTATGAATAGTGTAGATGCACGCTATTACCCATTGGATATTTGGTTTTGTTTTGATGGTTAGGATTGACTTAGATCTTCACATGGATCACGATCCGACGGCTAAGATTAATTCCCCCTTCTATATATACCATTTTACTTTCTCTCTCCTCTCTTTTTTCATTCTCTTCACTCTCTTCATTTCTTCTTCCCTTCTCTCCCCCTTGGATCTTGCCAAGAGCTTGGCCTTGAGGCCTTGGGTGTGGTGTCTAACCCCCCTAGGAGGAGGAGTAGATGATTAGGCTTGGAGCTTAACCTAGGCAAGTACATCTTGCCAAATCTATGAACCATATTGTTTTGTTGTCTTTTTTTGTTTTCCTTGGTAATAAATGCTTAGAATTTTCCCAAACTCATTTTGTTAAATATGTTTTCTTTATGATTCTCGTATATATGCATGTTTCCAAAATCTGTTTAAGCAAGGTTTTGATTTTCTGTTAAAACCCAATATGTACTTAGTAGAAAACTTGGTATCAAGAGTGATACTAGTGTTACCATCATATATCTTGGTCACATATACATATATGAGGCCCTCACCAAGTTTGTATATCATGGATTTTGAGTTTGGTGGCAATCGGAACCCGTTTCGGTGTCCCGAAAACCTCTGTTTGGGAGAATTTTGAGGTATTGATCTATCAAATGTTTTGATTTATGAAAACTAATACTTCCATGTTGTAGGAAATTCAATTCTATGCAATTTTGACTTTTTAAAATCCGAATTTCGATTTAAAACGAAGTTTTTATAGCCGAAACAAGTTTTGAGTTCAAAAATCAACTTTCTGTGACGGTTCGGAAAATCCGTCGGAAATCCGCGGAAATCCGTCGGAAAATCCGAACTTGCACCACAAAACTTGCTGTGACACTTCGGAAAATCTGTCGGAAATCCGCAATAATCTGCCGGATAATCCGGTTAGGCTATTTTTGTCTGTTTTTGCCCGTTTCTGTCCAGTTTTATCCGTTTTTGATATTTTCTTCGATTGTAATGATTTCTTAACATGATTAGATGATCTTGCATAGTTAGAAAATGATTGTACACCCTATATACACTTGACACTAGCACATGTTCAATCATTTTCTATGAAATGTACTTAGCTTAAATTATTGTTTCCCACATGCCATGATATGTATTTTGATAGATTCTTTCTTACAAGCTATGATAATTGTTACATGTCTTCTTTGCTTACATGACAGTGGCCTGTCATGGCGCACTCTTCTTACATGTCTTCTTTGCTTACTAGATAGTGACCCGTCGTGGTGCACTCTTATACATGTCTTTCTTTACTTACATGATTGTGGCCTGTCATGGCACACTCTTGATTCCAGTACATGTTTTGCTCATTGATAGTGGCTCGTCATAGCGCACTCCTGGCTTCTTGTCTATTATACTTTTCTTTTTGTGGCTTGTTATGGTGCACAATCTTGCTTGTCTTGTCCAGTCTTGCATGTCTCATGTCTAGGATGGATTCTGCGGAATGCCATACCCAGAATCCAACAAGAAAATATTAAGGACTAAACAACTAGCTTGATTACTTAGATCATTGAGAATTTTCCAGTAACCTGTTGCCCCTTTGGTCTTGGCATTATATATATATACATTAGAATTTGGAGCTATCTGTCATGATGAGCACACTTCCAGCGCACCGTCGAGTGTTGCACCGGGTACATTTGTCTCCTGGGCGATGTACCCACCACTATAGGATACATTTATCTCCTGGGCGATGTATCCACTATTACCATTGGCTTGGACCATTCAGGTAGTAGCAGGCAGGAGCTGGACTTGGAATTCTCAGACTTGCATTTGTTAGTAATTAGGATTGTGACAACCCTAGTTAGCTAATGTATAAAGCCGTACTCATTGCTTGGCCGTGACTATTGTATGGAGTCCAGTCTAGTCTAGTGTGTCTAGGCAGTGTCCGGATTTGTTTATTTTCAGTACATCCTTGTTTATGCTTTACTTTTGCCGGTAAATGATTAGATACCAAAGTTCTGTTTAGGAGAAGGGTTACAACCCCGGTCCTTGTTTGGTTTATAGATTGTAACTTGGGTTCCAGAATAGTTCCTAAGTCATCTAATCATTTTTCATTCTATATAGACTCTACATGCTCACATGCTCCAGTTATCTTACATGCTCACATGTCCCAGTTATCTTACATGCTCACATGTTCCAGTTCTTACATTCTCACATGCTCCAGTTACTTAACATGCTCACATGTTCCAGTTCTTACATGCTCACATGCTCCAGTTACATAACATGCTCACATGCTCCGTCTACTTAACATACTCACATATCTAGTTTATCTTTTATGTTCACATGCTTCCTTTTCCTTACATGTACACAGTTTACATTATGTCACGTGTCCTTTACTTTATGCTACATGTTGCTTTACTTATTGTCCTTCTATTCTCGGGATAAGTGCTTGGTAGTGCACGAGTCTCGATTAGTACTTACTCTCTCTCTCCCTATCTATTGCTATGATTTGCATGCTTGTTTTAGTTCATAGATTGGCTTCCTTTGTGGTACTTGCTATTGGGGGTCTGACCCCACTGGTTTTGTTTGGCCAGATCTGATAGAGGAGCCCGGAGGATCTTCCGTACCTTCCACTCGTTGGTGATTACCCAGAGCACCAGAGTACCTTAGTGGGTTTTCTATTTCATTCACCCACTAGTTATGTACATTATTCTTTTGTGGCGTTTAGCCTCCGAGCACGTGTTTAGCTCGTGTTTTGGACTTGACATTTAGCCTACGGGCCAGAACATGATTTGCGTATTCTAGACTATAGCTAGAGCTTATCATGTATGACTATTACTCTTGCTAGTCTTCACTCTGTATTACTAGCTTCATGATCATTGATATATGATAGTTTGGGACGCTTTACTATTTTATATTCCAGTTGATCTTACTTCTTGTACATTGTTTACTGCCTGTGATTGAGATACCTAGGATTGCTTGACCTAGGATCGACTGTTGGCTTGTAGTAGTAACCCCCATCTATACAGCTTATACGTTATTTCGGAGTACTGGAGTACTTTGGTATACGTAGCTGGCCTGGTCCGTCCCTACTTGCCAGTATTCTGGTTCTGGGGCGTGACACACACACACACAAACAAATTACACACACACACTGCCACTGTATTCCAGTTTATTCACTCACAGCTCACTCTTCATCCCACACACACACACATACATGTTTCACTCACCCACATACTTAGCACTCCTTGGCACCATGCTACCCTCTCACATCACTCTCACTAATACACACACTCACATACACCCATGTATCACCACACACATGAGCCCCTTTATACATATGTATATATTTATATCTATTAGCATAATGTTGTATGGTTTACACATTAGCCTATGGTTATATATGATATATATAATGTATATATATAGTAGTGTGCTATATAACTATATGTATGTACCTTGTATCTATAATATATATGTATAGTGTAATGAATATATATATATATATATATATATATATATATATATATATATATATATATATATATATATATATATATATTGTGTATGTATTAAGGTAGGTTGGTTTAGAGCCTAAATGCATTATGAGTTTGTGGCTATGTAGCCTATGGTAAATTGAGTGTGATAGTGGATGTTGGCTTGGTATAGTTTGTGTACTTGATATTGGTCTAGTTAGCTAGTGTAGCCTTGTTTAGACCATAGTGACCTAGTTTAGACTTGTTTAACTTAGTTGACCTAGGTTGACTTCTAGGGTTGACCAGAGTTGACCAAGAGTTGACTTTGGCCTAGATTGACCTAGACTCATGTAGAATGTATAGTAGAACTTCATTTTACCATTCTGGACTTGTTGTGATGTGATGTTCTGATTAAGAGCCAGACACCACTCCTCGGACATTACTTTCATACACTCAAATACCAGGCGAGTACATTCTCTGATCATTTTATATCCTGCTTAGAATTATTTTTCTGCTTTAGATTACTTTACTTGATGCTGTCACGACATTATCACGGATTGGTACTATATGGATCTCTTCATGCGATGTTATCCCCCTCGGGAGCATCGGGTACATTGTGTCATGTGCGTTTCACTTTCATCATGTACTCCTGTGCTTTCACCATACATGTATACTCCTGTGAATCATGTACTCTCATGTTCACGGAGCCCTCATGTATAATATCATGTACACCCTTTCATGGGCCCCCATGTGATATCATGTATAATAACATAACCTGCTTAGATCCTTGTGTATTGATTGGGGAAACGGGGGGAGTGCTAGTAGTCATGTGAACAATTCCATAGTAGTGTAGATCATGTGAAACTCCTTAGTGTAGATCATGTACAAATCTGTTCTGTTCACATGTGCTATCATGTACTCTGACTCACTAGCCACTGTTAGTTCCTTACTTATAGTAGATATTTCTATTACAGTTCTCTCTCTCTGTTTACATACTGTATTCTTCAGCACCTGTATCTTACTTTACTGCATGATTATATTTTCTAACCTGCTATGAACTGTTGAGATGTACTGTGCTCGCTCCTGTCCTGACTGGACCTGTTGAAAATATTACAGAGGATGAGGAGGAGGTCTGTCTGGATACTTTCTACGGGGCAGCCTTAGATGACACTTGCGAGCTGGACCCTCAGGAGGACCCAGCTCTAGCTGAGGACATCACCCCCATTGCCTAGACTAGTTTAGTTAGGCTTATCTTATTTTATGTAGTCTTGAGACATGTTTAGCTAGACTTTATTCTGTTCTGAGTTGTATATATTCATTCATTCAGTATCTGAGACCATGTACCTCTGGATATTTGCTGGGATTATCTTAGACTACTTTATCATCTATTTTTCCTTGAGTTCTATTTCATATCGTGCTATCTCTTTCTTAGTTGTGATTGAGTTCATTTACTGCTATGTCACCCCCATTCGGGGAGTATAAACTGTTTAGAGATATATTGTTAGATATATGTTGACGTAGGACAGCGTTCTACCGTCGACACTGTGGCGTAGGCTGGACGTACCCACGTCTCGTGCCCTTACTCTAGGGTGCGGGTCGTGACAGTATCTTACTAGTATCTAGTATCTATGTTAGTTATCTTAGGATGTAGATGAGTGGGTATCCTAAGATACAAATCAGTATCTTAGAGGATAAAAGTAGGATTTTGGGGTAAAGTCTAAGAAGGGGTTTTGATTGTTAAGATGGGGTTAGAAATGGGTTGTCTTGGTAGGTAATGGTTAGATAAGGGTAGTTTAGTCTAGTTTTGACTCCTGTTGACCAAGAGTTGACTTTTCGACAAAAGTCAACTACGAGTTAACACTTTACCTAGAATTGACCCAAAACCAAACCAGAGTTGAACAGTTGATTGAAAGTCAATTGTTAGTCAACATTTGCCTAGTTTGACCTAGGGTTGACCTAGAGTTGGCCAGAGTTGACCAGTTAACCAAAAGTCAACTGTAAATCAACCTTTGACCCAGATTGACCTAGTTTGACTTGGATTGACTTCCTGTGACCTTGTTTGTTCTAGTTTGGCTCAGTATGACCTAGTTTGACCTAGTTTGACTTAGACTTGTATATCATGATTTGATTAGCTTTCCTTTCATTATTAAACCCTGTTTTGACTTATGATATTGCATCTTTAGGTTTGTGATTACTCTGAGCATCTGTTCACCTTATCAGCTCAGGACCGCAGGCGAGTACATTCACTGATAGTTTTCATTGTCTTGATATCTGCTATATCCGATTCAGTTGTAGTGTCTTACTCGATTTTCAGTCACGATAGTTCACGGACTAGTATATGTTGGATCATGACATGGGATGTTGTTCCTAGATTTTCATGGTATATTGGTACATATTCTGTCTTATTTCCATGTATTGGTATAGACACCGATTCCTAAGGGGACTTGCTACCCTCTTATGGAATTCCGTGTCATGACGTGTCATGTCCAGATCTATTATACTACGGGAATGGGGGAGTTATTAGTGGTTGTGTGATCAAAATTCCCACATTGTTCTATACATTGTTCATAGTTATACCCTCGCCTCACGACGGGTAAAGCCTTACCCTACATCGTTCATAGCTTTCCATGGTGACCGGCCTTACCGCTCTATTGTACACATTGTTCATAGCCGGTCGGATGGAAAGCCTGATCATATTTTCCCAAGCCGATCACATAACGCACTAATAATTCAAGGCACCTTTTATATTTGTTATCATAGGAGGCTAAGTTCTGTTCGGGAGAAGGGTTACAACCCCGGTCCTTGTTTGGTTTAAGGGTTGTGACTCGATTTCCGAATAGTTCCCAAGTCGTCCTATATATATATATATATATATATATATATATATATATATATATATATTGTCGTCCTATTCAGTACTCACATCTTGATATATATTTTCTGTTGATTTTGTCTTGTATTTTATTACACTGTCTCTTATAGAATTTGTCAATTCATATGGAACTACTGTTGGTGTTTGTACTTGCTTATTTTCCTGACAGGATACCGTTGATATATTACAGATGATTTTGAGGCAGATTATCCGACCTATTATGGGGTCGAGTCAGATGGAGTAGACCTAGACCGTGGCTTGTTAGTAGAGCCACTAGACTTTGTACTCCCAGAGTAGTTAGTTTAGTTAGGCTTTCCTGGACTGCGATCCAGCTTCTTGTTTTAGACTGTAGTAGCTTATATTTATTTTCTGTGACTCTGTGGTGTTGTGTATAGCTTTGGGCTTGTGTGGATCTCGAACTTATTTTCTGCTTTCATATATCATATTTCCTTTCCGTGCTATCTACCTTAGTTTTACTTTGTGATTGAGATTGTATTGCTATGTCACCTCCATTCGGAGTGTATATACTGTACATGTACCTTTATACTCTTTAGTATAGTTTTTGTAGACGACCTATACAGCGTTCTACCGTCGATTCTGCGGCGTAGGCTGGACGTAACCACGTACTCGTGCCCCTAATCAGGGTGCGGGTCGTGACACATTTTTGTGGTGGCCCATGCAGGTCAGAAGTCGCAATTACTGCGATGTCGTAGTGGTGCTCGACTTAGAGTGTTGCTACGAGCCTGCTATAGGTTTAGAAGATATAGGCTATAGGCTAAGGTTACTCAATCACAGTTAGGACTACTTGAGAAGATTCCTGGGATGACCCTTGAGAATCTCATTATAAACTATCTCGAAATTTGTTTCCGACAGTTTCTATCTACTTCCTTGTTCATCGTTGAATTTGATTCTTGGTATTCATTATTGACTTGATTTTCTACCAAGATAACATTATGGGCTAGGTTGCCTCAGTCATGGAATCTAGAATCTTCTACAGCCATATTAACTGGTTTGGCGATGAAATAGAGTCTGATTTTGGATGTATTTCTCGGGTGTGGGAATTTAAAGTTTTCGCAGCCAAGCTAGCGGCAATGCAAAAATTTTAAATACCATGATTCTAGAGGTATGTACATTAGTTTCAGACTCTATGGATTATTGCAGCCATACTTACTGGTGTGACGAGGATTCTGGTAACATGGTTCTGGATAGACGGGTATGATTATCAGATTGCAGAATAGATACCATATAGATGGTGCCCTAATATAATGGAGTAGAATATCAGTATGGATATTACTTGAGTATAATGGATTAGATAGAGGGAGCTAGGCCACCTGTAGCGCAACACCGTGCCCCGCACCATCAGAGGGATATACCCCAGAGGGGCAGGGCTTTTACGCTGACAGTCGAGTAGACCGACGCTACGGGTGACGGGTTAGCAGGTCTTTCCTTTCTATTTTTCTTTCCATCTTGTTGTGTGATTCCATTAGTACCTGTCAGGATATTTTGTGCTGTGATAGATAGTATAGTGACCCTGATCAAGACCGTGATATTACGACCAGTATGACCATAATTTGCATGTTTTAGATATAGTTTTTTTTACCTTGATTGTTGGGAGTTTGACCAAGAAGAAGTATGACCATCTTAATTTCGAGGACAAAATTTTTCTAAGGAGAGTAGATTTGTAACCACCACTTTTCCAAAATGAGGGTAATTTTAAACTTTTATAAAATTGATTATTTAATAATAGATTTAAATCATGTTATTGATTTATTGATAAATTTTAATTATTTTAATATAATTAAATTAGTCTTTTATGATTTTGTTCTTTGGCTAGTGTAACCTTAGAGCTGCTTAGCCTATAGATTAACCATGACCATGGAGGCCTAACCCATGTGATTAGTTTAGCTAACTACCACTTTTTCGGCTAAGGGTATTTTTGTCATTTTGTGACTTTTGAATTATTTAGAATTTTGATTAATTGGTGAATTTTAAATTATTTTAATAATATTTAAATTAATATATTATAATTTTGGTCATTTTTCATATTTTAATATTTTAGGAATTTTTATATTTTAATATTGATTTTACGGTATTTGTTTAGTCGGATTTGAGTTTCGTTTCGTTCCGACTTGTGTTAGTGATCCGGGTAGTTTAGACTCTAGACGGGACCCTAAGATTAGTTAGTCATGGCCGACAAATCCCACTAATTAAGTTAGTGTCATTAGACTAATTCCACTTGCTTAGAATGGTTAAATTAGAGACTTAAACTTGACCTTTTTGACCACAAACCTTGTCATGACTTAAGTTGACCCAAAGGAGACTTGTAGGGGCATCTTGGACATTTCACATAGGCCCATTAGGGCATTATGGACAGCCACCTATAGGGGGAGAGGTGTCCCTCTCTTTCATTTCACACTTGCCTCTTTTTTTCCCCAAATTTGTTCTTCCCCAAACTTGAGAGCTTCCCTCTTGATTTTGATCTCCAAATCCCTCCATTCTTCTTCCAATCTTTCACCATTTCTTCTCATTCAACCAAGGAGGAGGTGCTAGCAAGGATTGGGAGCAAGGAGCAAGGAAGGGTGTCCATTTTGGAGGAGCTTTCGTGTCGAAACCGTGTCCTTTGAGTGTATCATTGGGATCCCACTTCCAATAGGTATAACCATCTCTCTATTTCAATTTCTCTTATATTTTAGTTAGTTTTGAATCCATAGGATCCACCCCCATGCACGTACAACCATTAGATTTTAATTTGAGGCTCTTTGAAGTCCTCTTTAGGAAGTTTGAATAGGTTTGGTGTCCTACTTGTGGAGTTTACAATATAGGACATCCCATATGTTTGTGTTTATGTAAATAGGCTATTTGTGGTTTAATTTCAATTTTAGGATGGTTAGAGAGTGGATTGATCTTAGTTAGGATGGTTAGAATAAGTTTTATTTAGATAGCTATGTTGGTATCCAAGTATCTTGGCCTACATGTGTTTCTTTTGTTCAAAACAACCCAAATTCGTCATAATTTTTATCCACGTTTTTAGTAGCCAAAGCAACTTAAAAATGTCATAACTTTTAGCTCAGAACTCCAATTAATCTTCTGTTTTTTTAAAAGAACCGTATCAAAGTTAGCTTTCGAAATATATATATTAATAGGCCAAATTCATTCTAGAACTTTCTGTATAATTATTTGAGTGTTAGCTGTATGAAAGACGAACGCGTTTCGGTGTTTTCGTGATTCCGGGAGCTTCCGGACACGAAAATATGATCCGTTTGAAGTTTCGGAAAGCTAATACGAAGCGCTACAACATACGTTAGTCTTAGAATTTATTGAAGGCCCAATTGGTACAGTATTGATTTTAAGTAGAAGAGTGACTATGTGACGTAGGCATTTTGTGTAACCTATGAGCCTAGTATGGATATCATATGAATGTAGGTATCATAGGTTGTCAAGAATATGTATGATATAGTACATATATGTATATAGATATATATATTATTGTTATGTAATATATTTTAGTATAGTGTGTGTGTTTGAATGAGATAAGGATGTGTGTGGTTAGTGGAGAGAAGTAAGATTGATAGAGGATATGTACTAGTGTGTATTTGATGTTGTATAGATGGTAGTGTAGTGTGTGCGTTGTGAAGGTGAGAGAGTTGGGAGGATCATGCCATCCTATTTGACTTGAGGCTAGTGTGGTTTGTTGAGTGATTGTGTTCTGGTTGAGTGGTAGTGTGTTTGTATATGGATGTGTGTAGGTGTGTTAGAAGAGAAGGGTGGTGGATTTGGTATATGTGTTTGTGTGTGTGTTAGTATTGGAGTGGAGAAAAATTTAAATGTTGTATGTATGGATATGTTAGTATGTTAGTGGTTATGATAGAATCTATGTGGAGGTTAGAGATATCTTAGAAGTTAGATAGTGATAGCTTGTATAAGTTAGATAATTAGTTGTGTTAGTCTATGTTATTGTTAGTTAGAGATGACATATGTTAGTTGGTTAGAGTTAGAGATGGATATATATACATATATGTTATGGTTAGATATTAGTTAGTGGATGTTAGTTGTGTTAGGTTTCTAAGTTAGAATAGATGGTTAGAAGTTATATGTTAGAGTTGATTAGTATCTTATATTAGAGGTATAAGTTAGGATATAGAGTGATATCTTGAGATACCATAGTGATCTTAGGATATTTTGGGTATTGCCTAGTACCTTAAGGTAATGTATTTACCTACAAGGTAAAGGGGACTTACCTACAAGGTAGAGGGGGTTTACTTTATACTAAGGTATTAGCTACTAAGGTATTGTCTATCTAATAATTAGGGTGAATGGTTAGATGCTAGATATTTAAGGTATTAGTATTAGAGGTTAAGGTTTTAGTTTCCAACCAAGGTAATGGTTTATCTTACCTTAAGGTAATGGGTTTACCTTATTACAAGGTAAGGTATTGGGTTTACCTAGATAAATAAGGTTAGAAATCTAAGTTATTGGTTAGCTAGTAGCTTATGATAGATATTAGATATCTATGATTGGTATCTTGATAGTTAAGGTATTTATACCTAGACTAAGGTATTGGATTTTCAACTAAGGTATTGATATTAGGATATCAATAGGGCTAAGGTATAGGGTATCTTGGGATAAGATATAGGTTGGTATCTTACTAGTATCTAGTATCTACGTTAGTTATCTTAGGATGTAGATGAGTGGGTATCCTAAGATACAAATCAGTATCTTAGAGGGTAAAATTAGGATTTTGGGGTAAAGTCTAAGAAGGGGTTTTGATTGTTAAGATGGGGTTAGAAATGGGTTGTCTTGGTTGGTAATGGTTAGATAAGGGTAGTTTAGTCTAGTTTTGACTCCTGTTGACCAAGAGTTGACTTTTCGACCAAAGTCAACTACGAGTCAACACTTTACCTAGAATTGACCCAAAACCAAATCAGAGTTGACCAGTTGATTGAAAGTCAATTGTTAGTCAACATTTGCCTAGTTTGACCTAGGGTTGACCTAGAGTTGACCAGAGTTGACCAGTTAACTAAAAGTCAACTGTAAATCAACCTTTGACCCAGATTGACCTAGTTTGACTTGGATTAACTTCCTGTGACCTTGTTTGTTCTAGTTTGGCTCAGTATGACCTAGTTTGACCTAGTTTGACTTAGACTTGTATATCATGATTTGATTAGCTTCCCTTTCATTATTAAACCCTGTTTTGACTTATGATATCTCATCTTTAGGTCTGTGATTACTCTGAGTATCTGTTCACCTTATCAGCTCAGGATCGTAGGCGAGTACATTCACTGATAGTTTTTATTGTGTTGATATCTGCTATATCCGATTCAGTTGTAGTGTCTTACTCGATTTTCAGTCACGATAGTTCACGGACTAGTATATGTTGGATCATGACATGGGATGTTGTTCCTAGATTTTTATGGTATATTGGTACATATTCTGTCTTATTTCCATGTATTGGTATAGACACCGATTCCTAAGGGGACTTGCTACCCTCTTATGGAATCCCGTGTCATGACGTGTCATGTCCAGATCCATTATACTATTCGGGAATGGGGGAGTTATTAGTGGTTGTGTGATCAAAATTCCCATATTGTTCTATACATTGTTCATAGCTATACCCTCGCCTCACGACGGGTAAAGCCTTACCCTACATCGTTCATAGCTTTCCATGGTGACCGGCCTTACCGCTCTATTGTACACATTGTTCATAGACGGTCGGATGGAAAGCCTGATCATATTTTCCCAAGCCGATCACATAACGCACTAATAATTCAAGGCACCTTTTATATTTATTATCGTAGGAGGCTAAGTTCTGTTCGGGAGAAGGGTTACAACCCCGGTCCTTGTTTGGTTTAAGGGTTGTAACTCGATTTTCGAATAGTTCCCAAGTCGTCCTATATATATATATATATATATATATATATATATATATATATATATATATATATTGCCGTCCTATTCAGTACTCACATCTTGATATATATTTTCTGTTGATTTTGTCTTGTATTTCATTATACTGTCTCTTATAGAATTTGTCAATTCATATGGAACTGCTGTTGGTGTTTGTACTTGCTTATTTTCCTGACAGGATACCGTTGATATATTACAGATGATTTTGAGGCAGATTATCTGACCTATTATGGGGACGAGTCGGATGGAGTAGACCTAGACCGTGGCTTGTTAGTAGAGCCACTAGACTTTGCACTCCCAGAGTAGTTAGTTTAGTTAGGCTTGCCTGGACTGCGATCCAGCTTCTTGTTTTAGACTGTAGTAGCTTATATTTATTTTCTGTGACTCTGTGGTGTTGTGTATAGCTTTGGGCTTGTGTGGATCTCGAACTTATTTCCTGCTTTCATCTATCATATTTCCTTTCCGTGCTATCTACCTTAGTTTTACTTTGTGATTGAGACTGTATTGCTATGTCACCTCCATTCGGAGTGTATATAATATACAGGTACCTTTATACTGTTTAGTATAGTTTTTGTAGACGACCTATACAGTGTTCTACCGCCGATTCTGCGGCGTAGGCTGGACGTAACCACGTACTCGTGCCCCTAATCAGGGTGCGGGTCGTGACACGTCCCCAATCAATACACAAGGTTCCATTCAAGTTATGTTATGTACATGATGATTAGTTTGCATAAGAAGATCATATGAGCACACGATAGTACATAAGAGCACACGATTTATACACGAATAAAACGAATACAAGGAGTACACGATGCTCATGATAAAGTACACGAACGTGAAATACCCAGTGTATCCGTTGAGGGGATAACATCGCATAAAAATATCCATATAGTACTAATTCGTGATAATAAGTGTTAGCATCAAGTAAAGTAGTCTAGAGCAAGAATATAAATCCTGAGAAGTATGAAACGATCAGAGAATGTACTCGCCTGAGATCTTGAGTGACTGTGAAAATAGATGTCCGTATAGGAGTAACTGAGTCCTAATTAGAACAACACAGGTTACAATGTATCCAGGATGGTAATAAAGAAGTTTATAATGCATTATATATGATTCTAGGTCATTCTAGGTCAAAGTCAACTCTTGGTCAACTCTGGTCAACAATCTGGTCAAACTAGGTCAACTCTAGTAAAACTAGTCAACTAGTCTAGATTTCAGTCAAACTCAAGTCTACTAGACCAAATAGGCCTATCTAGTCAATATCTAAGGTCAAACTAGTCTAACAAGTTCCTATGTATATATATATAGCCAAGATATCATATAGGACAAAGCCTGTATAGGAAAGCCTATATAGAACTTAGTCTATATAATACCTATATAACATAGGTAACACAATTTACATGCATCTATATCTCATAACATACATACATACTATCATATATGAAATATATACATATTCATATATAGATAGGAAAGAGGGGTCAAATGGCATGTGTGTGTGTGTGAGAGTGTCTACTGTGAGTGGTTGATGTGGAGTGAAGGGGCTGATTCAAACTTGGACGTAACTCAGGAATCCAATATAATATATAGATATAAAACACACATACATATATACAAAGGCTATATATATAACTAACTATATATGTATAGAGGATATAAATATTAAGGAAACAACAACTAGTCTAATGCAACTAGACTAACACATTAGAAGTTCATGTTCCCAGGAACCTGGGAACACCACCAAACAAACCACACAAAGCCTAAGGAACTGAGAACAAAGTAAACTTCAATATATATATAAGAAGTATATATACACTACTAAGTATACATAGAGAATATATATATAGGAAATATATATACATATAGATTGTATATGAGAGTATATAGCTAACCTACATAAACTAAACTATCAAATATATATACTGAATCAAAACAAACTGGAAAATATCAAATTCTAAAACAATCTCAGGAACCTAAAACTGGAAACACCCCTAAACTGGAACCCACAATATAAATATATATATATATATATATATATATATATATATATATATATATATATATATATATATATATATATATATATGAAATGTAAGCACCTAAACTACAACCTAACTATCAAACAAACTCCTGGACAACAATTATACTGAAATAAACCAAACCCAGAAATCTACAAACATCACATTTCAACTAATTTGAAAATCAAAACCCAAACCTGGGCTAAACAGCATATATCAGAACTCATTTTCGAAACCAAAACAAACCCAAATTTCATGCAAACACCTAACCAATCACACGTGTCAGGGAGGGAGTTATGTGTGTGATATACACACGTGTCCAGTGTGTATCAAAGAGTGTCCAATTTGGTGTCAAACCTAAGTGTCCAATGTGTATCAGAGAACCAGTATACACAGCATCATGCACGCATGTCGATCCCTCTAGGACACAACACACACCACTTCGTGTCCCGTGCTTGTGTCCAGAGATAGGCTAGGTATAGGTCTACGTGTCAGGGTGTCTAGAACGTGTCCTCGTGTTGTCGTGTCCAAGTTACAAACACGTATCAGAGTCAAATGTCTGCGCGTGCACAACCAGTACAAAATCGATGCAGACTCGATTTCATACTCGATATGATACGATACAACACAACACAAAACTTTGGAAACATGATGACAGTCATGTCCCCCACCTTCGTGTCGAGTTTCACGTGTCCATATGTCCTGTACAGTGAGTACGAAGTGTGTGTCAGCAGGGCAAGTGTACACAGGGTCGTACTGTGTCCCGTGTCCACTTTTAGACACGAAAATGACACGAATCTCAACTCAGAGTTCCAGAATATTAAATCACACATAAATGACTACAGAAATATGAAATTAGTTTTAAAAAACATTAATAAACAATTCATTGTGGCATTTTATCAAACACATTACACAACACTCTGATACGCGTATCAAATGGACACAAAATCCTACCAAACTTGGTCTACAGGTCTATGGTGCCTAGATGCATACATCTATGAAGAGAAAACAGGAAAAAAATAAGTTTAGGGCCATTACCTATTGAGAGTTAGATCTCAATACAAATGCCTAGAAATGAGTCCCTTCACCAACTTGCTGTGTTCTAAGAGCCTCCAATCCTTGCTAGCTAGCCTCCAATGATCTCCTCTACAGTAAGGGAGTGCAATGCAAAAGACTAGGCTCAATTTGGAGGTAATTTGGAGAAAAGGGGGTGATTTGGGGAAGAACACAAATTAGGTTTAAAGGAGGCTACAAAAAGAGGCAAAGGGAGGATAACATGTGTTTATATAGGCAAGGGGTGCTTGATGGCAGCCAAAGGTTTCTCTAGGGTTAGGGTTTAAGTTCAATAGGAATTAAAGGCCCTCTATAATGTAAATTAAGCCCTCAAGCAAAGGCCCAAAGTAAAATATCTAACCTTAACAAATATCATACTCCTAACTTAATATCTAGATATTACTAACCTTGTCATGTGATGGAAACTTCTAATCTAATATATAGGCTCATGACTAATATATAGGTTAGGGCAATTCTAGGTTAAGGCTTAACATAATGATTAGCATAATATTAATTAATCAAAATTCATTTTCACCAAAAGTCAAAAATTACCAAAATATCCCTAACCTAAAAAGTTGTAATTAGTCAATCTAATCACATGGTTAGGTCTCCATGGTCATGGTTAGTCTTTAGGTTAAGTAACTCTAAGGTTACACTAGTTAAAATGCCAAAGTCATAATACACTAAATTAAATAGTAGTAAAATAAGTAAAAAATTACCATTAATCGTTAACATAATTAAATCCTATTATTTAATGATAAATTTACAAAAGTTCAAAATTACCTTTATTTTAGAAAAGTGGTGATTACATCTATTACTACACTCCTTCATATAACACACACTTTCTTTTCTTCTTCACTACCAACTATTCTTCTACTCCCCCCTCCTCCATCTCTATTCGTACTACCACCATCGTCCTTCACACCACTGCCTCTGATGAGCCAACCTGAGATGAGGTTCCACCTGGTCGCATGTTCCAACGATGCTGTCTCCCTGAGCACTTTCGAACTTCGACGTACTCAGTGCACTCTTTCGTAAACAACCGGCCGTGTCCAGTGCAGAGCCTGCCAAAGCCAACTCTGCGTATTGCTCCCCCTCGGCTGCACGTAGCCAACCACCTGCCGACAATGCACCCCACCACCACGACAGGCGTGGCACAGCAACTGCTGTTCGACATCACAAAAGGTTGAACAAACTTTTTTCTTATTGAACGTAAAAGGGCCTGTGTACAGAGAAGGAAATCCTAAATATGATATTCTAAGTACAAGGGAAAGACATGTGTACAAAGAAGGAAGTCCTAAATAGGATATTCTAAGTACCAGGATATTCTAAGTAGAAGGGGAAGACTTGTGTACAGAGAATAAAGTCCTAAACAGGATATTCTAAGTACAAGGGGAAGAGTTTCTAGGAAAGTATGACGGTGGAGATTGAGCACTGCAGCGACTCCTTTACTCCGTTGACGATCTGAAGACAAGTTGAACTTGCTCTGACTTTCTGATGCCTTTGATGGAACTCTAGGTTGCCGATCAAAAGGATACCTGGAGCTGGAGATTTGATATTCGGTGGTCTTTTCTGGTTGAAGGAAAACTCCTTCTATTTATAGGGAAGAAGGCACATATGCGATGTGCATTAGGGTTTTGAGATATGAAAGAATCTGCCGTTATTGTACGGTGTGGGATTCTGTAGCGCTGACACGTGGCAGACATTGAGTTTTCCTTTAATCGAGATCTCTGGTGGTTATCAAAATAATCGAATGAGGAGACACGTGGCGAGTGCCGATTTGCTTATTCGGATGCAGCCGAGTAAATCTTGGGATTTTATCTCAGATTTGGATTCTGATTGATCCTCATCTAAGATATAAATCAATTCGATAAGATATCAATCATGATTGATCCCAATCTTATCTTCGAGAGAGTCGGTTTAAGCAAACCGACTGGGTGGGACCATGCTTCCTGCGCCTCTGGCGAGGTCTAAGTACTACTGTGCTTCTGGGGCGACGAGTAGACCGTTCTTCTGGAGACAACGGAGCCTCTGTGCATTCAGGTGTTGAGTGGACTATGCTTCGAAGACGATGGAGCCTCTGTGTAACGACCCAGTCCCAAAATACTTAGAACGAAGTACGTAGACATGCCAGCTGTGTACATACGAAGTATACTCCAATGTATGGAACCTCCGTATGTATACATAAACTGTAAAATACAGTAAACCATGATAACTAAATCTCATCCACCAAATAAGAGAATAATAATATAAATCAACTATAAAATTTGTCATTTATACATGTAGTTGGGCGGAGACAAATCCACTACCAACTATTTTAAAAGAGAGAAATATACAAGGAAAGGATAGACGAAAATGACAAAACGAACCTAGGGTAATCATCTTCGAAGGACTGGAGAAGATCACGGCATTGCCTAGAACACCTGTGAAAAGTCACAAAGCACACACCTGGAGAGATAACCAGGTCCTCAGAGGGACGTAACAAGATACATAAAGAACATGCCACATAACTGAATATATATAATATGTCATAAATCACTAGTAAAGTAAAATAGTCCCAATCGTAACAAGATCCAATACCTCATCACCAGAACAGTGGACTACCCCTACAACCAAACAAGGACAAGGGGTAGAACATTATTCTGCGATGCGACATTGTCCCAAGCTACTAATGGAACGGGGGTGACATGACATTGACTAGGGTTACCTAACCATCTAAAGTGTTTATGCAGTTGAGAACAAACCTTTCGTCGCATGAGCCCTGGCTATAAATAGGATCTGGTATAGTCCCCGCTTGGGCACCAGTGACCTAAGCGCATGACGTTCAAAAATAACAGTGGCCAACCTGAGAGGATCGTCTTACCCCAAGCGCATAACGTTCAAGAACGTCAGTGGCCAACATGAGGGGGTAAGCATACCCGTATCTCCAGCGGAGCTTCCGGGTTACAAGGGAATGTGTAATAGAAGCCCATACGACAAGAAAATGTTCTTTCCACCCGATGCACCTATTGAAGTCAAATCCGCGATCATGTACCTCTACTAACTGCTAAGTCTCCTAACATGTCTCTATTAGCAGTTAGACCTAATGCATGCGTACGGGTGATCAGCCAACATACGAGTACCTCTACATGCTACTCATCTTACACATAATTTGTGGTACAACTGTGTCAAGGTTTATGATATACACTACAAATGGTAGTCCCTTAACTCTAGGTCCATATGCAATCAAAGGATAATAAGTAAAGTAAAACTAACATCTCTGAGCAGACAATAAATCAGGAACTGTAATAATGGTACAGCTACAAGAACTGGAAATAAGTAAACAGTGATATGCAATAACAAAAATACAGACTAAATATAAGCAGTAAATATGGCAAGGTATCTTGCCTGAGGTTGTGTGCAAAAGAGCGACGTCAAATAGCTCGAACCGTCAGAATAGCGAAACGATGAAAGCCAAATCTCGCATACATCCTCGGATGCTGAAATAAACACCACGAACGTGTTCTGAATATAAGATATGTCTAGGAAACGCCTATCTAAAAGTCCAATTCTGGAACAGGGGCAAAATCGTAATTTTTGGTCAAAACGATGTCCGTTGTTGGACCCATTTTACACCAAAATGCGTGCCAGAACCTACGGTCTCTAAAGTCATCAAACTACATATCTACCATTTGTAGTGTATATCATAGACCTAACGCATGCGTACGGGTGATCAGCCAACACGCAAGTACCTCTACATGCTACTCATCTCACACATACTTTATGGTACAACTGTGTCAAGGTTTATGATATACACTACAAATGGTAGTCCCTTAACTCTAGGTCCATATGCAATCACAGGATAATAAGTAAAGTAAAGCTAATATCACTGAGCATGCAATAAATCAGGAACTGTAATAATAGTACAACTACAAGAACTAGAAATAAGTAAACAATGATATGCAATAAAAAAATACAGACTAAATATAAGCAGTAAATATGGCAAGGTATCTTGCCTTAGGTTGTGTGCAAAAGAGCGACGTCAAATAGCTCGAACCGTCAGAATAGCGAAGCGATGAAAGCCAAATCCCGCATACGTCCTCGGATGCTGAAATAAATACCACAAACGTGTTCGAAATACAAGATATTTCTAAGAAATGCCTGTCCAAAAGTCCAATTCTGGAACAGAGACAAAATCATAATTTCGGATCAAAACGACGTCCGTCGTTAGACCTATTTAGACCAAAATGCGTGCCAGAACCTACAGTCTCTAAAGTCGTCAAACTACATGTCTACGGGTCTGGTTTGATGAGATGAACCCAACGGTATGTCCAATTTTGGATTCCGATGAGCCGTGTACAAAATTGCCCGTTGTATCGGGTCACGGGCCCGCCAAATAGTCGTTCTGGTCAACCTTCTCAGAATCGGACCAAACTTGGCATACTTGACCAGAAAAATGATATGGCCCTGCTGGCGTAAGTTTCGTTTCGATTCGACAAACGTGCATAAAGTAATTATGGAATTTGCAAAGAGGCCGATACGGTAAATTTCGACGGATACGTTTCAAATTCGTCGCGCACACGCAACCAATTTCAATTCCGTCAAAGCCCACACGTCCGCGAAGTTGATACGCACCTTTCGATACTTTCGATTCGCGACCACATCGTCCAGTTTGTCAGGGCGCACGTCGTATCGGGAATTTTTTTCCTAAATTTAATGTTTCTAAAAACTGTTTTTCATAAACTTTGGGTTCGAAAATCTTTACATACAGTGAGTAAAAAATTAAACTAAAAGAAATGTTTTGAAGTGCTATATGTGGTTTAAAATACCATTCAGGAAGTTTTCAAAAATTACTAATAGGTTGATCAAAATTCATTTCCAAACATGGGGGTTTCAACTGTTTCCAACTGACAGAAAAAGTTTATTTTTCGAGTTTTCGAGTCAAATTTTTGACTCTATGGGTTGATGCCTCCAGGTACCAGTAGGTGGGTCATCTAGACGGTCAGGTAGGCTATAAATAGCAACTTGTGGAATCGTAAAACAATAAACGTGGTCGAAGAAATCGACCGGAGAAGGAGTGTACCTCGCGGTGGGTCGAAACAGAGCACTCCTCTGTTCACAGGGGGTTTCCGCGGCGACTGCGGCATTCTGGCATTCAACGATGGTCTTCATAGCTGCACGAGGGCTCAGTCTAGTCGCTGGGTTCGATGCCCTGGTTGGGAATTGATGGAATTTCTTTGGAATCGATATGGTATTGCAAGGAAGGGTTGCAGCATCTCGGGTTTTTTTTCCATACTCGAATATATGAATTCAATTAGATTTCGATCTATTTCAAGCTGGATGTAATATAGGGTTAGGTTTAGATATAAGAGAATCTAGTAGGGGTTGGGTAGGAAAAGATTTGGAGCAAATTGATTTAGATTTGGATGAGTTCAAGTGATTCAAATTTTCAAAAAAAACTAACTTCTGTGCTCGGGTTCGTGACCGCTGGGGGATAGAAAAAATGAACAGTGTCGTCCACTGTTCATCCACTGGTTGTTTTTTAATAACTATTTATATATATATATATATATATATATATATATATATATATATATATATATATATATATATATATATATTTTTTTACGATATATATATATATATATATATATATATATATATATATATATATGGCAATATATATATATATCCTGGTTTATATGGCAATATATATATATATATATATATATATATATATATATATATATATATATATATATATATATATATATATATATATATATATATATATATATATATATATGGCAATATATATATATATATGGCAATATATAAAAAAAAAAAAAAAAAATATATATATATATATATATATATATATATATATATATATATATATATATATATATATATATATATATCCTGGTTTATATATGGCAATATATGATACTTATTTAATAACAAATATTGCTTAAAATTGATTCTAAAATCTAGAATAATATATGGAAATTACATATATATATATATATATATATATATATATATATATATATATATATATAAAATATATATATATATATATATATATATATATATATATATATATATATGTTAAAGTACCCAAATTTATATAATATAGAAAAACATTTTTTTACAAGTAAATCTATATGAAGTTATTTATATATATGCTTATAAAAATCAGTTAAAAATTTCTATAAACTCTAAATCAAACTACCTTTTTGGTAATAAAAAATAATAATTAAGTATAATACTTTACTCAATATGGCATTACTTGATATATGCCAGTAGTAAAAATTATAATCTAAACACAAGTTATTAAGAAGAAAAACAAAATTTTCAAGAATATTTCAATTATAAAAAATAAAATAAATACTTTTTCTGAAGTATTTAGCACTTAAATTTGTAAAATTTATAAGTGTATGCATATAACGTAGCATTTCACCTACTACCATAATATTGACAAAAGTATAACTTCAAAAAGTCCATCAAATAATAAAAATACTCTAAAATATTTTATATAAAAATTAAAAAATGCTTTAAATTTTCTAAAACAAATAATAACTTTCTTAGAGATCCTAAATGTCCAAATAAAATATTCTAAAACGCTGTGCTAAAATCTTGTACAAAATAGTTACCATATATATACAAGTATTTCTTACTTACTAGTTTTTAATATTCACAAAATCACAATAATTAATTACAAGAAAAAAAATACTATTTAAATACTTAAAATAAAAATTTTAATAATATAATAATCAGGGGGTTTCATCCTACCCAACTTATAAAAATTTTGTCCTCGAAATTAAAATAAAACTTAATAAAATTAAAAGGGTAATAAAGTTGAATACGAAGGAAGAGTAAGTGTATCCAATATCAATTCATAACCCAGTTTCGTAAGGAGGAGGGTGATAGCTATAGGAGGAATACAAACTAACATCATATTCTACAAGATTTGGGTATTCTAGTCTGTAACACCCAGTTTCTAAAATGAGAGTAATTTTGAAATTTTGTATTTTAATTTATTTAATTATGATATTTAAATAATAATATGATTTTTGGTGATTTTTAATCATTTAAAACTATTTTAAATCATGACTTATGATTTTGGTGTTTGACTAATGTAACCTTAAAGACTGTTGACCTAGAGCCTAGCCATGTGATTAGGATGTTTAACTAGTACATTTTAGCCTAGAGGGTATTTTGGTCATTTTAGGATTTATTTGAATTTATTATGATTTATGAGAATTTGTGTGAATTTAATATTAATTAAATATTGCTATGTGTTATGTTAGTCTTGACTAGTTGAGACTTTGTAGACTAACCTAGAAACTAGCCCTAGTTGGTGACCCTAGTCTAACTCTAGTTAACCTACTTTATTAATTAGAAATTAGTTTTAAAGTAGGGAGGATTAGTTTGGGTGGAATTAGTCCATGACTAGTGACTTAAGTCAATGACTTATGACTTATCAATTTTTAGCCTAGTGTTTAAGCCTTAGGCCCATGAACTAAGCCCAAGACCAATCCTAACCCAACCATGGTAGCCACTATTAGGTTTCCTTTGCCTATAAGTAGTCTCTTAAGAGTGTTCTTGCCTCTTTTTAGGTTTACCCTAATTTTGGAGGAGAGGTAATTTCTTCTATGCTCAAAATTCCTAATTAATTCATTTTAGCTCCTTTTTCATCCTAGTCTTTTGCAATAGGATCTAATTTATGTTTATATACTAATTTTGGAGGAGCACCTCAGTTTGCATGCCATTTAGAGATTTGGAGTTGCCATTTAAAATCTCCTCTTTGAAGCTTTTCTTGAGTTTTGATACTCAATAGGTAAATCATCTAAACTCATAGTTTTTCTGATTTCTTTGCATATAAGGTTAGGTTTTAGGGTTTTCTAGCTGTCCCCGAAATTTGGGCACAATTTGTGTCCATTTCGTGTCCGTATCGGACACGTATCATGATAGGTGCATAGGTGTTTGTAGAAATGCCACTTAGAAAATTATTTTTGTATTTTTGAAAACTAATTGCATAGATTTGTAGATATACATGAGTGTATGAATATTTGTGAAGGTTGTATGGTGTTTTGTGTCCGTTTGTGTCGTGATTTTTGACCTGGATATGCAGCACGAGCCCTAAGTTGTGTCCTGCCTATCGGGAGCTAGAACTCGAGAAACAGGACACGTCGAGACCCAAATTTTTGGAGGAAGCAAGGGGCAATGACTATCACGATGCTCCCAAAATTTAAGAGCATCTCGTGGAGTGTGCATGGCGCAATCGCCCCTGCACTGGCCGTACGCTGTCGCGCGTAGGCGGTTGTGCACGCGCACAGGCGCTGTTGACACGGGGTTCGTGTCGTGCCTATGTGTCACATGGACACGTTTTAGACTGACACGAACCTAGCCCTACCCTAGGCGAACCTAGGTGCACACCCACGTGTTGTGTCGTGTCGTGTGTCGTGTCCTAGACAAGAGTGCACGCGTGCACGAGACAGCGTGTCTGTGTGTGCACGAGAGTGTTTTCTGATGTGTGGACGCACCGTATTCGGCTCTGGGTGACACGAGGGGACCCGAGACACACGTACACATATGTGGCACCTAGTTACCAACCTTTGTTTTGTAATTTTAATGATTATTTGAGTTTGAATTCTCGATATCCCAATTTTCCTGATACGGACTGATACCCTGAATCAAATCTGATTTTTAGTTTTAAATTGTTTCTTTTTAACTGTTTAGATGCTGTTAAATATTAGAAATAGGTTCACCTACATGTGTGCTAGTATTGATCATGTTAGATTGAAGTTTAGATGGTTTATTGATTTCAAGTCCTCGAAATTCCCTAAGGCCTACACACGACTGACAC
The DNA here is from genome assembly GCA_029216955.1 of Iris pallida. Lineage (NCBI taxonomy): Eukaryota > Viridiplantae > Streptophyta > Magnoliopsida > Asparagales > Iridaceae > Iris > Iris pallida. The sequence goes on from JANAVB010034619.1 coordinate 22,649,183, forward strand.
CTTTTTTCTGAAAGTATTTCTGCTTTTAATTGTATATTTTTTTCCTTTTTAATGATGTCTATCAAATTGTGACTTATGGTGGAGCTATGGGTTCGAATTGGATGTTTGGATTTCGAATTTGATTGGGTTTGAAACCTGGAACTGAGTCACATTCACTTTTAGTTGTACCTCACTGATTTGGGGGATTATATTAATATAGGAATTTGGTTTTGATTGCATTGTATTGATGTATATATATACATTGTTAGTTCACTGGGTTATGAGAACATGTAGAGTACACTGTTATTGATTCCTGATATCACATACACTATAAAACTGGAAACCATATTGCTCACTGTTTTCTGAGTTGGAAAAACTGAAGTTAGCCATGATTAAAACTGTCATGTGAACCATGTTTAGCCACTGTTCCTTTAACATTTTACTGAAATCTCACACATGTGAGTTTAACTCACACACACACAGTCTACTCACTCACACACCTGTGTAAATTCCTCACACATGTTCTAAATTCCCTACACATCTATTCCTATCACTCACAGATTTTCCCTCACACCATCACACATATTTTACTTGATACTTTCTGTCAATGTTACTCACACACACATATGAGGATTTCCTGTCACCTATTCCCACATTCCATAATCTATGACACTAACAAACACTCACACATTGCCTATATTTCTAGCACTATTATGCCTAAACACTAACACACTCACACACACATGCCTACACATCTTAATGGCACATTACACACACATATACACACTACCCCCCTTTAATTCCTGTCACACACAATCTGTCCCACTCACATACATATACACACATACACATTTGCCTTATTTACATATATGTATCTCTATGTCTATGTGTATGTATGTATATATATATATATATATATATATATATATATATATATATATATAACCTAGGTAAATATATATAAATGAGAAATGTGTAGTGTGATAGTGTAATGTGAAATAGATAGTACAATAGCCTATGTGTAATATGAATATGAATATGAGTGTGGTATAGGTATAGCCTAATGTGAAATGTGCATGTGATTAGGTAATATGTAGTGGATATGGCATTTGCCTATATAGATAATGTGTATATAGCCTAATATGGTAATGGGTATTGGCCTATATGTGATTTGGCTCATGGACTAGGTAGGATGGCCTATGGCATGTGGTGTGATACACTTGTGTATCACTAGGCTTGTGAGACTTGTGTATATTTAGTTAGTTGACCTAGAATCGACTTGTTAAGCCTAGGTTTGACCAACCTAGACTAGTTTGACCAAGTTTAACCTCGTTTGACCTAGTTTGACTTAAGTAGACTAGAATTGACCTAGTTTGACTGTTAGGGTTGACTAGAGTTGACCAAAGGTTGACTTTAGCCTAGATTGACCCCAAACTTCATGTAGATGCATTGTAGCAGTCTATTTCTTTATTTTTGACTTGTTATGACTTGTACTGTTCTATAGGAGACAGACACCACTCCTCGGACAGTATATTCTCTTCGAACATTCGGGATACCAGGCGAGTACATTCTCTGACCGTTTCATACTTGCCAGGATTTATATTCTTGCTCTAGATTACTTTACTTGATGCTGATACGTTGGTAGCACAGATTGGTACTATATGGATCTTTTCATGAGATGTTATCCCCCTCGGGAGCATCGGATACCGCATATTTTATGCGTTTCACGAATCATCACGTTTTTCTATGCTTCTACTGATTCACGAATCGTTTATGACACATGTACTCTCATGTTCACAGAGCCATCATGAATCACCTTCACGTATCACTCATTTTATGATCCATGTGAAGTTTCACGAATCTTAACATAACTTGAACAGATCTTTGTGTATTGATTGGGGATGGGGGAGTAGAAATAGGCATGTGAACATTATCCAAGTAGCTGTAGTCATGAGTCACTCTCTTAGCTGTAGTCATGAATCTCCTATGCCATTCACATGTTTATATTTTACTCTGACTCACTAGTCACTGCTAGTTCTCTATTTATAGTAGATATTTCCTTACAGTTATCTCCTTTACTTCATATATTCTCTTTCAGCGTTTCATGTATCTTACTCTATTGTATGCTTTATTTTTCCTAACTTGATATGAACTGCGTGAGATGTATTGTGCTCGCTCCTGTCCTGACTGGACCTGTTGAAAATATTACAGAGGATGAGGAAGAGGCCCTATGTACCACCTATTACGGAGCAGGCTTAGATGACACCTGCGACCTGGTTCCTCTAGAGGACCCAGCTGCAGTACAGGATGCTACTCCCATAGTCTAGGTTAGATAGCTAGGCTTTAGCTTTTTTTTCAGCATTGTTTTTGATTTTCAGTTGTTGTTCTGAGATGTATATATTTAGAGACTTATATTTAGTTGGATGTTCTTGAGTTGTTATCTTAGACACTTAGATTCTCTCTCTTTTATTGTACTACATTGTGGTTTTGATCTCTCTATCTACCTTTACTATTCTGTATCTGCTTTAGATGTGATTGAGACTGTTCTGTTATGTCATCTCCATTCGGAGTGTATATACTGTACAGGTACTTTATATTGTTAGATGATTGACCTAGGATAGCGTTCTACCGTCGACACTGCGGCGTAGGCTGGACGTTGTAACGTTTTCGTACCCTCACAGTGGGTACGGGTCGTGACATAGTCTTGCAAGGATCATGGGTATCTAGATCGTTTGAGAAAATGGTCAAAATTGTATGGTAAAAGTCAAATGGGACGAAAATGAGCCTCCGTGGTTTGTTCCCAGGGGAAGCGTGTCATACATGTAGTGTAACTGAAATGAAGCACACGATGGTGTATTTGTGTGGGACGTGTATGTCGTGTGTGTATAGTGGCTTGTCTAGTTCATGAGGGTGAAATTTGTTGGACGAAAATGGCTAGTGTGGTGCTCTACATATCAAAGTCACAGTAGAGGTATCAAAATGACACGGATAGGAGTGGAAGTTACGAACCACTATTTATTAGTTCATTTTGAACCAATCTATCATAATTATTTGTTAATTCAAGAAAACCCTATGTTCTTAGAGGGGCTTACCATATGTGCACTTTGAAAACTTTCATTCTCAAAGTTAAAACTAAGGTATGATTCTACGATAGAATGGAATTTGGAGAGTCGCGGTCGTGATCCTTATACCATGATTATTGGAATAGTCGTACTATAATCTAGAAACGATGTACAGGACGAAAAGAAGTCATGTATGGAGCTCGTGTCGTGGTTGTGAGCAATTTGGAAGAAGTGGTTGTATATGTAATTCTTGTATTCCTAAATTTATGAGTTTTTTTTTCAATAATGGAACACGAACCAAGGGTAGCGTATTTAACTCTTCTGACGACCTATGCAAGTTTGTAGTCGAAGGTAATGACTTTTATAGTCCGTCAAGAAATACCTTGGATGCTAAATCCCAAATTTCCTGCTCATAATAAGCTTACTCGTTTGAGTCTATAAGACTACTAATGGCGTCAAAGGTAGTACTTTGTGATATTACTGCTAACTAATAAGTCCAAGTATTTTTCTAGGAAATTATGGGTTAAGCAGGACAACTAAACTCTTAAGGGTGTTGCTCTCCTATCACTAGTATATTAACCATAAGTGGCATATCTAGGACAATGCCCTATGTGATTCTCTATGTTGCTACTGAGGTTCTACAGATCGTCCTATTGACCTGCTCCGAGTTATTCTAGCTGGTAATACGGCTGGGTTGATCAAAACATAAATTTTTGATTAAATGAATCTCGAGTTTTATCTATATTGGCTAGACAAGATTCCATAAAACCAATCTAAACCATTCTTATTAGGTTAGGGTAGTCTTATATAGGTTCCAAGTCAAGTGGTCGGGCAAATTTTTCAGCCGGGTTGGTTAACCAGTTTCCTAAGGCCCGAGAATACGCCTTCTGTGATTTTGTGTTCAAGTAGCACAAGAAGACTCTAATTAGTGGCACACTAGTGGCATGTGCGTAGAGGGCTTCGAGTAGATCACAACCATATATTGGGTCGAAAGATTTGAGTCTAGGTTGAGTCTCTAATTGGAGCCGAAAAGTATATCGGTATTATGGTAGGAACTATAGTTAGCCTTTTTGACTCGAAAGTCGCATCATAAAAATAGGATATAAGGGGACGTGTTTTAGTGGGACATGATATGTCTACATGAAGATGGAGTCGTCCAGGTCTGGCATGTAAAATTTGTTGGAAGGTAACAGTTAGTCTCGTACTCTGAATTTCAATGTCACGGTAGAGGATACCAAGAGATCTAAATAGAAAGTGGGAGTTCACAGGGTACTAATTATCATCCTAATGGAAATCAACCTATTCTGATCAATTGGTAAACTAATAGCTCATAAAATTTTAGAAGGCTTGGAATCTATTTACTCCAAAATTTCTCTCTTGTCTAAACTGTGGAGGCCTAGTCAAGTAAGGGTTGAGTTAAGGCATACGGGTCGCTAGTTAAGCCAAGAATCAAGATGAATAATTGGAGGCTCACAATAATTGATTCCTAGAGATTCGATAGTCTCCTAGGTTTGTGTTTGACCAAGGGTAAGGTCATAATCATTCTCAGATTCTAGTGACTAGAAGGTCATGATATTAGCTTTAGGGTCGAGGGGAGGACAAGTACTCAAGGCAAGGTTGTAGTCACAAGGCCAGCTGATGGTAACTACACTTGTGTATACAAATATCATGGCCATGGGGGACACTCTGTACATATCTATCAAATACAAGTGTTTGTCTTTCCAATCAGTGAAAGACAAAAGCAATAAAGAGCTCAAGAAAGATGTCATTGAATACAATTATGCGATTTAAAGGCGAATGTATAATTCAAGAGAAATTGTCAATGCAGTCGCGGGTGAGATCCTAGATACCTCTATATCTCAATCCACGTAGGATAATCAAATGAAGAGCAAACCAAATGCACTATGGTTGATCAGACCATAACACATTGATTCTAATTAGACAATATGCTTGTGGGCGTCCCCAGTATACATATGTCCTGAACAAGCTCAACAAAGGATAAGCTTGCAAAACTAGGCTATAAATAGCGTCATCATTCATGGTAGTTCAAAGTATAAGTAATGACGAAAGCAGTTATAAATAGTTCAAGTTTCATAAGGACCTAAGTCTTGTCCGATGTTTCTGCTTATACAGTCGTCCTACTGGCTCTTGTATCAGGCCTTGGTTGACTAATGAGGTAGGGGCTACTAAAACTCTATATTCTAGGTAATCATATCTTCTTGCACTAGCATATGTTCAGTGTCACCCAGTTATACTTCATTAATGGGTTATAGGAACACGGGGTGATAGGCCGTGAGGCATACTACCCAACTTATAAAAGTCAACTTAATGGAGTGATTGAGAAATATAACATGTGTAACTGGTATGAGTTATCTTCCTAACCTTTCTATCAGGCACGAAGGAATAGTCAAGATTTACATTGAAAGGAATCAAGCAGCTCAAGGTGACAGGACGAAAGTTTAAAATTGGAACTCTACCAAAATTTATCATTTTAGCGACGGCCACATCCGTCGCTAAGACGACGGTAATTACTATTAGCGACCGATTGCCGACGAATATTGGCCAAAAACATCCGTCGGCAATCAGCTTGTCGCTAATAACCTTCCGTCGCTAAGTTGTCGTCACATGACGGAATAGCGACGGATATTCGACGTCACAATACGAAGCATTAGCGACGAATTTCCGACGGACTGTCGTCCACTTCAGCTTTTAAGTACTGAACTGTGTAGGCTATAGCGACGTAAATTTTCGTCGGTAACCCGTCGTAACAGCGTATCAGATCGTATCGTTTCGTCGCTAATCCGTCGACAGCTTCGGTATCAAGTGACGGATTAGCGACAATTTTCTGACGAAAAAGCCGTCGACCAGCTGTTTTCCATAAAGAAATTCTCTTTATTTGTTGTGTATCTGGGAAAATTACAACTGTAGGAATCCGATCTAGAAGACGATCGCTTTATCCCTTGGACTATGCGAAGAAGAAAAGCTCTCAAAATTTTGACAGTAGATATCAATGTATCTGTACAATGAATAAATAAAAAAAAGAACTCTATTTATAGAGTCAAAACAGTAACTGAAAAGATAACTACCTCACCATTAGTGCATTTGAAAAGTTACGCAGACTCTAAATACACGCAGGGTTAGTGAGTAGTTACTGGACATGGCCCGTAACTGTTGGACACATGGCATTAGTGCATGAGTCGTGTGCAAGTTACTGGGCACGCGAGAGAGAGATCGGTGGCATGGCTGCCACGTACTCCAGTTGAAATGAAATCCACGCTGTCTTGCTGAAGGCAAAAAATCCACGCAGTTTCGTTGACGCAGACTCGTTGAAGGCGAAATCCACGCAAGCTTTGAAGAAGAATACTTCAGAATTCATGCAGGCTTTGAGAAGAATAACTCAAAAATCCACGCAAACTTGAGGAAGGAGAAGGTTCAGAATCCACGCAAACCGCCAGCTGTCTTGATTTGGCACGCTTCGTCTGACACAAAATCTCTGACATTGATTATATTGTCAGCCGCATTAAATGAAGATAAGACCCAAAGTCACGCCAACTTGGTGAAGAGTGAGTCTTGCTAAGGAAGATTTCGAAAATCACGCAAAAGACGGCGATGATCTCTCGAATTCTGTGCATACGTGGCATACGAGGAGACGTTTCTCGACTGTTGTGTTATCAGTCATTATGATTCTGACGTATGGCTGAGCTGTCTCTGCGTGACTTCTAAAGGAGATGGCCAGACAGAACTTAGCGTATCTTTTGTGCTGCTTCTTGGATCACTCTGTGTGACTTGTTCTGATCAACTCAGCGTGACTTCATTTTTGAGGCCTACACCAGCTTCTGGAAATTCATGTCATTTCCAGCAACTTGGCGACGGATAAGTCGTCGCTTTACCGTCGAAAGATATCGACCGAATAGCGACGGATTAACCGCCGACCTTGTTCTGGAAATTCTTGTTATTTCCAGAACACGGGCGACGGATAGGTCGTCGCTATTCCGTCGAACAATATATTATGTCGACGGATAGTCCGTCGACCATCCATCGCTACCTAGGAAAAAATTTCAAATATCCAGTTAGCGACGGAATAACCGTCGAAAAGTAGTCAGCAACTTTTGATGATCGTCGCAAAACGGTCACAAGTCCGTCGCTAACTGAGAATATTTTGAAAAAAAAAATTACAGCTTGCGTGCTCGAGACTCTATTGCATCGCCTGGGAGTTAAGAGCGTAGAGGAGTTTAGGCATCAAACTTAGCCGCTCTGGAAAATAGGGCGTAACTTTCTACGCTTTTGTTGCACTTTTTTTTGTCTTTTTGTAAGGCCATCAGTGCCTGTTTAAAGAATGAAGTACAACTTTTGTGTTTGATCTGCGTGCCTTTTAATGAAGAAGATTAATTAGCACTCTTTGACTGTTTGCAATATTGCACGGTCTTCCGAAGTACACGTGACACTCATTCCACAATTTACGAGCGCTATTTATGCGGATCTTTTCCAAGAATTGACCTGCACTTGACCCTTTAAATAGATGGATGAACTCCACGCAAACTCATCTTTCCATTCTTCTTCCTTTTTTCTGAGAATGAATTTTCTATGAGAAGGAAATAGGAAAGCCATGTTGTCTGATGTCAAATCTCTGTGCACGCTACCAGACATGGATCTGTCAATCCTTAGCAGCAAACTCAGCGGTAAGTTCAATATACACGCATCGAATTTTTTGTTTGCTAAGGACAAATTCATCTTCCTGAAATGAACAGAATGTATCTGTCTTTGCTTGGCCAGTTTCTGTTGACTGATTTTTCTTTACTGTTTCTTGCAGAATTTTGGCTAAAAACCTTCTTCAGAACTGGCATTGGTGATATGGATGCTGTGGACAATGTTCTTCTGACATCTACATCAGGGAGCTCATACGCTTTTGACGCGTAAATCAGACAACTTAGAACTCTTCGTGAGATAGAAGGGTCTTCCTTAGATGGTAGGAAGAGCCTTTATACATGAGAGTTGGATGGTGGAGTTAACTCTACTACCGAGAGATTGGGTAGTAGAGTTCCTTTCAAGGCAGAACCAGGAATTGTATCCCAAGGTTTGGATACATTCCTGTCTTTCTTGAGAGGTTACCCCCATCCACCAGTTGTATGGGCAGCAACACGTTTTCGTGTTGCCCTACTCTGTGGTTTTCCTCTCGTCTGAGAGATAAGACCAGAGTTTGATTCCTGCTGGACACCCAGGAATTGCCACAAACAACGAAATTGCCAGAGAAGATCCAAGAAGAAATAGATCTCAGTTGTACATAGAATAAAAATCCAAGATTTGTAATAGATTTCCATTATGATTTGTAAGAAAGTCTAAGAAAATATAATAGACTTTTGTGGTGAAATGGGAATGGAAATGACAATTCTTCTATGCTCAATGATTTGTATTTGTGGATGAATTGTGGACATGATAGATAATAAAATCATCTTTTCTGTTTTTAGAGTATATGATATTATCAGAGGTATTATGGACATGATAATATATAGGAACTCGAAAGAAAATAGATTGATTTCTATACAGAGGTCAAAACATGACAAATGAGTAAGCAGATTCGGAATTGATTCAGAGGTTATGAAAACATGATAAATAACGAATCTCCACTTAATGAACTGATAGAAGATTATGAACGGATGAACCGTTAAGAAACGATGAACAGATGAACTGTCGAGTGAATGTAATAAATGAACGGACGAACCGTCAAGTATTAATGAACATGTGAAACGTCGGATGAATATGAGAAATGAATGGATGAACTGAGTATTAGGAAAGAATACGTCCCTTCGAACCTTGTAACCATATGCCTATAAATAGAGCATATATTTGAATAGAATGATCGCATTTTATCCACAATGTCTTTTGAAGAGAACATAAAGAAGGCTGAAGTCGCCCTTGAAGCTACTGAAGGTGTTAAAGAACATCCACCTCCGCAGAAGAAGGAAATGGGCGAAAGCTCGTCTACTCCCAAGCCGCCAAAAGATATCCTGGACTTTCTGGTCGAACCAGGAGAAACCGAAGAAGAAGAAGCAATGAGGCTGGCTGCCTGTCAATTCTTGGTGCGGTCAGGAAAAGATGTATTCAATTCTTTTGCTGATTATGTATGTGGTCCTCGTCCCAAATATGAAAGGGATCATAGTGATCTTCCATGATGATGTACTTTTTTTTTGAGGAAAATAAACTCCGTTTAAGGAAACTTTGTTTACGATATATCCTTCCCAATTTATATTTGCCTTTATTCATTGATCTTTTGACTCAGAAATTAGAAAGACTAAATATCATTTTCATAAATATGATATTGAGATAGAAAATTCAGAGGTAATATGGACATGATTTTCTGGATATCAAATTTGTTGAGAAAACGATACAAAGTAGAATACCTATCTCCACTGGGGATAATAGATATCAGAATGATTCTTCGAAAAGAACAATGAAACAGCTGGAGAGTGATGGGAGGACAATCTTGATAGAAATATCAGACGTAGTACTTCTTCAAGAATTTGCCGTTGATGGGCATCATAGTGGCTTTACCATCTAGAGTAGTGAGTTGATAAGCCCCATTAGAAAAGATCTTATTGACAATGAATGGACCTTCCCATTTTGCATCAAACTTGCCCTTATTCATGTGTGTCATAGTCATCGGACGTCTGACAGTAAGCACAAGTTCTCCTTTCTGAAATGTTCGAATTCTGACTTTCTTGTTAAAAGCCCTTGAAATTCTAGCTTGATAGAATTCAATATTCTGTTGAGCAGATAACCGTTTTTCATCCAGAGCCTCCAATTCTTGAAGTCGAAGACGATCATTATTTTCGGCAGTGAGTTCATTAGCGATTGCTATCCTTAAAGAAGGAATTTGAATCTCTAATGGGAGAACAGCCTCAGATCCGTACACTAGAGAGAAAGGTGTACACTTAGTAGCATTACGGACTATAGTGCGATAAGCCCACAAGCATTCCCCGAGCTTGTCACTCCAATTACGTTTGTTAGCGGAGACAAACTTCTTTAGGAGTTTGATGATAGTCTTGTTGAAAGCTTCTGCCAATCCGTTAGCTGCTGGATTATATGCGGTAGAAGCAACATTATTGATCCGGTGATCGTCACAGAATCGAGTAAATTTCTGGCTAACGAACTGTGGTCCGTTATCATGAACAATGCGTCGAGGAACACCAAATCTGTAGATGACGTGGTGCTTAATAAAGCTGATGACATTAGACGTCTTAACTTCAGATAAAGGAATAGCTTCGGCCCATTTGGAGAAGTAATCGGTTATTGCGAGAATGAACCGATGACCTTTAGTTGATGGAGGATTGATCGGGCCGACAATGTCCATGCCCCAAGCTTCGAAGGGCCATGATGCTGCCGTCGGATGTAGAAATTTCGAAGGTTGATGTATAAAATCCGCATGGATTTGGCAAGCTTTGCATTTTCTTGCATATTCAATGGTATCTGATACCATAGTTGGCCAATAATATCCCATCCGTCGAATACGGTCTTGAAGTTTTGGCCCAGGTTGATGCGCTCCACAAATTCCATCATGTGCTTCACGAATAACTTGTTGGGCTTCATCACCGGCAATGCACCGAAGGAGTAAACCATCATAAGCTCGACGATATAAGGTCTTTGTTGTATGATTGTAATAGAATCTGAGTGATCGTCGTCTGATAGATGCTGCCTCACTCGGATCATCCGGAAGAATATCATACAATACAAGATCTAAGAAAGGAAGTCTCCAATCTTTATCCGTATTCTGATTCTCAGTCGAGTTACTGAAGATGAATTCTATGCTGGAATCGGATGAAGATGATATCGATTTACGACTAAATCCAAATCCTCTTGTTGTGTTGACGTCATGAGATGTTGATTCTTCAATGTCAACTGGAAGTCCTAGAGTCAGGTTATTTTCAAGATAAAATAATTCTCGATTACGAACAACGATCATTTGTTGCCGTCTGATTGGGATAGCCAGTACCGCTGCAAGATTAGCAAGGGCATCAGCTTCTGTGTTACATGCTCGCCTAACATGTTCAATGAAGAATTCCTTAAATGATGAGGCCATAGATATGGCCACTCTATGATAAGAAACCAGATCTTGATGGCGAACTTCATAAGTACCCCTGATCTGATTGACAATAAGTTTAGAGTCTCCATACGCCTCCAAATGTTGAATATTCAGATGTTTAGCGAGTTGAAGACCAATAAGCAATGCATTGTACTCAGCTACATTGTTTGAACACGGCTGATCGAGAGAATAAGCTCTTTGGATGGCAAGACCTTCTGGCGATACAAGAACAATTCCAACTCCAGCAATAATATCGCCATTAGGACCAATTCTTGACGCTCCATAAAAGAATAGACGCCAAGTAGGATCTTCTTCAGCAATTTGATTTGAATCTAGGACTTCATCTGGGATTTCATCATAGAGTTTTGAATTTTCTGGAATTGAGTGAGCAGCCAGAAAATCAGCTAGAGCTTGTCCCTTGACTGATTTCTGAGGAATATAGTGCATATCATACTGAGCAAGTAGGATTCCCCAGTTAGCCAATCGAGAATTTAAAACACTGGGTTTCTTCATCATGATCCGTATATGATTGATCCTGGAGATGACATGAATAGTCTGGCCAATGATATAATGACGTGTCTTTTGGACAGCAAACATCAAGGCTAGACGTTCTTTTTCAACTGGTGAATATCGAGGTTCAGCTCCGGTCATAGTGCGGCTGAGATAATAAATGGCCTGTTCATGGCCATTTTGATTCTTTTGAGCGAGTAATGCACCCAATGAATGACTCATTGCTCGAGTATAGAGGAGGAACGATATTCCTGAGACGGGAGGTACCAATACTGGAGGGCTCATCAGATATTCTTTTATATCATCGAATGCTTTCTGACATTCATCATTCCAGACAAAAGAGACACCTTTCTTCATAAGTTTGTTGAATGGTCTGCAGCGTCCTGATAAATTAGAGATAAATCTCCTGATATAAGCAATTCTTCCTTGAAATCCTCGTAGCTCTTTTAAGGTGCGTGGAGGACGCATCTCTTGGATGGCTTTGATCTTCTCGGGATCCACGTGTATACCTTTAGAGGTAATGACGAAGCCGAGAAATTTACCACTAGAGACGCCTAAGAAGGACTTAGTAGGGTTCATCTTTAATTGATGCTTACGCATTAGATCAAATATAGTCTTCAAATCTTGGATATGATCCTCCTTTTGTCGACTTTTGACTGCAATATCATCAACATAGCATTCGACTGTTTTCCGCAAATGTTCACGGAATATAGTACTCATAGCTCGTTGATAAGTTGCTCCTGCATTCTTGAGACCGAATGGCATAACTGTATAGCAGTATGTACCAATCGGCATTCTGAAAGAAGTGTGCTTCTCGTCTTCTGGGAACATTTTGATCTGATTATACCCAGAATACCCGTCCATGAATGACATTCGTTCAAATCCACAGGTATTATCATCCATGACATCAGTGATTGGTAGAGGGAATTCGTCTTTAGGACATGCTGCATTGAGATCGCGAAAGTCTATGCATACTCTGATCTTGCCAGTCTTTTTAAGAACAGGAACAATATTAGCCACCCAATCGGGATGTTGTTCCTCTCTAATAAACCCAGATGTAATAAGTTATTGACTTCAACTTCAATTGCATCCATGATGTCCGGACGAAATCGTCGCTGTTGTTGTTTGACCGGTTTAGCATTCGGTAAGATGTTGAGCTTGTGAGTTGCAATTTGAGGATCAAGCCCTGGCATATCTTCATAACTCCAAGCAAAGACATCGATGTAATCACGAATGAGTTTGATCATGTCTTTTTTATCAGTTTCTGAAAGACTTTTACTGATGAATATTGGTTTGGGAGACCCCTCTTCACCAACATCTATTTGAACAAGTTTATCTTCAGTCGGAGGTTCTTTTTGCTCGAAACGGAACTCCCATTGATTATCTAATCTTTGGGCCCACTGTTCTGATTCAGGTGAGATTTTAAGCTCTTCTTCGTCTTTATCACTTTCTTCAGAATGGTCAATGGAAACCATGTTAGAAGACAGAAGGTTGTAATAGAAGTCACCGATACTCGTATCGGAATCCCAAGAAGTGGTACTAGAAGAATCAGATCTCTTATCTTCGTCAGACTCAAGATCTTCATGGATAATGTTGATGAAAGGAGTAGGAGCAGTATAACCCAATCCGCATTTCGTCCTTCCATATTTTAAAGGAGGAATCCGGACAGGCATTTTTCTTCCTTTTCCATTATTAAGGCCAGTCCTGAAGTCATAGCCCATATTTTTGATGATGTCTCTAGATTGCTGACTATAACGACGTAGTTGTAATCTTCCAGTATCATCATTTTTGTCATCATCTTCAAGATCAGAAGGATTTTGAGGCCCTTTGTAGAAGAATATTGGAATGTCTCCTGGCTTTCTGCTAGGAACTAGAAAGTATGAAGATTGTACAGGTTCTAGAGATACATCTGTATGAACAGTCTGTACAACTCCTATGGTTATTGTGTTTAAGTCATCTAACAGATGTAAATAACTATGAACATAATTACACACATCAACGTAATGCAAAGGTGGAGACTTTTTATTAAATGTAAAAGTAGCAATATTTACATTGGGAGAAAGCTGAGCCTTAAAGATTTTAGCCAAGTCAATGACTAAAGGGGGAGAAGAAGAAGAAGCTTTGTTTCGATTAAGATCGATAACAAATGGCTCAGAAGAGGTGAGCTCCCTTGAAGTTTGAGTAGGAAGAGTAGTCCGCCCTCCAACTGGAATTAGCAGAGTATTTTGTGAAGGTACAGGAACTGTAGTACGCCCACTGATAGGAATGATCAGTGTATTCTGAGTAGATGACTGAGGTAACGGAGAGATCCGTCCACTCACTGGAATGATAAAAGAATCTTCTCCAGAGGGTTTACGAGATTGTTGCTGAGTAGTTCAACATTTAACAGGGATTATTAAAGTCTCACTTTGTGCATCTTCTTTCTCCATAGCTTGTATGATCCTTGTATATTCTTCTTTATACATTCGGGAATCATTGAAATAAGCTTCAACCCCATGGAAGGGATTTATATCAGCAACTTCTTTTTGTACTCTTCCATTGCTATCAATGTACTTAAAACATTGATGAAGAGTAGAGGGCACCACATTATTTTCATGAAGAAAGGGCCTCCCCAGAAGAAGATTATAGGATCCCGCGATCTCGATCACATAGAAAGTGACTTTAGATCTGAAATCACCTATCTGAAGCTTCAGATGAATCTTTCCCAAAGGCTCATTTCGGCTTCGATTTAATCCCAAGATAGTAGTAACCGTCTTAGAGAGTTTGTGAAGAGGGATATTTAGTTCATCCAACAAACTCTTTGGCATTATGCTTATAGCAGACCCTGGGTCAATGAGAATACGATCTATCTTCATCGTATCAATATAACCAATGTAGTAGAGAGGTCGATCATGTCGATTATCCTCCAGTAACATGTCGTCTTGTGTAAAGGTGATATTTGGGATAATCTCCAGTACACTGTTGCAATGTAAGCAAGTGGCAGGTTCCGCATCCGGCTTCTTCAATTGTGCAAGACAAGAGTCAGCTTGTAGAAGTGCTTCACTTAACATCTCCCGAGTCTCTTTGGAAAGATGTAGAAGTTCAAAAAGGGACATTCTAGCGGGAGTATTAGCAAGCTGAGCCAAAATGTCGAAGTTGTAAGGCTTCTGAAGTCCAAGAGGAGAAGACTTCTTGATTGGCTTATCAAACTGAGCCTGTTGTTTGCCTTTCTCCAGAGCCGTAGGCTTGGGAGGAACAGGTTCAGTAGATGGTTCTTCCTCGGGAGGAACATTAGGAGCATCTTTAGCATCTGAAGGGATATCAGTAGGATCTTCAGGATTTTTAGAATAATCCTTTAGGTAAGGTTTCCCCGTTCGAGTAGCACTAACAAGTGCTTCTTCTTTGTCTTTTGGCTCTGTGTCAGAGGTAGACCCAAGAGAAGTCATATGACATGACTTGATCTTTCCAGCCTTCTTGGATTTTTGAGAAGAAATCTTTTGAGGAGAAGGCAATTCAAAATCTGCCACTAGATCAGGATGGATCCACATGATTTCTCCTGTTTCCAAAGTGATTGGCACTAATCCTTCAGACTGTAGAGGAGAAAGATTCACTATGTCAAGAGTTGCCTTGGGAATAGGAATAATCCCACTTTCAAGGAGTTGAGGAGGGAAATTTCCAAATTGCATAGAGACGACGTTGGAGGTGACGGTCTTCTCTTTTGGAGTAAGAGAGATAGCTCCAAATTTAATCATTTCTTGGATCTTTCCTTTCAATACATAACATGTACGAATTGTATGACCCAGCATTCTGTGATATGGACAGTATTTAGGATGATCTGTCTTACCAGCTTCATCAGGTTTCTTGATCTCTGGTAATTGTATTTTATTACCTTTCAGCAGACATTCAAAGATACCAAGGACATCGTCGTTATCAAAAGAATATTCTTCTCTGGGGCGAGGTGTTCTTGATTGTTGAGTTGTAGAGGCAGGAGTTTGAACATTCGATGCATCTTTGCTCTGAAGATTAACTTCTAGAGTTTTTTTTCCTTTGCGAGCATTATTTTTATTGTTAGCCCCTTGTTCTGTTTCTTTAGGAGTCATCTGCACTCCTAAACCTTTGAAGGTTTCAGCACTGATTTCTGCAGCTTTAGCACTGACTATGAAGGAAGGCCAATCTTGAAATTGAGTGGACCCTGTCCACATACTGATGATTGGCAACAAGTTTGATTTGCACGTGTCAATGGTGACAGCATCAGGAGTTCTAAGAGGCATCTTCAGAGCTTCTCTTCGAAACCGTTCAATGTATTCCTCTGTAGATTCATTATTTTTCTGCTTAATTCTAATAAGAGCAGACATAGTCATGTCATTAAGCCCTTCATAGAACCTTTCAAGAAACATCTGTTTGAAACCAGTAAATGAGGTAATACTCCCATCTGGGAGACTTCTATACCATTCATAAGCCGTTCCCTTGAGACATCCAATAAATACCCGAGTAAGGAGGGCATCACTTGGTTGTAGTTGATCAGTCATCACTTCAAAGTGATTGATAAACTGACTTGGAGAAGTAGTTCCATCATAGAATGAGATAGTAGGAGGCTTGTATTTAGGAGGATATGATACTTGCTTCCATTCTATCGGATAAGGCTGCTTGATGCCTAACCTTTGTAAACCATCCTTCTGTTTGAATGCCTCGAATTGAGTTTTAAGATTTTTAATTCTTCAGAGACAACTCCCGAAGATTGTGGAATTATGGCTTATAGAGAATAGTTAGGAGAAGGAACAGCATTGTAAGCACTACCCCCAGCTCCAGAGAGACTAGGATTTGGTTGAGCAGGTCCAGGAGTATTGGATTGTACTGCTGGAGGAACTTGTATTGGACTTATATCAGCATCAACTGGTATGGCATCTGATACAGTCTGTCGATTTTGCAACTGAGCTGTCATGAGTTCATACATTGACTTCATTGTATCAGTCATAGACTTCATTTGCTGTTCCAAAGAAACAATTCTTTGATCTTGAGGAGTCAGGGAAGAAGAGGGTTCATCAGTATTCCTATCAACCATGTAAGTCGTGACTGTATGAGGGATTATTGATGAACTAGTAGATGTTGTATGCTCTGAGTCATTGCTTCGTGTATCAAAGTCAACTATAGGAGAATTACCCCCTGTAGGAAGAGGTGGGAAGTTAGATTCTCCAAGAAATTCAGAGTCAATTTCAGGGATCAAATTTCTTTGACTAGAAGCCAGGACTCTTGCTCTGGTGTTTTTATATACTCCATCTGGACTATCAACTCTACCCCCGGTGTCCCGAGAAGTCATGTTGACAGAGGCAAACAAAGGCTCATCTTCATCAGGCATAGGTTCATACTGAATCCTATTAAAGACAGACTGTCGTTTATTTTGACATCTGCATTACATTGTGACTCTTGGCTGGAAGTCACATTCAGCATGATCACCATGGTCTTGAACTGTTGATTCACATCTGCACTGAATTATGACTCTTGGATAGAAGTCACATTCAGCATGTTCCTTTGATATAGAATTACTCCTTCTCTTCTGTTGAAGATATTCCCGTAAATCTGTTTGTGAAGATTGAGGAATATACTTCCTGTTCTTGGGTCTTGATGGCTCTTGATTATACAAAGAGTGATTAATGTGAGCCACATAATTTTTTGCATACTCTGCATCTGGATCTTTTATCTTCATATCCAATTGGTATGGTTTCTTAACACCAGAAGTACTGAGTTTTGTTCTTAAATCAGTGGAAGGTAACATATTAATTTTGGAAACATGGAGTTTTCCTTCCATTGATCTGGATATTTACAGAGAAGGAAGAGTTAAACCACTCCCTTGATTAGGAGTTGGTAACAGACCCTCTTTAATGGACAGATTCTGTGCCCAATTTGAAGAAATCAAAGAAGAAGACATTAAGGAATGTTTCTTCTTAGACTCATTCAGATGTTGAGACATAGAATGTCCAGAAGGAAGAGTAGTCAAAAGACCATCTCCTTTTCTTTGACTAACAAAAGTATCAGTCAAAGCTGTTCCTAGAGTAAAAACTACAGGAGCAGAAGAAACAACTAAAGAGTTGTTCCTTTTCGAAGGGACTTTGTGTGGAAAACCACCCCCAGTTCTAGTAGAACTCGGTGAAGAAGAAGAGATAACTAAGGAGTTATTCTTCTCTGATGAAATATACGCTGAAACAGACTTGGTTAAAGAACCAGAGCTGTTAGCGTGACTTTTGATTTTAGAATTACACGCTGGAACAGATTTGGCTAAGGAGCCAATACTGTCAGCGTGACTTTTGAATGTGGGATTGCACACTGGAATAGATTTGGCTAAGGAGCCAGTACTATCAGCGTGACTTTTAGAGTTGAATTTGCACACTGGAACAGATTTGGCTAAAGAGCCAGTACTGTCAGCGTGACTTTTAGAATTGAATTTGCACACTGGAACAAATTCGGCTACAGAGCCAGTACTGTCAGCATGACTTTTAGAATTGAATTTGCACACTGGAACAGATTCGGCTAAAGAGCCAGTACTGTCAGCGTGACTTTTAGAATTGAATTTGCACGCTGGAACAGATTCGGCTAAGGAGCCAGTACTTTCAACGTGACTTTTAGTTACTGTCATCTTCGAGCGCACAAGAGTATGCGTGCTTGCAGTGGAGTTCTTGCCAGTGTTAGGAGTAGACACTGTGGCAGAGACTTCACCATTGACTGCCAACTGATTCTTAGGGACATAGATAGAGTGTCCCTTTGACTTGGCAGTGATAATAGAGGCTGGAATGGGCTTGCCACCCTTAGCCCGCTGCATTTCTTCATAGGCGAGTTGATCGAATTTGATCGTCATCACCTTCTTCGTCGAGCCGATAGACGAAGTGTCACATTGAGTTGTTACCATCTCAGAAGAGGAGATGGTTTTCTCCAGCAGAGTCGCCAATTTGTTTTCCATAAAGAAATTCTCTTTATTTGTTGTGTATCTGGGAAAATTACAACTGTAGGAATCCGATCTAGAAGACGATCGCTTTATCCCTTGGACTATGCGAAGAAGAAAAGCTCTCAAAATTTTGACAGTAGATATCAATGTATCTGTACAATGAATAAATAAAAAAAAGAACTCTATTTATAGAGTCAAAACAGTAACTGAAAAGATAACTACCTCACCGTTAGTGCATTTGAAAAGTCACGCAGACTCTAAATACACGCAGGGTTAGTGAGTAGTTACTGGACATGGCCCGTAACTGTTGGACACATGGCATTAGTGCATGAGTCGTGTGCAAGTTACTGGGCACGCGAGAGAGAGATCGGTGGCATGGCTGCCACGTACTCCAGTTGAAATAAAATCCACGCTGTCTTGCTGAAGGCAAAAAATCCACGCAGTTTCGTTGACGCAGACTCGTTGAAGGCGAAATCCACGCAAGCTTTGAAGAAGAATACTTCAGAATTCACACAGGCTTTGAGAAGAATAACTCAAAAATCCACGCAAACTTGAGAAAGGAGAATGTTCAGAATCCACGTAAACCGCCAGCTGTCTTGATTTGGCACGCGTCGTCTGACACAAAATCTCTGACATTGATTATATTGTCAGCCGTATTAAATGAAGATAAGACCCAAAGTCACGCCAACTTGGTGAAGAGTGAGTCTTGCTAAGGAAGATTTCGAAAATCACGCAAAAGACGGCGATGATCTCTCGAATTCTGTGCATACGTGGCATACGAGGAGACATTTCTCGACTGTTGTGTTGTCAGTCATTATGATTCTGACGTATGGCTGAGCTATCTCTGCGTGACTTCTAAAGGAGATGGCCAGGCAGAACTTAGCGTATCTTTTGTGCTGCTTCTTGGATCACTCTGTGTGACTTGTTCTGATCAACTCAGCGTGACTTCATTTTTGAGGCCTACACCAGCTTCTGGAAATTCATGTCATTTCCAGCAACTTGGCGACGAATAAGTCGTCGCTTTGCTGTCGAAAGATATCGACCGAATAGCGACGGATTAACCGCCGACCTTGTTCTGGAAATTCTTGTTATTTCCATAACACGGGCGACGGATAGGTCGTCGCTATTCCGTCGAACAATATATCATGTCGACGGATAGTCCGTCGACCATCCATCGCTACCTGGGAAAAAATTTCAAATATCCAGTTAGCGACGGAATAACCGTCGAAAAGTAGTCGGCAACTTTTGATGATCGTCGCAAAACGGTCACAAGTCCGTCGCTAACTGAGAATATTTTGAAAAAAAAATTACAGCTTTTTAGCTGTTCGCAAAAATTTGCATAAACCAAACCAATATATAATGCACACCAATTACCCAACAATCACATAGACCAAATATATTATGCACACCAATTATCCAAGAATCACATAGACCAAATATGCACATACGAATTTAATGCACACCAATTATCCAAGAATCATATACACCAAACCAAATTAATATAAAATAGACATCAATTATCCGGAAGAGTAACCTAATATCCATCGTTATAATCCGATCATTGCACAAATATTCCAAATTTTTCACAAATATTCCAAAGCACATAGGAAAGAGTTGGCCAGTTACAGTAACCTAATATCCAATCCTGACGACCGATCATAGCACAAATATTCTAAAATTTTCACAAATATTCCAAAACACATAGGAAAATCGACTTTGGCCTCAACAAAGACCACAAGTCAGACGATGAATCCTCACAGCCAGGGATGATAGTTGCGTTGAGGTATGTACCATTCTATCAGCCACTTTGCATACGAAGGCTCAATCTGGTTGAGGAGGTTGATCCGCTAGTACATCCATGTACGAACAACGAAGTAACGATCCATTTCAATTTGGATGTGAAAATCTGTATCGTAAGACAAACTAAACATAATCAGTTCTATTTCACATGCTTAATTGCCAAGTATGGGAACGAATGGCTCAGAACACAACCCAAAATTCATTCTAGCATACATTAGTATGAATCATCTACGTTCTGTACATATAGTGTAGTATATGTTCTTATCGAATCTAGTATCTGAAGGATGTAACAGAATCAAGATGAACTCACATAATGTTTACAGTCTTGGTCTCAACTGTCTTCGATTCTATGATTCCATGTCTTAGGTTAAATAAATCACTAACCTCATCATGGTGAGTCTTGGTGTAGCACTCAAATGTGGGGCACCCGTAAATTCGCCGAGGTTTTAAATCATCGACATTGAGTTTTAAACCCTCACGTAGCCTTTCTGCTTCACTTTTAGGGTCGAGCAGCATCTTCTTGTAAGCTTCGGTCTCCAGATACTTAGTGTCAAGATTCTGGACGCTTTCGTAGAGCATGTCAACGCATCCTAGCGTCAATTTTCTTGGCAGAAAATTGACGCTAGGATACGTTGACATGCTCTACGAAAGCGTCCAGAATCTTGACACTAAGTATCTGGAGATCGAAGCTTGCAAGAAGATCCTGCTCGAGCCTAGAAGTGAAGCAGAAAGGCTATATGAGGGTTTAAAACTCAATGTCGATGATTTAAAACCTCGACGAATTTACGGGTGCCCCACATTTGAGTGCTATACCAAGACTCACCGTCTGTATAGTTCAGTTATTGGCGCTCGATGTCCCTGTGGTAAGGCAATAGATGAGGATATTGCGTGGGAGGGGGTTGCAGATAGAGGCAACAAGGATGGCGTGTTCGTGAAAGGAGGGAAAAGATACATAATCACAGACAATTTGCATGTAAGGCCATTCTATTCCATAGAGTCTGCGTTGTCTATTTTCCGAAAGCATGGGATCATAGCATCGAAGACAGTTGAGACCAAGACTGTAAACATTGGCCATGATGAGGTTAGTGATTTATGTAACCTAATGTAGTAATCTTGTAATTTAAAGTTGGAAGAACATGCAAGTAGCCTTATAGTTGCTGCCTCACCAGTCGAATGACTTAATTCCCAAGTATCGGAACGAGTGGCTCAGAACACAACCCAAGATTCATTCTAGCATACATTAGTGAGTTCATCTTGATTCTGTTACGTCCTTCAGATAATATATACGATAAGAACATAGATGATTCACACTAATGTATGCTAGAATGAATCTTGGCTTGTGTTCTGAGCCATCCGTTCTGATCAAACATCTTCCTTCTCCTCTCCTCCACCATGGCTCTGAACCAATATGCTCCTCCCTACTTCCTTTCTTTTTATTTGACTCTCTCAGCCACATATGACATCCAGCTCAAGTGTAGAGTCGGGGAAGAAGAAGTGGGCAGGAAGAGGAGGGGGAAGCAACACAGCCGGAGGCATGACCCGAAGGAAGTACATAGGTTTTCTTCATAGTTCTCCTATGCACACCCTCCGGGTCATGCCGCCGACTGTGCTGCTTCCTCCTCCTCTTCCTGCCCACTTCTTCTCCCCCGACTCTATACTTGAGCTGGATGTCATATGTGGCTGAGAGATTCAAATAAAAAGAAGGGAAGTAGGGAGGAGCAGATTGGTTCAAAGCCATGGTGGAGGAGCGGAGAAGGAAGATGCTTAATCAGAACGGATGGCTCAGAACACAAGCCAAGATTCATTCTAGCATACATTACTGTGAATCATCTATGTTCTGTACATATGGTGTAGTATATGTTCTTATCGTATCTAGTATCTGAAGAACGTAATAGAATCAAGATGAACTCACTAATGTAATACTAAGACATCATCTACTACTATATAAGATATAGTGATAGGTTGTCGTATCATCATTGTCGAGGAATGAGGGTCGAAGGACAGGCAACTTTATCTACGGCTACATAGTTTCTGCCTCGCCAGTCGAATGGCTGCAGGGACTATGTCCTGATCACCATGTCGTACCGTAGATTAATGCAAATGGAGCTGGAAATATCCGTCGCTAACCGGTAACTGAGAATTTTTTTGAAAAAAAAATTACAGCACTTTCCATGTTCACAAAAATATGCATAAACCAAACCAATATATAATGCACACCAATTATCCAAGAATCACATAGACCAAATATGCACATACGAATTTAATGCACGCCAATTATCCAAGAATCATATAAACCAAACCAAATTAATATAAAATAGACATCAATTATCCTGAAGAGTAACCTAATATCCGTCGTTATAATTCGATTTATCTTCAAGTGTGAGAACGGATGGCTCAGAACACAAGCCAAGATTCATTCTAACATACATTAGTGTGAATCATCTATGTTCTGTACATATGGTGTAGTATATGTTCTTATCGTATCTAGTATCTGAAGAACGTAACAGAATCAAGATGAACTCACATAATGTAATACTAAGACATCATCTACTACTATATAAGATATAGTGATAGGTTGTCGTATCATCATTGCCGAGGGATAAGGGTCGGAAGATAGTCAACTTTGTCTACGGCTACATAGTTTCTGCCTCGCCAGTCGAATGGCTGCAGGGACTATGTCCTGATCACCATGTCGTACCGTAGATTAATACAAATGGAGCTGGAGCTAAAATACAGAAACCAAAATACAGAATCAAATCCCTGGGACGGATGGCTCAGAACACAACCAACCGGAGAGGATACTCTGAGAGATCCATCTGAGTAGGACGTATACTCTGAGAGATCACCTTTACAAGAATGATATCAGTAGTGGGATTGAGTGCTGGAGGGGATATTATCAGAGTATACGTCCTACTCAGATGGGTCTCTCACCGTTACTATTTTTTCTGACAGCATGGTGGATGTGCTCCGTCAACAGAATCTGGCTCCGAGCCAAAACTTTGCCCCAGAGCTCAAGTGGACATCCTTCGTGTAGAGCTCGAGTGAGAGGTTCCTGACAGCATGGTGGTCTCCTTTGTCAAAGTATCCGTGCTCGTCCCACAACCAATGTGGGATGAGCACGGATACTTTGACAAATGAGACCACCATGCTGTCAGGAACCTCTCACTCGAGCTCTACACGAAGGATGTCTACTTGAGCTCCGGGACAAAGTTTTGGCTCGGAGCAAGAATCTGTTGACGGAGCACATCTACTATGCTGTCAGAAAAAATTAGTAACGGTGGGAGACCCATCTGAGTAGGACGTATACTCTGATAATATCTCCTCCAGCACTCAATCCTACTACTGATATCATTCTTGTAATTGTGATCTATCAGAGTATACGTCATACACTACAAAAAAAATGCACATTGATAGCATAACGTAATAGCACGTTTTGCTGAACTGCTATAAAAAATAAGTTTGATATTTTGGTTACTTTATAATAGCATTTGATAAACGCTAAGATAGAGTTTCATTAAGCGGGAATCTAAAAACACTTATACCGCCAAACACTTGACCAAAAAACTCTAAAACTCACCACACTTACGTTAGGTTTATTTCATTTCCTCTTTTATTTTAGGTTTCTTTTATTTCCTCTTTCAGTTTCCCTCTTTTTCCAAAAACCCTAAAACTCACCACACTTACGAATTCGCCGTGAAGGTCGCTGACACCGCCGATTAGAGTCGCCGACGCCGCCGTGAAGGTCGTCGAGACCACTGACACTGTCGTCGGCCCTGTCGAAGGCATATTTTTCTTCCTTCCTTCGATTTTGGTATCATGCATTTGATTTTGTTTAGGGTTTGTAGGTTTTGTAGGTTGATTAGTTTAGGTTTTGTAGGTTGATAAGTTTCAATTGTAGAGTTTTGTATCATGCATTTGATTTTGTTTCGATTTCATAGTTTTGTTTCGATTTCATAGCTTTCAATTTCATAGTTCTCGATTTCATAGCTTTCATGAATGTGATTTTTGTTTCAATTTTGGTATCATGCATTTGATTTTTGTTTCATTTGATTTTTGTTTCAATTTTCATAGTTCTCGATTTCATAGCTTTTATGCATTTGATTTTTAACATGCTAATTAGATCCTGTATATGTTTTCTAATCTCTGATTAGTTGATATTACATATTAGAATAGGTTTTGATGTGAAATGGAATATTTGATTTGAGTTTTGGGTTCAATGTTCGACTGATACATGGTTATTTCCCATTTCCTAACTGTTAATCCTAATTAAATTGATTTCTAATTTTTGTTTCAATTGTCAATGATTCCCACATATTTGTCGTTCATGTTTATTTCATGTTTACTTTCGAATTTGACTTGTTGGGTGTGTTTTCACTTAACTGATTAAGACCTGAGATTTTGGGGGTTTGTTTTGATAAGAGTTGGCTCATAATACTGTTAATTCATGGTGGGACTGTTTTTAACTAAGTTTGAAACTGGTTATTACATTGTTTTGTGTGATGTTAGTTCACTCCTTTATGATGCAACTGCTAATGCTTTCAATATAAATATGTGAGTGTAATGGGCTGTAAACTAATGGTGTGTTTTACTGTTAATCTGAAACTGAGCTCTGTGATATACCTGAGAGGTTTCCCCTCTGATTTCCCTTCACTTAATTCTGAACCCTGTCCTTGCCATTCCTGAAATCACAGTGATGACACACCCTCTACACACATGTCACATTGCAAGGCTTGAGGGTTGGAGAACATGGTGTGTTTTACTGTTAATCTGAAACTGAGCTCTGTGATATACCTGGGAGGTTTCCCTTCTAATTGTTATTTCAATTTCATAGTTCTCGATTTTAGTATTGATTCGAAATTAATTTTTTTCTTTTTTGCATGCATATGTTATTTGCGAAGAATGTTCTATTTTGACATTAAAGTTTTTGGGAATTGATTTAGCTGTAGCCATAGATAAATAGAATGAACAATCTGTTGTCTGATACTTGCGATGCATATTCATTTTGTTGTGTTGTTAAATTCAAATAATTGGATATTATGAAAGTTGGATTTGAGTAAACTGTGGTTTGATACCAATAATATAATATATTAACATAATATTACGTTTTCTTAGTTAGATTTTGGTTTTGATGTGAAAGTTGGATTTGAGTTCTTATGTGAGAGAGTTTCAATCTGTTGTTCTCCAAACCGCTGCATCATCTACCTTCACTATATCTACCCAAACTCTAGCTGCATTAGGCCCCAAGCGAACAAAGTGTACCTTTTGCTCTGGGTCGGTTGAATGCACACGCCCTTCAGCAACATGTTATTAACATGTTATTGTTATTCGAAATTGAATTTCCCATGAGGGACTGATACGCTGTGTTCAGTTCTATTTACCAGTGATTAAATTCCAGTTTTATTGTTTAAATTATGATTTAAAATGCTAATTAGATCCTGTATATGTTTTCTAATCTCTGATTAGTTGATATTACATATTAGAATAGGTTTTGATGTGAAATGGAATATTTGATTTGAGTTTTGGGTTCAATGTTCGACTGATACATGGTTATTTCCCATTTCCTAACTGTTAATCCTAATTAAATTGATTTCTAATTGTTGTTTCAATTGTCAATGATTCCCACATATTTGTTGTTCATGTTTATTTCATGTTTACTTTCGAATTTGACTTGTTGGGTGTGTTTTCACTTAACTGATTAAGACCTGAGATTTGGGGGGTTTGTTTTGATAAGAGTTGGCTCATAATACTGTTAATTCATGGTGGGACTGTTTTTAACTAAGTTTGAAACTGGTTATTACATTGTTTTGTGTGATGTTAGTTCACTCCTTTATAATGCAACTGCTAATGCTTTCAATATAAATCTGTGAGTGTAATGGGCAGTAAACTGATGGTGTGTTTTACTGTTAATCTGAAACTGAGCTCTGTGATATACCTGAGAGGTTTCCCCTCTGATTTCCCTTCACTTAATTCTGAACCCTGTCCTTGCCATTCCTGAAATCACAGTGATGACACACCCTCTACACACATGTCACATTGCAAGGCTTGAGGGTTGGAGAACATGGTGTGTTTTACTGTTAATCTGAAACTGAGCTCTGTGATATACCTGAGAGGTTTTCCCTCTAATTGTTGTTTCAATTTCATAGTTCTCGATTTTAGTATTGATTCGAAATTAATTTTCTTCTTTTTTGCATGTGTATGTTATTTGCGAAGAATGTTCTATTTTGACATTAAAGTTTTTGGGAATTGATTTAGCTGTAGCCATAGATAAATAGAATGAACAATCTGTTGTCTGATACTTGCGATGCATATTCATTTTGTTGTGTTGTTAAATTCAAACAATTGGATATTATGAAAGTTGGATTTGAGTAAACTGTGGTTTGATACCAATAATATAATATATTAAAATAATATTATGTTTTCTTAGTTGGATTTTGGTTTTGATGTGAAAGTTGGATTTGAGTTCTTATGTGAGAGAGTTTCAATCTGAACTCAGTTTTCAGAGTTGATGGTATCATGGGTTGTTTCGATTTCATATTAAAATAATATTATGTTTTCTTAGTTGGATTTTGGTTTTGATGTGAAAGTTGGATTTTGGTTTTGACACTGTCGTCGTCCCTAATTTTGCCCATCCCTGTCGAAGGCATGTTTTTCTTCCTTCCTTCGAGCTTTCGTGAATCTAAATAACAATTGTTTAGGTTTTGTAGGTTGATAAGTTTCAATTGTAGAGTTTTGTATCATGCATTTGATTTTGTTTCGATTTCATAGTTTTGTTTCGATTTCATAGCTTTCAATTTCATAGTTCTCGATTTCATAGCTTTCATGCATTTGATTTTTGTTTCAATTTCATAGTTCTCGATTTAGTATTGATTCGAAATTAATTTTCTTCTTTTTTGCATGCGTATGTTATTTGCGAAGAATGTTCTATTTTGAAATTAAAGTTTTTGGGAATTGATTTAGCTGTAGCCATAGATAAATAGAATGAACAATCTGTTGTCTGATACTTGCGATGCATATTCATTTTGTTGTGTTGTTAAATTCAAACAATTGGATACACCAATACTTATGTTACTGTCTGATTAGAGATGAACTTGTTTGGTTTAGGAAATTCAGATTTTTTTACTATAGCTTAATCTGTTATATGAAACGTGCGATGCATCTGTTCTGTATTTTGGATTCTAGCTTCATTTGTTCTTCACGTTTGCATAACCTTAGACTCATTATGTATTTTTCTTTTGCAAGTACTGCTAAGTGCAATTATGGGAATTTGAAGCTTTTCTTTGGTATCACACGACAGGTTAGTACCATCTTTCTACATTACTTAGGCTGTTAATTGATGTCTTGAATTTTTGTATATTGTTGTTGTTGTTGTTTATTAGGTTTCGTGCTTTTAGTTTTATTGGTTTTAAAAATGGTGAGATATGTTTGATATATTAAACAGATCTGGACTGAGTTTGAATTTTTTTTGCTTGAGTAATTATAAGCGGTTGAGTTATTTGTTAAATGGTCTGAATATTGAATAATTTTGTGTTGTGGAATACTCTATCATTATATCTGATATGGCGCTTATGGTACTAAAGGTTTAGATTAAAGTTATATCATATAATGGTGGACAAGGCATGGGTGCATCTTTGCAGGTAAAACTTGAATTATATAGGTTAGGTTTCAGTAGGGGTTTGGAGACTTTATTTCTTTTTTTTTAACTTAAATTCTGAAATGAAGAGCTGATCCTGGTTATGAGAGAGGTGCTACAAATTTTATGCGAGTTGTGGCTGCGGCTTTGGGAGACGCTGATATGATTGTATGCCCTTGTATTGACTGTCGTAATATAGATCGACACTTAGGTAGAGTTGTAGTTGATCATCTTGTTACTAGGGGAATGGATGAGGCTTATAAGATGCGGTCTGATTGGTACCATCATGGAGAACTGAACTCAGGCGTTGAAGGTGAAAGTAAATTAAGTCATTGGAATGATGAGATTCTTGGTTTATATCAAGCTGCTGAATTTTTGGATGAAGAGTTAGCTAGTAAGGGTCAATTGGGTGAAATTGCAGAGGGTGAGGACAAGAAAGAAGATGAGTTTCTTGCAAAGATTGCAGATGCTGAAACACCATTATATCCAAGTTGTGTAAACCATAGCAAGCTTTCGGCTATTGTATCACTTTTCAGACTTAAGACGCAGAATGGCTGGTCTGACAAGAGCTTCAATGATCTGTTAGAGACATTGCCGGATATGTTGCCAGATGATAATGTGTTGCACACATCACTGTACGAGGTGAAGAAATTTCTGAAATCATTTGATATGGGATATGAGAAGATTCATGCATGTGTCAACGACTGCTGCCTATTCAGAAAGAAGTACAAGAAGCTCGATAATTGTCCAAAATGCAAGGCTTCAAGATGGAAGACTAACATACACACTGGTCAAGTAAAGAAAGGTGTACCACAGAAAGTATTACGGTACTTTCCAATAGTCCCCCGGCTGAAAAGAATGTTTAGGTCTGAGGAAATGGCTAAGAATTTAAGGTGGCATTTTTGTAACAAAAGTAGCGATGGAAAACTTCGGCACCCTGTGGATTCGGTCACATGGGATCAGATGAATGACAAATACCCTTCCTTTGTAGCTGAAGAAAGGAACGTGAGGCTTGGCCTCTCCACAGATGGTTTTAATCCATTCAACATGAAGAATACAAGGTATAGTTGCTGGCCTGTTTTGCTAGTAAACTATAATCTGCCACCTGATTTATGCATGAAGAAGGAGAACATCATGCTAACATTGTTGATTCCTGGTCCACAACAGCCGGGTAATAGTATTGATGTGTACTTAGAACCCCTCATAGAAGATCTCAACCATCTGTGGAACAATGGAGAGTTAGCATATGACGCCTTTAGTAAATCGACTTTATTCTTAAGGCAATGCTGCTTTGGACGATTAGTGATTTTCCTGCGTATGGGAATCTTGCAGGCTGCAAAGTAAAGGGTAAAATGGGTTGTCCTATCTGTGGGAAAAATACAGATAGTATGTGGTTGAAGTTCAGCAGAAAATATGTCTACATGTGTCATAGAAAGGGTCTGCCACCAACGCATAGTTATAGGGGAAAGAAATCTTGGTTTGATGGAAAAGCAGAACAAGGGAGAAAGGGAAGAATTCTATCTGGTAGTGAAATTTCTCAAAACCTAAAAAATTTCAAAAACGACTTTGGAAATTTTAAACAATCTGCAAGTAAGAGAAAAAGGACAGATTGTTCTGGGTTAGGCTCTGATAGTGAGGATTTATCCAGCGAATCAGAGGAGGAAGAAGAGGAAAAAGAAAACGTAGATGAAGAAGAGTTATCAAGATGGAAGAAAAGGTCCATCTTTTTCAAGCTACCTTATTGGGAGGTATGTTATTCTGTCATTTGTTTCTTTTAGTTTTTTTTTCAGATTCCATCAATTAAGCGTTGTTTAACTTTGTTTTATTTATTGTATATGTGTTGGTTAGGAACTACCAGTTAGGCATAACTTAGATGTAATGCATGTGGAGAGAAATGTTGCTGCAAGTATTGTATCTACATTGTTGCATTGTGGGAAATCGAAGGATGGCCTTCAAGCTCGTAAAGATCTGGAAGATCTTGGTATTAGGAAAGATTTGCACCCTAACACCCAAGGAAAAAGAACATACCTTCCCGCGGCACCTTGGAATTTGTCCAAGGCAGAGAAGAAAATCTTCTGTAGGCGTCTATTTGACTTTAAGGGACCTGATGGGTATTGTTCTAACATATCCAGAGGCGTATCATTAGATGACTGTAAGGTCACAGGTTTGAAATCACACGATTATCACGTGTTAATGCAGCAACTTCTTCCAATAGCACTTAGAGGTTTACTACCTAAAGGTCCTAGGGTAGCAATTGTTCGCTTATGTGCATTCTTCAACCACTTGTGTCAGCGAGTTATTGACCGAGAGCAGATTTTGGTTATGGAAGCTGAGATTGTTGAAACTCTCTACATGTTTGAAAGATTTTTTCCTCCAAGTTTCTTTGATATCATGGTGCATTTGACGGTACATCTAGGAAGGGAAGCTCGTCTTAGTGGACCAGTCCATTTTAGATGGATGTATCCATTTGAGAGGTAATACTTGTATTTTATATGATTTTTACAAAAATTTTGCATTTGACAGTTTTGTTGATCTTTCAGTTTTCACAATTGTCAGGTATATGAAAGTTCTAAAAGATTTTGTGAGAAATCCTGCAAGACCAGAAGGTTGTATTGCTGGGTCTTATCTTGCTGAAGAGTGCATCCAGTTTTGTAGTGAATTTTTGAAGAAGACAACAAATGTTCAAGAAAAACAAGATAGAAACACTGAGTATGATAACAACTCAATCCTAGAGGGTCGGCCAATATCCGCAGGCATTTCAATTACTCTTACTGAAGTAGAGAAGAGAATAGCCCATCTTGCTGTCATCCAAAACATGGCTGTCGTCGACCCTTATGTAGAGTAAGTTCCACAGTTTTCTAGTTGATTACTCATTTCTTTTAATGATCAACAAACTGATACCTTTTTATTTTAAAATCTTGTACAAGTGAGCATCTACAGTTTCTGCAAGACTCAAATGGAAGATGTAGACGTGATGCATCTACGTTATGGAGTATGCATACTCAGAATTTTGCAAATTGGCTAAAAGAAAAGGCTAGTTTTATCTTCTCTGTTTTTTATGTTATAATGGTATGTATATGTCTATTGGTGTCTGACTTGTTGTTTTTATTTGTTAGATACCTCTTGATTCAAAAGAACATGGAGAAACACTTAAGTGGTTGGCATATGGTCCACGTACTTCTGCACGGTCGTATTCAGGTTATATAGTGAATGGTCAACGGTTTCACACAAGATCAGTAGATAGAAAAAGTCAGAATAGTGGGGTTTTGTATGAGGCTACTGCAATCTGCAGATCTAATGCGAAAGACACTTCACAAGTGGTTGATTTGGTGTCATACTACGGCAGAGTAACTGACATTATCTTGTTGGATTATAATGTTTTTTACGTTCCTCTATTCCGGTGTCAATGGGCAATAATGGGTAATGGAGTGAAGATAGAAGATGGTTTCACACTTGTCAACCTAAATCATAGTCAAGTCTCTTTTTTAAGGGATCCTTATATCTTAGCCTCTCAAACAAAGCAAGTGTTTTATTCAAGGAAAGACGAATCATCAAGTTGGTATGTTGTTATGAGAGGTCCGGCAAGAAGATACAGTAAGGAAGATTTTCAAGAAGGAAATGCTGACATTGGGCCACTGCCATCAAATGTTGACATGGATGTTGACATGGATGATACTAAAAATGCCCGAACTGATTGTGAAGGCATATATGTGTGAAATTTAGGTTTCGATTATTTTCAGTTTCTTCCTTGTTTGTTTGTTGTGTCTGATGTGTGATTGGTCATTGTGTGCTTACTTGATGTTTTCTTGTTTTGCTTCCATAAATGTGAATTAACTCGTTTCTGTCATTTGTTTCAGGTGAATTAAAATGGGAGGTGGAAAGAAGAAGCAAGGAAGAGACCCGCAACCTTTGGCTGAGGAAGAGACTGAAGCTGAGAATGTAAGGACATCTACAGCTGAAGATGGTGAAAAAGGTGTAGATAAAGAAGAGCCTAAAGGTGAGTTTGAGTTATCTGAAGAGCATGAACATGAGGTTGAACCTAAGCGTAAGAGACAGCGAGGACCGACAAGGATGAAAGACATCGCCAAGGACCCAAATACCAGAGTGCGAGTTGACTTCACTTTCATGGGAGAACCTTATGGTCCTGGGTCAGTTAAGTTGTCTTCATACTTAGGTCCACTGGTACGGGAACACGTTCCTGTTACACTTGAAAGTTGGAAAAAACTCGGTGAAGAAGTCAAGACACTTCTTTGGAAATCTGTTCAGGTTACATCTTTAAACTGACTTAGAAAGTGCCATAATC
Organism: Iris pallida; assembly: GCA_029216955.1. Lineage (NCBI taxonomy): Eukaryota > Viridiplantae > Streptophyta > Magnoliopsida > Asparagales > Iridaceae > Iris > Iris pallida. Next base: position 22,681,460 of record JANAVB010034619.1, read on the forward strand.
AGATTATTTCTGTAATTTACTGTTTTGTTTTGCATATGAGTTCAGGCAAGATTTGAATTAGATAAAGATTACCAAAAGAGTGCAGTGCTTAAGCAGATGGGATGTTTGTGGAGGTCATCTAAATCGTGCCTAGTTTCCCAGATTAATGAAGCAAAGAACAACCAAAAGAGGATGTATCTGAGACCTAAGAATGTTTCTCCAATTGATTGGCGTAAATTTGTGAAGCTCAAAACAAGCCAAACATTTAAGGTATTCATTTGGAATTAATTGGTAAGTGTTTTAGTAGATAGAAGATTACATAGTAACATTCATCTATTAGGCTCTGAGTGATAGCTATAAGGAAAGAAGGCGCAAACAGATTCCGCACACTTGTAGTCGTAAAGGAATGGTTAGACTAACAGAAGAGATGGTAAGCCTAAAGTTATGTTCTTTTATTATGATCAGCATATTCAAAGTCCTTTTTATACACCTCTTATATTTTCTCTCCTCAGAAAATTGGTAGTGAAAACCCAGCTGAAGTGACAAGGCTAAGGGTTTGGGTCAAGTCGCGTACCAAAAAAGATGGTACACCAGTGAATACAAATGCGGCTGAGAAAATTATAAGTTCTTAATTGGACTTGAAATGATTTTGATTTGAGTTTTTAAGATGTCATGTTCTGTTACATTTTAGCCTTTGGAATCTGTATTTTATGATTTGTAGAAAAAGGCAGCTGAGATGGTTAGTAGTGATGGTCCATCTTCTGCAACGAATGAAGGAGGAGATACACTTAGCCAACTTCTAGGACCCGACAATCCTGGTCGAATGAGGGCAATGGGTAGGAACATGAGTAAGACCAAATTAGCTTGTTTCCAAGTGAAGCACAAGTGTATGACTGAAATGGAAGAGAAACAAGTTCATCTCCAACAAAAAGTCAATGAGTTACAAGCTGAAATTGCCAAAATGAAAAACCAGGTAAGACAATTCTCAATAAATACGTTGAGCCACTGAATTGATATATAATTTTGACATTTGTCCTTGTTTAAAACAGAGACAAGAACCTGAAGTTGGTGAAAACTCGGCTGCAAGAGTAAGGCTTTCATATCATATCAATGCTTTCGTTCTTACTTTACGATCTGATAATTTATATTCTAAACATTTTCTAGAGTGTGAACAAAAGATCACAACCTAAGTATGTCTTGATTGATTGGGGTGGTACTGATGCAAACGTTACTGAGGGGCGTATTATTTCTTCTGATCCGGAAGACTTGGTGAATGAGAGTCGCTTAGGCCCTATGGATGTTAAAGTCTTGGTTGAAACTGCTACTGTACCAGAAGCATTCCTTTGGAGACCTGCGACTAACATGTTCACAATTGAGGAAGCTGTTGGACAGATGATTGCATGGCCTGCCTCTAAGTGTGTTAACCTAGAACAAGAGCTCCAACAAGAAGACATTACACCACTGGTAAGGTTTATTTGTCAGACTAATAGCAAACTGAATTGGTCATTGATGAGTAGGATTATGTGATTGTTACCTGAATGTGTTTGACAGGGCCCAAGGACAAATTCTGCAAACAAGTGCAAACTATTGGATTTGTCTGCAGATGATTTGGTTGTTGCTGAAGGACGTTGGCAAACACAAGAACCAAAAGCATTGGTTAATGGGCTTCCACTCGGACCAAAGGCAGTTAAAGTATTTGTGGATGTCATACATTAACCTGAAACATTCATATGGAGGCCTACGATGGACAAGACATATCTTGAGGACTGTTTAATGTCTTTCGTGGCATGGCCTGCCATCAAAGTTGTATTTGAGAACACAACAGATGCAACAGGTCAGAAATCTTCTCTTCAGAATCCTGCATCATCTGATAAAACATCAGGAGGAAAATCAGCATCAACAGGTCAAAAATCTGCTGGAACAAGTTCTATATCTCATATAGAGACATCTCGAGCAACAGGTACAAAATCTGCAGCAACTTTTCCAAAACCTCCTACTGAGAAGGTTCCGACAACAGGTCCAAAATCTCCTGTAAGGAAATCTCAACTAGCCTCACAATCCCCTATCCGAAGATCTCCGGTAAATTTTTGTAAATATGATCTGAAGTTGGTTCTGCTTATTACTGTGTGTATTAATTGGTTTATGTTAACTGGCAGCGTAAACATGGAGCTGAAGTTATCAAGGAAAATTAAAAGTGCAAGTTGATGGACATTAGCGGAAGGAAGCGGGTTGTTGCTGAAGGGCGTGTGCATTCAACCGACCCAGAGCAAAAGGTACACTTTGTTCGCTTGGGGCCTAATGCAGCTAGAGTTTGGGTAGATATAGTGAAGGTAGATGATGCAGCGGTTTGGAGAACAACAGATGAGATCGAGTTTATGGGAGATGCACTTGGTTCGTCTATCGCATGGCCAATGGATAAATTGGTCATCTTTTGATTTTAAGAAACTTGGTAAGTGTTTTAATTAGTGTAATGCTTGTGTTTTGGTTTTCAATCTGATGTTTCATTGCTTAACTGATGTAAGACCTTGTTGCTTTTTTTGCAGGGGAATGAACAAACTTTGGTCCGAGTTGCAGTTTAAATTAGATTTAGACTAGCTAGGCTTATGAACTTATGACTTGTCTTATGTATTTTGGATTCAAACCTATGTTATGTATGTTGAATGAAAATGTTGAATGAAACTCTAGACTTGTGTTATGTATGTTGAATGAAACTCTAGACTTGTGTTATGTATGTTGGATTGGTTTTAGACTTGTGTTATGAATGATCTTATTTGTGTAAAACAGGTTCTTATTTATATCATGTGAAACAGGTTCTCTAATATTACAATAGATACGTAAAACAGGTTCTTATTGAATGAAAATACGTTTAATAGCAAAAAAAAATGTTATAATCATATATTATAGCACGAAACGTTAGCCGTGAAATAATTAATTAACGCTATAACAAAATATTTTAAAACAATAAAAAATTGCTATTGTAGAACGTCCTATCATAGCACAAAATATGAATTGTCATCAAGTTTTTAACATAAAACGGATGTGCCATAATAAAGAAATTTAAGGCATTCAGATATTGCTATTGTATCTGAACCTGTCGTAGCATTTTAGAAAAATGCTATCGTATGGGTGGAACCTAAGATAGCTGCCGATGACATAGCATTTATGAAAACGCTATGTAATACGTACGATAGCAGATTTTTTACGCTAAAAATGTACATATTTCTTGTAGTGATACTGAGATGGATCTAGTATTCTCTCTTGTTGGTTGTCGTATCATCATTGCCGAGGGATGAGGGTGGGAGGACAGTACAAATAGTCTAATACAAAAACAACTCAATATGTAGTCCAATACAAATAGTCTAATACAAAAACAACCCAATACAAATAGTCCAATACAAATAAGTACTAATAGCTAATGAGAACCACGCTGCTCACGCAAACGCTCAGTGATACGTTCACGCAACCACCTCGAAAAAGCGAGATTTTTGGCACGAGGAGAGTTGTCGTCCATTGCAAGGATTGCATGAAGAGTCCTCTCGGTCTCACTAGCTACCGGTGCTGGATGAATAGAACTCCCGGACTCACTAGCAACCGGTGCCACTTCCTCCTTAACTGTAGGAGGAGCCACCTCAGCATTCACTGTTTTCCTCAAACGACGTACCGCTCCTCGGGTCATGGGTGCCATCTGGTAAGATCGATAGTCACAAATAATATATTTGTAACAAAAACAAGCTAACTAAAGGAACCATCATGTAATTTGAGTACATTTTTGAAAGCCGATAAAGTATAAAAAATTTGATTTTTTGCCAAGTGTGAGAACGGATGGCTCAGAAGACAACCCAAGATTCATTCAAGCATACATTAGTGTGAATCATCTATGTTCTGTACATATGGTGTAGTATATGTTCTTATCGTATCTAGTATCTGAAGGACGTACGTAACAGAATCAAGATGAACTCACATAATGTAATACTAAGACATCATCTACTACTATATAAGATATAGTGATAGGTTGTCGTATCATCATTGCCGAGGGATGAGGGTCGGAAGACAGTCAACTTTATCTACGGCTACATAGTTTCTGCCTCGCCAGTCGAATGGTTGCAGGTACTATGTCCTGATCACCATGTCGTACCGTAGATCAAATGGAGCTGGAACTGGAGCCAAAATACAGTACTACTTTACCATGTCGTACCATTTTACTCTCTCTCTCTTCTCCTCCCCCCTCCGGCGCACTCACTCTCTCCGGCGCTCTCACACTACTAATTCCTATGTGTTTTAAGTGTGAGAACGGATGGCTCAGAACACAACCCATGATTCATTCTAGCATACATTAGTGTGAATCATCTATATTCTGTATACATATCGTGTAGTATATGTTAACCTTATCGTATCTAGTATCTGAAGGACGTACGTAACAGAATCAAGATGAACTCACTAATGTAATACTAAGACATCATCTACTACTATATAAGATATAGTGATAGGTTATCGTATCATCATTGCCGAGAGATGAGGGTCGGAGGACAGGCAACTTTATCTACGGTAACATAGTTTCTGCCCCGCCAGTCGAATGGCTGCAGGAAATATCCGTCACCATGTCGTACCGTAGATTAATGCAATTAATGGAGCTGGAAATATCCGTCGCTAACCGGTAACTAGTCCGTCGCTAACTGAGATTGTCACATACACATATGTATATCACAGCTAGATGTATAGATATATACATCTATACAGAAGCACACAACTGATAGAACTTGTCCTGTCCTTGAGACAGTGAACATATACACCATGAATCCAAACCCCATATATATTCACATTTACTAATCCAAACACCACCAAACTAATGGAACACCCAATATGGATAACACATTATTTAGCCAATATATAAACTCAGATGAATTTGAGAAGCAAAGCCACCCGCCGCCCCCGACCAAAGCCCGCCGCCCCAAGCCCGCCGCCCAGTAGTTCGGTTGCATATATATATGAAGAGTGCTTATGGGTGTGCGGCGGTTGCAAATAGCCCCGATGCACCCGCCCCAAGACAGCCGCCCAGCCCCCGACGCCGCCGCCCCAAGCCCACCGCCCAGCCCCCGACCCAAGCCAGCCGCCCAGCCCCCGACGCCCCAACCCCAAGCCCGCCTCCCAGACCCCGACGCCCCCGCCCCAAGCCCACCGCCCAGACCCCGACCCAAGCAAGCCGCCCAGCCCCCGGCACCCCAACCCCAAGCCCGCCTTCCAGACCCCGACGCCCCCGCCCCAAGCCCACCGCCTAGACCCCGACCCAAGCCAGCCGTCCAGCCCCCGACGCCCCAGCCCCAAGCCCGCCGCCCAGCCCCCGACGCCCCCGCCCCAAGCCCACCGCCCAACCCCGACCCAAGCCAGCCGCCAAGCCACGGACGGCCCAGCCCCAAGCGCGCCGCCCAGCCCCTATACGACACCGAGAGAGAGAGAGAGAGAGAGAGAGAGAGAGAGATCGAGAGAGAGAGGGGGGTTACCTTCGGGAGAGAGAGAGGAGAGGACGCCGACGACGACACCGACGCCGATCACCGAAGCCGACACCGGCAAGAGAGAGAGAGAGAGAGTGAGTGAATTTGGGGGGAATACGAAAAGTTCCCCCCGCCGTTCCATTTAAAGTCTGGAACATTTATATAGCGACGGACGAGCGACTGGTAAAAGACCGTCGCCCAGCCGTCGCCTATTTTGGTAAGTGCCGACTGAATATCCGTCGCTAAGTCGTCGCAAATATGTCCCGCCAATTTCCTACACAATTCCCGCCAAAATAATCGACTGTGTAGCGACGACGGTAAATCCGTCGCTATAACACCGACAGTCTAGCGACGGATATGCGACCTTTCCTCCCCCTAAAATAAAAATAAAAATGGCAAAGGCTTGTAGTCGAAAATCAGTCGCTGAGCGGCCACGAAACCGTCGCTAATACCGACGAAAAAAGTCCGTCGCTATAAAACCGTCGCTAAATGAGTGTATTTTGGTAGTGGAATCAATGGAGGAGGTCAAGCATGTGGATGAGATTCTAGACTCTAATCCTATCTGCAGGCTTACATCGGTACAGTAACGTAATCGAAGTGATGAACTTGACTTGCATGGGCCACCACAAAAATATGTAACGTCCTAGTCCCAAAATACTTAGGACGAAGTACGTAGACATGCCAGCTATGTATATACGAAGTATACTCCAATGTATGGAACCTCCGTATGTATACATAAGTTGTAAAATACAGTAAACCATGATAACTAAATCTCATCCACCAAATAAAAGAATAATAATATAAATCAACTTTAAAATTTATTATTTATACATGTAGTTGGGCGGAGATAAATCCACTACAAACTATTTTAAAAGAGAGAAATATACAAAAAAATGATAGATGAAAATGACATGACGAACCATGGGCAATCATCTTCGAAGGACTGGAGAAGATCACGGCCTTGGCTAGAACACCTGCGAAAAGTCACAAAGCACACACCTGGAGAGATAACCAGGTCCTCAGAGGGACGTAACAAGATACATAAAGAACATGCCACATAACTGAATATATATAATATGTCATAAATCACTAGTAAAGTAAAATAGTCCCAATCGTAACAAGATCCAATACCTCATCACCAGAACAGTGGACTACCCCTACAACAAAACAAGGACAAGGGATAGAAAATTATTCCGTGATGCGACATTGTCCCAAGCTACTAATGGAATGGGGGTGGCATGACATTGACTAGGGCTACCTAACCATCTAAAGTGTTTATGCAGTTGAGAACAAACCTTTCGTCGTATGAGCCCTGGCTATAAATAGGATCTGGTATAGTCCCCGCTTGGGCACCAGTGACCTAAGCGCATGGCGTTCAAAAATGACAGTGGCCAACATAAGAGGATCGTCTTACCCCAAGCGCATAACGTTCAAGAACGTCAGTGGCCAACATGAGGGGGTAAGCATACCCGTATCTCCAAAGGAGCTTCCGGGTTACAAGGTTATGTGTAATAGAAGCCCATACGACAAGAAAATGTTCTTTCCACCCGATGCACCTATTGAAGTCACATTCGCGATCATGTACCTCTACTAACTGCTAAGTCTCCTAACATGCCTCTATTAGCAGTTAGACCTAATGCATGCGTACGGGTGATCAGCCAACATACGAGTACCTCTATATGCTACTCATCTTACACATAATTTATGGTACAACTGTGTCAAGGTTTATGATATACACTACAAATGGTAGTTCCTTAACTCTAGGTCCATATGCAATCAAAGGATAATAAGTAAAGTAAAGCTAACATCACTGAGCAGACAATAAATCAGGAACTGTAATAATGGTACAGCTACAAGAACTGGAAATAAGTAAACAGTGATATGCAATAACAAAAATGCAGACTAAATATAAGCAGTAAATATGGCAAGGTATCTTGCCTGAGGTTGTGTGCAAAAGACCGACGTCAAATAGCTCGAACCGTCAGAATAGCGAAACGATGAAAGCCAAATCCCGCATACATCCTCGGATGCTGAAATAAACACCACAAACGTGTTCTGAATATAAGATATGTCTAGGAAACGCCCATCTAAAAGTCTAATTCTGGAACAGGGGTAAAATCGTAATTTTGGGTCAAAACGATGTCCGCTGTTAGACCTATTTTATACCAAAATGCGTGCCAGAACCTACGGTCTCTAAAGTCATCAAACTATATGTCTACGGGTCCGGTTTGATGAGACGAATCCAATGGTATGTCCAATTTTGGATTCCGATGAGCCGTGCACAAAATCGTCCGTTGGATCGGGTCACGGGCTCGCCAAATAGGCGTTCCGGTCAACCTTCTCAAAATTGGACCAAACTTGGCATACATTACCAGAAAAATGATACGGTCCTGCTAGCGCAAGTTTCGTTTCGATTCGACAAACGTGCACAAAGTAATTGGGGAATTTGCAAAAAGGCCGATATGATGAATTTCGATGGATACGCGTCAAATTCGTCACACACACGCAACCAATTTGAATTCCGTCAAAGTCCACATGTCCGCGAAGTCGATACGTACCTTTCGATGCTTTCGGTTCGTGGCCATATCACCCGATTTGTCAGGGCGCACGTCGTATCGGGAATTTTTCCTAAATTTAATGTTTCTAAAAACTGTTTTTCACAAACTTTGGGTTCAAAAATTTTTACATACAGTGAGTAAAAAAATTAAACTAAAAGAAAGGATTTGAAGTGCTATATGTGGTCTAAAATACCATTTAGGAAGTTTTCAAAAATTACTAATAGGTTGATCAAAATTCATTTCCAAACATGGGGGTTTCAACTGTTTCCAACTGACAGAAAAAGTTTGTTTTTCGAGTTTTCGAGTCAAATTTTTGACTCTATGGGTTGATACCTCCCGGTACCAGTAGGTGGGTTGGCTAGACGGTCAGGTAGGATATACATAGCAACTTACGAAATCGTAAAACAATAAAAGTCGTCGAAGAAATCGACCGGAGAAGGAGTGTACCTCGCGGTGGGTCGAAACATAGCACTCCTCTGTTCACAGGGGGTTTTCGCGGCGACCGTGGCATTCTGGCATTCGAGATGGTCTTTATGGATGCGCAAGGGCTCAGTCTGGTTGCTGGGTTCGATGCCCTAGTTGGGAATTGAGGGAATTTCTTCGAAATCGATATGGTATTGCATGGAAGGGTTACGGCAGCTCAGGTTTTTTTTTCATACTCGAATATATGAATTCAATTAGATTTCGATCTATTTCAAGCTGGATGTAATCTAGGGTTGGGTTTAGATATAAGAGAATCTAGTAGGGGTTGGGTAGGAAAAGATTTGGAGCAAATTGATTTAGATTTGGATGAGTTCAAGTGATTCAAATTTTCAAAAAAACTAACTTCTGTGCTCGGGTTCGTGACCGCTGGGGGGTAGGAAAAATGACCAGTGGCGTGCACTATTCATCTACTGGTTGTTTTTTTAATAACTATTTATATATATCCTGGTTTATATATGGTAATATATGAATCTATTTAATAACAATTATTGCTTAAAATTGATTCTAAAATCTAGAATAATATATGGAAATAATATGTGTGTGTGTGTGTGTGTGTGTGTGTGTGTGTGTGTGTGTGTGTGTGCGTGTGTGTGTGTGTGCGTGCGTATATATATGTGTTAAAGTACCCAAATTTATATAATATAGAAAAACATTTTTTTACAACTAAATCTATATGAAGGTATTTATATATATGCTTATAAAAATTAGTTAAAATTTTCTATAAACTCTAAATCAAACTACCTTTTTGGTAATTAAAAATAATAATTAAGTATAATACTTTACTCAATATGGCATTACTCGATATATGGTTCTCGATAATAATTAAAGTACCCAAATTTATATATATGCACACTCGCGCGATAGTAACTTCATGTGATATAATTACGGAGGTATATGGTTCTCGAGTTTTACTTCGACTACGTCCTATGCATCTCGTTTGGCCTCGTACTATTCTTGAAAATATTTCGACAAGCTTTACTGTCTTGCTTGACCCTTACCTTGTCTGAATATTGATATGGATTGCTAGACCCAGTCTTAGGCCTTTGTTACCTTCTATTTAATTGATGACTGAAATAGCCAAACCTTGTTAATAGATTCTGTAGTATAACTATAAATATGTTAATGTGTTATTGTGATGAGTATATTTTTCCTGGGGATTTATTAGGTTAAGCTTATAGGACAGATATGAGTAACTGACTATAGTGGACTTAGAAACCATTAAGAATGATTAGTTTGATAGTATAGATTGATTATAGGGTATCTTAGATGGAGTAATGAGTATTGTATTATTGCGACTACGGATTAAGGATTAGAATCTTGTACTTAGGTTCGAGGGTTGAACATTGTAAGACTTTGATGACCAAGTAATTATTGGTTAGCTACAAGTTATTTACATATGATTTGAGGGTTTATATTCATGAATTGTTGAGTAAAAAGAGGAGAGAAGACTCAATGCCAAGAACATTGTAAGACTTTGTGACTAATAGGATAAAGATAGTTAGGATGGGATAAGGAAACAAACAAATTGCTATTGAGATTGGAATTTTGGTTGATGGCCAAGTATTGCTGATATATATAGTATCTCGAGGATGACCTATATTTTAGAATATACGTAAAGGTTCTTATTGATATGAATATTCTAAAGGGTAAAATGATATAGTTTTTTATGGAATAAGTTTGTTAAACCTGAACCAAAATATCTGTAGAGAGAAACAACATAAATGATCACAAGGGTAGCAGATTAAGTACTGTAGCCATAGCAGTTGCATACCTTAGCTTAACCTATTGGATGATTTTAATTTCGAGGATGAAATTTTTTATAAGGTGGGTAGGATGTAAGCCCCCTGAATTTAGGACTTATTTTTTTCAATTTTCTAAATCAATTATTTGCATTAGATATTATTATTTGTTTATTATTTGATTTAATATCCTTTTTCGTGGCTTTGACTTCTGGAGCGTCAGAGATGTCAATCTCTGGAAACTCTCTTCATCAGTGTGTAGTAGACAAGATTACCTTCATGTTGATATATCATGTCCCATCCAAACTTGTTCTCTTGTACTCTTTTTGCTTCACACAACTTCGGGTCACTTTAGACCATTTGTTCATTAAATAATTATTAACTAATTTTCCCACTTTTATCTTTGATCATCATATGCACGTTACCGTAACTTTTAATTTAGGAGCACAAGACTAGTCATTTTCTTGAAACCAACTTCTCATGTATGACCTACTCGAGACACCCTACACCCATGACCTTCGTGTCCCACTCAGACACACCATCTTGTGCTTCATTTGCTTCGCACAACTTTTGGGTCAATTTAGGCCAATTAATTACCCACCGTAAAATGTGACCTGACTTCCAATATAATTTTGGGACCCGACATCGATCCAACCTAGTCGACCCAAAATATGGACATGGCCCACATGAAGCCTACTACCCACATGACACTTGTGTCCCATTTATTTGAGCCTCCATATGCTACTTATTTACCCATGATCATGAGCACCTAAAATTAAATTATTTATTGCACCATGTATGTTTTGACCCGACCCGGCTCAACCGAATCCAAACCCAAGCTCCATGTTATCCCCTTATGAACACCCACGCCCTAATTCTTCTATAAAATGTTAAATACCTAGTCCACCCATTTTTTAATATTTAATAGACAACCCCCCTTTAATCCTAGCCTTTGACTCAATTCTCTAGAGAATAATCTAATCCCCATTTAATCCTAGCCTTTGACTCAATTCCAACTCATCCCAACCACCCACTCCTACAAGGCACTCACTCCCATACCCTCAAATTCATGGTCGGCCCTAATGCCCTCTTCTTACTTTTGTAAAGAATCATTCTCTCTCTTTTCTAAATAACACAACTCTCTCTCTCTCTCTCTCTTTCTTTTTACTCAGCCAACAACACCACACCCTTTTCCTTCATACATATTAACTTTCTCTCTCCTCCCCAAATACACACACCAATATACTTACCATCCTCACATGGCCGACTCACCATCCTCCCATGGACGAACAACCTCCCCAGCCTCCTTCTCCATTCCTCCTCTTCTCCTCCTCTTCTTCATCATCATCTACCACCACCACTAAACCACTACCACCACCATTAAACCACCTCCTCCACCCTTGCCCGACTGGCCATGGCCACCACCGTCGTCGCCGTGCCGTTGCCGCCTCGCCGCCGCGCCACCGCGAGTGGCCAGCAGCGCAGCAGCAAGCGCCAGCAGCAGCGTGCGCAGTAGCAGCTGTAGTACAGGCTGGGCGTACCCTCCAGCGACACCCCCATGGTGCGCGTTGACTTCCCGACGCACCGCCTGGCCGATTCGTCCGTTTGGCACGGGTTCCCGTCGTGACGCGCGAGTTTTGAATTCAGAATGTGTGCCTCGTCGCAGCAACTTCGTGCATATTTTTTAGGAAATCCGACCGTTGGATCGACGAACTCTTTACTCCGTCACAATCTCGGTATATAGCTCTTCACTCTCCTCAAGTTTCGTCCGTTAATTTTGTCGTTTGATACATCAAAACTGGCCACCAAGTTGACGCTTTAAATTGTGTTCTTTTTGGACAGTTTTGTGGAGCCAACTTCGTCGGTTCGTATCTCCTCCATCGCAGCTCCGTTTGGCATGCCACTAGTTCCCATGCACAGCTGGTATAACCCTCTTTTTGTCCCTTAAATTTCATTTTATTGTGAGCACGTTTGATTGGTTGAATTTGACGCCAAAGTTGGCCGTCCGAATTCGTAATTTCCAACTTCTTAAATTCCATTTTTGAACCCGTGACTCCGGATTCCAATTCTGACACCACCAGTATACTCGTGGCGTCATTCTAGAATGAATTCATATAAAGGTTGTTAGATTTAGAGGATGTGGGCCCTGGCACGTATTTCGGTGCAAAGCGGGCCCCATAGTCCGGGTCAACGGGACTTTTTGACATCGGCTCATCAGAATCCAATTTCGGATATACCGTTAAGTTCATATCATCATTCTGGACTCGTTCACATATAATTTGCTGAGTTTTGAGGACATTGGCTCTGGCACATTTTTTCGTGCAAATCAAAATTTTAATGTCCTGGTCAACGGACCAATTTGAGATCGGGTCAACGGAATCCAATTCTGGATATACCGTTGGGTTCGTATCATCATTCTGGATTCGTGAACATATAATTTGTTAGGTTTGGTGGACTAGTATCTTTGCACAACACGAACACCGTTTTGATCCAAAATTATCTTTTTGCCCCTGTGTCCAAATTGGACTTATGGATAGGCTATCCTAGCTTATTTGACCATTCTGGACACGTTGGTGATATTTATTTCATCATTCGACAATGTTTGTAGACATTTCTCTGTGTATTACCTTCTATTATAATTAATTCTTATTAAGTTCGTATTTCGGAATTAGTACAACGAAACTGAGATCAGTCGATTCCAGTGATCTCACATCGCTGAAATTGACAAGATGATCATGTGGATCACTGCGATAAGATTATTTAACCTTACCATTGATTATCTTATCTCGATTTGTGTGTCGTAGGTTTCGATATACGAATAACGAGGTGCAACGTGATATTTTAATTCTTAGATTAGAGTTAATCCTGTTTGACCAAGATATATGGTATCTTGGTAGGTAATATTAGGAATAGTATGCTTAGGCTAGTTTTGACCTCGGTTGACCAAGTTTGACTGCTTTGACCAAAAGTCAACTATCAGTCAACACTTGGCCTAAAAATGTCTAGAACTTGACCAGAGTTGACCAGTTGACCAAAAGTCAACTGTTAGTCAACATTAGCCTAGTTTGACCCAGAGTTGACCAGTTGACCAAAAGTCAACTGTTAGTCAACATTAGCCTAGTTTGACCTAGAGTTGACCAGTTAATCAAAAGTCAACTGTAAGTTAACCTTTGACCTAGTTTGACTTGGTTTGACTTTCTGTGACCTAGTTTGACCTAGTATGACTCAGTGTGACCTAGTTTGACTTAGTTGGACTAAGATTGACCTAGATTACATAGCTTATACTATATAATCATGCCTAATACTGTTGAACCCTAATTAGCTTATATATATATATATATATATATATATATATATATATATATATATATATATATATATATATATATATATATATATCTCATCTTTAGGTTTGTGACATCACTCTGAGCATCGACCCCATTTAACAGCTCAGGACCGCAGGCGAGTACATTCTCTGATAGTAGTTTCTTGTCTTGATATTTTCTGTATCCGATTCAATTATAGTATTTTACTTGATTTTTTTCACGATGGTGCACGGACTAGTATACGTTGGATCCTGGCATGAGATGTTATTCCTGGACTTTTTTGGTATATTATGACATTGTTCGATCTTGTTTCCTATACTTGTATAGACACTGATTCCTGAGAGGGAGTAGCTACCCTCTTAGGGAATCCTGTATCATGACGTGCTATGTCCGAATCCATATACTATTCGGGGATGGAGAGTTATTATAGGTTATGTGATCAAAGCCACCCTGTCATTATATTCTTGTGCTTGCGTCACCCTCACTGCACGTAGGGTGTAGCAAGATCTTATTCCTTGTGCTTGTTATCTAGGTTGGCCGGCATGACCCTTTCTAGAGATTTTCTTGTGATTACCGGACCAAGTGGATAGCATGTCCGGTTTTCCCAGCCGATCACATAATGCTATAATATCTCAAGGCACATTTTATGTTTATATTATACATCAGATATTCCTGTACTGTTCTACTTTCCTGTACGTTACACCCTGACATGATTTTCAGTTTATATATCATGTTTTACTTACAGTCTTGATATATCATCTTGTATTCCATTATGATTGTCTTTTATAGCATTTGTCAATACTATGAAACTGTTGTTGGAGGTATACTTGCTCATTTTCCTGACAGGATAGCCGTTGATGTTTACAAAGGACATGTTGGCTTATTGTTCTACCTTTTACGGGTATGGCCAGGATAGAGATTTTGATGAGACATTACCCCTGGAGCCCGTAGATGATATAGCACCTATTTAGATTTGCTAGATAGGTTTGTCTGGACTGCGAGCCAGCTAGTATTGAGACTTATATTATATTTGTGTTTGGGACCTTGTGTTATGTTTTCGACTCTCTCTATGTTTGTGACTTTGCTTCTATTTCGTACTTATATTTCCATCATATCATTATGATATTCGTGCCTATCTTCCCTAGATGTCTTGTGATTGAGTTGAGATTATATACCTCCATACGGAGATGACAGGTACATATATATTGTGTGTAGACCTATACAGCGTTCTACCGCCGATTCTGCAGCGTAGGCTGGACGTACCCACGTGCTCGTGCCCCTAATCTGGGTGCAGGTCGTGACAGTATCTCCGACGTAGATCTGTAGGAGTTTTCAATTCGGCACATATAATTACAAAGTCTTTTGTAACATATCCTTGTAATTATATCTTTATGCAGTCTTTTATATAATCATGATGAGTCTGTAGCAGACTCTTGTAGCCATGATCAATAAAAAAGGACTTCTGAGCTTTTCATATGTTTGTGACTTTTGTCTCTGCTGTTAGCATGCTTGACCGCCTGTGCCTCTGCGCCTTGTATATGCTGAGATTTTTTATGCTTCTACAAGACCCCCTTCAAAGTATCCCGAACTTGGGTCAAGCTCGGGTACTTTGAACAGAAGCATGAACACGTGTCTCTTTGTAGGCGAGAAGCCCATCACTTTTGTTGCCAAGCTGACGTCGTGCTTAAGATTCAACATTAAATGCCTCTGTATATGTAACTATGAAGAGTCTGTAATAGGTCTTTGTAGCCACATGCTTCTGTATAAGGACTTTTCTGTCTCTTTATTTAACGAGCCCAGGTGAAAGGTTTCATGGCCCTTGATGACCATGACAAGGGGTCATCATGGAAGACATGCCTAACCAGAGGTAATATGAACGTGGCAGGCATAATCTTTGATAGGATATAGAATAACAATTCATAGGTAGTATGAACGTGAACTGTTTTCTAGATAGCCATGATAATCATGGGATCAATCAAGAAGAGGGCGAATACTCAGAGGTAATATGGATATGGTAGCCACAATTTTGGGTGTAGAGGAGCAATCCAGAGGTAATATGGACGTGAAGTGCTTCATCTACTTCAGGAAAAAATATAAAAGAGAGGAATCCCCTTACCAGAACCCATAGGCACCCTTAGGGGATGTGGGAACCTATGCCAATTTTATCTTCAGGCGTAATACTTCTTCAGGAACTTATCGTTGATGGGCATCATTAGCAAGTCGCCATTAGGTTTTGCCAGCCGGTAAGCACTATTAGAGTAGACCGTCTCTATAACGAACGGTCCCTCCCACTTGGGCTTGAACTTTCCTGCCATTTTGTGAGTCATCACCATCGGTCTTTGGACTGCCAAGATAAGGTTGCCCACTTGGAATGTTCTTTCTCGTACCTTTTTTTTAAGGCACCGTAAATACGAGCCCGATAAAGCTCGATTCTTTGCTACGCTAGCAGGCATTTTTTGTCTAGCACCTCTAACTCTTGTAGTCGTTGGTGCTGGTTATCTTCGTCAGTCAGCTGGTTAGTGATGGCTACCCGTAAGGACGGGATTTGGATCTCCAGGGGGAGGACTGTTTCGCTTCCATAGACAAGGAAGAATGGTGTGCTGCCCGTGTGTGTGCAAACGGTCGTACGGTAAATCCATAGACATTCGCCTAACTTTTTTTACAGTCGCGTTTGTTAGAAGAGATGACTTTCTTGAGCAGCTTGACGATAGTTTTGTTGAATGCATCGGCTAGTCCATTCGTCGCAGGGTTGTAAGCCATTGACGCCATATTCTGAATCCGGTTCTTGTCGCAAAACCGATAGAATGCATGGTTTACGAACTGGGGGCCATTGTCGTGGATAATCCTCCTAGGAACTCCGAAGTAGTAGATGACTTGGTGCTTAATAAAGCTAATCATGTTGGACGCTTTTACTTGTCACGACCCGCACCCAGAATTTGGGCATGAGTCGTGGGTACGTCCAGCCTACGCCGCAGTATCGGCGGTAGAACGCTGTCTAGTCATCTCCACAGTTTACAAATACAACCACGCAGTTTATATTCATTTTCACAAAGTAAACAATTCACAGAGAGGCCAAACTAATGAATTCCATAAATAACTTGGAGAGATGGATAATGAATAAACTGAAAACTCCAATATCAAAATGTACCAAGTGTCACAATCTCCAAAGAAGAGTAAAGTACTAGTAGTATCAACTCATGAGTCTCAAATAGGAAATACATCAAAAGTCTCAAACTGAACAAGCTATGAAGATAATAGAATAAAACTACTGAAAGTCATCCGTAGTAGGCAAGTCTGCATAGGCAGCCTCCAACTCGTCCTGTACACCAAAGTCGGGATCTGTAGTGTGCTCATAATATGTAATACAAAAGTCCTCTAACTCATCACCTAAAATGTTGGTTATCCAGTCAGGATTGGAACAAGCACACAAGCTGAAAAACTATCCGCAACATAATAGAATCGACAGTTCATGAATATAACATATGTAAAAGAAACTGAACAGTAATATGATGACATGGTGTATCTAGAATGAGATAAGAGTCGCAGAATGATATGTCAACTGGAAAGAATATGAAAATATAGTGACATATCAAGTGGTAAAATAAGAAAAGACAAGCTATCTAAGTGAATTGAAATATCTGTTTCGACATGTGAACGGCTATGGGGTAAATCAGGCGCACTGCACGTGCCGTGTGCAGCGGCTAGCATTCACGAAAGACACTGGGATAGAATGGGAAGTTCACACGTCTACTAGGATATTTCCCCTCCCAACCAGTACTCATGAACCTAAATAAGTCACGAAAAAGAAGCTAAACAAGAGTATAATAAATGGGGTTCATGACTCTCACTCGTGTGTCCATCGTGTCATCAAACAAAAGAACATATGACCATATACTGCACAAAACCATCAGAATTGGAAGTAGAACAGAAAGTGTACTTGCCTGTCGTCCTGAGCTGCGGACACGGGTCAAGAGCTGAGCTACAGTTCAAGTAACCTGTATTTGTGAATTTCTAATCAACACATGAATTAACTACTATAAATCTTCCTTTGAGTTTTAGGTTTTAAAAACTTACCAGCTTATGTATAATCCAGATTTAAGTATTAGTGGGCTTCTCTTGAGTTGACAGATTGGTTATTAGTCCTCTACAGACTTCCCCCCCACATTAGAACCTCACTACTCAACTTGGAATCTATTCCTGCTACAACCTTCCCTATTATAGTTTTGTCAAAGACACATTTTCTTCCCAGATTTGGGCTTGTACCACTTCGTAGGTGAGGTATGAAAACCCAGCAGTAACAACCATTCACTGATAGGTTAGTGTATGGCTTAACAGGGCCACACTTGCTTATGGTAGAGGGCAGCTGACCCTCTAGTGATAAGAGGTTTGCTGCCAGAAACAGTGCTACCCTTTTCTAGTTTCAACCCTCATTACTAGCTCAAACACTTGCATCAGTAAAATATGGCATGGACAGTATCCTGCTCGTAGGCAAGACATAATGAGTATTTGCCAAAGTTTATAGGGTGCAGTTCAAACCACCCCAATTAGAGCAAGTGCCTGTCCCAGTTTTGAGGAAGCAGCAGGGAAACAGGGCAATGGTATCCCCATAGCAGGACAACACTGAGTTTACCCTGAGACTCAAGTAAGAATTTAACATTGCCTTCATACTCAATATAAACCTGTACATTAGGAATGCATTCCCAGATAGGGGAAATATGGACAATAGTGTAATGAATGAATGTGCAGAAAATGACATGAAGTTCAAGTGTAGTGGACAATCTAATTGTGGAGAATGAGTCCAGTTCCATATTTTTCACAGGTCAGTGCAATTTGTAAATGCAGTGGACAAGAACTCTATGGTTCAACACCAATTTCTCAACTCTAGTCATAGCAAAATTAACAAGAGTGTCTTGAATACATGTGTTTGCTGCAGATTAATGCCTTACCCAGTGGCTTGGCCTAATAGTCTCAACTGGCAACCTGTAAATGGGCTGGTTCACCCTGCCTACTGGACTTGGGTCAACCAAGGACTGTAGAATAATTATACTAGGTATCAATTTGCTATTGGAAACAAACCCATAGGCAATTTCCTGTATGGTAGCTCTGAGGCTGCCATGGGCCTGCACTGATCAACATGATTTCCCACATAAATCAATTCTAGATGCAGACATTTATATGGAATGTATTTAATCAGTCTGGGCATGTCATTAAATCAGGGCAGTCTCACTTGTGTTGGATGAACCATGCATAGATAGGTACTTAATTACTTCTATACTTCTTGTTATTGCTTAGGTGAATCGAGATTACTGTATGGACCATAGTACAAAGGGTCATGAACTAAATCTCCTACATAATTTGAACTGAATAGGGACCCCATTGGTGTCAGGTTCCCATCCCACAATATTACAACATTCCATTGCATCAGTGACCCCTATAGTCCCCACATAAATCACTGTAAGGCTCAGAAATTACAGTCATAAACATTGCACCCAAAATCTTACTATGGGTAGGCCTGCTAACCTTGCAGGTACAGAACATATAAGCATTGGTGTGCTAAAATCAGAGTTATACCACCAGACTTCGTGTTTATACTTAGATTACTGCCCATACTTGTATAACCATCAGGTACCATGGTGTTTTTACTATGTTTTCTCATTGACAAATGATCGAACACCTATCCATCCCCCCCTCCTTTTGGTATTATTCATTAGCAGTTGCTGGCAAGTTGTGAACAAATGAATGATTGATGAATCAATTAGGAGGGTTTTGTGTTACCTGTTGATGATTGATTCCTCAACTCTTCTAGTCCTCGAGGCAAAACAGGGAGTGGCTCTCAGCAAGAAATTTAGGGTTCGTGGATGACAAAGGTCGGCTGCTTGCCCGTACTTGTATATATATACTAGAGTTCGAGATGGAATCCAACTCCAGTTTAAATTTGATATCCAAGATATGGTCATACCTTTGTGCTTCGAATTTGAATCGAGCAACAGCAGCAGTCTTCGATTTAAACTCCCAGTTTAATCCCTAGGGTTTGAGTTATGGAGGGTTTAAAATCCTCTCCATCCGTATAAGAAAGTTATATACAGAGAAAACAGATATTTGCATATTCACCCTCAGCTTTTTAGTAATTGCACCCTTTCCAACTTCTGTATTTAATAGGCCAAAAACTGAATTTACACTATCTCATTACCTTGGCAAGGACCCTTTGTATATATATATATAGCTATAAATCATTTTAGCAAAAGATCTTTAAATGATAAAATTAGAAATTTAGGGATAGGGACTTACAAACCTACCAACCTTAAAATAATTTCGTCCTCGAAATTAAAGGTAGATACAAGGGTAATAGTTTGAATCTCAAGTCTCAAAAAGATAAGGATAGCGCTCTCGCATCTCGTCTTCCCTCTCCCAAGTAGATTCGCTCGGGGAATGGTACCTCCGTCAGTCGAGATTTTATTGATGTTATCTAAGGGCTTAGATATAATGCTATGTCTAAAAGTAAAATTTGCAAATATGAAGCTGTGACTGGCTCCAGAACCAAAATGGCTGAAAAGATTTAAGGAGAACAGAACCTGCATTTACATTAGGAGGTACTAGTGTCTTTTCGACCGCCATGGCATAAGACCTGCCCTGCTGGTGCTGGCCGAAACGCTGCTGCTGTGTGGGCAGGGGTCCCCTCTGCTGCTGGGGTATCGTCGGCCTCGTCGGTGCTCCTGGAACAGGAGCAGTCCCCTGTGCTGAACGGGGTGGTGCTAGAGTGCACTCTCGCAACTGATGTGCACTCGAACCACAGAATAGGCATGCTCCGAGTCGCTTCCTGCATACCTCCCATGTATGTCCTGGCTTCTTGCAGTAGCCGCAGGGGGTAGTCGTCTGTCTGGGCTGGCTCTGCTGGTGCTGGTAACGGGGCTGTGGTTGCTGCTGCTGAACTACGGTCTTCCCTGGGGCATTGGATCGTTTTGCCGACCCGGACTGGCTGTTGCCTCCTCCGTAAGTGTCTCGGTCCCTCTTCTATTTGCGCTTCAGCTCTTTCTCTACGTCTTGTGCAACTTTCAAGATCTTATCATATGTGGTGGCTTGGCTGGTGGCTACGGCTATACGGATCTCATGTGACAGCCCCTTCCTGAACTTCTTGGCCTTGGCTGCAGGAGTCAAGGCGTCGGCAAATCGACTGAGTCGGGAGAATTCGGCAGAATACTCGTCGATGGATAGGTTGCCTTGTTCGAGGCTCTCGAACTCGTTCTCTAACTCTTCGTGGGCTGCCTCAGGATAAAACTTCGCCTTAAATAGCTCTTTGAATTCCTCCCAAGTCACGTCTGGCTCAGTGAATCGGGGCTCATCCCTGTACCACGTACAGGCGATGTCATAGAGCTGCATGCTCGCATTATCAACCTTCTGGTCTTCGGGGATTCGGGCCCTCCGGAGATTGCGGTCCACATTCTCCAACCAGTCATCGGCGTAGAGAATTCCCTCCGTACCCTTGAACTCCCAGGGCCTGAGGTCTGTAAAATGTTTGGAGGTGCCGGGACACTGCGGAGGAGCCTCTCTAGCCTGAAGAGCCTCGCGAAAGACGTCAGCCTGTCGGTTTTGGGAGTTCATGATCTGCTGGACGATCCCGAGGAGGGCAACATTGTCTAGTACAGGAGGTGGTAGAAGGACTGGTGCTTGATGCGAAAAGGGTGCTGGCTGCTGGAAAGGTACAGGCTGGTGGAAAGGTGCTGGTGGGGAATTCGGCGAAGTGAACTGCGGTGGAGGCGGAATATCATCACGGCGAAATCTCGTAGCCTGCAGCTGGGGAGTCTCGCCTAAGTAGGTGAAGTGACCTCCGTGAGTCGGTGGAGTTCCATTCGTGGTGGACCCACCAACGTTTGCTGGGGTGTTCGGGTGAGCGGGGTTCCTGCCTTGATCCATCTAACTGTCACAAAGTAAAATCATTAGTTGGTATGAAGATTCAAACAGGATGCAGATCAAAGGAATATTTGAGATCAAATATAGAATTCAATAACGATGTTAGAATTGTGGAGATGATCCTTAAAGTTTACTTTCTACTCGCAGGCCTGCAGTAGTACATCTAAGTTGAGTACTACCACAAATTTCGCTGTGTTTTGCAAAATCGGACCTGCATGGGCCACCATAAAAATGTGTCACGACCCGCACCCAGAATTTGGGCATGAGTCGTGGGTACGTCCAGCCTACGCCGCAGTATCGGCGGTAGAACGCTGTCTAGTCATCTCCACAGTTTACAAATACAACCACGCAGTTTATATTCATTTTCACAAAGTAAACAATTCACAGAGAGGCCAAACTAATGAATTCCATAAATAACTTGGAGAGATGGATAATGAATAAACTGAAAACTCCAATATCAAAATGTACCAAGTGTCACAATCTCCAAAGAAGAGTAAAGTACTAGTAGTATCAACTCATGAGTCTCAAATAGGAAATACATCAAAAGTCTCAAACTGAACAAGCTATGAAGATAATAGAATAAAACTACTGAAAGTCATCCGTAGTAGGCAAGTCTGCATAGGCAGCCTCCAACTCGTCCTGTGCACCAAAGTCGGGATCTGTAGTGTGCTCATAATATGTAGTACAAAAGTCCTCTAACTCATCACCTAAAATATTGGTTATCCAGTCAGGATTGGAACAAGCACACAAGCTGAAAAACTATCCGCAACATAATAGAATCGACAGTTCATGAATATAACATATGTAAAAGAAACTGAACAGTAATATGATGACATGGTGTATCTAGAATGAGATAAGAGTCGCAGAATGATATGTCAACTGGAAAGAATGTGAAAATATAGTGACATATCAAGTGGTAAAATAAGAAAAGACAAGCTATCTAAGTGAATTGAAATATCTGTTTTGACATGTGAACGGCTATGGGGTAAATCAGGCGCACTGCACGTATCGTGTACAGCGACTAGCATTCACGAAAGACACTGGGATAGAATGGGAAGTTCACACGTCTACTAGGATATTTCCCCTCCCAACCAGTACTCATGAACCGAAATAAGTCACGAAAAAGAAGCTAAACAAGAGTATAATAAATGGGGTTCATGACTCTCACTCGTGTGTCCATCGTGTCATCAAGCAAAAGAACATATGACCATATACTGCACAAAACCATCAGAATTGGAAGTAGAACAGAAAGTGTACTTGTCTGTCGTCCTGAGCTGCGGACACGGGTCAAGAGCTGAGCTACAGTTCAAGTAACCTGTATTTGTGAATTTCTAATCAACACATGAATTAACTACTATAAATCTTCCTTTGAGTTTTAGGTTTTAAAAACTTACCAGCTTATGTATAATCCAGATTTAAGTATTAGTGGGCTTCTCTTGAGTTGACAGATTGGTTATTAGTCCTCTACAGACTTCCCCCCCACATTAGAACCTCACTACTCAACTTGGAATCTATTCCTGCTACAACCTTCCCTATTATAGTTTTGTCAAAGACACATTTTCTTCCCAGATTTGGGCTTGTATCACTTCGTAGGTGAGGTATGAAAACCCAGCAGTAACAACCATTCACTGATAGGTTAGTGTATGGCTTAACAGGGCCACACTTGCTTATGGTAGAGGGCAGCTGACCCTCTAGTGATAAGAGGTTTGCTGCCAGAAACAGTGCTACCCTTTTCTAGTTTCAACCCTCATTACTAGCTCAAACACTTGCATCAGTAAAATATGGCATGGACAGTATCCTGCTCGTAGGCAAGACATAATGAGTATTTGCCAAAGTTTATAGGGTGCAGTTCAAACCACCCCAATTAGAGCAAGTGCCTATCCCAGTTTTGAGGAAGCAGCAGGGAAACAGGGCAATGGTATCCCCATAGCAGGACAACACTGAGTTTACCCTGAGACTCAAGTAAGAATTTAACATTGCCTTCATACTCAATATAAACCTGTACATTAGGAATGCATTCCCAGATAGGGGAAATATGGGCAATAGTGTAATGAATGAATGTGCAGAAAATGACATGAAGTTCAAGTGTAGTGGACAATCTAATTGTGGAGAATGAGTCCAGTTCCATATTTTTCACAGGTCAGTGCAATTTGTAAATGCAGTGGACAAGAACTCTATGGTTCAACACCAATTTCTCAACTCTAGTCATAGCAAAATTAACAAGAGTGTCTTGAATACATGTGTTTGCTGCAGATTAATGCCTTACCCAGTGGCTTGGCCTAATAGTCTCAACTGGCAACCTGCAAATGGGCTGGTTCACCCTGCCTACTGGACTTGGGTCAACCAAGGACTGTAGAATAATTATACTAGGTGTCAATTTGCTATTGGAAACAAACCCATAGGCAATTTCCTGTATGGTAGCTCTGAGGCTGCCATGGGCCTGCACTGATCAACATGATTTCCCACATAAATCAATTCTAGATGCAGACATTTATATGGAATGTATTTAATCAGTCTGGGCATGTCATTAAATCAGGGCAGTCTCACTTGTGTTGGATGAACCATGCATAGATAGGTACTTAATTACTTCTATACTTCTTGTTATTGCTTAGGTGAATCGAGATTACTGTATGGACCATAGTACAAAGGGTCATGAACTAAATCTCCTACATAATTTGAACTGAATAGGGACCCCATTGGTGTCAGGTTCCCATCCCACAATATTACAACATTCCATTGCATCAGTGACCCCTATAGTCCCCACATAAATCACTGTAAGGCTCAGAAATTACAGTCATAAACATTGCACCCAAAATCTTACTATGGGTAGGCCTGCTAACCTTGCAGGTACAGAAC
Organism: Iris pallida; assembly: GCA_029216955.1. NCBI lineage: Eukaryota > Viridiplantae > Streptophyta > Magnoliopsida > Asparagales > Iridaceae > Iris > Iris pallida. The sequence goes on from JANAVB010034619.1 coordinate 22,705,798, forward strand.
ATATAAGCATTGGTGTGCTAAAATCAGAGTTATACCACCAGACTTCGTGTTTATACTTAGATTACTGCCCATACTTGTATAACCATCAGGTACTATGGTGTTTTTACTATGTTTTCTCATTGACAAATGATCGAACACCTATCTATCCCCCTCCTTTTGGTATTATTCATTAGCAGTTGCTGGCAAGTTGTGAACAAATGAATGATTGATGAATCAATTAGGAGGGTTTTGTGTTACCTGTTGATGATTGATTCCTCAACTCTTCTAGTCCTTCTCGAGGCAAAACAGGGAGTAGCTCTCAGCAAGAAATTTAGGGTTCGTGGATGACAAAGGTCGGCTGCTTGCCCATACTTGTATATATACTAGAGTTCGAGATGGAATCCAACTCCAGTTTAAATTCGATATCCAAGATATGGTCATACCTTTGTGCTTCGAATTTGAATCGAGCAACAGCAGCAGTCTTCGATTTAAACTCCCAGTTTAATCCCTAGGGTTTGAGTTATGGAGGGTTTAAAATCCTCTCCATCCGTATAAGAAAGTTATATACAGAGAAAACAGATATTTGCATATTCACCCTCAGCTTTTTAGTAATTGCACCCTTTCCAACTTCTGTATTTAATAGGCCAAAAACTGAATTTACACTATCTCATTACCTTGGCAAGGACCCTTTGTATATATATATAGCTATAAATCATTTTAGCAAAAGATCTTTAAATGATAAAATTAGAAATTTGGGGATAGGGACTTACATTACTTCTATTAACGGTACTACTTCTGTCCATTTGGAGAAATAGTCCGTGATGGCAAGGATAAACCGGTGCCCTCTGGAGGAGGACGGGTTGATTTGCCCAACGATGTCCATTCCCCATGCCTCGAATGGCCAAGAGGCCACCGTGGGGTGTAGATATTTCAAAAGTTGGTGGATGAAGTCAGTGTGAAACTGACACGCCTGGCACTTCTTTGTATATTATACGGCATCTGCCATCATGGTGGGCCAATAATAGCCCATACGACGGAGTTGGTCTTGTAGCTTGGGACTAGGCTGATGGGCTCCGTAGGTCCCATCATGCACCTTTCGGAGTGCCTCTTGCGCCTCTGTCTGAGACAAACACCGTAGGAGGAGTCCGTCGTATAAACGATAATACAATATTTTGGTAGTTGTGTCATAGAAGAATCGGAGTAAGCATCTTCTGATGGAAGCTTCTTCATTCGGGTCTTCAGGCAGGATTCCGTAGACTGCGTAGTCTATGAATGGGAATCGCCAATCTCGAGTGTCAGTATCTACTTGTAGTGAGTAGCTTTGACATATGCGCAGAGCATTCTTTGGACAGACTAGCTCCCGTCCCATTATCTTAACGGTGTATTGGGACCCAACTGGGGCAGCCAGCAAAGCAGCGAGACCAGCTAGTACATCGGCCTCCAAGTTTTACAGGCATGACAAATGTTCTATAAAGAACCCTGTGAAGGTGGACATGATGTCGATCGTCGCCTGGTGGTAGGGGATCAGGTCTTCATGTCGAACTTCGGACTGTCCTCGAACCTGGCCGATGATTAATTTCGAGTCTCCATAGGCCTCGATATAGTCAACCCCCAGCTATTTAGCGAGTTGGAGCCCAATAGTGAGAGCGTTATACTCCGCAGCATTGTTGGTGCACGACTCCATGAGGGAATATGCGCAATTGATAACCAGGCCGTCAGGAGTGATGAGGACGATTCCGAACCCTGCGACGATATCACCCTTTGGTCCCGATCTCGAGGCTCCATCGAAGAACATACGCTAAACCGAGTTGTCTAAGCTTGTATTGGATTCCAGAACTTCATCATAGATCTCTTCGTAGAGTCTTGATGTCTCTGGCACAGGATGTGCTGCCAAGAAATCTGCTAGCGCTTGCCCTTTGACTACCTTTTGTAGGACGAACACCATATCATAAGGAGTCAGAAGGATTGCCCATGTGGCTAATCATGAGTTTAATGCCCCTGGCTTGGTCATGATGAGACGGAGGGGATTGATTCTGGACACGACATGGATTGTCTGCCCGATCACATAGTGTCGCATCTTCTGGATGGCAAAGAGAAGGGCGAGGCACTCTTTCTCAACAGGATTATATCGATGTTCGGCTCCAATCATGGTTCGGCTGAGATAGTATATCGCCTGCTCATGGCCTTCACTATTCTTTTGGGCTAGTAAGGCACCAAGAGAATGGTCCACAGCTCGGACGTATAGCAGAAAGGGCTTTCCCATGACTGGTGCTACTAGTACGGGAGGACTGGTGAGGTACTTTTTGGTGTCGTTAAACGCGTGTGGGCATTCTTCGGTCCATACAAAGGAGATCCATTTCTTCATTAACTTGGTAAAGGGTTGACATTTACCAGAAAGATTCGCTATGAATCTTCTGATATACGCCAAGCGCCCTTACAATCCTCGAAGCTCTCGAAGATTTCTTGGAGGAGCCATGTCCAGAATTGCCTTATTCTTCTCTGAATCGATGTGAATCCCCTTTGCTGTGATGATGAAGCCCAAGAACTTGCCACTGGGAACGCCTATGAAGGACTTGGTCGAATTCATCTTCGGTTGATACGTTTGCATTAGATCGAATATCGTCCGTAGGTCGTCCAAGTGGTTAGACTTGTACTTGCTCTTAACGGCAATGTCATCGACATAACACTCCACCGTCTTCCGGAGATGCTTTCGAAATATTGTGCTCATAGCCCTCTGGTATGTTGCTCCCGCGTTCTTCAATCCAAAGGGTATTACCGTGTAACAGTACATCACTTTTGGAGTCCAGAATGTTGTATACTTTTCGTCTTTGGGAAGCATCTTGATCTGGTTGTAGCTGGAGAAACCATCCATGAAGGACATATGTTCGAAGCCACGAGTGTTGTCAATCATCACATCAGTGGTCGGAAGGAAAAATTTGTCCTTAGGACAAGCCGAATTGAGATCCCTGAAGTCTATACAAATTCATATCTTTCCGTTCTTCTTGGTGACGGGGACGACGTTTGTCACCCAATCTAAATGTTGCTCTTCACGGATGAAGCCACTCTTGATGAGTTTGTCAACTTCTTCCTTGATAGCATCTATGATATTTGAAAGAAATCGACGTTGTTGTTGCTTAACGGGCTTAACGTCGGGCAAGATGATGAGGCGATGCATGGTAACCTGTGGGTCTAGACCCGGCATATCCTCGTAGCTCCAGGCGAAAACGTCGATGTATTTTCGGATAAGCTATATCAGAGATTGCTTGTCTTCTTCTATCAGACTCTTGCTGATAAAGATGGGCTTAGAAGATGCCTCGTTTCCCAATTTGACCTGGATGACTTCATCTTCTGTGGCAGGTTCGTGCTGCTCGAAGCGCCATTCTCATTGAGACCCCAAGCATTGAGCCTAAGGTTCATCTTCAAAGTACTCGACCGACTGGTCTTCGTCTTCGACTGGAGGGCTTGCAGAGGCCATGTTAGCTGACATCATCCTTTTGAAGAAGTATCTCGTGTTCCAATATGCACAAGAGTAATTCGAAGACAACTTTTTATTAATAAAATAAGAGATTTTATCCCAGGGATTACGTCATCAAAAGAGTGCGCTTCCATGTTGGCATAAATGTAGTCTCCTAGCTCCTCATTGGTGAGGACTAGGGCTGTCAAGGGAGGAGGAGGAGGATGATTCCCTTTTAGTTTGATCACCAAAGGGGTCACGGTCTGAGGCTCCTGCGCCTTCATGGTCGGCCTTGGGGACCTCTGAGGTAGCCTTATGCTTATAGGCTCCTGGCCATGATCTGACGTTACTGAGGACAAAGGTGGTGCTCTTTTAGTGGTGGCCCATGCAGGTCAAGTTTGTGTAGTGGTATTCGAACTAGAGTACCACTACAGCCTGCAGTAGGATTAGGAGTTATTTTGAGGTACTCAATCACATTAGGAAAAAACTCTAACTGGATTCCTGCCATCTAAATTCCTGTTGAAAATTTACTTCCTTGAATAACTGTCCTCCCTTGAACTATCGTTTCTATCTCAGTATTGATTCCTTGTTTGATCTGTCTCCAGGATGGTGATTGAGACACGATCGCATCGCTCTGGCTCGGCAGACGCTGGTGAGAGGCCTACCATCCCTCACCCGATTGTGGATGCTGGGACCACAGCACCCCCTATTTCTGCTCATATAGGAGCTTCTGTAGCTTTTGGGAGTGCACCTCCACCTGTCTGGAGGTCTTCTCCCGTCATCCCAAATCTGTACCAGCAGCAGTTACCTTCAGGGACAGTGGATGCGGCTCAGATGTTTGCCCTTTTTTAGCAGTTCTTGGAGTCTTAGCGACAGATACAGCAGAGCCAGTCTGCTGATATCCGACAGAGCATGCAGGATACTCATCAGTTAGTCAAAACGACAGTAGAGCTAGTGGCTGCTCAGCCACAGGGAGGCCAGATGCAGCCGTATCAGCCGAGGACTCCAGACATCCATTCCTTCAAAAAGATGGGGCCCCGAGACTTCAAGGGTACAGAGGGCATCATATACGCTGACGATTGGATAGAGCACATTGAGGAGATTTTCAGATTAGCACAGATACCAGCAGGATTGCAGATCGAGGCAGCCGCCAGTCAGATGCAGGACTTGGCCCGTACTTGGTACCAGACGGACCCGAGGGTTGGTACAGACGGTCAGACTTGGGCAGCATTCAAGAAACTATTCAAGGAGAAATTCTTTCCTGATACAGCTCTCCGTGCTCTGGAGGCGCAATTCGAGAGTTTGGTTCAGGGGAACCAGACCGTTGAGGAGTATGCTGGAGAGTTCAGCCGTTTGAGCAGATTCATCGAGGATCTTACCGAGGTCGGGAAGGCGAGGAAGTTCCGCAGAGGTTTGATCAGGGAAATCAAGTCATATACCAAGAGCGACCGCGACGCCACTTTCGAGCAGATTCTAGTAGGAGCCATGACAGCGGAGGACGACCTTGGACTGAAGGAGAAGAGGAGGTTAGATACTCAGGGAGCCAGTGGTAGTACGGGCCCAGCCAAGAGGCCCCACCTACAGATTCAGCAGCAGGTGCCCCAATTGCAGAGTCAGCAGCAGTATCCGCAGCAGATGCTACCTCTACAGTTTTAGCAGCAGTACCAGCAGCCGAGGGTCTACCTTCAGCAGCGACAGTTTCAGGACCGTGTACCCTTTCAGCAGATGCAGCAGCCACAGATTCAACAGCAGGCCCCGGAACAGCAGCTCGTTATTATTTGTCCCTTCTGTAAGAGACCAGGGCATGGTTGGGGCGAATGCCGGAAGAGGTTGGGCAGATGTTTGCTTTGCGGAGGAACCGATCATCGTCTAAGAGAGTGTCCCGAGTCATCAGGACAGACAGTTCAGGGAGCAGGAGCTAGGGCTCCAGTAGATCAGCAGACGGGATTACCTTTACCGACTCAACAGCAGAGGTATATGCAGCATCAGCAGCAGGCCAGAGGAGGCCAGTGAGAGCGAGCTTTTGCCAGGACAATCGAGGATGCTCAGGCCAGCAGAGATCTTGCTGCAGGTTCCGATCTATTCAATTTTCTTTCCGTATTGCCTCTCATACTGCCTTGAAATTTTGATTCTTCTGTTCCTTGTTGATTATCAATTCTGTCCTGTTGTTCTTGTGTTATGTTTGTTTCCTTCTGAGATTAATCATATGGGCTAGGTCACCTTGGTTATGGAATCGAGAATCTTCGATAGTCATGTTAGCTGGCATAGTGAGGACATATAGTCAGATTTAGGAAGTATTTCTCGGGTGTGGAAATTTAAGATTTTTGCTGCCAAGCATGCGGCAATGCGAAAATTTTAAATACCATGATTCTAGAGATATGTGCCTTAGTCGAGGACTCTGTGATTATCGTAGCTTTGCTCACTAGCACGACAAAGATTCTGAGTATCATGATTTTGGACAGACGCATATGATTATCTGACGGTATGAATGAGACTTTGATTGTGGAGTGTTTGACCTAGAAGGACTGCTACCATCTTAATTTCGAGGACGAAATTTTTATAAGGTGGGTAGGATTGTAACACCCAGTTTTTGAAATGAGGGTAATTTTGAAATTTTGTATTTAAAATATTTAATTATGGTATTTAAAATTTTAATATGATTTTTGTTGATTTTTAATAATTTTAAAACTATTTAAATCATGACTTATGATTTTGGTGTTTGTCTAGTGTAACCTCAGAGCCTGGCCATGTGATTAGGATGTTTGACTAGTATATTTTAGCTTAGAAGGTATTTTGAGCATTTTAGGATTTATTTGAATTTAATATATTTTATTAGGAATTTTTGAATAATTTAATTGAATGGTGTGATTTAAATACTAATATAATTATTGCCTTGTGTTTATGGTTAGCCTAACCTAGATTGGACCTAACCTAGATGAGTCATGACTAACTTGGTGAGCCACTTTGAGAATTAGATGAGTTGGTTAAGGGGTTAAGTCAAGTTTAGTCATGGTTAAGTGATTTGCTAAGGGCTAAGATAGAACCCTTGTTCTAGGCCATCTATTTCCCTTGATTCAATCCTAGCCATAGGATGAAATCCAAAAACCCTAACCCTAACTTTATGACCAGCCAAGAGGCCCCCCCTTGCCTATATAATGCCTCTTTGGGGATTTGAGCCTCTTTCTTTAATAGCCATTCATTTCTTAAGGAAATAGGTGAGTCCCCTTAATTTTTCTTCTAGTTTAATCAATAGGCCTCCTTTTTGATTGGAACTTCTTCCATCATGATCTAATTAATGTTTCCTTGCTGATGGTGGAGTCAAATCTCAGATTTGCATCAATTTGGGAATTTGGCGTGGCTTTGAAGAATTCATTGGAGGAGACTTTTTGAAGGAAGAGCAACCAATAGGTACAATCTATTCTACCCATTAAAACTAGGTTTAAATTTCATATTCATCTAGCCCTAGGTGTCCTGATTCTGTGGGTATAGGGTTTCCCAAGTTTCGTGTCCTTTCGTGTCCATTTTGGACACGTATCAGTGTTGTTTACTTTGTGTTTGTCGAAATGCCTCAATGGGCATTTCGTGTGCATTTTTAGTTTCTGTTTGAATAGGAAATTAATATTTAACCTCGCTTACACGTTTTTGATGTTTGTGCCAGGTCTTAGTGTCGTGTCGTGTCGTATCAGGCACGTGTACACACGGTCGTGCACACGCGCGCGCGGGCACAGTGCGTGCCCTGCACCTCGGGGGTCACTGCGACGCGGACACGCAACATGGACACGTGAAATTTGACACACGCCTTGGGGCAGTGTCTGACACGCCACATGTCAAATTTCAGGTGACCACGTGGCGTGTCGAGAGAGAAATCTATGTCGCACTGGTTTTACACTGTGCAGTGTCGCGTGTGTGCAGCGTTCTGATACGCGTGTTTCGACACGTCCGTGCGACTCGACACAGGGATTCAGGGTGATGACACCCTAGCCCTAGTCCTGGCGAACCTAGGTACACGAGCACGTGTCTTAATTTGTGTCGTATCGTGTCCTAGACTTGCACGAACACGTGCACGACACTGCACTGTTTTTTCTTGGTTCTGTGTACCCGATTGGGTTTTGTGATTGTTTGGACACTTCGTGTCCAGTTTCCTGGACACGAATGTTCTCCCCACGATACGTAGTATGTGTACACATGTCTGCATCCACCTGTTTTGAACTTTTGATTGGGTTTTCGAGTTTGAATTTGGTTTTAGTCGATTCTCTGATACTGTATTACTGAAACTTCATTTCTGAATCACTGATTCATTTTAATGATTTTAAAGTATAAATTTACATGTAAATAGCATGCCAACATGTTAATGTATAAGCATACGATTAGTATAATCATCTGAATGTTAGGTATGGACTATTTTAAGGGATTTAATGTGTTAAACTGTGTGATTCTCTGTTAAAGCCTGAGTTATAAGTCTGGACTGATTTCATTTTCTTTGATTTCAATGTGATTTCTTCAAAACCTGGAATGATGTTCATTCATATTAAATTGGTTCTCCTATGCATACTGATTTCATTGAATAGGAATGAACTGTTTATTAGAATATCTGAGAATTATTGGTATAAGGTCCTGAGATTGTAAAGGAGTTTTGATTTGATTGAGTATGTTCTCGAATTGGGTTGATTTGTTTAAATTGTTTTGAGTGTTGAATTCCTAATCTGAACTGAACCTTGTTCAGGAATTACCTGGGTATTAGCTCAGTCTCTAGGGACTATGTATTGGGATTCATTCCCAGTCTTGATGCTTGAGTACTCTTCATTGTATTGTCTGCCCTTCAAATCTGGAAATGATATTAAGGGCTAAAACTGTGATTTGGGTTGGGGTTGTTATGTTAAATCTAAATGGCATGTATACATTGTCCTATCCTTTCACTGTTTGTATTTTCCTGAACACACTACTTTAAAACCTACACACACACCCTGTTATGCTTCTTGCACTGTTTTTTTTCATGTCTTTGGTTTACCTGAGATTCAACTATCACACCCCCACCTAGGTTGACACTTCCATTGCCTAAAACTGAGACCTGAACACTAACCCTTCCCTCTACCTTGCACTTTGTCATTTTGGGAACACTCTGTGAATTGAAATTGGTTGTTTCGCCATGCTTTACATTAGGCTATATGAATGTATGTGAATATGTATGTAGGCATGAATGCAAATTTGTTATGCATATATATATTTTGTAATGTATATATATGCATGAATGATATGTATGAATGAATGCATGTATATAGGCTTACATGTTAATCTTCCTTTATGATATGCATACACCCTACTTGATGTATGCAAGTTGCATATAGGAAGGGTATGTATGAATGCATGTTATGAATGTAGAATGCTATAGGCAACACTCAAGGAAACCCCAATGTATGCCTTAAACCCCCTCTCTATATCTCTATAAATATACGTATACATATATAATATTTAACCTTGTGTGATAAATATAATGTATTATAGATATATGCATTTTGCCTATATAATTAGCATGCATGAATATGTGAATTGTAGGTTTGATAGCTTGTATAGCATTGTGATGGTATGTGAGTGCTAGCCTAGGCTTGGTTAGGTCTAGTGAGACTTGTTAGACTTGTTTGGGCTAGGAGTGGCCTAGTTGACCTAGTTTGACTAGTGCAGTTGACCAGAGTTGACCGAGGGTTGACTATTAGTCTAGTTTGACCTAGACAACATGCAGATGCATTGTACATTTCATATATCACCCTATGTATACATCTTGACTTGTGTTGCTCTAACTAGGAGCCAGGTGCCTCATCTCGGACAGTACATTTTCACAGCTATTCAGATACCAGGCGAGTACATTCTCTGATCATTTCATAACTTGCTTAGAATTATATTCCTGCTCTAGTTTACTTTATTTGATGCTGTCACGACATTATCACGGATTGATACTATATGGATCCTTGCTTGAGATGTTATCCCCCTCGGGAGCATCGGATACATTGTGCCATGTGTTTCATGTACATCGTGTATTCCTCGCTCTCTTGTTATCCATGTTTATCATGTGCTTCATGCTCGTTCGTGCTTGCTCGTGTACTCTCATGTGCTATCATAATCGGTCGTGTTTCCCATGAATCTCATGTATAACCTATACTTCATGTGCACCCTTCGTGGGCCTTCGTGTGGAATTCATGTGCACTCAGTTCTCTGAGCCTCGTGAATACTTCATGTATACCCATCTATGGGCTTCATGTGAAAATCATGTGCATAACATAACCTGTCTGGATCCTTGTGTATTGATTGGGGCTTGGGGGAGTATAAATAGTCATGTGAACAATTCCAAAGTAGAATAGCCATGTACACCTCTTTAGTATAGCCATGTGCAAATCAAGCCGTTCACATGTCAACTTTGTACTCTAAATCACTAGTCATTGGTAGCTCTCTACTTATAGTAGATATTTCTATTACAGTTCTCTTCTTGTTTACATCATGTATCTTCTTTCAGTTTCATGTATCGTACTCTCTTGCATGTTTATATTTTTCTAACCTGTTATGATCTGCGTGAGATGTATTGTGCTCGCTCCCGTCCTGACTGGACCTGTTGAAAATTTTACAGATGATGATGGGCAACCCTGCACCCCTTACTTTGGAGCTTGCCTAGATGACACTCGCGACCTGGACCCCTGGAGAGGTTCAGGCAGCTACTGAGGATGGCACCTTGCTTAGTATAGATAACTTAGTCTATTCTATTTTCATGTATAGCTGTTGTCTTAATTTCCTGAGTTGTATATTCTTAGAGATATTGGACTGGTAGAGGTTGAGATTGTTATTCTTCCGTTGTGCCTCAGTTGAGGAATTTCTTATCTATTCCTATCGTACTACATTCTACCTTAGTTTGTGATTGAGTTGTACCTCTGTGTTGGACTCCTTTTGGAGAGTATTACATGTTAGCTAGTTATAGTTCATGACCTAGAACAGCGTTCTACCGCCGACACTGCGGCGTAGGCTGGGCGCTGTTATGTACTCGTACCCTCACGGCGGGTGCAGGTCGTGACATGCTCTGCCTCGGAACTTGACGACGAGAGGCGCAGACACCTTGGGGGTCTTCCCTTCAGTCGAACCTTTAGAGGTTCTTCGGTAACCGCTGTGCTTCCTGAGGCCGTCTCTGCCTCGTCATCAGCATTCCATCATCCCAAGGGACCGACTTGTATACATCAACATCCGTACAGTAGGCTTCAAGTCCCCGAAATGGGTCGATGTCAGCAAACTCGGTCTTAATAGTCCCATCGCTGGCCACGTACTTCATGCACTGATGGAGGGTGGAAGGAATGATCATGTACTCATGGATCCATGGTCATCCCAACTGCATATTATAATTTATGTCAACGTCGATGACATAGCAAGTCACTTCGGTATGGAGATCGCCGATTTGGCACTTCAAGCAAATTTTGCCCAAAGGCTCGCTCTTCCCCGCGTGAAGCCGCTAATTATTGTGTTTGATGCAGTCAGCCAATGCATCGGAATCCCTAGAGTTTGAAGCAGACTTCTTGGGATGGGGATGATGCTGAGAGAGGAGCGCGGGTCGATGTAGATGCGATCGACTTTAATGGCACCGACATATCCTGTATAGTACAGAGGCCTATTGTGCCGGTTGTTCTTCAGCAGCATGTCTTGTTGGGTGAAGGTAATACTGGGGATCACTTCGACCACACTGTGACAATGTGGACAGGCCACAGGGTCTTCTTTTGGTGGTCGCACTTGAGTAAGGAAGGACTCGGCATTCTGCAAGGCTTCGCTGAGCGCATCCCGGGTCTCTTTGGAGAGACGGAGGATCTCGAAGAGTGACAATCTAGCCGGGGTGTTGGCTAGTTGTGCCAGTATATCAAAGTTGTAGGGTTTGATAGGCCCTATTGTCGAGTCTTTTCTAAGAGGCTTGTCAAAGCGAACCCCTTTTTGCTTCTGCATATCTGTGGCAGGAGTCTGAGATGGGCCTGCATTTGATACATCAGGAACAGAAGCTGTAGTTAGTGGAGGCGTTGCCTCTTCTAAAGCCTGGTTCTCCTCTTGCTGTTGCGCCAAGCAAGTAGTCACCATGGTGTCATCAGTCGAAGCCGAGACCATACAACATGTCCTGACCTTTTTTTTAACAGAAGGGATTATGAGCGCCATCATATCGGAAGTAAGGTCGGGGTGGACCCACATGACCTCGCCTCATGGTGTGGAGAACGGGATGAGCCCTTGAGCATTGTCACATGCTGGTGGAAGATTGACTACTTCTATTGTCACCCTCGGGATGGGGACGACCCCATCATGTGCCTCCGTGGTTGAGAAACTTCTAAACTAGAGAGTAACCATGTTGGCCGTGACAGTTTTTCCTTCATAGTCAAGTGATATGACTTTGGCGTCGATGAGGCGCTAAATTTGTCCTTTCAATACGTAGAAATCTCGTGTCGAATGGTGGACATACTGATGATAATGGCAGTATTTAGGGTTGTCTACCTTTCCTACTTCATTGGGGCATCTTGGTGTTGGGAGAGATAGCTTGCCACTCTTCGTCAGCATATTAAAGAGTTTCAGCGTATCCTCATCGTTGAAGGAGTAAGTCTCCTTCGGCTTTTGCGCTTCTGCAGACTTAGGGTTCATGGTTACCGAACCTTTGGAGATGTTGACGGTCATGGCTTGCTTGCCTTTTCTGTCCTTGGGATTGTTGCTAGATGAACATCTCCCCTTGTCTTCGAGAGAAGGAAAGTTCAGTCCCAGGAGCTGCACGTCCTGAGCTTTCCTTTGTGCCACATCTGCCTCTGTAATAAAAAGCGTCCACTCGGTGCAAGAGCATTGTGCCACAATTTTATCATATGCAGCATGTTCTTGCAGCATGAGTCCATAAGCATGGGCTCGGGTATGTAGGTCCTAAAAAATCAAGTTGCATCAATCAACAAAGTCAAGAAATCAAGAAACCCATCATTTGGATGAATTGCGCAGACAACAGATTGTGCAGCAATCCGATTGTGCATACTGCTTTGCGCACACTTCCAACTGCGCAGACTGACGTGGCAGAAGTCATCATTACCAAATCAAATCAAATCTTTTCTGACAACTGACAGCACGAATAACAAGGAGTCTGTTCGTTTCCTGCACCGCACAGTGCTCGAGGGAGCGGACAGCTGGCAGCGCAATCCAATCCGGCGCAATCTAAGTCTGCGCAAAACATGTCTGCGCAGTTTGAGCTAGCGCAAACCAAGTCTGCGCAAATCAAGTTTGCGTACTCCATCAACATAACTGATAAAAGACACGTGGCATTCATGCCATTAATTGTTCATTACGTGGCAACTGTTTATGCACGATCATGCGCATTTCAATCAAATGATGCCATGTGTCCCAGATAGTTGGCCCACGATCCAATAACTGCTTGCGCAATCCAGTGCTGCGCAAACCAGTTGCTGCGCAAATCAGCTTGCGCAATCCAAAATAACTGAAAGTTAGTTATTTTCAGAACTCTATAAATAGAGTTTCAAGTCTTCATTTCAAGGGGGATCAAGATCAGAAATCAGAAATCAGAGAGTTCAGGAGTTCTTGCCAAAGTGCTGCTGCATTCTTCCGAGACTTTTGTCTTCAACTTCAGAGGCTTTTGCCTTCAGTTTCCAGAGTTGTTTTCAACTTCAAAGGCTTCGTCTTCACAGTTCACATCGTCTAAGGGATAAAGCAATCGTTATCAAGATTGGATTCCTATAGTTGTAATTTTCCCAGAATTCTTGTAATCTTTATTACAGTTTGTATCAATAAAGTTTTATACTTTTGTTTTTGCAAACAAAATGGCGACTCTGCTGGGGACAACTTTCTCCTCCGACGAGGAAGTAGCAACTCAATGTGACGTAGCATCTATCGGGAAGACGCAGAAGACGCTGGTTGTTAAGGTCAACCAAACAGCCTACGAGGCGATGCTCAACTCCAAGACCACTCCCCGTACTGTAGCCACTTCTGCTAAGAGCAAAGTGCGCTCAGTTTGGGTCTCCAAGTCTGCACAATCTGGCAGTTTTGCCACCAAGGATGCTGTACCAATTGCTGCACAATCTGCTAGTCAGACTGCTGCACAAACTGCTGTGCCAACTGTTGTACAGTCTGTCTCAGCAACTGCTGCACAATCTGTTGCAGTCAAGGCTGCGCAATCTGTTGCAACTGTTGCACAGGCTACTTTATATGCTGCCTTGTCAAAACAGAATACTCCTATGACTCTGGCGCAATTGGCAGTGGCTTTTCCTGCGCAAAATAGCACTCTTGTAACTAAGGTGCATCCCAAGCACTCTAAGACAAGAACTCCTGATGCACTTCCTACTAAAGCTTCTAATGCACAAATGACTAGTGCACCTTCCACCCATGCGCAAACCAAGTCTGCGCAATCCAAGAAAAACAGCCTTTTGGCTAAATTTCCTTCTTCTCACAATAAAAGAAGAGATTCTACTCCTCTTCCCAAACACCCTATTACCCCTGCGCAATCCATTCAGGGTAGTCCTTTGACTATTCCTCCTTCTCTTCAAAGCAAAGGAAAAGGTCCATTGGTCTTTTCTCAAACTTCCTTGTCTCATGACTTGGAATATAACAGAGGAAAACGCTCTTTAGCTAACCCTTCATCTCAAAGCAAAGGAAAATGCCCTTTAGTCTTTTCTCAGTCTTCTTCAGTCTTTACTGAAGAAGATCCATCTCAATGTGTTTCGGCTCAAATCAATTCAAGAACTCTGGCAAACAAGGATTCTTCTTTCCTTTATAACAAGAGTACTTGTACTAATCAAAGAGGTATTCTGCCTACTCCGATAGCAGAATTCCAGGACCTCCCGACTCTCCAAATTTGTCGTTCCAGGCAGGGAAAATTGTTAGTGTCTCAAACAAAAACTCCTGAGGGTGAATTTGCTGACCTCAGAACTTATCTTAATCGACCCACTTCGGTAAAACGTAAACAGCCAATGCCGAAGGTTAAACATCATCAGAAACAAATCTCCAAAGTCAGAAATCCCGACACTTATGCCAATGAAGTGAGTACTTCCCTGTATACTCAAGGGACTAAACATTTGAAGAATCGGAATCATGTTCCAAATGTTATCAAAGAACAGATCCCTCGGAACTTTCCTCGTCCTGTTGTAGATCTTCGAGAACATCTAAGACAAAAACAGGATAATGTCTCAATATCTCCATCTCAACCATCTGATCATCACTGTAATCATAAAGTCATCATCCAATGCTGTTGTCAAACGACAAAACGATCTGTCTTCGATCGTTTAACTTTTGCTAAATCTGAACCTATGTCAGAAGAAGACGAAGTTTTGTATGCTTCTGTTAACATGACTTCCCGAGACACTGGGGGTAAAAGATGCTCTAAGCATGGTAGACTCCGTAAGCCAAGCCAACGGTATTTGGAATTACTTCAAGAAACTTCTGAAGGAGTATTTCAATATACCCGTTCCCGAAGCCGAGATACAATCGGTCAAAGAAATCTTCCTCAAAATCCTTCAAGTCATCTCCCTGTTTCCCAGTCAGAAGATGATTCGTTTTCTGATTATGATGCATACAGTGAAAGTTCTGAACAAACAGTATCTTCCACTGTGCCAAGAGAAGTGACGGCTTATGTTGTCACCGATGATCCAGATGCTTCAACCTCCGCAAATCAGGAACAACGAATTGCTACACTCGAAGACAAATTAAAAACTATGGCTGAGATGGTTGCTAGTATGCATTCCATCATTGTAGCACAGCATGTTACACCACCAACTGCACCTATTATTAGTCCAGAGATCATAGCGTCTTCAATACCTGCCAATACTGGGCTGGGGGTAGTGCCTCCTCAAATACCTCCTGTACAAGTGCAAGTACATACTACGCCTAGTCATTCAGGAGCTGGGGGTAGTGCTTACAACGCTGTTCCTCCTCCTACCACTACAACTCAACCTGCTCCTTCTTCTTTATCAGAAGACGCCAATGAAGCTGTCAAACTCTTACGAACCCAGTTTGAAGCATTTAAAGAGAAAGACAATCTACAAAGGTTGGGGATTAAACAACCCTATCCGGTTGAATGGAAGGACGTCCCGTTTCCCCCAAAGTACAAAATCCCTACAATCTCTCTGTTCGATGGCAGTACTTCCCCAAGTCAATTCATCAATCATTTTGAGGTAATGACTGTTCAACTTCAGCCAAATGACGCTCTTCTTACCAGAGTGTTTGTCGGTTGTTTAGCCGGCGTAGCATACGACTGGTACAGAAGTTTGCCCGATGGTTGCATCACATCCTTTTCAGGTCTCAAACAAATCTTTCTGGAACGGTTCTATGAAGGATTTAATGATATGACTATGTCAGCTCTCAACAAAATCAAACAAAAACATAATGAAACGGCTGAGAGCTTTATTGAACGGTTCCGCCGTGAAGCCTTGAAAATGCCTCCAGGGACTCCCGCTGCTGTCACTATTGATACTTGTAAGGCGAATCTTTTACCTATTATCAGTATGTGGACGGGATCAACCCAATTCTAAGATTGGCCCTCATTCATCGTCAACGCCAAAGCTGCTGAAGTAAGTGCCGACAAGTTCAAACAATTGGGGGTACAAATGTCTAATCCTGATCGCGATGAGCATCAGAATTCAGGTGGTGGCAATCGCCAGAACAATCGCAAAGCGAAAGAGACTTTAAACATTAACTTGAACAAAAATAAAGAATCTTTGGCTGTCAATGTGGCCTCACCTACATCTACTCCTACTCCTTCTGCACCTCCACCGAGGGAACCTCGTCCAAAGGTAGAATATTCCTTTGACGAAAATGACACGGCAAGTATCTTTGAGTGTTTACTCAAAAGCAATAAAATTCAACTCCCTGATCCAAAGAAACCTGATGAAGTCAATAAGACTGATCATCCCAAATATTGTGTCTATCACCGATTCATTGGACATCCTACTCGAGCATGCTATGTGCTCAAAGGTAAGATTCAAGAGCTTGTCAATGCAGGTGTAGTCACTTTGCAACAAGATGAGAAGACTGTTACGGCAAATATGGTTTCAGTCCAATTTGGAGATTTCCCTCCGCAGATAATACAGCATGGTGTCATTCCGATTCCTAAAGCAACCCTTGAGATTGAGAATCTCCCGCTTCCATCCAATGAAGGTCTTATTCCCTTGTCTCTTGACAATGGTGAAATTATGTGGATCCATCCTGATCTTGCTCCAGAATTTGAGATATCTTCCAAGAAGAAAACTCGTTCTAAAGGCAAAACCAAAATCTGCAACATGGTATCTTTTGATCCCATTGTTGACGAAGAGATTATGTTAGGCACAAGATCAGGAAAAGCTTATTTGAAAGATCATTCTGAAGGTCAAAGGGATCCTGCTTCTTCTTCCGAACCTACTCCGGCACAACCTGCATCTGCTGAAGAGGTCCCTTCTACATCTTCACCAGTTGTAGTGTCAATTTCTCCTAAACCAACAACGGCTGACAAAGGCAAGCAACAAGTTCGATTTGACAAACCTCTAAAGAAGTCATCTCCTAGTAGGCTTGAGAAGCCTTACAATTTTGATATATTGGCTCAATTAGCCAATACACCAGCCAGGTTGTCAATCTTTGAACTCTTGCGTCTTTCCAAAGAGACACGAGAAACTCTAAGTGAAGCTCTGATGCAGGCTGAAACTTGCTTAACTCTTCTCAAGAAGCCAGAATCAGAATCAGTCTCTTGTCATCACAGTCATAGTGTTTTGGAACTGATCCCAAATATTACCTTCACTCAGGATGATATGCTAATGGAAGATAATAGACATGATCGTCCTCTTTATTATACAGGATATGTAGATTCAATGAAGGTTGATCGTATCCTGATAGATCCAGGGTCTGCACTTAGTATTATGCCAAAGACAATGCTAGATGCATTGAAGATACCAGTGCATAGTCTTTCAACCACGATCACTACTATTCTGGGATTTAATCAAGGAAAGAGTGAACCTTTGGGCAAGATCCGTCTAAAACTCCAAATAGGCAATCTTTGCACAAAGGTGACCTTTTATATCATTGACAATCATGGTTGTTCTTATAATGCTCTCCTGGGAAGGCCATTCCTCCATGAACACAATGTCGTTCCATCAACTCTTCATCAATGCTTTAAATACGTTGATGACAAAGGACAAGTTCATAAGGAAGTTGCGGACCTTTATCCTTTCAAGGGTGTTGAAGCTTATTGCAACGATGCTCGTATATACAAGGATGAATTTATGAAGGTAGTATTGGCTATGGATACTGAAGAAGATCAAAAAGCAGTACCTCAAGACACTCTTATCATACCTGTTAAGGGGCGAGTTTCTCATCCTCAATCTTCCAAGCCACTGGTTATTCACTTACCAGTTCAAAAGAAATCAGTTGATGCTGATGAAAATCAAAGGGAGCTCACCTCTTCTGAGCCACTTGTTATCGACTTACGTCGTAACAAAGACAAAAAGCAGCTCATTCTTTCTGAGCCACTTGTTGTTGATCTAAATCGCAACAAGGAAAAAAGGGAGCTCACCTCTTCTGAGCCACTTGTTATCGACCTCCGTCGTAACAAGCCTCCTCCACGTTCTTCTTCTCCCCCTCTTGTAATCAATTTGACCAAATCTGCTAAGGTTAAAGGTCCTGTTGTAAATACTGATGTACAAATTAATGAAAAAGCACATACTTTCCAGTATATTGATGTTATTTATTATACTAAAAGTTATTTGGATATGTTAGATAGCTTCCAATCAATTACACTGGGAGTCGTACAATCTCTTCAGACAGAAGTCTCGCTTGAAGATCCAGATGATTCTTACCGTATTCATCCTTCTTTAAAGAAAGGTAAAAGTTCAGCATTTTTATATAAAAGACCAGAAACAAAGATTAACTATACGGATGATAGCAAAGTTAACGATACGGGACGTCTCTAGTTCCATCGTTATAGTCAATAATCAAAAGACATCCTCCGAAAGATGGGTTACGACTTTAAGAGCGGCCTTAACTATGGTAAAGGTAGACGAACTCCCATTCGTACAACAGTTCCAAACGGAAAATCACAAATGTATTATGACAGGACCAAGAAAGGTCTCGGATATACTTCTCCTCCACTGTTATCCCCAGCAGCTTCTGAATCAGATAGTGAAGAACGTTCTAACTCTTCTGATTCCATATCATGGGATTCCGATACCAGCATCGGTGAAGTCTATCGTATAATTGTATCTTCTAACATGGTCTCTGTTGAACTACCAGAAGGCTGTGATGAAGATGTTGAAGAAAGTCCGAAAACAGATCCTTGGGCTCAACATATGGATAACCAATGGGTACTTCGATTTGAACAACGTGAACCTCCTACTGAAGATCAACTACTTCAAATTGATGTAGGAGAAAGAGATTCACCTCGGCCAATTTTTATTAGCAAAAATCTTCCAGAAGCAGACAAACAAGAGTTGATTCTTCTTATTAAAGAATATATCGACGTCTTTGCCAGGAGTTATGAAGACATGCCAGGTTTAGATCCTAAGATTGCTACTCACAAACTGAACATTCTTCCTAATGCTAAACCAGTCAAACAGCAACAAAGGCGATTTAAGCCTGAAATAATGGATGCAATTGATGATGAAGTCAAGAAGCTCATCGCTTGTGGCTTTATCCAAGAAGAGCAGCATCCTGATTGGGTAGCCAATGTCGTCCCAGTTCTGAAGAAAACTGGAAAAGTTCGAGTCTGCATCGACTTCCAAGATCTCAATGAAGCATGTCCAAAAGATGAATTTCTTCTTCCTATCACAGACGTCATGATTGACAATACTTGTGGGTTCGAAAGGATATCTTTTATGGATGGATTTTTCGGGTATAATCAGATCAAAATGCATCCTGAAGATGAAAAGCATACATCTTTCCGCACTCCTCGAGGAGTTTATTGTTATACAGTGATGCCATTTGGTCTCAAGAATGCGGGTGCAACCTACCAACGGGCTATGAGTACCATTTTCAGAGAACATCTTCGTAAAACAGTCGAATGTTACGTGGACGATATTTCTGTTAAAAGTCGTCTAAAAGAAGATCACATCCAAGATTTGAGAACAATATTTAATCTCATGCGTCAACATCAGCTCAAGATGAATCCCACCAAGTCATTTTTGGGTGTCTCTAGCGGCAAATTTCTCGGCTTCGTCATTACCTCTAAGGGTATACACGTGGATCCCGAGAAGATCAAAGCCATCCAAGAGATGCGTCCTCCACGCAACCTAAAAGAGCTACGAGGATTCCAAGGCCGACTTGCGTACATCAGGCGATTCATTTCGAACTTGTCTGGACGCTGCAGACCATTCACTCAACTAATGAAGAAGGGTGTATCTTTTGTTTGGACTGAAGAATGTCAACGAGCATTCGACGATATCAAACAATATCTTATGAACCCACCAGTTTTGGTGCCACCTATCTCTGGCATTCCATTCTTGATGTATGTCCGTGCTATGGACCATTCATTGGGTGCCTTACTTGCCCAAAAGAACAAAGAAGGCCATGAACAAGCTATCTACTATCTTAGCCGAACTATGATTGGTGCTGAACACCGTTATAGCCCTGTCGAGAAAGAATGCTTGGCTCTCATGTTTGCTGTGCAAAAGACGAGGCATTATATCATTGGTCAAACTATTCATGTTATATCTCGAGTTAACCCTCTCCGGGTACTCATGAAGAAACCAAGTACACTTAATTCTCGGTTGGCTACATGGGCAATCCTGCTAGCTCATTATGACATGGTGTATGTTCCACAAAAGTCTGTCAAAGGTCAAGCGCTGGCGGACTTCTTAGCAGCTCATCCTGTGCCTGAAACATCTAAACTCTATGACGAAATTCCTGACGAGACGTTAGAAGTCAACATGATCTCTGAAGAGTTTCCAACCTGGCGTTTATTCTTTGATGGTGCATCAAGAATTGGACCAAATGGTGCTATAGTGGCAGGTGTTGGAATTGTTCTCGTTTCTCCAGACGGATTAACTATCCAAAGAGCCTACTCTTTAGATGAACCTTGCTCCAACAATGTGGCAGAGTACAATGCCTTACTTGTCGGCCTTCAGCTAGCTAAACAACTGAATGTTGAATATCTGGAAGTCTATGGTGATTCTAAATTGGTTGTAAACCAGGTTAGAGGAACCTATGAAGTCCGTCATCAAGATCTGGTGCCTTATCATGAAGCGGCCATCAATATAGCTACATCATTCAAAGCCTTCTTCATTGACTATGTTCGATGAGCTTGCAATACTGAAGCCGATGCTTTGGCCAATCTTGTAGCTGTCTTAGCCATCCCTGTCAAAAGGCATCAGGTGGTGGTTATTTCTAACCGAGAACTGTTCTGTATTGAGAACAATCGTAATATTGAATTTAGCAATCTTGCTGAAGTCGAAGTTATTGATGATGATTGGAGAACTCATTTTATCGATTTCGTATTACATGACATACTCCCTGAAGATCCTAAGGAGGCTACAAGCGTTCGACGTCGATCTCTACGATTTTACTACAATCAAACCACCAAAGCACTCTATCGGCGAACTTATGATGGTCTTCTTCTACGCTGTTTAGCTGGTGATGAAGCCAAACAAGTGTTGCGTAAAGCTCATGATGGCGTCTGTAGAGCACATCAACCTGGTCCTAAATTACAGGATCGCATTAGACGTATGGGTTATTATTGGCCCTCTATGGTATCAGATGCCATTGAATATGCAAGGAAATGTCGTGCTTGTCAAATCCATGCAGACTTCATTCATTAACCCTCGGAATTCTTACACCCGACTGCTGCTTCATGGCCTTTTGAAGCTTGGGGTATGGACATTATAGGTCCTATTAATCCTCCTTCTTCTAGAGGACATCGGTTCATATTGGCGATAACCGATTACTTCTCCAAGTGGGCCGAAGCTATACCTCTGGCTGAAGTCAAGACTAGCAGTATCATCAATTTCGTTAAACACCATGTCATCTATAGATTCGGTGTACCTCGCAGAATCATTCATGACAATGGACCTCAATTCATTAGTCAGAAGTTCACTAGATTCTGCGATGATCATCGGATTAACAATGTTGCTTCGACGGCGCACAATCCTGCCGCTAATGGTCTAGCTGAAGCCTTTAACAAAACCATTATTAAGCTCCTTAAGAAGTTTGTATCCACTAACAAACGGAATTGGAGCAAAAAACTTGGCGAATGTCTTTGGGCCTATCGAACTACAGTCCGCAATCCCACAGGCTTTACACCTTTCTCTTTGGTGTATGGCTGTGAAGATGTCCTTCCTTTGGAGTTACAAATTCCTTCTTTAAGGATTGCTATTGCCAATGAGCTTACCACAGAAAATAATGACCTTCTTCGACTTCAAGAGTTGGAAGCATTGGATGAAAAGCGGTTAATGGCTCAACAGCATATTGAGTTATACCAAGCCCGCATCTCAAAGACATTTAATCGTAAAGTGAAGGTCAGAGCCTTTCAGCAAGGAGAACTTGTTCTAACGGTCAGACGTCCTATGACTATGACTCATATGAGCAAAGGGAAATTCGATACGAAATGGGAAGGTCCCTATGTTGTGAGCAAAGTCTTCTCAAACGGAGCTTATCAACTTTCAGAACTTGATGGTCGAGTTGCTATGATGCCTATCAATGGCAAATTCTTAAAGAAGTATTATGTATAAATGTAAATATTTGTAAATTATCAGATAGAATCAAGTTCATGAATAAAATTTAAATTTTATTATATGATAGTACATATTAAAGGTCACTATCATCTTTTTTTACATTGGGACGAGGGCCACTGCCATCCTTCTCAAAAATACGGTCAGCAAAAGAGCCGAGAACCTCCTTGCTGGATCCCACAAGAAACTTGCAGGCGGCCATCCTCATGGCTTCTTCTTCTTTAGTCCTTCCAGGTTCAAGCAGGAAGTCCAGAATGTCTCGTGGTGGCTGAGGTGCAGACGGACCTTCGCCCGCTTTTGCCTCCTTCGGCTGGATTGGATCGGCAGGGCGTTCTTCAGTGCCCTTCTCAACCTTCGAGGCGATTTCGGCCTTCTTAGATGCTTCTCCGGACGACATTTTTATGTTGAAGAGCAGAAGTGTTTATTCCTGTCAGATTTCTGCTATATTTATAGACAGAAGTTCCTCAAATAATGAAACGACGGTTCATCCGTTCATTTATTACATTCATCAGACGGTTCATCCGTTCATTAACTTCCGACGGTTCATCCGTTCATTTATCACATTCATCCGACGATTCATCCGTTCATTACTACCCGACGGTTCACCCGTTCATTCATCATCACCTGATGGGTTATCCGTTCATTTCCATTTAACGGTTCATCCATTCATTAATCACCACTTGACGGTTCACCCGTTTATTGTCATCTATTATTTGACGGTCTTCCTGTTCATTCATCTCACAAACATTGACGATTCGTTATCGTTTATTATTTACATCAGCAACTTGTCGTTTTTGATTAAGTTGTCAAATCGAAATAATTATACTCAACCACGTCCATATTACCTCTGAGTAGATATAATGAATATAATTATTTTCTATAAAATCATCAAGAAATATATCATGTCTTGCACCTCTGAATATATTTTCTATCTCTATTATTTATATCTGAATAAAATAAGCAATAAATAATGGAATCACAACAAAATGTCTTTTATTTAATCAGAATATAAGACAGTACAAAAATGCTTCCACAGCAACAAAAACAAAGATACAAAAGAGTTTCAATTAAGAGGGAGGAACAATCAAATTGTTGATCTGTTGCTTCAAGGTCTGCAACTCTTCTTCGTGACTAGTTGTTACTCTCATTCTTGCTTCTTCCATCCCTTTTTCTTCATCAAAAACAGGTATATCTATTGTCCTGCGGGTAATTTCAGCACTATGAGTCTCTTCATACTCATTTTTCTCCTGAATTAGGGCATTGAGTTGTTCAATCATAAGTCGTTGATTGGCAGTTTCTTCTTCAAATTCCTTCTGAAGGCGAATAATTTCCGCTTTCAATCCAGTAAGCCTCTGTCCTTTGTTCTCAGCTGCCAAAGTAACTGATTCTATCTTTGAGTTGAATTCAGCTGACTTTACAGAATGAGCTTCTAAAAGGTTCTGAAGGTTTATCCTTTCAATATCAGCTTCTTGGGCTAGTCGCTCATATTCGGCTTGCACCAGAGAGTCTATATTCTTCTTCTTGAGCTCCTTATATTTCTTTATGGATACTTCCAACTCATCCAATATATGTTCAAGAAGAATGGCTTGAGCCTCATCTCCTTGATCCCTTATGGCTCTTATTAAAAAAGAAGTTGGCTTCCTAACCATAATAAAGTCACCTCCTTCCTTCTCTATCATCTTATGAGCAAGAGATCCCAACGATTCAAAAAAGCATTTGGTAAATGATTGTACAACTTGCTCATTGATGGCTATAGTTCCAGGAGTCGAAGGTACCCCTGTTGAGGATGGGGTAGTCGGTTGCTCAATCCTTTGCTGCTGAATGATGGGCTCTTTAAACAAAGGAGCCAGAGTGGAGCTAGCTGCTCCTCCTGTTTGTTCTTCTGTAAAAAGTAAAATTATTATTTTACTAATTTGCCAATAAACAAAAAGATCAAATAAAAACAGTCTTACCTTGATTTGATCTAACAACAACTGCATCTCCTGCTGGAATAGACTCCCGTTGAACGGAAGTAGCTTCAATTGCGACAGCTTGGCTGCTACCCGCTTCAGAACCGCAAGATAAGTGATGGCTACTACTAACAACCACCGTCGGAATAGGCACCATAGCCAGGTCCATCGGAGGTGTTGGTAGAGTATCAAGATCTGCAAGAACTACAAATGAAGATATTAGATATCAATCTATTTTAAAGAAAGAAGATTGTTAAATCTCGTTTTATACCTTGGGGTTCGGTGGCGGGATTCTCTTGCTGAACATCTTCACCAGCCGCTTCTTCAGGAGATATTTCTATCTCGACGTCTTCATCAGGGTTAACAACCTTTTCTACGGACGCCTCCACTTCAATATCCTTTTTAGGATCCGAAGCATCATCGGCGGTATCAAGAGATATGTGTTCTTCGTTGTCCCCTTCAGGATTCTGTATATACTCATCAACATTTCCAGACGACGAGCTTTCTTCATCCTTATCTTCTTCTTCTTCTTGGGCTGCATTCCCACTGTCAGTTGTGATTTGATCCTCCTGCAGGCTATAACAATCTTCTAAAGCTGCAATCATTTCACGCTCTTCTTCTTCACGAAGAGTCTTAGGAGTAGGAGGAAGCTGAGTCGTCTCCGCGACAGGTGAAAGAGGTCGTGTAATATTTAGCTCATCCTCAATGATGTTTTCTCTGAGTGTTTCAACTTCAGTTCTGGGGTCAAGATCTCCCCTCTGTTCAGTCTCTTCAAGGGTTTTACTCCCTGATTCAGAAACAGGTGTGGGAAATGGCATTATAAATCCTGCTGCAGCATCTACTGAAGTCAGGAGTTGTTTGAAAGAAGAGGCTTCTAAATTTCTTCTGGTGACCAACTTCTTCTTCTTTTTGTGTAGAGGTCTGTCGGGACTCTCCACATTTATCGGTTCTGTTTGTTTCTGCACAGAAGTTGGTGTAGTAGCGGCTTCCTGATTTGTCTCGGCTAGCTGCCGAGATTGAGATCTTGTAGTGACCTTGTCAGAAGAATGATCCAGGACCAATTTCTTCTTTGCTGCAGGAGCAGGAGGCTCCTCTCTTCTTCTTTTCTTTGCAGGAGATTTTCCCACTTTCAGAGAAAGTCTCAGAGGTGTATTTATTTCTTGAGGGAACATCATTTCCCTCGAAGTTTCTAGAGGTGCATCCACTGGTTCGTGTACCTCATCATTTGCAGGGAGCGATGAAGCCATTCTCCCTTTTCTCAATCTTGTTGCAGAAGCAAAACTGTCTACAAGATTGAAATTCTCGGCAAAAGTATTGGCAGATGTATAAAATACCGAGTATGTGAAGAGCATCCGAGGCCCTTGGGGAGTGCTTTTTGTTGGCATCGAGAAGGTGGCCTTTGTATCACGGGCATTGTAGTAAGCCCAAGCTCAGGCCCCGTCTATCAGATAACCCTTGCCCTGAAGGCAGGTGATTGCATTCCCTACATGGAATTGGTCATATCCAAACTGCCGGGCAAACCGGCTAGGGAGATATGGTTCCAAAAAGCATTCTTCTTCAAAGCGGTATACTAAATGAGATGGTCGAATTGTCTTCAACCATTCAAAGGCCACACGGTTTAAGGGTCGCAGCTTTGAATCTACCATGTTTGGTGGCATCTGGTCATGACCGGCAGGGAGAGGGGCGCAACTGAAGTTCCATCCTCTGTTCAAATTTAAAACAAATCTGTACTCACTCAGAGAGGTGTACTTCCATTTATCCTGAGAATATCTGCGCAAGAAGCTGCCATCTACTGGTCCCATACCAGGGTCCATTAAAGTTGGATAGTGGAGGAGTAACCATCCAAAGAGATAAGTGTACGGCAGTTCGAGACGGGGGAATTCTTTCTCTCCCTTTGCCTTCAATATCAAGTCGACATACAAACGAAGACTCGCATTCAATCTGCAGGTCATTGCTGATAACAAGTCAACTTTGTAACTAAAGACTAGCTTGACGGCAGCAAAAAGTACACCACGATGGAAACGATCCACTGCACTGGATCCCGGGACTATAAATCGCCGGAGCCAGTATGTCAGAAATCCTGCCAACTGGGCTTCTTTAGACATGGGTCTGTAACCCATTCTCAAATAGCTTTCGAAATTGTCCCATTTCTTTAAAGGTGGACATTGGTAATCATCCTTTATCAGCTTGTCATAATGTTTACTCTCCTCCATCAGCTTTATGACTTCTGTGTTGCTTAAGGGTTTAAAGAACTCAGGATGACACTTGTCGTTCTCCTTAGTTTTCTTTTCCTCTAAATGGTTGAGAAACAAGTATGGCAGCCACTTCGAAGAATAGCAAGTGTTGGCCGTAGCACTCTTATAGTACAAAGAGCAAATCTTGTAATGACATAGCAGTTCCTCAAACACTGCTACCATTTCTGTATTTTCTTTTCTGAGTTTCTCCAACTCGTCATTTGTGGGAACAAACTCCTCATACGAAGCATCCGCCATGGGCAAGTATGAGATGTACTTCATCTCGTGGAGTGCAAACCCCATCTCTCCACTCGGGGTCATGAAGGTTCCTGTCCTGTAGTTGTATCGCTCAGCCAAGGCCAAAAACATATGAGGGTTAGGAGCAAAGCCGTATACAGTGGCATGCACTGCTTGATACAGGTTAATCTATTGGAGTCTGTCTTGAAAGGCTGTCAGAATCCAATTTGCAATACAATTCCATCGCTTGTAATCTGGATTCACTAATCCAGTCATTCTGATATCCTGTTCAGGGTATTTTCCTTCTTCCTTCGCAAACTCATTTGCGAATATAGGAGTTCTGACGGGCATCAGCATAGAAGAGTTCTCTGGTGGGATGCAGCCAGGTCTCAGGCCTCTCAGCATGACGCTGTATCTATCAGAAGAGCTATAAAACATATCTTTCCTGTCTGATCCTTTCTTTACAAAGATCTTCCCTGCACGGGCATCTTGAAAAAGAGTGATGTTCCACTCCATTTTCCTTGGGTAGCTCGCATGAGCATACCGTGATAAAGGAAGACAGCGGGAAATATCGGGAATGAAGAATGATCTATCTTCCCAATGGACTATCATCTCCTCCATCCTTGGCCTAGGCTGAGAAACTTTTTCAAAGGCATCACCAAACAGGAATAAAGGTTTCTTATGGATGACAGCATCCACTTACTCTAGTGGCTGTCCATTTATTAAACACATTAAAGTTTCGTTATCCTGGGAAATCAGTATAGCCTGACATGAAGCCGGCAGATCGTACTAAGGATAATGAACATGAGACAGATCTTCTTTATATTCAGATTCAGACAAAGTTCCCACAAAATGTTCATAGTTTGGATGTTCATTGGTTTCAACTGCATCAAAAAACAGATGAAGATCAGTACAAGTCAAAGACTCTATTTTTCAGACAAACAAAACAGTAGAGTACACAATCCTCAGATTGCGCTGACATAGATTGCACAATATCAGTTTGCGCATCTCATCAGGGTGCGCAAACCAAACGATTGCGCTGACATAGATTGCACAAATATCAGTTTGCGCATCTCATCAGGGTGCACAAACCAATCGATTGCGCTGACATCCAGCGCAAATCAATCGATTGCGCTGACTTTCTGTCAGCACAATTCGATAGATTGCGCAGGATTACAGCCTTCATAAAAATAAAGACTGACTGTTTATGCAACCAAAAACCCTAAAAAAAAGGGTGGCGCAATTTGAACTCATCTCTAAAAAGAGATGAGTTTCGAAGATCGAAGGAAGTCGAAACACCCTAAAAAGGGGTTTTCGATCGGTTTAACTACCTATCAGAGCGGGGTGCGCAGACTCATGTCGAGATGCTCGCCGTGCAACTCTGTCAGATGACTCGGCCGGAGCTTTTCCCTTCGCGGCGGCGGCGGCGGCAGCATTTGATCGTCGGGGCGCCATGGCAAAGTCGTTGGAGTTGGAAGACAGTAAGGGCTCAGAGGAGATTTTTTCGAGATTGTAAAGTAAAGAATTGAAAATGAAAGGACGGCTATTTATAGCCTTTGAAATACGAAACGGCTGTCTTGGATTGCGCCTAAAATTTGGGGGCACTTCACTTTGTGCAGACAGCTCATCATCATGCGCAACTTGATTCAAAATTCAAAAATTTAAAGTATTTCGAAACTTTGAATCAAATCAACTTTCGAAAACTTTAAAGGGGGTCTTGTAGGTCTTAAAAAATCAAGTTGCATCAATCAACAAAGTCAAAAAATCAAGAAACCCATCATTTGGATGAATTGCGCAGACAACAGATTGTGCAGCAATCCGATTGCGCATACTGCTTTGCGCACACTTCCAACTGTGCAGACTGACGTGGCAGAAGTCATCATTACCAAATCAAATCAAATCTTTTCTGACAACTGACAGCACGAATAACAAGGAGTCTGTTCGTTTCCTGTGCCGCACAGTGCTCGAGGGAGCGGACAGCTGGCAGCGCAATCCAATCCGGCACAATCTAAGTCTGCGCAAAACATGTCTGCGCAGTTTGAGCTAGCGCAAACCAAGTCTGCGCAAATCAAGTTTGCGTACTCCATCAACATAACTGATAAAAGACACGTGGCATTCATGCCATCAATTGTTCATTACGTAGCAACTGTTTATGTACGATCATGCGTATTTCAATCAAATGATGCCATGTGTCCCAGATAGTTGGCCCACGATCCAATAACTGCTTGCGCAATCCAGTGCTGCGCAAACCAGTTGCTGCACAAATCAGCTTGCGCAGTCCAAAATAACTGAAAGTTAGTTATTTTCAGAACTCTATAAATAGAGTTTCAAGTCTTCATTTCAAGGGGGATCAAGATCAGAGATCAGAAATCAGAGAGTTCAGGAGTTCTTGCCAAAGTGCTGCTGCATTCTTCCGAGACTTTTGTCTTCAACTTCAGAGGCTTTTGCCTTCAGTTTCCAGAGTTGTTTTCAACTTCAAAGGCTTCATCTTTACAGTTCACATCGTCTAAGGGATAAAGCAATCGTTATCAAGATTGGATTTCTATAGTTGTAATTTTCCCAGAATTCTTGTAATCTTTATTACAGTTTGTATCAATAAAGTTTTATACTTTTGTTTTTGCAAATAGGGTATACCTGGCGGTAGCCTTAAGGCTGCCTGACGGAAGCACTCAATATATGCGCGGATAGGCTCCTTCTCTATGGACGATCTCCTGTTGAGTTTTTGACGTGCAGTCGACATCGGTTGGTCTTTAAAAGACAGAGTGCCTCCTCGGTGGTAGTACAGCCGCCTATTGATAACAGCAGTTGATGGAAATCTGGGTACAAGGATGCCTTGATTTAGGCATGCCCTGTGTCACCGATTCTTCTTCTGCTTAGGACAGCACCAGGTCTTCCGTCGTGGTACCCCCATTGTTCACACAGAAAAGCTGCACGTGGGTACGATCAGAGAGGGTTTGGCAAGGCAGACTCCTATCATGCGTGTAGGAATGCTTCTTGTGCGAGTCTCTCTCTACGAGATGTATACCCTGGCTTGCATCACGCACAGGGGTGCTCAAGCGACAGAGGGGTTCAATTGGTCGAGGCATCGCAGCACGGGGACCAGTCTTGTATAACTTTCCATCGGCAGCGCATGTGACTGTCAACGTGGGTCTTTGGTCGGTTATAAGCGAGATAAGTTTGTTGCACAAGGCACGTACTGCCCTGGATTTATTTCTACTACCCCCAGCGGGTGCATAGTGTTCAGAATCCAATAGAGGCTCGCCTGATGGGAAGGCAATTCTATCGAAGACTGATCTTTTCGTCGGTAATGCTCCAGTCGTGAGGGGTTGAACCGGCGCACGCTTCTTTCGGCGTTGTGCCTTCGTCAGGCCCGTCATAGAGACACCGTCTTCCTTGCTATACTTTCCCAGGGTGGGAGTCGGATGAGGAGATATGGCTGTAGCAGCTGAAATCTACTCCGAGGCTTCGACGTTGAGGGGGTTCTAGATCGCAGTTCCCTCCGTCGTGTTGTTCATCACAGCCACCTTGGGCCTCCAGACACGTCGAGTCTTCTCCGGTTTTATGAACTGCTTTGAAGGATTCGACTTCTCATCAGAAAGGAGATCTTCAAAAGCTTGCTGGTCGAAGCGTACAACCAGCATCTTCTGGAAAGATTCCAGCAAGTCGTCGTCAGATTGCGTCACCGCCTTTTCGTTGGAGGAGAAGGTAGTCCCCATCAGAGTCGCTATTTTGTTCGACATCACAAAAGGTTGAACGAACTTTTTGCTTATTGAATGTAGAAAAGGGCCTGTGTACAGAGAAGGAAGTCCTAAACAGGATATTCTAAGTACAAGGGGAAGACCTGTGTACAGAGAAGGAAGTCCTAAACAGGATATTCTAAGTACAAGGGGAAGACCTGTGTACAGAAAAGGAAGTCCTAAACAGGATATTCTAAGTACAAGAGGAAGAGTTTCTGGAAAAGTGTGACGGTGGAGATCGAGCACTGTAGCGGCTCCTTTACTCCGTCGACGATCTGACGACAGGTTGAATTTGCTCTGACTTTCTGATGCCTTTGATGGAACTCTAAGGTTGCCGATCAAGAGGATGCCTGGAGTTGGAGATTTGATATTCGGTGGTCTCTTCTGGTTGAAGGAAAACTCCTTCTATTTATAGGGAAGAAAGCACATATACGATGTACAAAAGGGTTTTGAGATATGAAGGAATCTGTCGTCATTGTACGGTGCAGGCTTCTACAACGTTGACACGTGGCGGACATTGAGATTTCCCTCAATCGAGATCTTTGGTGGTTATCAAAATAACCGAAGGAGGAGACACGTGGCGTGTGCCGATTTGCTTCTTCAGATGCAGCCAAGTAAATCTTGGGATTTCATCTCAGATTTAGATTCTGATTGATCCTCGCCTAAGATTTAAATCAATTTAATAAGATATCAATCATGATTGATCCCAATCCTATCTTCGAGAGAGTCGGTTTAAGAAAACCGACTAGGTGGGACCATGCTTTCTGTGCCTTTGGCGAGGTCTAAGTACAGCTGCGCTTTTAGGGCGACGAGTAGACCGTTCTTTTGGAGACAACGGAGCCTCTGTGCTTTCAGACGACGAGTGGACTATGCTTCGAAGACGACGGAGCCTCTGTACGTATGAGCGACGAGAAGGCTGTATTTCGAGCGACAAAGTCACTGTGCTTTAGGGCGACGAGTAGGCATGTGCTTCAGGCTGACGAGGTTACTGTGCTTTTGGAGCGGCAGGCAGACTTGTGTTGTATACAATGGTATCTTCCAACTCTCTGACAAAAGGTAGTTGAGCTTCTGGGTCGGAGCAGAGTGTTGCGCCGTTGGAGTTGAGGTGATGTGAAAACATCACCAGTCTACACCTAAGGTTGGCGCAGTAATGTAGCTGCGCCTCTGGATTGAAGGTGTTGGCTCTGACGTTTTCTTTTAAAGAGCAATGAATGACCGCTCCTTAATGAACAACTCCCTCTTAATTGCCACCATTACTTGGGGAATTTCAAGGGGTCCTAGGATAGTCTAGGACTTAGTCGAATGAACTTTATTTAATGAGGTTCATCGTACTGAGTCCTAGGTTTACCCCATTAATATGAAAACTTTGACCGTCGGCCATGTGGCCTGCATTTTAGACCACTCCTCCTCTATATAAATGGGGAGTTTCTTCTGAAGAGCCACGTCTTCTTCCTCTTCTTGTCCTTCAACACCATGTTGGATCCAGACTTAGCTTCGAACGACGGTTGGCCTTGCCTAAGTCGGATTTTGGTTGAGGATTCCTTCGTTCAAATGGGCTATGCCTTTGTAAAAGAACTGTTGATGAGCCTTGGAATATGTTGGAACGCTTCTCATCAGGAGTTCGAACTTGGGCGACGCCTTGGAGGTCTTCGAGGTCCTGACGACCTAGCTTGTGGGTGGATGGCCAACCCGAAGAGCCACAGGTTGTGCTCGGCCCTGCCCATTCTGGTCTTTTGAGACCTTCTGCGCCTTCTGGAAACCCGGGCCAATTGTTACTTTCGGAAGTGATGTGCATCTAGAAGGGGGGAAGCTGTGGTGGAGACTTTGATGGAGACTATATTCACATCTTCTATCCATAGTGCCTCCCTCCATGACGATCACACTATGAAGAGTATCCTTGATGTAGATTCGTAGGAGTTTTCAATTCGACACATGTAATCACAAAGTCTTTTGTAACAAATCCTTGTAATTATATCTTTATGCAGTCTTTTATGTAATCATGACGAGTCTGTAGCAGACTCTTGTAGCCATGATCAATAAAAAATGACTTCTGAGCTTTTCATCTGTTTGTGACTTTTGTCTCTGCTGTTGGCGTGCTTGACCGCCTGCGCCTCTGCTCCTTGTACTATGCTGAGATTTTTCATGCTTTTACAGCTGCAGCACTGCCAGGCGCACAACGACAAACAGCGTACGCGAGCAGTACACGCAAGCACTGCATCGCAGCAGCCAACGTCGCTACCAACTACTGCGACGATCGCACTCCCATGACCGCAGGACTCTGACAACCTCCCCTTAGCCACCACCCTTCTCCCCGATGCGTAACATAGGCTATTCGTACGTTTCGCCCGGGATCCCGTCATAACGCACGAGTTTTGAAACTCAAAAATTGTGCTTCATCGCAGCAACTTTGGGCGTGTTTTTTGGACAATCCAACTGTTGGATCATCGATCTGATTCTTCTGTCTCTATCTCGGTATATACCCCTTCGCTCCTCTATAATTTGAACCGTTAATTCGATCGTTTGATTGATCAAAACTGACCACCAAGTTGCTCGAATAAATTGTATTTTTTTTATAGTTTCGTGGAGCCAACTTCGTGAATTTGTTTCTCTACCATCATAGATCTATTGGACGCATCTCTAGTTCCTGTGCACAGCAGGTATAACTACCTTCGTGCCATAAAAATTTCAGCTTCGTAGGATGTTGTTTGGTTAGTTGAAATCGAGCAAAAATTGGCCTCTCAAAACCATAATTTCGATGTTGTAAAATTCCAATTTTGAACCCAGGACTCCGGATTCCAATTTCGATGCCACCAGTGAACTCGTGACGTCGTTTTGGCATAAATTCATATTGAATTTGCTGAGTTTGGAGCAACGTGGCCTCGGCATGCATTTTCGTGCAAAATCAGGTCCCAACATTGGGGTCAACGGGTCATTTTGAGATTGGCTCATCAGAATCCAATTCTGAATATATCGTTAAGTTTGTATCATAATTTTGGACTCATTGACATATATTTTGCTAGATTTATAGGACTTTGGCTCCGGCACGCATTTCCGTGCAAATCCGGTCCTAACGTTCGGGTCAACGGATCATTTTGAGATCGGGTCATCGGAATCCTATTCTGGATATACCGTTGGATTCGTATCGTCATTCTGGACTCGTGGATATATAATTTTCTAGGTTTAATGGACTTGTATCCTGGCACGTTTTTTGGTGTAAAGCGGATGCAACGACGAACATCGTTTTGACCCAAAATTACCATTTTGCTCATGTATCCAAATTGGACTTATGGATAGGCTATCCTAGCTAATTTGACCATTGTGGATACGTTGGTGATATTTTTTTCATCATCCTACGATATCTGTAGATTTTTCTTTATGTATCACCCTTAATTATAATTAATTCTTATTCATGTTAGTATTTCAGAATCCGTACGTCGAAACTGAAATCAGTCAATTCCAGTGATCTCACATCGCTAAAATTGACTAGGTGACCATGTGGATCACCAAGATAAGATTCTTGACCTTACAATTGATTATCTTGTTTTGATTTGCGTGTTATAGGTTTCATTGTACGAATAACGAGATTTAAACTTGATATTTTGAATCTACCACTCATATTATTAGCAATAGTGATCATAACAACTAGTATGGCCTAGTACTAGATGATGTAATTAACAATTGGCATAATAACCCAAGGTAATAGGTGACTAGAAACGACCCAAGCTCCCTAGGTGGGAGTTATTAGTCATACGTGTACTATAGTGTGTGACATATATTTGTTTGTGATTTAGGTTGATAGATATTTGCATGGAGTGTAGTTCTCATGGATAGTGGGATAGACCTTGGTACTACAGTCTCAGCATGGTTTGGACAACTCCAAGTAAGTGTACCTTGCCATATTGTATTTCAGTTCCGCATTTGAATTCTTAAATATCTATTCTTGTGGTATTACGTACCGACGTAGGACCGTCGATCGATACTTCGCGTTCAAGGCATATTCGGGTGCAGGCGTACGTTTGTAACGTCTAGTATCGGTCATTAGAGACTGTCTCGATACCGTGGTTGTACCAACCTGGATACACTTGTACCATAGGATACTGGTTGTACACTTTCATTTTTCCAGACTCCCTGTATTCCAGAGTTGTTCGAAAGTGTCACGACCCGCACCCAGTGTAAGGGCACGAGAAGTGACGAACGCCCAGCCTACGCTGCAGTGTCGGCGGTAGAACGCTGTCCTGAGTCACAGTATCTAACACAGTAAACTCCGAATGGAGAGTAATAATAAGTAACTCAATCACAATACTAAGATGGAATAGAAGAATGAATCTCAAGAGAGTCACAGATAAAAAGTCTAGGTGTAAACCGCCAGAATAAATCTCAAGTACAACTCATAAAGTCTCAAATAGAAATACAAATAAAGTACTAAGTCTCAGCTAGACTATAGGCAAGTCCTCAGCGACTGTGGGATCCTCCTGAGGGTCCACGTCGCCAGTGTCATCTAAGCCAATGCCATAATAGGTAGGACAGTACTCCTCATCAATACCTATAAAATTTTCAACATGCCCAGTCAGGACGGAATGAGCACATATCTCTCACAACAGTTCATAACAGGAATGGACATATAAAGCAAGCTATAGAAAACTATACATGAATCATTGTAAAGGAAATCAACAAGAGAGAGACTACAAAATAAGATATAATATGACAATAGAGAAATATAACCTTCTACGTAAATCAGAGCATGAATTGGTTATGTAAACAGCTTGGGTTGCACATGGATACAGCTAAGGAGTGCACATGGATAACAACTACTGGGGATAATGATCACATAACCAACTACACTCTCCCTGCCCCCAATCAATACACAAGGATCAATACATGTTATGTTATTGCACATGGATATCAACTACTGTATACATGGAGCTCATATGGTCATAAGTGTACATGAATAACATATGAGTGCACATGGATAAATATGAATACATGGAGTACATGATGGCCATGATAAAGTACATGAACATGACATACTCGATGTATTCGAGAGGATAACATCGCATGGAAAGATCTAGAGAGTATTAATCCGTGTGAACATCGTGTCAGCATCAAGTATACTAGTCTATAACAAGAGAACATAGCCAAAGAAGTATAAAAAGATGAGAGAATGTACTCGCCTGGCAAATCGAACTGCTGATGATGAGGTGTAAGTAAACTGGGGCAATATAAACCTATTTAAAATACACACATGTCACAACCAAGTCCACAATATCAAGAAAAATAGCTACAATGCAAGACTATATGCTTCTAGGTCCATTTTGGTCAAAGTCAACCCTCGGTCAACTCTGGTCAAACCTGGTCAACGCTGGTCAAACCTGGGTCAACTGGTTCGTCTACTAATTTCTAGATCATACACAAAATTCTAGGTCATTTGGAGTTCGTTTGAGTTGAATTGGATCAAGTTTGACCCAAAGTTGACTTTTGTCAATTTGGTCAACTTGTCGGCCAATTCGACTAAACTAAGCTCGAAATGACAAACCAAATCTGTCCTAGGACTCCTATAGTTATATACACAACTATAATCTATTCCAAGAGGGTTTCCAAGCATAAAACCTATATACATATAGGTATATACACACACATGTGTATATACAATACAACCAAACCCTATTTCTAACAAAAAATGATATGTGTGTGTGTGTGTGTGTACTGGTGCTTACTGAAAATAGGATAAAATCTGAGATTAATAACATTCAAACATAGTCATGGTATTACCCAAATTACTATACTATTATATACATCTATATAAAGTAAGAAACTACTTATATATATATATATATATATATATATATATATATATATATATATATATATATATATATATATATATATATATATATATATATATATATATTTATATATATATATATATATATATATATATATATATATATATATATATATATATATATATATATATATATATATATATATACAAAAGCTCAAATGGAAAAATACGCAATGATCCGAGATACTTAAAAAGTCTAAAATCTGGAATAACTCCCCCTCGACCCATTCTCCACGTATATGTGTTAGGAATGGGTTTCAACGGGGTTATACATATATATATATATAGTTAAATATATGCATAAAGCTATATATAGAAAGCACATATACCCATAAATGATGGAAAATTGTGAAACAAAGCCAAAAGTTGGTTCTCACATATTTGAAATATCATATAAGTCCTGTAAACTCAGAATTTAGAAGCTAAAACGTTGGAAATCAAAATATCACATATCAACTAAAAATCAAAATTAAAGAAAACGATCCAATTTCACCCAACGACCCAAAATCCAAAATACACCAAACGAACCCGCGAAACTTGGCATACACGTTGGCCTCGACCTACGTGATGCGTTCGTATACTCCCGGGTTCTAAAACGTGTCCGTGTCGTGTCCACAGAATGCGTATCAGAATTTCCCGATACCGCGTGGTACGCGTACGTTCTTGCTTGTTTGAGCGCCGCACACGTAACGAAATGCCACGTGCTTGTGCACATAGCTGGGGGGGTCCTGGGGTAGGTCTAGGACACGACGATAGGGTGACACGCTACACGAAACAGTGCACGCAGACCCACGCACCCGCACGGCCTACTGCGCGCACGCGCGTGGTGCCGGCCTCGCTGCTCCCTCGTCGGGCCACGCCGCGACTTGGGGTTCGTCCTACGGGTCGTCTAGGTCTAGGTCAACATGTTTCGGGTCCTGGAATGGGTCTTTCCTGCGTCGTGTGCGCACACGAAGTCCGTTTCCGTGACAAAAACGAAGGTCTGAATGCACAGTAGCTGAGCGGTGCACGCGCGATATCTCCGCGCTCGCTCAACAAACAGTCGTAAAATTTTACGAGCATGAGGGCAGAGGTTTCCGCCACGTGCTCACAAATTTTCACACAAAAATATGCTCTATGCATTGTGTAATCACACGCGGACAGCAGGGCACGCACGGCCTCGGGCACGGGATCCGTGCACGTGCGTCCGTTGTCCGAAACGCCGCTGAAACGATGTCAAACCCAAAACTGTCTTCACAAAAGTTTATTAAAATCATATTATCTAAACATCCATGAAGACAGAAACGAAAAACAACAACTTTCTATCCTAAGCGGCATTTCGTCGAACACGTGCCGTAAGGGACTGACACGGGCTCGATACCTCCATCAAACGGAGTCGAAATTCCACCAAATTTCGTGGGCAAGGCTAGGGCACCTATATAGATGCAAAAATGAAGAAAAAAACCAGATTTGCAATGGTAGATTAGGGTTTTACCTATTGAGTGTCAAAACTCAATGATCGGGGCTCCTTGGTTGTCATTTCGGCCGATTTTCCTCCAGCAAAACCCTCCGTCTCCACTCCAGAAATGCTCCAGTAGATCCTTCTCTCCTCGATGAGCGCAACGGAGTTCGTTTGGGAAGAAACGGACTCCGGATGAAGGAAAAAAGTGTTTTGGAGAGATGGATCTTAGGGTTTCTTCGTGGAGGCTCACAATTTTCACAAATGATGAAAAGATGAGGGGGTACTGCTGTGTTGGGCAGCCAAGGGGGTGTCTAGGGGTTAGGGTTTCACTTGGACCATCTCCTACTCAATTAGAAATGGGCCCAAGTCAAAAAGCTCAAAGGCCTACATGCAAA
This sequence comes from Iris pallida, assembly GCA_029216955.1. Lineage (NCBI taxonomy): Eukaryota > Viridiplantae > Streptophyta > Magnoliopsida > Asparagales > Iridaceae > Iris > Iris pallida. The sequence continues at coordinate 22,743,734 of JANAVB010034619.1, forward strand.
AAGGCTAAATAAATAAATAAAAGACTTAAAAATAATCTAATGCATAATAATAATTTCTAAAAATGAAATAACCATTCTAATGCATGGTTAGGCCCCTATACATGTCCACTAAGGTTAAACCAGTTGCTAGCACAATCAAGAGTCAACATATCTAGAAAATCACAAAATGGCCAAAATGGCTAAAAGACTAAAATCATCTAAACTACTCCAAAAATAGAGATTAAATCTAAATAAATTTTTAAAACAAAAATGTGAATTTTAATTACATTATTAGGCTTCTAATGAAGGTTGACTAAGGTCAAACTAATTATACTACCAAGTCACCAGTCTGCAACCAATCAAATCACACTGCAAGCAATCCAATTAATAAATAGATAAAAATTCAAATAAAAATCATAAAAATTGAAATAAATAACAATTATTAAAATACCCTTGAAATTGAAAAGTGAGTGTGACAAAAAGTTAAGAACCTGTGTTGATTCATGACCCTGATGAGGTTACATTTACTTTACTATGTATGGTCGACTGTTACTGTTAGAGGATCAGATCACGCGAATCGTGGATTCGACTCGTACGGTCTCATGGGAGGGGAGGATAGCTACTAGATGCTTGGGCTACTATGCACATAATGTTTCATATACACCGTTGGTCTCTATATCGGAGCTACGATCCTGCATCCTGTTGAGTCTCTATATCGGAGCTACAAATTTTGCATCCCGTTGAGTCTCTATATCGGAGCTACGAATTTTATATTTGGAAAGCCCATGTATCGAACATTGTCATCAAAAGTAGCGTATCACATAGAATGGTTGTTGTCTAGTTCACCATGTTTCGATACAGTTTATATACTCATATTTTTAGGACTATTTACACTTGGCTTACATATTATGTACCTTGTTGTGTCCTGCTGAGGAGCTGGTTTCCTTCCAGGTTGGTTGAGTAGGTTTATGGAGCTCCTTACTGGATTGTTATTGGTGTTCATTTCATTTCAGGTATATACACTTTCGAAGTTTTATTTTTCTACTATTACATATCTGCTCGATTACGTAGTATTTATATACTCATATTATTCTTTTTGAGTCTAGTCGGACGAGTATGATTATTAGGCTGCAGACTAGTATTCATATTTATCTTTCTTATGTTTCTGTTATCTGGATTGAGATATAGAGTTGATGTAGTTGTAGTTACACCATTTCAAACAGCTTATACGTATTCTAGTCAGACTAGAGTCTGGTTGAATACTTAGCTGGCCTGTGCCACGTGGCTCGGTCCCGCATATTTTAGGACTGGGGCGTGACAACCCCCTCCCCCAAAATGATCATGTGTCCTACCGTATCATGACACGTCCAATATGTATCCAATTGTTGATACGAATCTAGAACACACAACCAAATCTAATCTAAATAGATCTAATAAACTAAATTACAAACATTTGGTGCACAATTCTCGGAATTCTCCCCAAAATAGCACAAAACCTAATATAACTTTCAAATAGAGAGTCATTAGAGCCTTAAACTCCTTCATAGTCCTAGTCCATGGGTGAATTCCTAAGGGTCAAATAGCACAAATAGAGTCTATTTAGAGAGTAAAATGAGATGTATACCTATTGGAAGATGGATTTATAATGAAAAACCAAATGCACACGATTCGAACACGTAGCTCCTAGCAAATAGACTCCTCTTCTTGTGTTCCTAGTCTCTAAGCTCCTAGGCTCCTTCTAGTGAAGATAATAAGAAGGATGAATGAGAGATTGAGTGGAATTTGAGAGGAATTGGTGGAAGAATGGCTCAATTTGGAGAAGAACACCAAAATGAGAGGTATTAGAACAATAGAGTGAAATGAGAGAGAATGAAGCCTCTCTCCATGTGGCCAGCCATATTAGGGCTAGGGTCATGCTAATTCAAAATGTCTAACATGCCCCTAAAAGCTTGTCATGAGAGCTAATTAATACATGGAAGGTTCTAAACCTATTTTGGTAAATATTATAATCCTATTTAATTAAATGGTCATGACTAATAGGTCTAATTGGACCTAGTCCAATGAGTTGGTCCATGAGTCATGTCATGCTAATTGTTGGTCTCCAATGTAGTGTCTAGTCTAATCGGTTCACTAACACAATTCTAACTAATAGGCTAGCCACTAACCAATATAAATAACACAATATTAACAAAAAATATTCATAATATTATATAAATATGAAATGACAAAATTACCCCTATTTGGAAAAGTGGTAGTGACACTCAGGATCAAGATTATGATATTCAAAAATAAGGACAAGAAACAGAATGGCATGAGATGAGAATGAAAGAAAGTTTCAAGATAGAAATATGAGGGTGAAATAGAAGTAGAGCATTCTTAATTAGATTGATAGAGGGAATGTAAGGTTTGAATTGTAAATAAAGGATAATAAAACATTTGAAGAAAGAAGTTGTTTATGGACGGAGGAAAAAGTCAAAAATTAAATAGTATGATAAATTTTCAAGGATCGATAATGATTAAAGACCTTGGCAGATTTTATTATCAAACAAATTAATATCGTATTATTGGAAGTTACATTTGAGGAAGCTAGGCCATAGAATGGAGTGAACTGGTGGAAAAGAGATAAAAGAGTTTTCAAATGGTATGGATTAGATTCAGGCTTAAGATCAGCTAATCATATTTTAGTGTTATCCTAGAGACCTAAAAAGATAGACTATAGCATAGTATGAATTGGTGTGATTTCTTTAGCCTGTTTGATTATCAAATTATTCTAAGTGATTAGGAGTTGTAGTTCTAGACCATAAATCATATCATTATTCTTCCATTTTATAATTTCTTCTTGTATGGTATCAAATTCGTTATATTCTATTTTTTTGTCCACTGACCCCTAGGTGCCTACCTAAATCGTGCCTTATTCTTGCGCAAAATTACTCCTTAAACTTGTCAAAATTTCTCTCATCTTGATCTGCAAACTCATTTCTTTATGAACCTCTTGGACTTGTCTTCTTGCTATCAATGACATGTGATGATCGAATTCCTTTGTACCACCCAACCATGTTATGTCTGATTAAGTAAATTCCTTTTAACTTGTTGAATACCTGATCCATATAGGAGTAGTGAATACTTTCCCTTATAGTGTTACTAACCAATAGTACCACATGAAAGTACCTTGGTTCTCTTAGGGAATTCTTGATTACAGTCAGTAATACCCAAATTCCTTGTACTTAGGAAATATACTCCTCCAGGAATCTTATTATTAGGATCATGACCATAGTTTCACTGCTAAAATCCATATAAGTTGAGTGGTGCCTTGTACTGAGTGAACCCTAGCTTTTAGTAGGTTATGTCAGTTTAGATTCTATTTTTATCAACGTCCCCTAGAAATCTTGTGCGACCAGTCATACTTGACCTCTTCTAAGACTAATCCTCTTATTCTTTGAATGCCATGCTTAGTGCATAATCGAGGACAAGATGTAGCACCGACGAACCAGAGGCCAGGCCTACCAGTACCTGAGGTACCGTTGTTTGAAGATGAAGCAGATGTTCTACTAGCACCAGGAGAAAACCGACGAGGACCACTCACCAAATATCAGTATCAGCAGAACAATGCTTAGAAGCACGGACATGCATTCACCATGGTAACTAAGGAGGCATATGTACCACCAGGCGCAGACGAGAGTGAGATTCAAGTACCATCGTGAAATTATTTTAGAATATAGGTATTAGTGTATTTACCCACACTTATAGATTTATGCTCTAGTATAGAGTAGACATTTGTATAGATATCCATCTCATCCAATAGGATATTAGATGCACCCTTTCATTGACCATATCCTTTGCTTGCACATATCTACCTTAAAATTTTGAGGGCAAAATTCATTAAGGTGGGTAGGTTGTAAGCCCTCTAAACTTTATAGAATTATTTTAAAATTTTATTATTAATTAATTTAATATATTTATTAATATATATATTTTTCTACTATTGTTTTTGGTTATTAAATACCATTTTTCGTTGCTTTGATTTTTGAAGTACAAGAAATGTCAATCTATAGAAACATTCTTCATGTGTTTTGACCTAGAAAGTTTATTTTCATCTTGATATATCATATCCCACTCAAACATGTTCTCTTTTATTATATTTTCATCGCACAACTTTCGGGCCAATTTGCTATCTACCGTAAAAATTGACCTACTTTTCAATTTAATTTTGGGACTCAACATCGATCCAACCCATTCGATCCAATATATGGTTTTGACCTATTCTGAGCCTACTACACACATGCTAATGGTGCCTCACTCAATTAAGTTTCCATGTGCTATTTATAATCAAATGGCACACAAGGCCCATTTATTATATTTTCGGAGTTGAATTCTGTTCGGTAAATTGTTTGGAACCACTTAGTGGAGCCTATCTAGGATTGCCAAAATCAATTAAATATATATTTAATTGATGTTTTGATATTTAATAGCAGTCCATATGCATTAAACCCATGCATCTTTGACCCAATATTCAACATATCCAAATTAGGAAACCTAGAGCTAACCCTCGCCTTATTTGTTGATTGGATGACCAAATCTCCACCAAATCAATTCAAACCTCTATCCTCCATACAAACCTTAACATGTAGGAGATCCAAACATTATATATAGGATCACCCCTTGGCTACCCCCCTCTTTCCAACTTCCAAAAACCCGACCACAAGGCTGTCTTGGTCGACGGCAAGCAACCCTCTTGTCCGACCCCATTGCATCCTATTTTTCTTGACTTTTGTGCACTCCACAACCTCCATGATGATCCCAAGAAACCCCTCTTCAACCGTATTAAGCCCCAGAGGAGTTTCGTCCACTTATTTCGTTTGAAGGCCGAACTTGAAGGTTATTTTCAACCATAACAAAAATTTCGAACCCAAGTTTGTCATCTTTGCACATAGGTTTCATCTAGTTTTTCTCATCCGTTAGTCTTGAGCCCAAAACTAACTTTTATCCCTATGTTTCTACTTTGATCTCCAATTTCCACCTCACACGGTTCAACTCAGTTTGTCCGTGCATCCATTGCACTAAAATTGGTCCACGCTGAACCAATTTCTGAGTACGGAAGTTTCTGACAATTTACGAACCCTTTAGACATCAAACCACTCATTGGTAATGAGCCTAACATACTCCTTGATCATCTATTAATGTTCATTATTCAGATTTACAAGTTATTCATGCGTTTATGCTATCGTTTTCGTGATGCTAGTTTTTCGGACACCGAAAAGACACCGAAACTTGGCTACTTGATCTCTAAACTTCGCATAATTTTTCTTTATTTTATCAATAATTTATTATGAAAAATTATATTTTTATCTATTTAATTCTGATAATTTCCAGAATATTAATTTTTCATACTTTCTATGTTGTTCGATTCCAATTGGTTCAACATATGTCATAATGGCATGTTGATTTGATGTTAGTTTTCTTCAAATAAATATATGTAATATATGTCCAAAAATTATTTATTAATTTTTTTCAGAAATATAATGAATTATTTTGTGATATAAAAATATTATTTTTATATGGTAATATAGTGCCATGTAAGGTAGATTTGGGTATATATAATATTGAGATCTAGTTGGCTAGCTAATGAATAGATTGAGACTATATATAGTATGCAATCTTTGTTGTGTATTTTGATATCAAATCCTATTATTTCTCAAATTATTTAGATATATTTTAAATTTTAAAATAATTATTTTTATATTATAAAGTATTATTTTATGCTATCATGATACTATATATGGAGGATATATTATATGTAGTTGTATACTAGTTAGTTAGTATATGTGATCGAGTCTATATATATATATATATATATATATATATATATATATATAAATATAGAAAAAAATATATATATATATATATATATAAATATAGTAATGTGTTGTCTTAGAGTTAATATTGATTTAGTTTATTTATACTTTAGGAGTTTGTGATTGTTTAACTGCGACTGATACTTTATATTATTTTCGATATTCCAAGCAAGATACCTTGTCATATTTGTACGGTTTAAATTTTATGATATTGTTCTTGAGTGGGTAGTATGTTCTCTAGTAGTGTGCGTACAAGTATGACTTGGGTGACATCGACGTTGTCATCGATGCTTGTGTGTGTGTGTATGACCTATGTGTATAATAGACGTTCCGGAAAATGCGAAGTTGTTTCTAAATAACTTCTATGCCTTGTCATGTTTCATTACACGGTACTGTGAATGAGGATCATTGTGTTGACACAAGCTTACGTACTCGGCTCACTACCGATAACGGCAGTTCGTGTGTCAGTTCATATATTGATTAGAATGAGTCTAGTTAGTGACTTGTATTGAGATATGGATTGCTTGAATCATGGATGTGATTTATGGAAGACATGGGTAGGGAAGACTATTAGTAGGTGCATGGGATACACTATCACTTAGCCCCAGTGTTGTCTAGTTATGGGTTATTGATTCCCGGTTATGGGGTATTACTAGAGGATATATCCGACAGTGGCCCTGACTCCGCGTCGAATATGGTCGTGAGGTATGCTAGTACAAGTCTCTAGCGGATGCTATGCTTTATTCTTTTAACCTACCCATGCATTCCAAAGTCGTCTTCGATTTGCATACACATAGTTGGTTAGTGTACCCTTGTTTATATGTTACTTATTTAGTTCATATTATGGCATGTTCTTTTGTATCTTGCTGCATCCCTTTGAGGACCTGCTGATCTCTTCAGGTTGTTGCTGAGCATATAGTATAGACAGGTAGATGGTTTAATTTCGACTGCAAGGTTCAGGTATCGCTCGTAGTGTTACTTTATCATTTTCTCGTGCTTCCTATTTTTTTCCTGTTATATCTTGCTCATTAGCCTAGTTTTGCAAACTAATTATTCTCGAGCTTGCTCGAACATGTGTATTATAGGCAATCGACTATATTACATGATATTCATTCTTGTTTTATTTACCTATATGTGGTTTGAGACATAGTTGAGACAGAGTAGGTTTAGTTTACTTTTATAGCGTACTATGATTAGGATAAGTCCATTAAATTGGGATACTTATTCTAGCCGTACAGCTGACATGTTCGTGTCTTGGGTTTCTATATGTTTTGGAACTGGGGCGTGACAAAGTGGTTTCTCTGTCACGTGGCAGAAATAAATAAGAGACTTTACAACCGTCTCACTTCTCGAGGTTCATTCCTCGTACTTTGTGACCACTGCCACTTCACTTTTGAGACAATCTTTGGAAGAGTATTTTTTGAGGATTTATGTTGAGTAAAGGGACTTTTGCCTATTGGACGTCTTGTTCGCTGGAAGCTATGTCCGCTGCAGTTAAAAAAAATTTCTTTCCGCATAGAAAGTTTAATCTTTCCTTCGTTGTTTATGATGGAAACACTATTTTACTTTATGTCCGCTGGGAGTATCCATATTTTTCTGCAATCTCGTATCAATGAAATTGTCAAGGTAACTTTACATCAAGATAAGATCGGTAACCTCGCGGTGACCATCTTGGCTCAATTTATGTGTCGTAAGTCCCTTTACATGAATTACGATATGCAAAATCTCATAAATTGAATATAAACCAATAAAACAAAATTCAATATGGATAATAGAGATTATATTAATTATAATCACCTAAATTTAGATGACCTGGACACTAAGGGGGCGTTTGGTATGCGGAATACTATATAGTCGGGAATTCTATATTCCAAGGAATTAAATTCCCTGGAAAATTACATTCCCATGTTTGGTGACAATATAAATATTCCCGGGAAAAAAATAAAAAATAATAATAACGAAAAAATGAACAAATATAAAAAAGGGTAAAAACGACAAAAAATCGGTAAAAACGACAAAATAACAAAAACGACAAAAACGATGAAAAACGACAAAAAATCGGTTGAAACGACAAAAATGACCAAAAAGCGACAAAAAAGTATAAACGACAAAAAATAACAAAAAAAAAGGGTAAAAACGACAAAAATAACCAAAACAAGACAAAAACGACATAAAATCGGTAAAAACGACAAAAAACCAAAATGCAGAAAAAAGACAAAAAATAACAAAAAATCAGTTAGAACGACAAAAAATGACAAAAAATCGGTTAAAAACAACAAAAAAATTGGTTTAAAACGACAAAAAATAACAAAAAAAGCGACAAAAAACGAAAAATAATCGATAAAAACGACAAAAAATCGATTAAAACAAAAAAAAAGTCGATTAAAACGACAAAAAAAAACCAAAAAGCGACAAAAACGACAAAAAAATCGGTTAAAACGACAAAAAATAACTAAAAAGCGACAAAAACGACAAAAAATCGTGAAAAGCGACAAAAATGAAAATGACATAAAATCAGTAAAAAAATGACCAAAAAATGACAAAAACGAAAAAAAAAAAGACTAAAAATCGGTAAAAACAAAAAAAAAACTAAAAAACGACAAAAAATCGCTTAAAACGACAAAAATTTACAAAAAACGACAAAAAGGACAAAAAATAGTTTAAAACGACAAGTAATAATCAAAAAGTGACAAAAAAGACAAATAATGGGTAAAAACGACAAAAAATCGCTTAAAACGACAAAAAATTGGTAAAAACGACAAAAAATGACAAAAAAGCGATAAAAACGACAAAAAAAAAGAAAAAAATGTTAAAAATTAATCAAAATTGATCAAAAAAAGAAGAAAATAATTTAGACAATTTTTTTTTTGCCCGGGCAAAAAAAAATACCCACCTATTCTTGAGGGATAAAATTTTCATGTTTTGTGGGTAAACTATTTACCCGGGTATTTATAATTTTCGGGAATAAATTTTGTATAAGCCAAACAAACGTGGAATAGATTTCCATCTTAAATTTTTTCGGGAATAAAAAAATATCGCGTACCAAACGTCCCCTAAAAAGCCGAGTTTGCTTAGCCGATAGCCTACCCAGACTAATCAAACTTATGTAATATGTCTAATATGTGTTGCTTGTGTGCTTTTTTATGGGTTTGGGACTTGGTTGTAGATAGGATCATAGCTCGTGGATAATCAGATTCTGTATTAGGCTTAGTGTAGGAAATAATAATGCCTTGTTCTCATTGCTAGGGTTTGTTACAATATATATAGTGTCTACATTTGGGCTTATGGGTATGGGCTATATTTACATTAGAAATATAATCTAACACCTCCCCTCAAGTTGGAGCATACAAGTCACAAATGCCCAACTTTGGAAGAAAAGAATCAAACACTTGCTTTCCAAGGGGCTTGGTGAAGATGTCAGCCAGTTGAGAAGAAGTAGGAACATGCGAGGCTATTACGGTGCCATCTCTAATAGCATCACGAACAAAATGCAAATCTACCTCAATATGTTTACTGCGCTCATGAAATACCGGGTTCTGAGCCAGGTGCAGGGCTGACTGACTGTCACAATACACCGACATAGCAGACTCCTGGCGAACGCCCAAATACACCAATAACTCCTTCAACCATTTCAACTCACAAACAAGCGCAACAAGAGATCGGTATTCAGCTTCAGCGGAAGATCGGGAAACAGTTGATTGCTTCTTGGTTTTCCAAGAAATAGGAGACCCCCCAGAAACACCAACCAGCCTGTAACAGAGCGGCGAGTCAAAGGACAACTTGCCCAGTCGGAATCACACCAACCAGAAAGACGGAGATCACAATCAGCTTTCAAAAGAATACCCTATCCTGGTGCATTTTTGAGATATCTGACAACTCTCAAAGCAGCATGCCAATGATCTTGTCAAGGCTCCTGTAATAATTGAGACACGATATGCACAGCATAGGCCAAGTCAGGACGAGTAAATGATAGATAAATCAACCTCTCAACCAGTCTCCGATAAGTCTCTGCATCCGCCATCCTTGGACTAGTCGATTCTGCCAGCTTGTGATTGGGCTCCATGGGAAAACCAGCAGGGCGAGACCCCATCAAACCACATTCTGAAATGATGTCCAAAGCATACTTCCTTTGACACAAGGAAATTCCTTTCGCACTCCGAGCCACCTTTATGCCAAGAAAGTACTTCAACACACCAAGGTCCTTCATGTGAAAGCAAGAACTAAGGTACTTTTTGAAAGCATCTAAAGCACCTGTGTCATTACCAGACACAATCATATCATCCACATAGATCAAAACATGCAACTCTACCTTTCCCTTAAAAAAGGAGAAAAGAGAATAATCGTAATATGATTGAATAAATCCATAGGATATCATAGAAGCAGTAAGCTTAGCGAACCAACAACGTGGTGCCTGTTTCAATCCATATAAAGACTTACGCATGCGACACACTTTGTTGGGTTCACTATGCGAAAAGCCTGGCGGCAACTGCATATATACTTCTTCTGTCAGATCTCCATGAAGAAAAGTATTGTGCACATCCATCTGGTACAAAGTCTAGCCTTTCACAGCTGCAACAGCCAAGAACGCCCGAACTGTAGGCATCTTAGCCACGGAGGCAAATGTTTCTGAATAGTCGATCCCCTCAACCTGATGATTACCGAACACAACCAGTCGTGCCTTTAAACGCTCAACACTGCCGTCAGATTTGTACTTTATTTTGTATACCCATCTACTTTCCAATACTTTCTTCCCAGGAGGCAAATCGACAAGACTCCATGTCCTATTATCTTCTAGAGCCTGTATTTCAGTTTGCATAGCTGTGCGCCAGCCTGAATCTCGCGAGGCCTGGCGATATGAAGTAGGCTCAACGCCGACAGTGATAGCTGCAAGAAAATCTCTGTTTCCAGCAGTAAATATGTCATAACTTAGAAATTGTGTTAGAGGATACGAAGTACCTAAGGAAGTGACGGGAACAGATGAACTGTGGTGAAGGGGGGACTTTTACTTCAAACAACATTCGTCACAAAATCCTGTAATCGCACTGGCTGTGATTTCTTTCTCATTCCTCTTCCCAATACTACCTCATCTGGCACCTCTAGCAACACTGTATCTCCTGTATCATTAGCAGTATCCGCATCACCCCCAGCGGACTCTCCTGTCAATACTTCTGCATCTACCTATGCATCCTTGCCACTCGGTGCCGAGCCACCAGCAACCACTCCGGTTTAAGCAACCGTGGCCGGCACCATCCCAAAAGCCTCTATATCATCTCCCGGCACCTCAACAGATGTATGGCGTATCGCAGAAGACATCTCGCTAGCAGAGCCACACCCAGGGAATTCTTTTTCATAAAAAGTAACATCATGGGACACAAAAAATTCACCAGTCTCCAAATCATACAGTTTCCATCCCTTTTTATCAAGTGGATACCCAACAAAGATACATTTTCTGCTCCTGCTATCAAATTTATCATGTCGGGATTTCAAAGCATACGCATAGCACGGACAACCAAAAATACGTAGATGATCATACGAAGGAGCCGAACCATATAAAACTTCATACGGAGACTTAAAATGCAAGATACTAGAAGGGGTCCTATTTATCAAATAACATGCACCCAGGATACATTCTCCCCAAAAATCCACGGAAAGAGAACCCTGGAATCGCAAGGCCCTGGCGACATTTAAAATATGTCGATGTTTTCTTTCCACCCTTCCATTCTGTTGAGGTGTCCAACACAGGATGTTTGAACAATATACCTTGAGATAAAAAATAATCTCGTAAACAATTAAATTCAGTGCCATTGTCACTCCGCACTCGACGTATATCAGCCCCAAACTGTCGCTTCACCATAGCAATGAATTTAAGAAACACAGAATAAACAGCACACTTATCTGTCAATAAAACCCCAAACAGCTAGCTCCATGATCTCGAAATAGCGTTCTGTCCGAAAAATTCACTCGTCCGGGTTCTCACCCTCGAATGTGGGCAGCTTCAGTTTCTTCAGCCGGCGATCCGCGCTAAGGTCACCGTGCTGCATATCCTCTCGGCCTCGTCCTCCTTCCCAGCGGTGTGTATCTCTCCGCTGGACCTCGTATGGGCCCCTGTCACCCTCCTCATACCGCTCGTCAGCCCAGATCTGCTCACCCCACTCCTCCACGGGCCCCTGTAGTTACGACTGCCCTCGCCCGTGGTGGTCGTGGGGGAAGGTCCCCTCTCTGGAAGTTGGCGGGATCCGCCATTCCCCAAAAAAATTGCTGCCTCCGGCGTACCTCGCTCCTCCTGGGGGCTCCGCTCCTTCCGTCCACGCCGGGACTCCCGCCAAGCCCTTCCCGGCCGCGAACCTATCTCCGTGGTTCGCAATCATCGTCCGACCCCCGAAGGGGGCCCCAAACCCTAGGGTTTCTCCCGCGCGCGGAGCCGATCCGCCGGGGACCGTACGGGTCGCCGGCGCCGGCCACGGCCGCTCGCCGGCTGCTCCAGGGGCACCGACCGGCCAGGGGTGGCGGTCGGCGGCCGGCCAGCGCCCACCCCAACGCCCGCGGCCCCGCCCGGGCTGGCTCGGTCGGCGGCGAGGCCCCCGCGTCCGTCTGTCGCGGCCGGCGCTGCTCGTCGACCGCCGGGTCCCGTCCGGCTGCGCTGTGGTGGCGGCGGGTGCGGGCCATCGCCCGTCGGCCGGCCCGCCGCGATCCTCGGTCGTTTCCCCCTCCGTTTGCACAAACCCTAGTTGGTCGCCTAGGGTTTGGGTTGTCGCCGCCTCGCTTCGCCGCCATTGATCTTGTTTGAGATATTTTGCAAAAGCATCATGATCGTCGTCGACTCCTTCCGCATATCCCGCATCTCCGTGCGGATCTCTAGGTTCGTGGACGCTTGATCCTTCGCGGCGACCTCCATCGATTTCTTCAAACCCTCGATCTCGGCGGTGAAGTCCTCCCGTAGACCTCGGATCTTCTCATCGATCGTTTTTGTTCCATCGGCCATGGCTCGTAGAAAGCTCTGATACCAAATGATGTGAATCGACTCAATCGGTTCACCAAACCCAACAAATACTAAGAGGAATAGAAATAGAATGCTTTTATATAAAAAAGAACAAAACTCCAACTTTGATGAACGGATCAAAGTAATAAATCCTTCTTCATTGACACTTGCGAGAGTTTCTCAATACAAGCATGAAAACAAAGACGGCTAGCCCTAGCTATAAATAGAAAAGGGAAACAAAACCCTAAAGGGATTGTTGTGGTGAAAGACCACAATACCCTTTATGACTAAATAACAGAAAAGCAACAGAAAAAGCCTAAACAGTGGGCCTGGGCCTAAATCGCTCCCCGTCTCCTACGACGGGTGTACGTGATGATGGGTGGGCCCACATCAAAGTTTTGGGGCTATTTTAGGGGTCAAATAGGTGTCTAAATAGCTAATATATAGGGGTATATATATACATATATATATGGGTATATAGTGGGGATCTTAGGGGCTAAAAAGGGGGGTGGTTTGGGGGTGCTCTGCTGCCCTACTGCTGCTAATGCTGTGCTGCTAACTGCTGTTTTGCTGCTGGGGGGGGGGGGGGGGGAAATAGCAGCCCTGCTGTTTTGCTGCTGTTGGGGGGGGGGGGGGGGGGGGGGGGGAACAGCAGCCCATATCCCCCCCCCCCTTTGGTGCCTGGTTGCTCCCCCTTTCTTCCTCTAATCTCTCTCAATTCTCCTCTAATCCTCTCTCAATCTCTCTAATATATATATCACTCTCACACAACCAATTCCCATTCCCTTCCCTCTCTACACAACAAATACACACCTATATATGTATGACCATACACAATATATATCTATACATATTATATATATATATATAATATATATATATATATAAATATATATATATATATATATAGACACACTCACACACACATATATATATATCTATATATATATATGGACACTCACACACACCATGGACACACTCTCACGCACACATGGACACACTCTCATGACACAACTATCACTCCTCTACACACACAAATACATATATAAATACACACACATAATACACATGTATAATATATATATTATAGATATATATATATATATATATATATAGATATATATATATATATATATAGTGTATATATATATATATATATATATATATATTATAATATATATAATATATATATATATATATTTGGAATAAGGGTGAATTTATTCCTCGCTATAGCGGAAAAGGTATTACAATACATAATCTCACAACTTCCCGAACCCCCAAACTATAGTATTAGGGGGCCATTACTGATACATCGAATTCTATGTGCTATGTAGAATTCCAATAGGGGGGGTAGTCAAGCCCTCGAAATATGTCTGTTCCGCTCCTTCCAGATGTGCCAAACAGACGCGGCGAGACGAACTCTGGCTCTTCTAGCCCATCCCGGATCCCTGCCGCTGTGGTCTCGGATCCAGCTGAGGATGCTCCGGATGTCTATCCGTCCAACTCCTCCTCTCAGCTGTGAACACTGCTCGGTCCAAATGTGCTAGGACACGGGCATACAAAGAAGATATGCCCCATAGACTCATCCTCTCATTACATAGCACACATTTGGCGTCCGGAATCTGTATCCCAAACCTGAGGAGTCTGTCTCTCGTCATCAGTCGACCTCGAAGGAGACGGTAAGCACATAATTGCATTTTCGTGCAACCCCTTGCCCCAAATGAAGTCCACCTCTTCAGCCGGTCATGGTGGGACCGAACCAAGTGTAGCAGCTACGGAAGCAGAATATGCCTGATCCGCCTCCCGTACTTGGGCCGGCCCAGCTCCAAGAATCCGCCTGCGGCTCTCGTCAATAGTAACTAGTCGGATCTCCTCGGCAAGCTGAGCAGTATAAGGATATGCTTCTGGCCTCCAAACTCCCTCTCTGATGATCCGGCTGCAAGTGAGTCCCTGCCCGCTTCTCTGTCTAGCTGATCCCCCAATATCTCGAGTAAGGATCTGGAACCCCCCAATATATATAGATATATATATATATATATATTATATATAAATATTATATATATATATATATATATTATATATCTAAAAAGAATAAAACCATAATTAATCCTTAAACTAGAATTTAAGGAAACCTACAAAATCTAGGGTCAACTTGTAGAGAATGGTCTCCCCTATAATAAATGTGAAAGAATAAATGAATTATGAGAAGTTATGATGGGTTTAAAAGCTTACCTAAGATGTAGATTTGGAAGGAGAAGAAGAAGTGGAAGAAAAGAAATGAAGAGAGAGAGTGGTAACTTAGTGATGAAGAAAGAGGTGGAGGGGGACTATATGACCAGCCATGTAAGGGAGGGTAGGGGCACTTGTAATTACAAGTTTGCCCCTCCCTTGCCTTCTAGGCTAAGTTAATCAATTTTTGGGTTTGGGATTAGCAAAAATTAAACAAAAATTATAATTAAGCTTAGATACTTATATGGGATTAGTCCAAACTCCTAATCCTAAAATTTAAGTATGGGGGCCATGGTAATTAATATGCTAAATACGACTCAAGTCGAAATTCACCGGGGTCCCGAATTAACTCGGAATGCGATAAATTCGAACCCGACTCCTATAATAATTAAATAATAATATTCATGAAATAAAATTCTAAAATATTATAAAATAGAAAATTACCATTTTACCCCTAACTTGGAAAAGTGAGGGGGACAAGTCTATCCACCTTAAAAAATTCGTCCTCGAAATTGAAGACAACAAGCACAGAAAATCACAAACAGGAATAAAGGAAATAAATTTATACCTCAGGGCGCGAAAAGATAAGGAAAACGCTCCCGCATGTCGTCCTCCCTCTTCCAGGTAGACTCACCTGGAGAGTGATGTCTCCACGCAACCCGAACAAGGGTATGACCCGGTTACGGAGCACCTTCTCCCTGCAATCCAGAATCTCCACCGGCTGTTCTGGATAGCTGAGAGTAGGTCCCACCTGTATCGCTGAATGGTCCAATACATGGCTAGGATCTGCCACGTACCGCCTCAGCTGAGATACATGAAACACGTTGGCACTCCCTCGAGCCTAGTAGGTAAGTCCAGTCGGTAGGCTACTGCACCGATCCTCTCTATGATGGTGAAAGGTCCGATGTAGCGCGGACTGAGCTTCCCACCGCCGCCAAAGCGAATAGTGCCACGTGTCGGGGATATCCTCAAAAATACCATGTCACCAACCTAGACACAAGACAAAAACTCAGCACAGACTAAACAACAAACACAACAACACGACAAGAACTGAAACTAACCTCGAACTCTAACGGTCTCCTGTGACTATCGGCCCAATGCCGCTGCCTATCCTGAGCCACCCGAAGTCTGTCTCTAATCATCCTGACCTTCTCGGCCGCATCCACAACCATCTCCGGCCCAAGAAGCGCCGCTCGCCGACATCGTCCCAAGACAAAGGAGTACGGCAACTCCGTCCATATAGAGCCTCAAATGGTGAATCTATATACTGGCCTGTAGCTGTTGTTGTAAGCAAACTCTACCAGGTGAAGATGTTCCTCCCAAGAACCCCCGAGATCTAGCACACTGTGCGAAGCATATCCTCCAAAGTCTGGATGGTCCTCTCCGATGCCCATCTGTCTGAGGATGATAAGCAGTACTAAACTTGAGCGAGGTGCCCAAGCTAGCCTGCAAACTCCTCCAGAAGTGGGAAGTGAATCGGCTATCCCGATCTGAAACTATGCTCACAGGAACTCCGTGCAATCTCACGATCTGACGAACATACATCTCAGCCAGCCTCTCCGTAGACAAACCCACTTTGAAAGGCAAAAAGTGGGCCGATTTGGTCAATCTATAACTATGACCCAAACTGCGTCCTTCCCTCCTGGCGATCGTGGAAGTCCAGATACAAAGTACATGGTGATGTGCTCCCACTTCCACTTGGGAATGGGTAGCGGCTGTAGCAATCCATCTGGTCTCTGTCTCTCGGCCTTCACTGCTGACACACAAGGCAACGAGATACAAACTGAGCTACCTCGCGCTTCATGCCATACCACCATACGTGCTCTCTCAGGTCCCCTATACATCTTGTTGGCCCCAGGATGCATAGAATACTGAGAGCGATGCGCCTCCTAAAGAACCTCCTCCCGAAGCTCTCCACGCGGAACGCACAGCCTAGTACCGTGCCGCAACGACCCGTCTTCGGCTACAGAGAAATCGTCAAGCAAGCCCGTCCTACCTGCCCTGATGCTCCTCAGGGCAACATCATCATACTGCGCTGACCTGACTCTATCCATCAGCTCAGACTGAATCTGCAAACCCCACATCGGGATCTCCACGCCGGGATGATGACCTCGATACCCAAACTATCCAGGTCGGCCAACAAGTGACGATCTGTCGTCAAGAACATAGAACTGGATACCTGCTCAAGGCATCTGCAACTACGTTGGCCTTTCCCGGATGGTACTGCAAGGATATATCGAAGTCCTCCATCAGCTCTAACCATCGCCTCTGCCGCATGTTCAACTCCTTCTGAGTGAACACGTACTTCAAGCTCTTGTGATCTGTGAAGATCTCAACTCGCTCTCCGTACAGGTAATGCTTCCATAACTTAAAAGCAAATATAACCGCAGCCAACTCCAGATCATGAGTAGGATAATTCTTCTCATGAGGACGCAACTGCCTGGATGCATAGGCAATCACCTTCCCGTGCTGCTGAAGAACACACCCTAAACCCTTCCCGGAAGCATCGCTGAAGATCGAGAACCCTCCTGACCCGGATGGCAAAGTCAAGATCGGAGCTGAAGTCAACCTCCTCTTCAGCTCATCGAATGCAGCCTGACACTCAACAGTCCAGACGAACTCCACGTCCTTCCTGGTGAGTCTAGTCATCGACTCTGCAATCCGCGAGAAGTCCTGGACGAACTTCCGGTAATAGCCAGCCAAACCCAGAAAGCTCCGAACCTCGGCAACTGAACTGGGCGTAGACCAAGTCTCCACTGCCGAAATCTTCCTCTGGTCTACTGAAATTCCGTGCTCGGTCACAACATGACCTAGGAACTCCACCTGGTCTAAGAAGAACTCACACTTCGAAAGCTTCCCGTAGAGTTGCTCCCTCCTCAGAGTCTCTAACACAACTCTCAAGTGCTCCTCATGCTCCTCCTGCGTCTTCGAATAGATCAAGATATCGTCTATGAAGACCACCACGAACTTGTCAAGGTACTGATGGAATACCTTGTTCATCAAGTTCATGAACACCGCGGGAGCATTGGTCAACCCAAATGGCATCACTGTAAACTCGTACTGGCCGTACCGAGTCTGAAACGCCGTCTTGGGAATGTCATCCTGCCTCACCTTCAGCTGGTGATACCCGGACCTCAAATCTATCTTCGAAAAGACCTTTGCCCCACTCAGCTGATCGAACAAGTCGTCGATACTCGGCAAAGGGTACCTA
Organism: Iris pallida; assembly: GCA_029216955.1. NCBI lineage: Eukaryota > Viridiplantae > Streptophyta > Magnoliopsida > Asparagales > Iridaceae > Iris > Iris pallida. Next base: position 22,761,984 of record JANAVB010034619.1, read on the forward strand.
TTCTTGATAGTGAGGTTGTTGAGCGCCCGATAATCAATGCACATGCGGGACGTACCGGTCATAATCTTGCAAGTCCTACCCATATATTCAGCAATAATATTGTGTCTCAAAGCAAAAGAAACAGACACAAATTAATGGGTCGCCCCAGAATCAAACAAGGCGAAAGCAGGGAAAGAATCTAGGAGAACATGACCTGCTACAACATCTCCCACCGGCTCTGCCTCCTCCTCTGCTGCCAAAGCGAACACCCTGCCCGCAGGTGCTCCCTTCTGGTGCTGAACAAAGCGCTGCTGCTGGGTCTGAAGTGGAGGACCCCTCTGCTGAACTGCTGGTCCTCTAGCCGGCTGCGCTCTATCCTGGCCTCCTCGGACTCCGCGAAAACGGCATCAGCTGGTGATCGGGCGCCCCACAGTAAAGACAGATGCCCAATCTCTTCCTGCAAGCCTCCCTGGTGTGGCCCGGCTTCCCGCAGAAGCCGAACGGAGTAGCCGATCTCTGGCCCTGTCCCTGGTGCTGCTGGGCACTGCGCTGGTGCCTGCTGAATCTGCAACATAGGCTGCTGCTACTGGAATGGCCTCTGCTGATGCTGAAAGTGGGGGCGCTTGGCCGATCCCGCACTGGAACTCGCCCCCATAGCATCTCCGCTCCTCTTCGGCCTGAGGCCGAAGTCCTCCTCTGCGATCTGCGCGTCCATCAATATCTGATCGAACGTCGCGTCACGGCGACCCGAGGTGTCACGCCCCGAGTCGGCAACGTTCGTCCCCGATGTTAATTTTGCCGATTCGATCGTCCTCGCTAAGGCGTGATGCCGTACGAGTCTGGAATTGCACTCGTACAAGGCAGAACGTTACGTTGCATTTGATATAAATACGCCAAGTTGAAACTTCACAAATCACATCAGAATTTAAGACGCAGTATAGGAAGATAGAAATGATTTTCATTCATAGCTTGCAACCGAAGTGCAAGTCGTAATTACATTGGATGCTGTTGCGGCTACATTGATTGAAAACAGAAAGAAAATACATTCGACAAGTTGCCTGAACTACGTTGCCGTCCCATACATTCGCCCCTTTATACATAAGCCGTCGACTTGAATTGGCTTCAAAATACTTTAGCATAGGAAGAGCTTCAAAACGCCTCTCCACACTTCAGCTTCGTTTTAGGTTGGACCGCCCGCCGCACCTGGGGAAATTGGGGGAGGGGATTAGCACACTTGCTAAGTGGACGAGACGAACCAACTCGTCTAAACCGACTCTGATTGTTAGGGTAGGCATGCTTTAGAGTTGTCTTTCTATTAGAACTAAATGAATTCAGTTCATATTCGATAGCCGTCTTTGAGTAATAAAGCATACAGTATAACATCGCAGTTTATCATATTTCTTACCACGGCCGTGCTCGTCCCTGCATGAAAACAGAGATAATATTACCCTGCATAAGACAATAGGTGAGCATGCAACTATCTTATATGCAGTCATTGGTGCTACGCACCACTAGGGACTTAATCGAAGTTGGCATGCGACGCTACCCTTTCAGCCTAGGTTGCAAGCCTTACTGAAGGTCCCGCATGCCTCGCGCCGAAGCACGATAAATTATTCCCCCTAGGACGAATCGGTTCCGATGCTCCGGATACCGTTTCGAGGAAAACGAACTTGTGCACAAGCTGTCCATGACCATGCCTATGTGTGAACAGTTTTATATATGCATACAGTTTCGTATAGCGCGGATAGTATCGAACAACATTATCATTTCTCGCAACTCATGCAACGATTCATTTTTCCCAAAGCCGTACACCGATTTAGCGTCCCGTGGGCACCAAATTATCCGAGGCATCATAACCCATGATCGACGTTTCACATTATTTTGCAGCACATGAAATAGTCTATCTTTTTACTAGAACCTTAAACTTTTCCAGTTATGTGAGAAACTTGTATTTTTCCGAGTAGATTACTCAAAATCGATACGTTTTTCCCGAGTTCTTGACTTAGTGGATTGGCATGCAATTAACTTGGCATCGTTCGATTTGAATGAATTCGAAGCAAGGAATAAGTTTGCGGGACAGAGTAGAAAAGAAGGGTCGAATCACCCACCGATTACTTTGCTTCGTGCCGATCGTCCAAGCGCTACGCAACGTCAATCCTTAGTTACGCGAGCTCCTGCAATGGCACCAACGCTTTGTTAGAATTCCTTCTTTTCCCCTTGCATCGAAATTGTAATTGCATCCATGAAAACGACGCGAAAGCACTTCATCAAGCCCAGCGGCAAAGCTCCAAGAAAACCATACAGCGGTCCGGTCCCGTCGAAGGGACTCTTATAGAGAGCTCACTCGCCGAGACGCAGCCCGCTGCATCTAGGACTTATTCCAACAAAAGTCGTTCCATTAGTTGGATCGATTCTCGTAACTTCCGTCCAAATCGATTTGAATCGATGCCGCAAGGCGTTATCGTTTACCAAACTTAGCGATCGAGTCAGACGGCCATCTAAGTTCCCGGCCGATCTGACTCGGCGCTAGCATATTATGAAGTTCCGTCGCCTATCGAAAGCGGGGCGCTACATAATATACCACTAAGAAAAAGTTTCGTCCCGAAACTTAAGAACAAGGGTCTGACCTTAATTTAGGCAAACAACACGGGGTACTTCTCTTTCATCTCCGCCTCCATCTCCCATGTCGACTCCTCGACTGAATGGTTCCGCCAAAGCACGCGGACCAAGGACATCGACCGATTGCGTAGCACTTTCTCCTTGCGGTCCAAAATTTGAATAGGCTCCTCCGAGTAAGACAAGTCAGTACGTAGCTCCAACTGATCGAAGCTAACCACATGACTTGGATCGTGCACGTATTTTCGAAGTTGTGAAACGTGGAAAACATCGTGCACATCAGCTAAGGCAGGAGGTAGTGCGATCCGATAAGCAACCGTCGCAACTCGCTCAATGATCTCGAAGGGGCCTACAAATCTCGGGCTCAACTTGCCCTTAACGCCGAACCGCATCACACCGCACATGGGCGTTACTTTCAGAAACACATGGTCCCCGACCAAGAACTCTAGCGGTCGTCGACGAAGATCTGCGTAGCTCTTTTGTCGACTTTGCGCGATGCGGAGTCTATCTCGAATCAAGCGGACCTTTTCGACGGCCTGCTCCACCAGTTCCGGTCCAAGCACTTGTCGCTCTCCGACTTCATCCCAGCATATCGGCGAACGACACTTCCTCCCGTAGAGCGCTTCGTATGGAGCCATCTGAATGCTCGACTGATAACTATTGTTATACGCAAACTCCGCAAGCGGCAAATGCGTATCCCAACTAGTCTTTAGGTCGATCGCACACAGACGCAACATATCTTCTAAGACCTGATTGACCCTCTCTGTCTGACCGTCTGTTTGAGGATGGTATGCCGAACTAAAGTTCAGTTTGGTCTCCATCGCCGCTTGGAGGCTCGTCCAGAAACGCGATAGGAATCGTCCGTCTCTGTCCGAAATTATAGAGGCCGGTACCCCGTGCAGTCGAACAATCTCATCGACGTAGATTTGTGCTAACCGATCGACGCTCCATCCTACTTTAATTGCGATGAAGTGAGCCGACTTGGTCAATCTATCAACAATGACCCAAATCGCGTCATCCCCCCGCGGCGTCTTCGGAAATCCCACAATGAAATCCATCGAGATATTGTCCCACTTCCACTCGGGAATGGCGATGTTCTGCAGCTGGCCGCCTGGCCGTTGGTGTTCCGCCTTCACCTGCTGACACGCCATGCATTGCGATACGAACGTAGCCACGTCTTTCTTCATGCCGTGCCACCAAAAGCCTGTGCGCAAGTCCTTGTACATCTTGGTGCTTCTAGGATGTAACGAGTACTTCGCATAATGTGCCTCCGTCAGAATTTCTTTTCTGAGTTCGGCAGTTTCAGGAACGCAAAGCCTTCCCTTCAGTCGCATCGTCCCGTCTCTGTCTTCCGCAAAGTCAGTCGCCCTTCCCGTTGAAATCAGCTCGCGCATTTTCTTCAGGAATGAGTCGTCCTCCTGTGCGGTCTTTATCTTGCTAAGCAGGCTCGATCCTAACTTCAGCTGGGCTAGGTGCAGGTGTCGATACTCAATTCTGAGTTCGATACCCATCGCTTCAAGGTCTCGCTGTATCTTCCTTGTTTATGGCTAGTGTTCCCATAAACATTCTGCTAAGTGCGTCGGCCACCATCGTTTTCCTTGCCCGGTGTATACTCGATCGTTAGCTCGTAATCTTTTATGAGTTCGAGCCAACGTCGCTGTCGTAGGTTGAGTTCCCTTTGCGTAAATAAGTACTTCAGGCTTTTGTGATCTGTGTAGATTCTGCATGCCACGCCATAGAGGTAGTGCCGCCATAACTTCAACGCAAAGACGATTGCCGCCAATTCTAGGTCGTGCGTCGGGTAGTTTTTCTCGTGCTGCTTCAGCTGCCGTGAAGCGTAGGAGATGACTTTGTCTCTCTGCATGAGTACGCACCCGAGGCCAGTTCCCGATGCGTCGCTGAATATCTGAAAGCCTTCTGGACCGTCTGGAAGTGCAAGGATTGGAGCTGAGACGAGCCGTTGCTTCAACTCTTGGAAGCTGGATTCACAGTCGTCGCTTCATTCAAATACTACTCCCTTCTGGGTGAGGCGAGTCAGAGGCGACGCTAGTTTTGAGAAGCTTCGCACGAATCTACGATAGTAGCCCGCTAAGCCCAGGAAACTCCGAATGTCGCTAGCCGAGGCAGGTCGTTTCCAATCTACCACCGCATCAATCTTCTTTGGGTCCACCGCGACACCTTCGGCAGAGATTACGTGCCCGAGGAATGTCACGCTACTCATCCAGAACTCGCACTTACTCTGCTTGGCGTACAATTTGTTTTCACGCAAAATCTGCAGTACCGTCTTCAAATGTTCCGCATGTTCTTCACGATTCTTTGAGTAGACAAGGATATCGTCGATGAATACGACTACAAATTTATCTATTTGAGGTCGGAAGACTCGGTTCATCAGATCCATGAACGCGGCTGGGGCATTCGTCAAACCGAACGGCATGACGAGGAATTCGTAATGACCATATCGAGTGCGGAAGGCAGACTTCGATATGTCGTCGGACTTGATCTTCAATTGATGATAGCCTGAACGAAGATCGATTTTTGAAAATATTGCCGCGCCTTGCAGTTGGTCAAACAAGTCGTCGATTCGCGGCAAAGGATACTTGTTTCGCACGGTCGCCTTGTTGAGTTCCCGATAGTCGATGCATAGCCGCAACGACCCATCCTTCTTCTTCACGAACAGTACGGGAGCTCCCCACGGAGAGACGCTAGGGCGAATAAATCCGCGGTATAGCAACTCTTGTAATTGCACCTTCAGCTCCTTCAGTTCTGCTGGAGCCATTCGGTAAGGCGCCTTTGATATTGGCCGTGTATCCGGAAAGGTGTCGATGCTGAATTCAATTTCTCGATCCGGCGGCATCCCGGGCATCTCGTTAGGAAAAACGTCAGGAAAATCTGCCACAACATCAGTCTGCATTGTGTTTGTATTATCCGTCCGCGTGTCTCAAACTGATGCCAAGTATCCCGCACAGCCGGAACGCAGCATACGCCTTGCCGAGATTGCCGATACCATCATCGCCGTCTTTGAGGCCGTACCGCACGAATATGAGAACTCTGTCTCGCCAGGAAGGCGAAACACCACTCTCTTCTCCGCGCACTCGATCGTTGCACGACAAGCGCCCAACCAATCCATGCCCAGGATTATGTCGTAATCTTTGATGTCTAGCACGACGGCATCCAAGGATAGATATCTTCCTCCGACGCAAATGTGGCCATCCCTACAAATAAAGTTCGCAGGCATATCGACTCCCGACGGAGTGCTAACGCTAATATTTATATCTAGTGATTGCATGGTTATTTTATTTTCTTTCGCATAATCAGCAGATATAAAGCTATGCGTCGCACCCGAATCGAATAGGACTCGAGCAGGTATATCTTTGTAGAGTAATATACCTGTTACAACCGTATCGGACGCGTACGCCTCGTCCCAAGTTAAGGCATAAACTCGGCCTTGAGCTCCGTGGCGTTGATTCTGCGGGGTCACAGGCACCGCATTTGCGCCTTGTAGTGTAGGCGCTTTATATGGATTCGGAGTGTTCCTTGGTGGGTTGTGTTGATTCGGCTTCCCCGCCTGACAATATTGACTGAAGTGGCCTAGTTCGCCACACTTGAAGCATGTTCTCAGTCTACAATCGGGTGCTCGGTGCCCACGCTTGCCGCATCTGTTGCAATTTACTGCGGCAAAGTGACCACGATTCTCAGACGTGTTTGGGCGCTTTTGTACTCCCGATCCTCCAGCGTCATTAGGACGCTTGTTGAAGTTGTTGCGAACGACAGACACGGCCCTTTGTGACATACGGCCAAAGATTCGCTCACTATCAAGTGCGGCTTCGTAGGATTCACGATAAGTTTGGCATCGTTGGTTCATGACGTCCCTACGCAGTTCGTCGTTGAAGCCTTACTGAAAACGCTCGCACCATTCTTCTTTGTTGGGCAGGAAGGCGCCGGCAAATTTTGCAAGTTTCGAGAAGCTTGCATCATAATCTTCAACACTCATATTCCCCTGCCTCAACATCATGAACTCATCCCCCTTCTGTCGACGGATGGCGCGAGGAACGTACTGCTCAAGGAAGGCTGTCTTGAACATTTCCCAAGAAATCTTTTTGTTGGAATCGGTTTCACAGATCTCTTGTTACTTCGCCGCCCACCAGTCATGTGCTCTTAGTTGTAACTGCAGCGCCGCACAGGCCACCCTTTGGGACCCTTCGATGCAGAGGAGATCGAACAAGTCCTCCATCTCTGCGAGCCATCCTACTATCACGTCGGGCTCTGCTCGGCCGTTGAACTTTGGCGGGTTCATTTTGCGAAACTCCTTTACCTTGAACATGGAAGGAGAGTTCATCATTTGCGGGGAGAAATGGTAAAGTCTGTATTACTAGAAGGGGTCCTATTTATCAAATAACATGCACCCAGGATACATTCTCCCCAAAAATCCACGGAAAGAGAACCCTGGAATCGCAAGGCCCTGGCGACATTTAAAATATGTCGATGTTTTCTTTCCACCCTTCCATTCTGTTGAGGTGTCCCAACACAGGATGTTTGGAACAATATACCTTGAGATAAAAAATAATCTCGTAAACAATTAAATTCAGTGCCATTGTCACTCCGCACTCGACGTATATCAGCCCCAAACTGTCGCTTCACCATAGCAATGAATTTAAGAAACACAGAATAAACAGCACACTTATCTGTCAATAAAACAACCCAAACAGCTTTAGAAAAATCATCCACCAAAGTCAAGAAATATCGTGCCCCATTGGATGATGGAACACGATATGGTCCTCACAGATCACAGTGTATGAGTTCAAAGCATCTCAAAGCACGACTACTACTATCAGGAAAGGCATCACGAGTCTATTTAGCTTGATGACAAATATCACAAGCCGTATGAGAAAACACACTACTACCAGAGAGAAATGGTAAAGTCTGTATTACTTTATCTGAAGGATGTCCCAGTCTACTATGCCAAACCTCGGAATTACTCTCTTTGCATACCAGGATCACCGAAGCCAAAGAAGCTGGAACCTCCTCCAAGAAGTAAAGTCCACCCCTTTGTTCACCTGCTCCAATCACCATCCTCGTACTTCGGTCCTGAACAAAACACAAATCAGGAGTAAATAACATATCACAATTTCTGGCACCAATCAATTGTGAGACAGAGATCAAATTGCAAGTCAATATCAGAACATAAAGAACATCCGTCAACACCAATAAAGCAGTCAAAAATACTTTGTCTCTCAGAACAGCCTCAATAGTGCTCCCATCAGGCAAAATCACAGGACAGACAGGGCCCTCAAAGCAATTAACTAAACAGTCACGAGAGCCTGTCGTATGAAGAGTAGCCCCAGTATCGAATATCCAAGGGACAGAAGAATTCTTACCCATCAGACGATCAGAGTTTGATGAACCAGGTTTGGAAGGATTGTCGTTACCCAGCAAGCTCATCAGTTTCTGCCATTGTTCACCGGAGAGTGGCGAAGGATACCCTCCAAGCATCATGTCTGTCGAACTCCCAGCAAGACCAGCAGGGACACTATGACCAGCAGCGGCGACATGATAAACAACCCCTGTGCTACCAGTACTGTGTCCCCCATCACGGCGCTGCTGTGGTGCCGTGCCTCTGCCACCGTCAGCACCACGTCCGCCCTCACGCCGAGGACGAGTCTCCCACCACTCTGGATAGCCAATCTTGGCAAAGCAAGTAGCAACATCATGACCTGTTTTCTTGTAATGAGTACAGATCATACCTGATTTGTCCCTGGAATCTGAGGTTCTACTATTAGAAGTAGTAGAAAGACGAGATGAAGTCTTGATAGTCAGTGCCAACACCTCCTCAGCAGCGGATTGGACCTGAAATTTTCGCATATCCTCCTCCTCACGGACTGCCTGGTATGCCCGATCTAAACTTGGCTAAGGATCCTGAGCCAGAAGATTAGATCGGGTATGACCATACAACTCAGCATTCAACCCATACATAAAGTCCTAAAAGTGGTCTTCATCCCTCATAGCCTGTAGCTTTGCAGCAAGTTCGCCACAGGTATAAGTAGGCAATGGGAAATAAGCAGCTTGGTCATCCCACAAAGACTGTAAATTTCCAAAGTAGGTTTCCACAGACATCAAAGCCGTTTGTTTGCACTCAGCCAAAACCACCTTAATTTGTTGCTTCCGAGTGCCATTGCTAAGAACAAATCTTTTCTCCAACAAGTTCCACAATGGATAAACCTCCTCAAAGTACGGCAAAGATTTCTTCAGAGACGGATCAATGGTATTAAGAACCCATTGAACTAATAGCGCTTGCACGCATCTCCAATCAAGCAATTTACTAGCATCACTAACAGGTTTGACTTCAGTACCCTCTAGAAAAGTGATATTTCGCCTAGAGATCAGGAAGAGACGTATTGACCGAGACCACTCAGCATAGTTCGGTCCACGAAAAATAATAGGATTAATGATATTTCCTGGTTGATCAGCAGAACTCAGAAAATATAGATCCTTCGGATTAGGATAATGTGGGTTGTGTGCACCGCTACCGTCAGTCGCGACGGAGTAGCTGTACGTAGCATCATCTGCCATCGCGGATGTCGGGTGTACCAAAAATGTTGTACAACTCCGACGAATCGGCCGCTGATGGACGGGGTCGGCGGCGAATCGGCCGCGATCAGGGGCGCCGGATCTGGCGCGTAGGGGCAAGCGGATGTCGGGTGTACAAAATTTTGTACAACTCCGACGAATCTGCCGCAGTCAGGCGCGTAGGGAACGGCCGGTGCAGTCGGGCGCCGGGATCGGTGAGATTTTTTTTTTTGCTCTGATGCAAAATTTCCTACTCATCAAAAAAAGAAGAAAAAAATAAAAAATAACTCAAACAGACGAAATAACCCATACACTAGAGTTGAGCTTTTGGTTTGTGAATCCTTGCAACTCCCAACCAAGTTCTTCCAACACTAGAGTTGCTCAACCCAAACAGACGAATATAATCGGCCGCCAGAGTTGCTTTTACCAAAAAAAAACTAAAGTCGAAGCTTTTACCAGCGTACGGCGTTGGGTCTGCGGCGCGTACGGCATCAGGCGCGTACGGCGGCGGGAGCGGTCAGGCGCAGGATCGTCGCGGATCGGCGTACGGCTCAGTCGGAGCCGGGAGGGGAAGGATGATGTAGAGTCTGGCGGCTAGGTTTTTTCGGGAGGCTCTGATACCATGTAGGAAATAATAATGCCTTGTTCTCATTGCTAGGGTTTGTTACAATATATATAGTATCTACATTTGGGCTTATGGGTATCTGCCATATTTACATTACAAATATAATCTAACACTTAGCTTGGGAGTTGGTTTTTCGGTAGTCGTTCTCAAGAGGCAATTCCATACTTTTTTTCTATACTCTTTTTAAAGATTTTTTCTTTTTAGTTTTTGTTTCTTCTTCTTGTTTTCTTTTCTTTTCTTTTTCATTTGTTTTTAAGATTTGTTTCCATTTTTTTTGTTTCTTTTAAATATTTTTGTTTTTAAAATATTAATTTTATATACGTTTAAAAAAAAGTTTTTTTTTTTTATCTTTTTGTTTTGTTATCTTTTTTTTGTTTGTTTTTAAGATTTTTTTTGGTTTCTTTCAATTTTTGTTTTTATTTATTCTCTTTAATTATTTTTTTTATTTTTTTAAAAAACTCTTTTTTTTGTTGTTTTGTTTTTCTGTACTCTCTTTTAAAGTTTCTTCTTTTCCTTCTTTTTCTTTTTTTACCAAACAATTTAATTTCAGGAAATTTGATTTTCAAAAATATTTAGTTACTATGCCATGTACCAAAAGCCCCCTTAGGGGCTATTTGGTTCGACGAAGTACAAAATTCGAAATCGACATTTTGCGTACATATCACAGCGAAGTGGAACAAAGTAAAAAATTAGAAAATTGATAGTTTGCGTACATATTGCGATGAAGTAGAGCGAAGTGGAAAATCCTTCATTTGGGTGCTTTGGGGCTCTTTGGTTCGGCGAAGTCGAACAAAGTAGAAAAATCTAAAAATTGACTTTTTGCATGGCATTGTGGTGAAGTGGAACAAGTAAAAAATTCTTCGTTTGGGTGCTTTGAAGAAGTGGAGGTTAGAAGTGAAAAATCATAAAGTTTGGTATTTGGTTAGTTGTTAAAGTGAGTGAGAAAGTGTAACTTTTTGTTGAAGTTGCATAAATAGTAAACCTTCTTTTTGTTAAAATAGAGAGTAAGTTGTCCTCCAACCAAACGCACGAAGTGAGAATGAGAAATTTTCACTTATGCATTTCATTTTGGAAGGAAAAACTCCGATGTCAAAACTCCAATTTCGTGGCAGACAATATTTACTGTTCATGTCAAATCACGGTAAATCTTGTCTGCAAATCTCAAACCAACATGTGAAGTGGTCCAAAATTCGAATTTTGGTCATTTTTGCGTTCCAAATCCGCGAACCAAACAATCCTTTTGAAGAAGTATATGTTAGAAGTGAAAAATCCCATATGTTTAGTTGATTGTTGAAATGAGTGATCAAATGTAACTTTTTGTAGAAAGGAAATGAATAATAATTTTTTTTTTTGTTAAAGTAGAGATGAAGTGACCCTCCTACCAAACGCACGAAGTGGAATGAGAATTTGTTTCTCATGTTGAAATAAATAATAATAGTCCTATATCTATATCTAACTCAACAACGATAATTAAAAAAAATAAAATTCATTAAATGAGACTTCATTAGCATCTTTGTCAACGAAAACTTACTCGTTGTTAGAGCATCCACAATAGATGGAGATAAACCATGAATCTAGAAGTCCAAATTTATTAAAAAAAAATCTAGAAGAGAGTAGGTCTGTATAGGCCCAGTTGGGTTACTATTCACTTGTTAGCGCAAACTTAAAATTTGGAGCATCTCTTGATTTGCTAGAATTTTCAAGTGTGGACAAGAGTCCACAACAGCTCCCAAGTGCTACAATTTTGACTAAGCAAAAATGTAGCACTTAAAGTCATTTTCACTGTTGATTCTCTTACTATTTCTACAAAATGGTTCCTACATTCTGAATGTAGAAATTCTAAGGCCAATGCTATAGCTCATGTGGCTGGGACGAGCTTTATTATTCTACAAAATGAGCTCCTGTATTTTGAATTTTGAATTTATAAATTAAGATGAGCTTAGTATTGATGCTTTTAGGGGTTGTTTGTTTCGCAAATTTTGAATTTATAAATTAGGACCACTTCACGTGTTTGGTTGGAAGATTTGCAGACAAAATTTAATGTGATTTGACCTGAAAAATAAATTGTCTTCCACAGAATCGAAATTTTGGCATCTAGATTTTTTTTCTCCGAAGTAGTGTGCGTAAGTAAAAAAAATTCTCACTCAAACTTCGTGCTTTTGGTTTTTTTGGTTTTTTTTTTGAGGGCATCGTGCTTTTGGTTGAAGGACCATTTTTTCTCTACTTTAATTTTTTTTACTATTCATGTCATTTTAACAAAAAGTTACAATTTCATACTCATTTTAACAATCAACCAAATATTAAATTTTATAATTTTTTTTTTCTAACCTCTAGTTCTTCAAAGCTCCAAAACTATTTTTTTTAATCTCACTTCACCTAATGTATAATATTGATTTCGAAAATTTTTATTCGGCAGTTCGCCGAACCAAACAGCCCATATTACAATTAGACCTGTCAAGTGGGCCAGGCCGGGCCGGCCCGAGCCCGGACCTCTTGGGCCCATGAACTATAGCGGGCCGGTCCGGGCCGGGTCAAGGGTTGAAAATCTCGGCCCAGTCCGGCACGTGACCCACGGCACAGTGGGCTTCGGGTCGGGCCGTGTCGGGTCTTGATTGGCACGTAAAATTTTGGCATTCATTTTCGTTTTTCTTCTCAAAATTTTTGTATATTAATTACAATCATTTTTTAAACACAAAAGATTGAACATCCAACATGTTTTCATATATGTTTTTCAACAATCACATATATTTACCTAGATTAACATAACATAAGAACATGATTAAGTTTTCTAAATATTAATAACAATCATTTTTTGATATAGAAACTACTTATTCTTATTTATTTGGGTGGGCCGGACCGTGCTTGGGCTTCGGGCCGGGCCGGACCTATGTTATGGGCCGATATATGTAGTCCGACACGACCCAATATACGGGACCGGGCCGGCCCGGGCCCACGATTAATTAGGTCGGGCCGGCACATGGGCCAATTTTTCGGACCGAACTCGTGTCGAACTGGACCAGCCCGGCCCAACCCCCAATTGACAGGCCTAATTACAATAGTATCCAACTATATGCCAAAAAGATCAATTATCCTTTCTTGCATGGAGTCCGTTCTAAAAAAGTGGAGGTGAATTTAAATTTTAAAATATTTAATTTAATTTTCAGCTCATTCTAATTTTGCCACGCCAGCCTGTCCACGTCTCACGATATAAATAATGCGAACAAAAAGAAGAAGAAAAATATTCCAAGAACTTGGCACGAGAGAGGGGGGGAGAGAGAGTGAGTGAGAAAGAAAGAATTGATTTGTGTTCAATGGCGGAGAAGAAGAGGAAGAAGAAGGGGATCATCAACGAGGACACTACTTACCAACTCCTCCAAAAGTACTCTCTTTTTTCCCTCTTCAATTCATCATTTTTTGGGGCTTCAATTCGTTAATTTGTTTCAATTTCTTTGCTTTGGACTAGAAATTGTGGATATTGGACTGTAAGTTTGGACAATTAGTAGACATTTTGCTTGAACCATAACGTTGTTCTGGAGGAACTGGATTTGGATGATCAGTCGAAATTTTGGGAATGGGTTTCTTGTTTCGGGACACGGGTGTGTGATGCGATCATCAATTCCTGAAGTTTTGGTGTGCAATTAGATAGTTTATCCCTTAATTTGGTAGGAACTGGACCTTAGATCCGGAATTTGGGAGAAAAAGGAGAATTTTGGTACGGCTCCCCTTTTTTTCCCGGCAACTTCTTTAGTTTTCGGCATAGTAATTGCTTCATGGCATTGCTGGGTGGCGCTACGTACGCATGGAACCTCCCAAGACCTTGCATTAGCGAGAATCTCATAAACTGAAGCCGATGTTGCCATCTTCTTAATGATCGAGTTTTGTTGATGAAAACATCATAACGGCCTAGTTTGGCAACAAGGTCTGCTAAAATGGAGTTAGGTTTATTTCGGGGGATACTCCAGCGGGAAAACTAGAGTTTTATTTCAGTTGAAAGGAGGGAGGGAGGAGAGGGGGGGGGGGGGGGGGGGGGGGGGGGGGTTGAAAGTTTAAGAGGAAGTATTGCAGTTTTGTAAAACAAGGTTAGGAAATAGATTTTAGAATGGAGTTCCACAGAAAATCAGTTGAATTATATTTTTGCTAACTCGAAAGTGGATGGGGTTTTGGGGTTAGAAATAGAGTTTTGTCCAACTCCGAAACTCACCACATTTTATTTAGAGTTAATTGTCCAAATGGTGCCTGAGGAATGTCATGGTCGATTTTTTTTTTTTGGTTAGTTTGGTATCTAAGATTTACATTTTGGTTTAAAGAGTGCATGAACTAGGTTTCGTTTGTATTTTGGATGAAAATCGTCAAAAATGGACATGTGATGGTCACATATCTTATTTTTAGGGTTATTTTTGTCATGACCAGCCGATACGTCGGTTATAATGGATTGTAGAGCCATCATTTTGTACTCGACAAAAGCTATTTGTTTATGTAGAATTTCTCCGAACACCAATATTCTTAGTCGAAAAACAAAAACATGACAAATAATTATGAAAAATAACGCACACGACCATCATGTCCACTTTTACCGATTTTCATCCAAAAATACCAATGGAATCTAGTTTAGACATTCTTTAAACCAAAATGCAAAGCTTAGGTACCCAATTAACCCAAAAAAAAAGGTTCGATCACCAAAATAGTAACCACTACATTCTTCAGGTACCATTTGGGTAAGTAACTCTGTTATTTATGTGGACTCTTAGGGCCTCAATCTACCAAAAACCTTAGTTTAATTTTCCAGACTCCGTTCCCAAGTGCAACCTAATAGGAAACCAAGCAGATCTGATACCAGCTCGTTACAATCTAAAAAAGAAATCACTGAAATAATATAGCAGGGATAAAAGAAATCACAATTGTCAGAGAATTTAGGTGGTCCAACCAAACTTGAAATCCGTTAATCAAAAGAGGAAAACAATGGGAACTACAAAATAATCTAAAAAGTCAGAGTCCCCAGATATATCCAATCTCACATACTCCATATCTGGTGGCCACACATGAAAGGAAAGTACAATAACTAAACGTGCACAACCTGCAGTGCGACAAAAATATCTCGAAGCGGGTCATACTCCGAACTCGTGAAGGAAATTTGAGGCACATAACATGTTTTCAGAATATAGATTGTTCTTTGATGTATCGCTTTTTGACATGATGTGAGGCTAACACGACGTGCATACACTTCGTTTCTTATTAATCAGCTCACGAACTTCCATCATGTTAATTCTAATTCTGATACTACTAACTGTTTTTAACTATTATTTCTTTCTTACAGGTACAGTGCAACAACCATAATAACCCTCCTACAAGAGGTTTCTCAGTTCGCAGATGTGAAAATCGATTGGAAAGCAATTGCTAAAACATCCACAACTGGAATCTCCAATCCACGAGAATATCAATTACTATGGAGACGTTTGGCTTATTGTGAACCACTTTTGGATAACATAGATGGAACTGAACCAGCGGTTGGTTTCTCTGAAATCACTTTTAGACTGTTGAAGATATCCTTTTTCATGTTTAGATGTCTAAATATAAAGATTATTGATAATTGCATTGTGCTAGACCACTATGGCATCCCTACACATCGTTCTTTGAGTTTCTTAGTTTTTTCTTGTGCATTGCTTCTTCCTTGGGCCCCTTGTTTGATTGGCTTTTGATACCAGTTGCATGCTTGACATTCTTACTGGTATGGACTATAGTCAGATCTCACTAATCACAGGCATCTTGTTGCTTATTACCACTTTTGTACTTGTCCTTAGTCGCACTGAAAGTCATTGTAAATGTATCTGGTATTGCTTTGCAGGTTCTGGTTCATAGCAAAGCACACCTGGAAAAGTAAATATAGAAGAATGGCACATAACTATCTTAAATATTACAGCCTTAAAGTAAATCATGGCACTAAAGGAGAAGTAAACACTAGAAGACATTTGATAATACTATATAACTTAAGAGCTAGCCAATCTCAAGATTATCTTTTTTCTGATTTAAAAAAATTTTCTACATCATTTGTTTCCAAAGGCTTTGTAGTCTCTGCACTAGAAGACATTAAGAAAAAGAAACTGCATGAATAGGTTTACTGATAACAAGTGTAAATTAGAAGTTTGGTTTGCTTGGTTTTTAGTTGTGTTTTATTTCAGCATCAGTTTAGACTTTTTGATAAACAAATTAGCTTCAACAATGATATATATGTTGATCCAAACTGGATCGCAGTCAACCTAATCTTGATAATTAACAAGACGATATCTGCTATGATCCAACTTGACACATCAAGCTCCAAAACAGACAATCAACACACATCATCTCAAGACGAACATCATCAACGATTGCTATGACATGCTGCTGTTTGCTTGTTCTTTGAGTCTGTATTTTACTTTTTATTGAGTCTAGGTTATTGTAAGTTGAGTCGCACTGAGTATCTCAACCCTAGACTTTACACCAAAAGCTCCACAAACAAAAGTCCAAAAACCTGCCAAACCCAAAACAGCCCATTGAACATTCTGTCCCCAAGGAGACAGAGTTCGGGCCGAACTCTGCTCCCTTAATTTCAGGATATGATTTTTAGGGTTTGCTGGTTGCTAGTTGTCCAACGGCTAAATTTTTGAATATTTGGGACAGAGTTCTGGCCGAACTCTGTCCCTCTGGACTAGTATATATAGGCCTTGATTTCTCTTATTTTCAATCATCCAATCTTTTCATCTTCTCTTATTCTATAGCCTATACATTCAAGAGCCTACTCTTCTCATCTAACTAGCCACAAAACTTCCAAGCCCCCAGGGTGCTCAGTGCGAGTCAACTAGAAGTTTGTGTGCAAGAGTTTTCAAAAGAAGTCACTTGGACAATTCCAAGTCTCGCCTTTCGCGAATCTGTAAGAAGTTGGCGTGCTCTTCTGAGTAAAGGCACGTGATTGTACGCTATTTCACAAATAATGGATTTCAATCATGAGCTAGAGTTCTCAGGCCTGGACTAGTCCTCCACGAGGAAAACTAGGTTAAAAACTGCTGTGTCTACGTATGCTTCTCTGATCTCTTTTTATATTCCGCACTTATACTTTGATTATTATTTCTGTTGGGTGAACTTGAATAGAGTTAATTTTTAATTGGGTATTATCGACACATACTCTATTCACCCCCCTCTAGAGTTGCTTATACGTACTTCATTTGGTATCAGAGCTCTGTTCTCTTATATCGGACTAACATCCTAAGAGCTGATCTATGGCAACCACACAACCTACATTTTCCAACTATGGGAGGGACAATCCACAAATAGGCCACTCCTATTTGACGAAACCAACTATACCTATTGGAAAACTAGGATGGATTTTTATCTTAAGTCTCTAGACTTTGATCTGTGGACCATCGTTACGGATGGTTACAAAAAGTTTGCCAGAATGGCTGTCGAGGGGACTCTTGTTGAAAAAACCTACGACAAATATTCTGACCAGGAAAAGAAACAGGCAAGTCTAGATGCTAGGGCTATTAATGCTCTTTTTTGTGCAATAGACATGACTGAATTCAACAGGGTCTCTACATGCTCCATCTCACACGAAGTATGGAAGCTTCTGGAGGTGACTCATGAAGGAACCACACAGGTTAAAGAATCAAAAATCAGCCGTCTGACACAAGAATACGAGGCATTCAAAATGAAGCCAAACGAGACAATTACTCAAATGTTCATCAGATTTCTCGACATCGTCAACCCTCTATCTTCCATTGGCAAAGCATATTCCAACCATGAGAAGATACGCAAAGTGCTAAGAGGATTGCCGAAGATCTGGAATCCCAAGGTCACATCGATTATCGAAGGGAATGATCTTACGGCTATGTCACTAGAAACTCTGATGGGTAAGCTAATGACGCATGAGCTCGACCTCAAAGATTTTGAAGAACGGCTCCAAAAGAAAAAGAAATTGCCTTAAGAGCTCATCGCCGAAGAACCATCACTGAGGAAACATATGACGCGATTCCGAAGGTAACGATCAAGCACTCATGGTTCGAAATTTCAATAAGTTCCTACGCTTCAACCGAAGGAAGAAGGAACAAAAAGACGATGAGGAAGAACCCACCTGCTTCGGATGCAAGAAGACGAGACACGTCAGAAAAGATTGTCCTATAGCAAAGAAAGGAAACATATACGAAAAACCATACAAGGGGCCAACCTCAAAGAAGTATGTCAACACTAGCATCTGGCACGAAAGCGAGGCCAGCGATTCAGACGAAGAAGAGGACTCTCCGCAAGATACTGCAAACGTCTGCCTAATGGCAACTTCGGACAAGGTAAACGACTCTTTTGAAGATTTCTCCTTTGATGAACTGGGTGACGCCTTTAGTGATCTTCTTGAAGATCACAAAGAGGTTATTAATAAGTATAAGCATGCTAAGGAAAAGATCAAGACCCATGAAGTCGAGATCCATATACTTTCTTGCTTACTTGAGAATGTTAGAAACACTACACCCACGGAAAACACTGAGGAGGTATATAAGCTTAAATTAAGCTTACACGATGCCGAATCTCTTATTGAGAAGCAAACACATGATATCACTGCTTTAAATAAAGAACTTGCTGAAGAGAAAAACAAGTACAAGATTGCTACTGCTAAAATACATGGCCTTACTACTAAATATGATGAATTGCATGTTGCTTCTAAGAAATTAGAGATTAGATTGGACAAGCAGGTTATTCAACCTCAAACTCAGTCTCACAGTCACAACACTTACAAACACGAGATGACTCAACACAAGAGAGCACGTCACCACAAGAACACTCATCCACATACTACTCAAAATCATGCCTTTATGTACACCTATTCACATGCAGCACGAAAAACACACGTAAATTCTATCGTCATCCTGCTGCACACAATCACCATCATGCTGCTGCACACACTCACTACAGTCATCCTACTGCAACACATAGCTATCATCATCCTGCACCCACATATAGACACAACTATCATCCTGCACCCAATACCAATATGCATGCTACCTGCTCTTATTGTGGTTTATACGGACACATATCATCGCAGTGTAGATTTAGAAAACTAGTTGATATCAATCTATATGCATGGGATGCATGGGTACGAAGATTAACTTTTCAGGACCCAAAAGAATATGAGTACCAAAGGTCACATCTACTCATGGTGTAGGTGGACCTTTCTTCTCAAACTAGAAGCAAATGGATTCTCGATAGTGGGTGCTCGCGACATATGACTGGAGATGCTAATCTATTCGCAACACTATCGATGAAAAGGGAAGGATATGTATCCTTCGGCAACAATCTGAAAGGCTATATTATAGGTAACGGTACAATTGGTTATCCTCCTCCCGTCATTAAGAATGTTTGTTTAGTAACCGAGTTAAAGCATAACTTGTTCAGCATTAGTCATCTTGCTGATCGTGGATATGATATTAACTTTGGTAAAACTAAATGATCTATCTATGATAGATCAACTGGAGACATCGCTTTTGAAGGGATAAGAGAATATAACATATATATTTCTATCTATCTAGAGATAGTAACAATGCAGGAAGATGCCTCTACGCCCACAAAGACGAAAGGCTATTATGGCACTAGTGTCTTGGTCATGCCAACATGGATACTATATCCAGATTATCAACCAAGAAGCTAGTAAGAGGTTTGCCAGATATCACATTCAAGAAAGACACGATATGTGCCGAATATGAAACGAATAAGGCTACCAAATCTTCCTTTAAATCCATAAACAGTGTAAGTACTACCCGACCATTGCAATTACTTCATATGGATTTATTTGGTCCTAGTAGAGTAGTCAGTCTTGACGGTAAACTCTATACTTTTGTTATTGTTGATGATTTTTCAAGATTTACTTGGGTTTTCTTTCTTGCAAATAAAAATGATACAATTTCAGTTTTCAAAGTTTTTGCTAAAAAGGTCCAAAACGAAAAAGGCTACATAATTACTCGTATCCGAAGTGATCATGGTAGCGAATTCGAAAATTTCGATTTTGAAAAGTTTTGTGATTTAAATGGCCTTAATCATGAGTTTTCTTGTCCTAGAACTCCTCAACAAAATAGTGTTGTGGAGCGGAAGAATAGGATTCTTGGCGATATGGCTAGAGTCATGTTAAATCAATTTTCTCTTCTGAAATATTTTTGGGCAGAAGTTGTCAGCACAGCGTGCCACGTTTTGAATAGGGTTTTGATTCGACCTATTTCAAAGAAAACACCTATGAGCTTTTGGTTTTATAGAACTCCAAATGTTTCTTACTTTCGAGTGTTTGGTTGTCGCTTGCTTTATCCTGAATACCAAAGACAACTTGGGCAAATTTGATGCCAAAGCTGACGAAGGTATTCTTCTTGGATATGCTGCCAAGAGTAAGGGATATAGAGTATTCAACAAACGTTCCATGATTGTTGAAGAGTCTACTAACGTAACTTTTGATGAGGACAATAGTACAGCTATCATTCCCGATGATGATGAACCAGCAGCTTTCACTCCTGTGAATACACCACCCGAAACCAACTCTCTGGAGGGCTTACCAAAGAAGTTCCAATTCAAACATTCGCATCCAGAAAACTTGGTAATAGGTGAGGTATCAAAAGGGGTAACTATTCGATCTTCTTTGAGAGACTATTGCTAGCACTGCTTTTATTTCTCAAATTGAACCTAAAAATGTTTTAGAAGCTTTTAACGATGAATTTTGGATATCTGTAATGTAAGAAGAACTCAACCAATTTGAACGAAATCAGGTTTGGGAACTTGTTCCTAGACCTGCTGATCATTCAATCATTGGTACTAAATAGTTTTTTCGCAACAAAGTTAATGAGGACGGTTCGGTCACTCGCAACAATGCTCGTCTCGTAGCTCAAGGATACAACCAAGAGGAGGGTATCGACTATGATGAGACGTATGCTCCTGTTGCACGACTTGAATCTATACGGATGCTTTGCGCCTTTGCAAATTTCTAAAACTTCAAACTTTTTCAAATGGATGTGAGAAGTGCCTTTTTAAATGATTTTATTAAAGAAGAGGTTTTTGTCAAGCAACCCCCTGGTTTTGAAAATCACAAATTTTTCGACCACGTTTTTAAACTTAAGAAAGCTCTTTACGGCCTCAAACAAGCTCATCGAGCTTGGTATGAACGCCTTAGTACTTTCTTACTTGATAAAGGTTTTTCAAAAGGAAAAATTGACACTACATTTTTCATAAAATTCCTTGATGACATTGTTTTGTTAGTACAAATTTATGTAGATGATATCATATTTGGGTCTACTAATGAGGGTCTATGCAAAGATTTTGTCAAGTGTATGCAGAACGAGTTTGAGATGAGCATGATGGGGGAGCTCAACTACTTCCTTGGACTGCAAATCAAACAATACTCGCAAGACGTCTTCATCAGCCAGTCGAAGTATACAAAGGACATGCTGAAAAAGTTCGAACTTGAAAACATTAAACCTATCAGCACTCCTATGGCTACTACAACAAAGCTGGAACCTGATGAAAGCGGCAAACCGGTCGATCAACGTAAGTATCGAGGTATGAATGGTAGTCTATTGTATTTAACTGCTAGTCGTCCCGATATTATGTTTAACGTTTGCTTATGTGCTAGATATCAAGCAAATCCTAAAGAATCACACATGACCGCTGTTAAGCGTATCTTTAGATATCTTAAAGGAACGATTACGGTAGGCTTGTGGTATCCCAAAACCACTTTCTTTCAATTAATCGGATATTCCGATGCTGATTTTGCGGGATGCAAAG
The DNA here is from genome assembly GCA_029216955.1 of Iris pallida. NCBI lineage: Eukaryota > Viridiplantae > Streptophyta > Magnoliopsida > Asparagales > Iridaceae > Iris > Iris pallida. Next base: position 22,783,543 of record JANAVB010034619.1, read on the forward strand.
TCGACCATAAGAGTACCAGCGGCACGTGTCATTTGTTAGGAAAGACTTTAGTCTCATGGTTTAGCAAGAAGCAAAATTCTGTCGCACTATCCACAACAGAAGCTGAGTACATTGCAGCTGGTCGTTGTGCACAGATTCTGTGGATGAAGCAAACTCTTGAAGACTATAACTTATCTTTCATACACATACCTATTTTCTGTGATAACTCTAGTGCTATAAATTTGACCAAGAACCCAGTATGTCACTCACGCGCAAAGCATATAGAGATTAGACATCATTTCTTGCGTGATCATCAACAGCACGACACTATTAACTTAGAGTTTATTGACACCGAACATCAGCTAGCAGATTTCTTTACTAAACCACTAGCCGAAGAGCGCTTCAATTTTCTTTGTCGAGAGTTAGGAATCTTGGATGAAGCCGTCATACAATAACATGTACCTGCGTAAATAACGGTTATGACAAGCATTATTTATAATGACTTAGCTTTGGGTACAAGCCGAAAGGGCCATTTTGACAACAAGACGTAAAAGCCTAAGCGACACGGTGCACTAGTTTTTGGACTACCGCTAGCTGGAATCCGTCCCCTACAGCTACCCAAAGGCAGTTTCACTGTAATGATTGCTGTCTTAACAGTCATTTATTATATGGCTACATTGTTTTTATGACTTATATCACTCAAATTTTCAAATTCTAGACCTTTCTTATTCAAACATTGCCTTTTCTGTGTTCTGGAACAGACATGCAGAGTTCGGGCCGAACTCTGCCCCACACAGAGTTCGGGCCGAACTATGTGTGCCTGCAAACAGGATCTCCAGCTGCTCTCAGCCATTCATTTTTTTTGATCTGACGGCCAGAATTTCACCCGACCTGCTGGCCCTAACCTTCTTAAACCCGAAAAACCCTTCTCTCTCTTCACTTTCATCTTCTTCTACCTCCCTCCAAACTATTTTAATCTCAAACCCTAACCCTAGAAACCCCATTTTTTAGGGCTTTTTCCTTCCCAACTCAAGATCTAAGGAGTTTTGAAGGATCCCTTCCATCTTCCACCATTTGTGTGAGGTATAACTCATTTTTCTCCTATCTTTCAAATTCTCTCTTTTCATTATCTATTAATGGCACCAAAACTTTTTGGTAGAGGAAAGAGGGGAAGAAGTGAAGGAGCATCATCCTCTAATCCTCCTCTTCCTCCTCCTATCCATCCTTTATTCAATCCACCACCTCCACAAAACCCTAACACCTACAATGAGCAACTTTTTGTCTCATTGGATGCGTCCAACGAGTGGTTTTTGGACTTTCGCTCACGTAGCGTGTTTCTGGGACATCCGATCAACTTTACAATCTTTTCGGATTATGAGTCACTATTCCATGACTTAAATCTAGATGAACTTGTTTCAACTTCATCTATTGTCTATCTAAATGCCATACAAATGTTCTACTGCAATTTGACTCATGACGACACGCAGATCTATTCCCGTGTCGCCGGTATCGATATATCATTTGATGACATTGAGCTTGCCGACTATCTAGAAATCCCGGAACCCAACTCTTGGGAGAAACTCGTCGATGTCCGACGGTTTCAATTTTCCGATGGATCTTCTCTTGAAAGCTTCAAGGACGACTTGTGTACCCCTAACACACGTCCTCGCAAGCTTAGAGCAAAATTTCTCAACCCCTACTTCTATGAACTCCATCGGATTATATTTTCTTCAATCTTGCCCAAAGCGGGATCGACCGATGAAGTCTCCTATCTTGAGATATCTGCACTCTATCACTTGCACTTCCATGTTCCATTCAACTTCCCTCGCACTATGATGGACTGGATGATTAGTGCGAGAACCAAGCCCCGATCATTGGTCTATCCTATGTATTTGCCGATGATCTTTCGTGCTTTTCATATCCCTCTTGATGAGTGTCAGTTTCTTCCTGCTCTTGCCTATCTGTTCAAGGCACGGAGGACTCTTGCTGCTATTGCCCCTCCTGCTGAGTCTGAGTCTTCTGACTCTAATGCTCCTGCTGCTCCTGAGCCCGAGCCGCCTGCTACTCTGGACTCCATCCAGGCGATGCTTCGCGATCGCTTCCGTTTGGAAGACGACCGCTGGACGCAGTTGGATTATCGCACCACCGTTCAGATGAGTGCTATCAGCAACTTGCTGCACGACCTCTAGTACACCCTGGCCACCCATCCTACTATGTCGTTTCCTATCGTACGGGACCCTTCTCGCGAAGGTTACCGTATTGACGACACATGGGTCAGGCGGTATCTGGACCCGGACGTAGCTTTCTTCGACCCTCGTCGCTCTGTCAACGACCCTTCCGACTCTGCTGGTCCATCCCGTGCTCCATGATGGTCATGGTTTAGTTCCTGCTGATGCTGTTGCTGATGTTAGGCTATAGTTTCCTTAGATTTATGTAGTAGTTTTTAAACCTTGAGTTATAGTACTGTTATTTTCATGCATTGTATTTCCTTCAGACTTATGCACTTTGGTTTTTATGAGTTATAAAACTGCTAGTAGTTATCTCTATGATTGTGGTTCCACGTTGTGTGATTGCATGTATTCACTTTGTCTAATTTTTATGGGGGAGCCATTTTATCGCTTTATCATTTTGCTAAATGACAAAGGGGGAGAATACTTGTGATATTTGATTGTGCTTTGGGAACTCTTGATAATACATGTGATATTTGTATGGACAATTTTTTTTGAGCTTCAATATATATTATTGTGCTTGCTTGGATTAGAACTTGTCTCAGGACATCCAATTAAGGGGGAGCCGACATGTTCATTTATAGGGGAGCTATTATCATTCCATGTGTCCAGGTATGAATGTTGCGACATGCAAATATCGTATTTTTGTCAATTATCAAAATGGGGGAGATTGTTGACCCAAACTGGATCGCAGTCAACCTAATCTTGATAATTAACAAGATGATATCTGCTATGATCCAACTTGACACATCAAGCTCCATCAAGCTCCAAAACAGACAATCAACACACATCATCTCAGGACGAACATCATCAACGATTGCTATGACATGCTGCTGTTTGCTTGTTCTCTGAGTCTGTATTTTACTTTTTATTGAGTCTAGGCTATTATAAGTTGAGTCGCACTGAGTATTTCAACCATAGACTTTACACCCAAAGCTCCACAAACAAAAGTCCAAAAACCTGCCAAACCCAAAACAGCCCATTGAACATTCTGTCCCCTAGGAGACAGAGTTCGGACCGGAGACAGAGTTCGGGCCGAACTCTGCCCCCTTAATTTCAGGACCTGATTTTTAGGGTTTGCTGGTTGCTAGTTGTCCAACGGCTAAATTTTTGAATATTTGGGACAGAGTTCTGGCCGAACTCTGTCCCTCTGGACTAGTATATATAGGCCTTGATTTCTCTCATTTTTAATCATCCAATCTTCTCATCTTCTATAGCCTATAAATTCAAGAGCCTACTCTTCTCATCTAACTAGCCACAAAACTTCCCAAGTCTCCAGGGTGCTTAGTGCGAGTCAACTAGAAGTTTGTGTGCAAGAGTTTTCAAAAGAAGTCACTTGGACAATTCAAAGTCTCGCCTTCCGCGAATCGGTAAGAAGTTGGCGTGCTCTTCTGAGTAAAGGCACGTGATTGTGCGCTATTTCACAAATAGTGGATTTCAATCTTGAGTTAGAGTTCTCAGGCCTGGACTAGTCCTCCACGAGGGAAACCAGGTTAAAAACTGTTGTGTCTGCGTATGCTTCTCTGATCTCTTTTTATATTCCGCACTTATACTCTGATTATTATGTCTGTTGGGTGTACTTGAATAGAGTTAATTTTTAATTGGGTATTATCGACACATACTCTATTCACCCTCCTATTCACCCTCCTTCTTGAGTTGCCTACACGTACTTCTATATATATATATATATATATATGCAGATGACCTCTAGCCTAGTGGCATGCGGCCCGAGTGGTCAGGAGTTCGAATCCCAGTGGGAGCGATTCCAGAAACAATTTACCTGGTTCCAAAATATATATATATATATATATATATATATATATATATATATATATATATATATAGGAAAAGGTACTTTGTATTTATAGTAAAAAAAAAGGCTACAAAACAGATCTTGAAGGAGACTTGAAGTTCTCCATCACTTTTACATCATATTCTATTTTGTGAATCACCCCAATAATGGGCGTAGTCACCAGCTCAAAAACTCTGTTGTTCATTTCTTTCCATATATGTCAGACAACAGCCGCCAACCGAATCCTAGCTGTAGTGTACCACCGGGAACCCCGACTCCTTTCAGCCATAATATCTGCCACCTCCTCCCTCAAATTTCGAGGACCATAAGGCGAAGTAGGGTTATAAGGTGATCCGGGAGAAAATCGCAAACAAGGATGACAACATTGTACGTTGGAGAGAGGGGCGAGTTCGGCAAGACCACCGGGGGCAACTCCCTCTCATGCTAACAGTGGGGGACGAGCTATTGTGGAGAGGCGCATGCGGGGTAGGGGTGCTTACGCTCGTAGTGGAGGAGGTTGGGTGGAGGGGACATCTAAGAGTGGTCAATTTTCTCGTCCTGGACCCATAATGAGTTCTCAGGAGGCTTATGGCTAGAGGCGGATGATGGAAAGTAATTTGCGGAGGCTTCAGACTAATAAACATGGTACACCTATGTGTGCACAAAAGGTTGGAGAAGGCTGATCGTGCTCCCAGGTCTCTCTCTGCGAAGGATCATGCAAAGACTCTCCAGACATATCATAAGTAATGGGCAGACTTGTGTAAGCCAGCGGTGATTTACCACGAACTGGAGTTCCAATATATTTAGCCAAATAATATAGGGGAGGAGAAGATTGCTGAAATCACAATGGATGGCTTTGAGAAAACAATGGAATATTTGAAGAAGACATTAGTTTTATACGTGATGGGAGATAAACAATTCTACGGATAGATCCGTGCCTTTGCATATCATGTTTGGCGACCAAAAAGATGTATGAAAATTTTCTCTCGTGAGGATGGATTCTATTTTGTCAAGTTTGGCCTACAAGAGGATATGGAACGCATACTACAAGGAGGTCCGTCAACTTATGACGAACGCCTAGTGATTTTGAAGCAATGGTTGTCCAAATCTAATTTTGAGAGGGACCAACTCTCTTTAAGTTCCTATTTGGATTAGATTTCATTGACTATCACCGCAAGTAGGAGTGCCCCCGCTATAATGAAGTTTTCTAGCATAACAAGAAAGCCTATTAAAACAGATGTACCTACTGCATGCTGAGTCTAGTCTGGATGCCATGAATCGAACTCGGCTCATATTAGGTCCCTGGCCGAGTTCGGTCGAAATTCGGTATTTTGTGACAGTGTCACGACCCGCACCCTGTTTAGGGGCACGAGAACGCGGGTACGTCCAGTCTACGCTGCAGTGTCGACGGTAGAACGCTGTATAGGTCATCTAAAACATCTAATATCTAACAACAAGAAAATGTAAACCTGTCATCTCCGCACGGAGGTATAATGTGACAACAACTATATAATCTCAATCACAAGTCTAAGGAAGATAGAGCACGATATGAAAATAGATAATAAAGGAGATAACTGAATAAGAGTAGAGTTTTCACAACACACAGTTTAGATGTCCAACACAAATAAATACATATCCTGAATATAAATAAGTCTCAACTAACAATCGGAATAATCCGATACAATATGAAAACTAGAAGTTCTAAACTATATATAGGTCACTCTTTACTGAGCTGGATCCTCCTCAGGCTCCTGTGTGCCACCCTCGTATGCCTCGTAGTAGGTAGGACAGTAATCTAAATCATCTGTAATATTTTTGTCAACATACCCAGTTAGGATGGAGCGAATACATAAACTAACATCAGTTCCATTTAAATTGACAAAAACTATTAAGCTGTAAAATAGATAATGCTATATACGATGAAGGAAACATGTCTGAGACAATATAAACTGGAGAGAAATCTGTGAGAGCATGTAATGGAAGAGAACTACCATATCAAGATAGAGCAATGTAATGGTGAACTGAATGTATAAAATTGTAATAGACCATGTGTTTGGAATACTAATTAGATATGTGATCGGCTTAGGAGATTCAATGATTTACACTAAGGAAGGCTCAACCATACGTGCAATGTATGCTAGCTAGTAGCCAATGATTTACACTACTTGCCGATAGTTCTTGATCACACATCTAACTAGTGTTTCCCCCGCCCCGACTGATACGATGGATCCAACCATGACACGTTACTAGCCAATGTTATCCAATATATGTATCCAATGCTATCCAATACCAACGAGAACAGTATTCGATGCCATCGCGATGAGTTAAGGTAACATCTCATGACTGAAGATCCAATGACAATATCAATCCGTGTATCGTGTCAAGAATCATAAGTAACGTTTCTAAATACTTGAATTATAGTGGTAATCAAAATAATGAAAACTATCAGAGAATGTACTCGCCTGCTGTCCAGAACAATGAATGTGAATCGAGCCTCAAAGTGGAGTCACAGACCTAAAGATGAGATATACATATGTTAAATGGGGTTTAACAGTGTTAGACATGGTTTTCTAGTGTGTGATATGCAATCTAGATCAAAACTAGGTCAAATTTGACTTACGGTTGACTTTCAGTCAAATTGGTCACCCTTGGTCAACACCCTAGTCGAATCAAGTCAATCTAGGTTAGGTATTGTCACGACCCGCACCCTTATGAGGGGCACGAGCACGTGGGTACGTCCAGCCTACGCCGCAGTATTGGCGGTAGAACGCTGTATATAACGCCTGTAAATACTACGACTAACAGTATAAAGGTACCTGTACAGTATATACTCTCCGAATGGAGGTGACATATCAATACAGTCTCAATCACAGAATAAAGCTAAGGTAGATAGCTCAGAAAGAGAACATATCATAGATGAAAGAGTAAATAAGTCCAGAGTCCAATACAAGCCCAGATATATACAACATCACAGGGTCTCAAAATATAATGTAGAAGCTACAGTCTGATAAAGCTAGCTGGATCGCAGTCCAGTCAAACCTAGCTAATCTACACTACTCTGGAAGTACAAAATCTAGTGGCTCTACTATAAGGCCACGATCCAAGGCTACTCCATCTGACTCGAGCCCATAATAGGTCGAGCAGTCCGACTCAGAGTCATCTGTAATATATCATAACGGTATCCTGTCAGGAAAATGAGCAAATACAAGCACTAACAGCAGTTCCATGTGAATTGACAAATTCTATAAGAGACAGTATAATGAACTACGAGACAAGATATATGAAAACTTGGGAACCGTTCGGAAGCCGAGTTACAACCCTTAAACCAAACAAGGAACGGGGTTGTAACTCTTCTCCCGAGCAGAACTTAGTCTCCAATCAAGGTACAATGTAAAGACATGTAGAGCATGTGAGTAACGGTATATCATGGCATGGTGAGAAAAATATTGAATGTAGAACAGAGCAGGATATACGATAAGATAAAGTAAATATAAAATGTGACTTGAATTATTAGAGCGATATGTGATCGGCTTGGGATAAGTGACAGGACAGGCTATCCACTTGGCCCGGCAATCCGCGGTGACCTCAACGGAAAGTCATGCCGGTCAACCTGGATAACGAGCACAAGGCAAAAGGATCTCGCTACACCCTTCGTGAGGGAAGAGTGGCGCGAGCACATGAATAGTGACAGGGTGGCTTGGATCACATAGTCCCTAATAATTCTCCCATCCCCGAATAGGATCTGGACATGACACGTCATGGCACGTGATTTCGTAAGAGGGTAGCAAATTCCCTTAGAAATCGGTGTTTATACAAGTACAGAGAACAAGACAGGAAGTGTACCAATATACCCAGAAATCTAGGAACAACATCTCATGTCATGATCCAACGTGTACTAGTCCGTGAACTATCGTGACTGAGAATCAAGTAAGACACTACGACTGAATCGGATATAGCAGATATCAAGACAATGAAAACTATCAGTGAATGTACTCGCCTACTGTCCTGAGCTGTAGGGTATATCAATGCTCAGAGCGGTAATCAGAAACCTAAAGATGAGATACTGTATGTTAATTTAAGTTTAAACAAGTTTATGAATGATTCACAATGAATGATACGTAATCTAGGTCAAACTAGGTCCCACTGAGTCACACTAAGTCCTGTCAAGTCAAATCTAGGTCAAATCAAGTTATATCAAGTCAATCTAAGTCAGACCAAGTCAACTCTAAGGTCCTACCAGTCATCACAGGTCAAAACAAGTCGAAGAAAGTCAAACGGGGTCAAGAGTTGACCTACAGTTGACTTTTGGTAAACTGGTCAACCCTGGTCAACTCTGGTCAACTCTAGGTCAACCCTAGGTCAAACTGGTCAAATGTTGACCAACAGTTGACTTTTGGTCAACTGGTCAACTCTGGTTTGGATTTGGTCAAATCTAGACAAAGTGTTGACTCACGGTTGACTTTTGGATAAAAAGTCAACTCTGGGTCAACCGAGCCAAAATCGGTTCAAATATGACATTTATAGGGTGTACCCAACAAGCCACCCAAGTTTCAAGTCAATCCGACTACCCGAACTCCGTATCTTGAATTTACCCGATTACCCCTTAACATTTACCCTCAAACCGTTCTAACTCGACGCCAAGTGGCCTTCCCTTAGGAATTCCACTCCGTGCTTCCTAGGGTAGTAGGGTACTAGCCTATACAACCATTACCTACCAAGTTTTCTAGGGTAAGTGGACATCCAGTCCATCTTACGGTCCGTATCGCCCGTTTACCCGTTATCTTGAATATTTCAAGATACGGAATGGTACGGTGCGATATCGTCTCCCTAATCCCACACGCAACCCCGATTCCAACTCCGAAGCCTACCCACAAAATCTAAATCACATTATCTAAGTCCCCTCCAAGTTTCAACGCGTTCCGAATCACGGAACTCAATTTCACCCCTTAACCAAAATCCTAACTTAACATTCACTCACTCATTAAAACCCATTTTCCACACTCTCTTGGACAAGTTTGATGTGAATCGACTCAATCGGTTCACCAAACCCAACAAATACTAAGAGGAATAGAAATAGAATGATCTTTTATATAGAAAAAGAACAAAACTCCCAACTTTGATGAACGGATCAAAGTAATAAATCCTTCTTCATTGACACTTGCGAGAGTTTCTCAATACAAGCATGAAAACAAAAGACGGCTAGCCCTAGCTATAAATAGAAAAGGGAAACAAAACCCTAAAGGGATTATTGTGGTGAAAGACCACAATACCCTTTATGACTAAATAACAGAAAAGCAACAGAAAAAGCCTAAACAGTGGGCCTGGGCCTAAATCGCTCCCCGTCTCCTACGACGGGTGTACGTGATGATGGGTGGGCCCACATCAATACCCCCCCCTAACAGAGCCACCTTGTCCTCAAGGTGGAAATCTGGAAACTGCGTCTGGAAGCTCGCAGAATCCTCCCAGGTCGCGTCACAGTCTGGCAGGCCGACCCAATGAATCAGGACCTCCTTCGTCTGGCCGGGTCCTCGTCGGATAGCTCGTACTGCCAAGGGCTCTAACTGTACCTCCATGTCCTCCGTGAGCGTCGGAGGAAGAGTGGGGGACGCTGCCTGATCCCCAATCGCCTTCCTCAACTGAGACACGTGGAAGACGGGATGAATCGATGATGTGTCTGGTAGCCCCAAACGATAAGCCACCTGTCCCACCCGAGCCACCACTGGATAAGGACCAAAGTATCGAGCCGCCAACTTCTCATTCGGCCTCCTCGCCATCGAGCGCTGTCGATAGGGACGTAGTTTAAGATAAACCATGTCCCCTACCTGAAAGCTGACGTCCCGCCGATGCCTGTCTGCCTGTGCCCGCATCACCTGCTGTGCCCGCAACAGATGCTTCCGCAGCTCCTCCAAGACCCCGTCCCGGGTCAACATATACTCCTCCACCTGCCCTACCGGTGTCTGGGCGTCTCCGAACCGTACCAAGGGGGGTGGGTCGCGACCATACAGCACCCGGAACGGCGTCGTCCCCGCCCGGGAATGGTACGAAGTATTATACCAATACTCTGCCCACGCCAGCCAACTGTGCCACTGTCGGGGAGAATCAGATGCGAAGCACCGTAAGTAGGTCTCGACGCTGCGGTTAACGACCTCCGTCTGGCCGTCCGTCTGGGGATGATATGCGGTACTCCTCTTCAGGACCGTACCGTGAACCCGAAATAACTCCCGCCAAAAGATACTCATGAATACCTTGTCCCGGTCCGAGACAATGGATGCGGGTACCCCATGTAGTCTGATCACCTCCCGAAGAAATGCCGTCGCTACAGTAACGGCCGTGTAAGGATGCTTCAGGGGAATGAAGTGAGCATACTTACTCAGCCTGTCCACCACCACCATGATCACCGTGTACCCCTCTGAACGTGGTAGTCCGTCGATGAAGTCCATGGTGACATCCTCCCAAACTCGCTCCGGCAAGGCCAGGGGCTGCAATAATCCGGCTGGGGCCATAGCCATATACTTGTGACGTTGGCAGACGTCACAAGCGGCTACCAATCGTGCGACGGCCCGTCGCATCCCGGGCCAAAACACCTCCCTGGCCATCCGCTGATAAGTCTGCTGAACCCCCGAGTGGCCTCCCGTCGCAGAACTATGGAACTCCTGGAATAAAACGGGAATAAAGGCCGACGTCTTTGGCAGCACCATCCTCCCTTGGTAGAGCAAACGACGGCCCTGCTAAAGTGTAGCCTGCTGGAACGCCATCGCCGCCCTCTATCTGCTGCCGTATCTGCTGCAGCTCTCTGTCCTGCTCTGCCTCCTGCAACATCGGCTCCCAATCTCGCCATATAGGACGTGATAGGGCGCCCAAGTCGACCACCTCCTCCCGTCGAGATAAAGCGTCCGTCGCCTTGTTCTCCAGCCCTGGACGGTACTCGATCGTGAATCGATACCCGACCAGCTTGGACAACCAATACTGATGCTCCTCAGTCACCAGCCGCTGCTCGAGGAGGTACTTGAGGCTCCTCTGATCGGTCCGTATCACAAACTCCCTTCCCAACAGGTAAGGCCTCCACTTCAACACTGCCAGAACGATCGCCATCAGCTCCCTCTCATAGACCGATTTCCGTCGGGCTCTAGCAGAGAGTACCTGACTAAAATAGGCTATGGGTCGCCCCTCCTGCATGAGTACCGCCCCGAGGCCATATCCCGACGCGTCCGTCTCCACCACAAATGCTCTGCTGAAGTCGGGTAATGCTAGCACGGGTGCTGTCGTCATGGCGACCTTCAACGCCTCAAAGGCCTTAGTGGCCTCTTCTCCCCACTGGAAGCCCTCCTTCTTCAGCTGCTCCGTAAGGGCCCGAGCGATGGTGCCGTACCCTTTGACGAACTTCCTGTAGTAGCCTGTCAACCCCAGGAAGCCGCGTAAGGCCCGTAGTGTAGTGGGCACAGGCCAATCTAACATGGCCGCAATCTTCGTCCTGTCCGCTGCTACCCCCTCAGCCGACACCACGTGCCCCAGATACTCCACCTGCGCCAAACCGAAGCTGCACTTCTTTCGGTTGGCGTATAGCTGATGCGTCAGTAACTCCCGAAACACTATCCCCAAATGGTCAGTGTGCTCCCCCATGCTTCGGCTGTAGATGAGGATGTCGTCGAAGAATACCAAGATGAACCTGCGAAGATAGGGTTGGAATACCTTATTCATCAATGCCTGGAAGGTCGAAGGAGCGTTGGTCAGTCCAAAAGGCATAACCAGAAACTCATAATGTCCCTCGTGAGTACGGAACGCCGTCTTCGACACATCTTCTGGCCGCATCCGGATCTGGTGGTATCCTGCACGAAGGTCGATCTTCGAAAAGACAACTGTCCCATGCAGTTCGTCTAGCAGCTCGTCGATCACCGGGATAGGGAACTTGTCCGCGACCGTCTCCTTATTCAACGCCCGGTAGTCGACGTAGAATCTCCAGCTCCCGTCCTTCTTCTTCACCAACAGTACTGGTGATGAAAAAGGACTCACACTCGGCTGGATCACCCCCGCCTGCAGCATCTCCCGTACCATCCGCTCTATCTCGTCCTTCTGCAGATGCGGATACCTGTAGGGACGCACGCTCACCGGTGCCCCCTCCCCTCGGAGTACGATCGAGTGCTCGTGTCCTCTGATCGGAGGTAGCCCTTGCGGGCTCTGGAAGACCTCGGAATACTGCTCCAGCACCGCCTCTACCTCCCTTGGTGTCTCCCCGTGAGTCGCCTCCTCGCCCGAGAACCCCTGGAGCTCGACCAGGTACCCCTCTCCTCCTGTCCGCAACGCCCGAGTGATGGCGCTGAAAGCCACCATAGAAAAACAGAGAGTCGGGTCCCCGTTCAGCACCACCGCCGCTTCGCCCTCCCGAAACTCCATCCGCAGGCGCTTCCAGTCCACCTTCATCTCCCCGAGGGTCTTCAGCCACTGGACTCCCAATATGATGTCTACATTGCCCAACTCCAATGGTAGGAAGTCCTCCGTCAGCCGATAGCCCTGCAGTGAGAGCGATACCCCCTTGCAGAGGCCCTTGCTCTCCTCCACCTTCCCGGTGCCTAGCAACACCGTGAACTTCTCCACCGTACTCAACTCTAAACCGAGCCGATCGACCAGTCGTCGCGAGATGAAGTTGTGGGTGGCCCCACTGTCGATCAGCACTGTCACCGTCTGCTCTCCCAACTTCCCTGCCAACTTCATGGTATGGTTCGGGGTAAACCCTACCACGGAGTTGAGGGTCACCTCAGCAACATCCATATGCACGTGCTCCTGCTCCTCTCCAGCCTCTGGCGCGACAGCGGTCTCTTCCTCCTCGGCATCCTCCTCCTCGTCTGGTAGAATCACGATTTGCAGCAACTTGCTCGCGCATCGATGATCGGGGGTGAATCTCTCGTCGCATCGGAAGCATAGGCCAGCCGCCCTTCTCGCTCTCATGTCGGCCTCGGAGAGGCGTCTCCCTGGTACTGCGGCTCCTCCTGTCCCGCCCGTGGGTCTAGGCGGTACCGGTGGTGGTGCTGGTGCTGGTGCTGGTGCTGGTCGAGGAAGAACTGTCCCCGCCTGGCTGCGCTGTCCCGTCGTCCCCCAAGCGCCCTTGAGGTGCTTTTCTTCCGCCAACTTCTCCTCTGCCTTGTGGGCCAGGCGGAGGAGATCTTCCAAGCATCGCGGACTCTGCAGCCTGAGCTCCGCTCGAATGGAGGGCTTCAAACCCTTCATAAACATCCCGATCTGCAACTCGTCCGACACCCCCCGAACGCGTCCAGATAGTAGTTCGAACCTCGCGACGAAGTCTCGAACCGTCCCCTCCTGGCGTAGCGACGACCACTGCTCGTAGAAATCACCCGAAGCTGTCTCCTGGAAGCGGTCTAAAATGTAGCCCGTCAGCTCCGCCCAGCTGCTGAACGGGGTCCTCGCCGTTCTCCACCGATACCACGCCAGGGCCTGACCCTCAAAATAGATCCCGATGCACCTGAGGACCTCTGCTTCGGTCAGCTCCATGATCTCGAAATAGCGTTCTGTCCGAAAAAATTCACTCGTCCGGGTTCTCACCCTCGAATGTGGGCAGCTTCAGTTTCTTCAGCCGGCGATCCGCGCTAAGGTCACCGTGCTGCATATCCTCTCGGCCTCGTCCTCCTTCCCAGCGGTGTGTATCTCTCCGCTGGACCTCGTATGGGCCCCTGTCACCCTCCTCATACCGCTCGTCAGCCCAGATCTGCTCACCCCACTCCTCCACCGGGCCCCTGTAGTTACCGACTGCCCTCGCCCGTGGTGGTCGTCGTGGGGGAAGGTCCCCTCTCTGGAAGTTGGCGGGATCCGCCATTCCCCCAAAAAAATTGCTGCCTCCGGCGTACCTCGCTCCTCCTGGGGGCTCCGCTCCTTCCGTCCACGCCGGGACTCCCGCCAAGCCCCTTCCCGGGCCCGCGAACCTATCTCCGTGGTTCGCAATCATCGTCCGACCCCCGAAGGGGGCCCCAAACCCTAGGGTTTCTCCCGCGCGCGGAGCCGATCCGCCGGGACCGTACGGGTCGCCGGCGCCCGGCCACGGCCGCTCGCCGGCTGCTCCAGGGGCACCGACCGGCCAGGGGTGGCGGTCGGCGGCCGGCCAGCGCCCACCCCCCAACGCCCGCGGCCCCGCCCGGGCTGGCTCGGTCGGCGGCGAGGCCCCCGCGTCCGTCTGTCGCCGGCCGGCGCTGCTCGTCGACCGCCCGGGTCCCGTCCGGCTGCGCTGTGGTGGCGGCGGGTGCGGGCCATCGCCCGTCGGCCGGCCCGCCGCGATCCTCGGTCGTTTCCCCCTCCGTTTGCACAAACCCTAGTTGGTCGCCTAGGGTTTGGGTTGTCGCCGCCTCCGCTTCGCCGCCATTGATCTTGTTTGAGATATTTTGCAAAAGCATCATGATCGTCGTCGACTCCTTCCGCATATCCCGCATCTCCGTGCGGATCTCTAGGTTCGTGGACGCTTGATCCTTCGCGGCGACCTCCATCGATTTCTTCAAACCCTCGATCTCGGCGGTGAAGTCCTCCCGTAGACCTCGGATCTTCTCATCGATCGTGTTTCTTGTTCCATCGGCCATGGCTCGTAGAAAGCTCTGATACCAAATGATGTGAATCGACTCAATCGGTTCACCAAACCCAACAAATACTAAGAGGAATAGAAATAGAATGATCTTTTATATAGAAAAAGAACAAAACTCCCAACTTTGATGAACGGATCAAAGTAATAAATCCTTCTTCATTGACACTTGCGAGAGTTTCTCAATACAAGCATGAAAACAAAAGACGGCTAGCCCTAGCTATAAATAGAAAAGGGAAACAAAACCCTAAAGGGATTGTTGTGGTGAAAGACCACAATACCCTTTATGACTAAATAACAGAAAAGCAACAGAAAAAGCCTAAACAGTGGGCCTGGGCCTAAATCGCTCCCCGTCTCCTACGACGGGTGTACGTGATGATGGGTGGGCCCACATCAAAGTTCTTGGGGCTATTTTAGTGGGTCAAATAGGTGTCTAAATAGCTAATATATAGGGGTATATATATACATATATATATGGGTATATAGTGGGGATCTTAGGGGCTAAAAAGGGGGGTGGTTTGGGGGTGCTCTGCTGCCCCTACTGCTGCTAACTGCTGCTGCTGCTACTACTGCTGTTTTGCTGCTGTTAGGGGGGGGGGGGGGGGGAAATAGCAGCCCTGCTGTTTTGCTGCTGTTGGGGGGGGGGGGGGGGGGGTGGGGGGGGGAACAGCAGCCCTATCCCCCCCCCCCTTTGGTGCCTTGGTTGCTCCCCCTTTTCTTCCTCTAATTCTCTCTCAATTCTCCTCTATCCTCTCTCAATCTCTCTAATATAATATCACTCTCACACAACCAATTCCCATTCCCTTCCCCTCTCTACACAACAAATACACACACCTATATATGTATGACCATACACACATATATATATCTATAATATTAGATATATATATAATATATATATATATATAAAATCTATCTATATATATATATATATAGACACACTCACACCACACATAGATATATATATCTATATATATATATGGGACACTCACACACACACATGGACACACTCCACGCACACATGGACACACTCTCATGAACACAACTATCACTCTCCTCTACACACACACAAATACATATATAAATACACACACATAATACACATGTGTTATATATATATAATATATATCTATATATATATATATATATATATATATATATATATATATATATATATTTGGAATAAGGGTGAATTTATTCCTCGCATATAGCGGAAAAGGTATTACAATACATAATCTCACAACTTCCCGAACCCCCAAACTATAGTATTAGGGGGCCATTACTGATACATCGAATTCTATGTGCTATGTAGAATTCCAATAGGGGGGGTAGTCAAGCCCTCGAAAATATGTCTGTTCCGCTCCTTCCAGATGTGCCAAACAGACGCGGCGAGACGAACTCTGGCTCTTCTAGCCCATCCCGGATCCCTGCCGCTGTGGTCTCGGATCCAGCTGAGGATGCTCCGGATGTCTCTATCCGTCCCAACTCCTCCTCTCAGCTGTGAACACTGCTCGGTCCAAATGTGCTAGGACACCGGGCATACAAAGAAGATATGCCCCATAGACTCATCCTCCTCATTACATAGCACACATTTGGCGTCCGGAATCTGTATCCCAAACCTGAGGAGTCTGTCTCTCGTCATCAGTCGACCTCGAAGGAGACGGTAAGCACATAATTGCATTTTTCGTGCAACCCCCTTGCCCCAAATGAAGTCCACCTCTTCAGCCCGGTCATGGTGGGACCGAACCAAGTCGTAGCAGCTACGGAAGCAGAATATGCCTGATCCGCCTCCCGTACTTGGGCCGGCCCAGCTCCAAGAATCCGCCTGCTGGCTCTCGTCAATAGTAACTAGTCGGATCTCCTCGGCAAGCTGAGCAGTATAAGGATATGCTTCTGGCCTCCAAACTCCCTCTCTGATGATCCGGCTGCAAGTGAGTCCCCTGCCCGCTTCTCTGTCTAGCTGATCCCCCAATATCTCGAGTAAGGATCTGGAACCCCCCCAATATATATATATATATATATATATATATATATATATATTATATATATATATATATATATATATATATATATCTAAAAAGAATAAAACCATAATTAATCCTTAAACTAGAATTTAAGGAAACCTACAAAATCTAGGGTCAACTTGTAGAGAATGGTCTCCCCTATAATAAATGTGAAAGAATAAATGAATTATGAGAAGTTATGATGGGTTTAAAAGCTTACCTAAGATGTAGATTTGGAAGGAGAAGAAGAAGTTGGAAGAAAAGAAATGAAGAGAGAGAGAGTGGTAACTTAGTGATGAAGAAAGGAGAGGTGGAGGGGGACTATATGACCAGCCATGTAAGGGAGGGTAGGGGCACTTGTAATTACAAGTTTGCCCCTCCCTTGCCTTCTAGGCTAAGTTAAATCAATTTTTGGGTTTTGGGATTAGCAAAAATTAAACAAAAATTATAATTAAGCTTAGATACTTATATGGGATTAGTCCAAACTCCTAATCCTAAAATTTAAGTATGGTGGGCCATGGTTAATTAATATGCTAAATACGACTCAAGTCGAAATTCACCGGGGTCCCGAATTAACTCGGAATGCGATAAAATTCGAACCCGACTCCTATAATAATTAAATAATAATATTCATGAAATAAAATTCTCAAAATATTATAAAATAGAAAATTACCATTTTACCCCTAACTTGGAAAAGTGAGGGGGACAAGTCTATCCACCTTAAAAAATTTCGTCCTCGAAATTGAAGACAACAAGCACAGAAAATCACAAACAGGAATAAAGGAAATAAATTTATACCTCAGGGCGCGAAAAGATAAGGAAAACGCTCCCGCATGTCGTCCTCCCTCTTCCAGGTAGACTCACCTGGAGAGTGATGTCTCCACGCAACCCGAACAAAGGGTATGACCCGGTTACGGAGCACCTTCTCCCTGCAATCCAGAATCTCCACCGGCTGTTCTGGATAGCTGAGAGTAGGTCCCACCTGTATCGCTGAATGGTCCAATACATGGCTAGGATCTGCCACGTACCGCCTCAGCTGAGATACATGAAACACGTTGTGCACTCCCTCGAGCCTAGTAGGTAAGTCCAGTCGGTAGGCTACTGCACCGATCCTCTCTATGATGGTGAAAGGTCCGATGTAGCGCGGACTGAGCTTCCCACCGCCGCCAAAGCGAATAGTGCCACGTGTCGGGGATATCCTCAAAAATACCATGTCACCAACCTAGACACAAGACAAAAACTCAGCACACAGACTAAACAACAAACACAAACAACACGACAAGAACTGAAACTAACCTCGAACTCTAACGGTCTCCTGTGACTATCGGCCCAATGCCGCTGCCTATCCTGAGCCACCCGAAGTCTGTCTCTAATCATCCTGACCTTCTCGGCCGCATCCACAACCATCTCCGGCCCAAGAAGCGCCCGCTCGCCGACATCGTCCCAAGACAAAGGAGTACGGCAACTCCGTCCATATAGAGCCTCAAATGGTGACATCTATATACTGGCCTGGTAGCTGTTGTTGTAAGCAAACTCTACCAGGTGAAGATGTTCCTCCCAAGAACCCCCGAGATCTAGCACACATGTGCGAAGCATATCCTCCAAAGTCTGGATGGTCCTCTCCGACTGCCCATCTGTCTGAGGATGATAAGCAGTACTAAACTTGAGCGAGGTGCCCAAGCTAGCCTGCAAACTCCTCCAGAAGTGGGAAGTGAATCGGCTATCCCGATCTGAAACTATGCTCACAGGAACTCCGTGCAATCTCACGATCTGACGAACATACATCTCAGCCAGCCTCTCCGTAGACAAACCCACTTTGAAAGGCAAAAAGTGGGCCGATTTGGTCAATCTATCAACTATGACCCAAACTGCGTCCTTCCCTCCTGGCGATCGTGGAAGTCCAGATACAAAGTACATGGTGATGTGCTCCCACTTCCACTTGGGAATGGGTAGCGGCTGTAGCAATCCATCTGGTCTCTGTCTCTCGGCCTTCACCTGCTGACACACAAGGCAACGAGATACAAACTGAGCTACCTCGCGCTTCATGCCATACCACCATACGTGCTCTCTCAGGTCCCTATACATCTTGTTGGCCCCAGGATGCATAGAATACTGAGAGCGATGCGCCTCCTAAAGAACCTCCTCCCGAAGCTCTCCACGCGGAACGCACAGCCTAGTACCGTGCCGCAACGACCCGTCTTCGGCTACAGAGAAATCGTCAAGCAAGCCCGTCCTCACCTGCTCCCTGATGCTCCTCAGGGCAACATCATCATACTGCGCTGACCTGACTCTATCCATCAGCTCAGACTGAATCTGCAAACCCCACATCTGGATCTCCACGCCCGGGATGATGACCTCGATACCCAAACTATCCAGGTCGGCCAACAAGTGACGATCTGTCGTCAAGAACATAGCAACTGGATACCTGCTCAAGGCATCTGCAACTACGTTGGCCTTTCCCGGATGGTACTGCAAGGATATATCGAAGTCCTCCATCAGCTCTAACCATCGCCTCTGCCGCATGTTCAACTCCTTCTGAGTGAACACGTACTTCAAGCTCTTGTGATCTGTGAAGATCTCAACTCGCTCTCCGTACAGGTAATGCTTCCATAACTTAAAAGCAAATATAACCGCAGCCAACTCCAGATCATGAGTAGGATAATTCTTCTCATGAGGACGCAACTGCCTGGATGCATAGGCAATCACCTTCCCGTGCTGCTGAAGAACACACCCTAAACCCTTCCCGGAAGCATCGCTGAAGATCGAGAACCCTCCTGACCCGGATGGCAAAGTCAAGATCGGAGCTGAAGTCAACCTCCTCTTCAGCTCATCGAATGCAGCCTGACACTCAACAGTCCAGACGAACTCCACGTCCTTCCTGGTGAGTCTAGTCATCGACTCTGCAATCCGCGAGAAGTCCTGGACGAACTTCCGGTAATAGCCAGCCAAACCCAGAAAGCTCCGAACCTCGGCAACTGAACTGGGCGTAGACCAAGTCTCCACTGCCGAAATCTTCCTCTGGTCTACTGAAATTCCGTGCTCGGTCACAACATGACCTAGGAACTCCACCTGGTCTAAGAAGAACTCACACTTCGAAAGCTTCCCGTAGAGTTGCTCCCTCCTCAGAGTCTCTAACACAACTCTCAAGTGCTCCTCATGCTCCTCCTGCGTCTTCGAATAGATCAAGATATCGTCTATGAAGACCACCACGAACTTGTCAAGGTACTGATGGAATACCTTGTTCATCAAGTTCATGAACACCGCGGGAGCATTGGTCAACCCAAATGGCATCACTGTAACTCGTACTGGCCGTTACCGAGTCTGAAACGCCGTCTTGGGAATGTCATCCCTGCCTCACCTTCAGCTGGTGATACCCGGACCTCAAATCTATCTTCGAAAGACCTTTGCCCCCACTCAGCTGATCGAACAAGTCGTCGATACTCGGCAAAGGGTACCTATTCTTGATAGTGAGGTTGTTGAGCGCCCGATAATCAATGCACATGCGGGACGTACCGGTCATAATCTTGCAAGTCCTACCCATATATTCAGCAATAATATTGTGTCTCAAAGCAAAAGAAACAGACACAAAACTAAGGGTCGCCCCAGAATCAAACAAGGCGAAAGCAGGGAAAGAATCTAGGAGAACATGACCTGCTACAACATCTCCCACCGGCTCTGCCTCCTCCTCTGCTGCCAAAGCGAACACCCTGCCCGCAGGTGCTCCCTTCTGGTGCTGAACAAAGCGCTGCTGCTGGGTCTGAAGTGGAGGACCCCTCTGCTGAACTGCTGGTCCTCTAGCCGGCTGCGCTCTATCCTGGCCTCCTCGGACTCCGCGAAAACGGCATCAGCTGGTGATCGGGATCCCCACAGTAAAGACAGATGCCCAATCTCTTCCTGCAAGCCTCCCTGGTGTGGCCCGGCTTCCCGCAGAAGCCGCACGGAGTAGCCGGTCTCTGGCCCTGTCCCTGGTGCTGCTGGGCATGCGCTGGTGCCTGCTGAATCTGCAACAGAGGCTGCTGCTGGAATGGCCTCTGCTGATGCTGAAAGTGGGGGCGCTTGGCCGATCCCGCACTGGAACTCGCCCCCATAGCATCTCCGCTCCTCTTCGGCCTGAGGCCGAAGTCCTCCTCTGCGATCTGCGCGTCCATCAATATCTGATCGAACGTCGCGTCACGGCGACCCGAGGTGTCACGCCCCGAGTCGGCAACGTTCGTCCCCGATGTTAATTTTGCCGATTCGATCGTTCTCGCTAAGGCGTGATGCCGTACGAGTCTGGAATTGCACTCGTACAAGGCAGAACGTTACGTTGCATTTGATATAAATACGCCAAGTTGAAACTTCACAAATCACATCAGAATTTAAGACGCAGTATAGGAAGATAGAAATGCTTTTCATTCATAGCTTGCAACGAAGTGCAAGTCGTAATTACATTGGATGCCGTTGCGGCTACATTGATTGAAAACAGAAAGAAAATACATTCGACAAGTTGCCTGAACTACGCTTGCCGTCCCATACATTCGCCCCTTTATACATAAGCCGTCGACTTGAATTGACTTCAAAATACTTCATCATAGGAAGAGCTTCAAAACGCCTCTCCACACTTCAGCTTCGTTTTAGGTTGGAGCGCCCGCCGCACCTGGGAAAATTGGGGGAGGGGATTAGCACACTTGCTAAGTGCACGAGACGAACCAACTCGTCTAAACCGACTCTGATTGTTAGGGTAGGCATGCTTTAGAGTTGTCTTTCTATTAGAACTAAATGAATTCAGTTCATATTCGATAGCCGTCTTTGAGTAATAAAGCATACAGTATAACATCGCAGTTTATCATATTTCTTACCACGGCCGTGCTCGTCCCTGCATGAAAACAGAGATAATATTTACCCTGCATAAGACAATAGGTGAGCATGCAACTATCTTATATGCGGTCATTGGTGCTACGCACCACTAGGGACTTAATCGAAGTTGGCATGCGACGCTACCCTTTCAGCCTAGGTTGCAAGCCTTACTGAAGGTCTCGCATGCCTCGCGCCGAAGCACGATAAATTATTCCCCCTAGGACGAATCGGTTCCGATGCCCCGGATACCGTTTCGAGGAAAACGAACTTGTGCACAAGCTGTCCATGACCATGCCTATGTGCGAACAGTTTCATATATGCAAACAGTTTCGTATAGCGCGGATAGTATCAAACAACATTATCATTTCTCGCAACTCATGCAACGATTCATTTTTTCCAAAGCCGTACACCGATTTAGCGTCCCGTGGGCACCAAATTGTCCGAGGCATCATAACCCATGATCGACATTTCACATTATTTTGCAACACATGAAATAGTCTATCTTTTTACTAGAACCTTAAACTTTTCCAGTTATGTGAGAAACTTGTATTTTTCCGAGTAGATTACTCAAAATCGATACGTTTTTCCCGAGTTCTTGACTTAGTGGATTGGCATGCAATTAACTTGGCATCGTTCGATTTGAATGAATTCGAAGCAAGGAATAAGTTTGCGGGACAAAGTAGAAAAGAAGGGTCGAATCACCCACCGATTACTTTGCTTCGTGCCGATCGTCCAAGCGCTACGCAACGTCAATCCTTAGTTACGCGAGCTCCTGCAATGGCACCAACGCTTTGTTAGAATTCCTTCTTTTCCCCTTGCATCGAAATTGTAATTGCATCCATGAAAACGACGCGAAAGCACTTCATCAAGCCCAGCGGCAAAGCTCCAAGAAAACCATACAGCGGTCCGGTCCCGTCGAAGGGACTCTTATAAAGAGCTCACTCGCCGAGACGCAGCCCGCTGCATCTAGGACTTATTCCAACAGAAGTCGTTCCATTAGTTGGATCGATTCTCGTAACTTCCGTCCAAATCGATTTGAATCGATGCCGCAAGGCGTTATCGTTTACCAAGCTTAGCGATCGAGTCAGACGACCATCTAAGTTCCCGGCCGATCTGACTTGACGCTAGCATATTATGAAGTTCCGTCGCCTATCGAAAGCGGGGCGCTACACGAGGTGCGGGTGCACACTGCATGAATAAGTCCCCTGCGGAACTTACGAGCCTTCTGCCCCTCATCCTGGATCATATCGGGAGCAAACCTGCTAAGGCGGAAGAACTCAGCTGCATACTCGTCCACCGACGAGTTCCCCTGCACTAGACCCACGAACTGGCCCTCCAATGCTGTAAGAGCCACGTCCGGAAAAAACTTCTCCTTGAAGAGCCTCCGGAAGTTCTCCCATGTCAGCCCTCTCACCGACGCACGAGGATCTGTGCGGTACCATGTCAGCGCAATGTCGAAGAATCGGCTGGCTGCGGCCGAAACCCAAAGTGCTCTAGGAAGCTCTGCCAGCTCCATGCTCCGCTGTACATCCTCTAGCCAGTCGTCTGCATAAAGGATGCCCTCCGTGCCTGTGAAGTCCCTGGAGCTCATCTTCCTAAAGTCTAATACTGTCCCCGGCCTGGACTGCTGCTGGTACGGCTGCTGGCCAGTAGGGCCCTGCACCGTATCCGGTGCCACTCTCTCCACTGCTGCCAGTGCAAGCTGATGCGAGTTCTCCATACTCTGCCTCAGCATCTCGATCTGACGGTGTGACGCCTCCGACTGGCGCTGCGACGCCTCTGCCTGGGCCCGCTGTGTCTCCATCATCTGCTGAAGGAGAAGGAACATATGATTTGTATCCGTCGGTATCGGTGGTGGCGGCGGCAGCATCTCCGGAACGACGACTGAAACCCTCTGGGGTGGAGGTGGTAGACCTCCCTGTGCAACTGCCAGGGCCTCTGGGATAGTGGAATCACTGGGGGCAGTCTCGTGAACCTCCTCCTCAGCCTGATCAGATCTCTCGGGCAAGCTACTCGATCCAGTGGCCTGCGGGTGCGTCTTCGTCATCCTGGAGACAAATTGAAACAAAGAGATCAATATGGCACATGAGTAGATTTATCAAAGAAGTACAGTTAATTTAATACAAGGTGAATAATCATGATAATCAAAAGATCGAAAATTCCTAGGTGTGATTGAGAAACTCCTATCATGTCCTAGGTCCTAGGTCCTACGTCCTAATTGCAGGCTCGTAATTAGTACTCTAAGTCGAGCACCATTACGAGATCGCACTAATTGCGACACGTGACCTGCGTGGGTCACCACAAAAATGTGTCACGACCCGCACCCTTTTGAGGGGCACGAGCACGTGGGTACGTCCAGCCTACGCCGCAGTATCGGCGGTAGAACGCTGTATATAACGCCTGTAAATACTACGACTAACAGTATAAAGGTACCTGTACAGTATATACTCTCCGAATGGAGGTGACATATCAATACAGTCTCAATCACAGAATAAAACTAAGGTAGATAGCTCAGAAAGAGAACATATGATAGATGAAAGAGTAAATAAGTCCAGAGTCCAATACAAGTCCAGATATATACAACATCACAGGGTCTCAAAATATAATGTAGAAGCTACAGTCTGATAAAGCTAGCTGGATCGCAGTCCAGTCAAACCTAGCTAATCTACACTACTCTGAAAGTATAAAATCTAGTGGCTCTACTATAAGGCCACGATCCAAGGCTACTCCATCTGACTCGAGCCCATAATAGGTCGAGCAGTCCGACTCAGGGTCATCTGTAATATATCATAACGGTATCCTGTCAGGAAAATGAGCAAGTACAAGCACTAACAGCAGTTCCATATGAATCGACAAATTCTATAAGAGACAGTATAATGAACTACGAGACAAGATATATGAAAACTTGGGAACCGTTCGGAAGCCGAGTTACAACCCTTAAACCAAACAAGGACCGGGGTTGTAACTCTTCTCCCGAGCAGAACTTAGTCTCCAATCAAGGTACAATGTAAAGGCATGTAGAGCATGTGAGTAACGGTATATCATGGCATGGTGAGGAAAATACTGAATGTAGAACAGAACAGGATATACGATAAGATAAAGTAAATATAAAATGTGACTTGAATTATTAGAGCGATATGTGATCGGCTTGGGATAAGTGACAGGACAGGCTATCCACTTGGCCCGACAATCCGCGGTGACCTCAACGGAAAGTCATGCCGGCCAACCTGGATAACGAGCACAAGGCAAAAGGATCTCGCTACACCCTTCGTGAGGGAAGAGTGGCGCGAGCACATGCATAGTGACAGGGTGGCTTGGATCACATAGCCCCTAATAAGTCCCCATCCCCGAATAGGATATGGACATGACACGTCATGGCACGTGATTTCGTAAGAGGGTAACAAATCCTCTTAGAAATCGGTGTTTATACAAGTACAGGGAACAAGACAGGAAGTGTACCAATATACCCAGAAATCTAGGAACAACATCTCATATCATGATCCAACGTGTACTAGTCCGTGAACTATCGTGACTGAGAATCAAGTAAGACACTACGACTGAATCGGATATAGCAGATATCAAGACAATGAAAACTATCAGTGAATGTACTCGCCTGCTGTCCTGAGCTGTAGGGTATATCAATGCTCAGAGCGGTAATCAGAAACCTAAAGATGAGATACTGTATGTTAATTTAAGTTTAAACAAGTTTATGAATGATTCACAATGAATGATATGCAATCTAGGTCAAACTAGGTCCCACTGAGTCACACTAAGTCCTGTCAAGTCAAATCTAGGTCAAATCAAGTTATATCAAGTCAATCTAAGTCAGACCAAGTCAACTCTAGGTCATACCAGTCATCACAGGTCAAAACAAGTCGAAGAAAGTCAAACGGGGTCAAGAGTTGGCCTACAGTTGACTTTTGGTTAACTGGTCAACCCTAGTCAACTCTGGTCAACTCTAGGTCAACCCTAGGTCAAACTGGTCAAATGTTGACCAACAGTTGACTTTTGGTCAACTGGTCAACTCTGGTTTGGATTTGGTCAAATCTAGACAAAGTGTTGACTCACGGTTGACTTTTGGATAAAAAGTCAACTCTGGGTCAACCGAGCCAAAATCGGTTCAAATATGACATTTATAGGGTGTACCCAACAAGCCACCCAAGTTTCAAGTCAATCCGACTACCCGAACTCCGTATCTTGAATTTATCCGATTATCCCTTAACATTTACCCTCAAACCGTTCTAACTCGACGCCAAGTGGCCTTCCCTTAGGAATTCCACTCCGTGCTTCCTAGGGTAGTAGGGTACTAGCCTATACAACCATTACCTACCAAGTTTTCTAGGGTAAGTGGACATCCAGTCTATCTTACGGTCCGTATCGCCCGTTTACCCGTTATCTTGAATATTTCAAGATACGGAATGGTACGGTGCGATACCGTCTCCCTAATCCCACACGCAACCCCGATTCCAACTCCGAAGCCTACCCACAAAATCTAAATCACATTATCTAAGTCCCCTCCAAGTTTCAACGCGTTCCGAATCACGGAACTCAATTTCACCCCTTAACCAAAATCCTAACTTAACATTCATTCACTCATTAAAACCCATTTTCCACACTCTTGGGACAAGTTCTTGGGGCTATTTTAGTGGGTCAAATAGGTGTCTAAATAGCTAATATATAGGGGTATATATATACATATATATATGGGTATATAGTGGGGATCTTAGGGGCTAAAAAGGGGGGGTGGTTTGGGGGTGCTCTGCTGCCCCTACTGCTGCTAACTGCTGCTGCTATTGCAGCTTGCTGCTGCTGCTGTTTTGCTGCTGTTAGGGGGGGGGGGGGGGGGGGGGGGGGGGACAGCAGCCCTATCCCCCCCTTGGTGCCTTGGTTGCTCCCCCTTTCTTCCTCTCATTCCTCCTCTAATTCTCCTCTAATCCTCTCTCAATCTCTCTAATATATATATCACTCTCACACAACTAATTCCCATTCCCTTCCCCTCTCTACACACACAAATACACACACCTATATATGTATGACCATACACACATATATATCTATACATATCTATATATATATAAAAATGTATATATATATAGACACACTCACACACACACACACACACACACATATATATATATATATATATATATATATATATATATATATATATATATATATATATATGGACACTCTCACCCACACATGGACACACTCTCACCCACACATGGACACACTCTCATGACACAACTATCACTCTCCTCTACACACACACACAAATACATATATAAATACACACACATAATACACATATATATATATATATATATATATATATATATATATATATATATATATATATATATATATATATATATATATATCACTCTAAAAAGAATAAAACCATAATTAATCCTTAAACTAGAATTTAAGGAAACCTACAAAATATAGGGTCAACTTGTAGAGAATGGTCTCCCCTATAATAAATGTGAAAGAATAAATGAATTATGAGAAGTTATGATGGGTTTAAAAGCTTACCTAAGATGTAGATTTGGAAGGAGAAGAAGAAGTTGGAAGAAAAGAAATGAAGAGAGAGAGAGTGGTAACTTAGTGATGAAGAAAGGAGAGGTGGAGGGGGACTATATGACCAGCCATGTAAGGGAGGGTAGGGGCACTTGTAATTACAAGTTTGCCCCTCCCTTGCCTTCTAGGCTAAGTTAAATCAATTTTTGGGTTTTGGGATTAGCAAAAATTAAACAAAAATCATAATTAAGCTTAGATACTTATATGGCATTAGTCCAAACTCCTAATCCTAAAAGTTAAGTATGGTGGGCCATGGTTAATTAACATGCTAAATACGACTCAAGTCGAAATTCACCGGGGTCCCGAATTAACTCGGAATGCGATAAAATTCGAACCTGACTCCTATAATAATTAAATAATAATATTCATGAAATAAAATTCTCAAAAATATTATAAAATAGAAAATTACCATTTTACCCCTAACTTGGAAAAGTGAGGGTGACAGGTATTGACTCAAGTTTGACTTTCAGTCAAAATGGTCAACCTTGGTCAACCATGGCCAAGTTAAACTACCTAACATCCTAACTTGGATATGCACACTACCTTAGATTGGGTTGGTAATACCTATCATCTATCACATAGGTTGTACTTACACCTTAGAATAGATAATACTCTACCTATAGAAGATAACCCATCACCCATCTATATTGGTATCCCCAATACCATACCCTAAATTAGGAATCCTAATCACCTTGAGTAGGTAATCCCCCATTATCTATACATATGGGTAATACATTATCCTAGGTTGATAGGTAAGACATTATCTAGATTGATCATTACCTTAGAGATAGGTAACCCATTACTTTAGGCTAAATAGCCATAACTTATCATTATACATATATAGATATGTCTAACCCTCTCAAAACCCCCCTCAAAACCCATTGAATCAAAGGTTCACATAAAACATCATTGGTGGCCTAAAGGCCAACCAAACTGCCCCAAGGGGACACCCCTTGCTGCTGCTGCAATGCAGGCCATTGCATTGCTGCCCAAGCCTTAAGCCTTGCTGCAGATTGCAAGTGCGAGGCAGGGCAATATGCTTGCCTGCCCAAACCAGTAGCTGGTGCTGCTGCTGCATCTACTCACTGCACCCAAGCCAAATTTGTGCTTTAGCAAGTCCACCTATTACCAAGTCTAATAGGACCTGCTCACTCCTACATTGATTTCCTAATGTGTGAAATCCTCACACACAACCTCTCTCACAAATTCAAGTAAACACTGACCTACCTCTCAAATCTCAAATCCCAACCATGCAAACAATGACACTAACCCCTGAACTAACATCTAAGTCAGATACTTAACACTCTACCACACTATATCCTTCCAAGGCCTACACTTCAATGCCTATCCCATATACATAGACCTTCCTATTACAACTGCCAAAACATGGCTGCTGCCATGCCATGGCAAACATAACCACATGCCTAAAGCCCCTCACTATCTTGCCACATATACATACACATCTATTTATATATAATACATTCTCAAGTTGTATGTATTCATTCAAATTAATATAAATATCATAACATTCATATATATATATATATTTTTTTTTTTTCATAACATTCATATATATATATATATATATATATATATATATATATATATATATATATGGAAGCGGATCAAAGGCCCCGCCCGCGGAGCCCCGTCGAAGCCCCGCCCCCCCCTGCACCATCGGATCGCGCGGGGCCCGCGTGGGGCCCGCCCCCGCCCGCGCGATCCAACGGCTAAGGGAGGGCGGGGCTTCGGCGGGGCTCCGCGGGCGGGGCTCCCGATCCGCTCCCTATATATATATATAGAACTCATCTTAATATCTAACTTACATATACATTGTATCCTGTATATATATGTATCAATGAGTGATACTCAAGTATCAGTCCACTTCTGATACCAACAATATCCCAATTTAGGATACTTCACTAATCCTAACTAAATACCTGTACACTAACCTACATGTGAAATGGCCAAGACCAAGATCATGTCACTGCCCCTCAAAAGCCTACTATAACTGAACTAACCATCTCTTTAATTCACCACCTCTGATACTCAAAATTCTAACATATTAAGATACATTAGAAAAAAAAATTCCTAATTGATACTAACCCCATTTCTTCTCAACACAGAGTTGGCTAACCCCTGTCCTCTTCCTAATACTCACACAAACTCTAATACTCTCAAATATCCTAATCCCAAAAATACTAACAGTCCATCCTAACATATCCCACTTGATACCCTCATGATACTTACTGCCAAGGACACAGTATACTTATCTGGACACATCTCACCTATACTCATGTTCATTCACTGTTACAAGTATCTTAATGATACTCTAAATCCCATTCTATCTCTAACACAAACCTCTTCCTCATCTTCATGCCCCTAATCTCCTGCCTCCAATTGCTCTGATACACCAAGGCTCATTTAGCCCACACTCTAGCTCTGATAGCAGTGAGTCAGTGACCCATATTGGTATATTCGTATCCTCATAGAGACACTCACCATACCAAGGCAACGCTGCCACAGGGAAATGCAAATGCTGCTGCACCTCTCCTCATCTCTGATACTCCTGCTGCTGGCCAACTGCTTGGCAAGCCAGGCCACACTACCACTAATGACCTAACACATCCCTGCCCGAGCCCCCTTCTATCCCTTTACATGGCCAAAACCTCTGAAACGTATATTGCACTCACACACATGACCATAAACTCTGCCCGACTCCCCTTCCTCACTTGGCAACACCACACACACAGAGGACTCGAGCAGTGGCCAAATTGGCTCTGCCCAAACACTCCTCACAATTCTGGACACTAAAACCACTCACACACACACGCATGCTAACAACAGAACATGCCACTGCAAATGCGAATCTGTGGGGACTGCCACTGCTCGATCTGGCCAAGGATTGAAACCCCAAGCCTAGGGTCCTAGGTCAGTCACCTAGACAACCTAAAACAGTGATTAGAATGTAAATTAATCAAGTAATTGTGGAGAAAGAGGCCTCGGGTAGCAGGGCATGCACTGTACAGTGCATGCAGCCCCGTCGAGTGTCTCCGTGTCCATTTTCACCCCTCAATTCACATCAAATCCACCTCAGTCAAGTGTACATGTAATCTACAGTAGATTAGCTACAAACATATAATTAGTTTATAAAATGGAGAACAAAATATCCTAAGGGGCATTTCATCGAACACCTTAGATACCCTTTCGATACTCTTACGATACGCACCCCAAATCGATTCGAATTTGAACCAAACTTGACCTAATGCTAGGGGGACCCTAAATGAATGCATCTATGGT
Source organism: Iris pallida (assembly GCA_029216955.1). Classification (NCBI taxonomy): domain Eukaryota; kingdom Viridiplantae; phylum Streptophyta; class Magnoliopsida; order Asparagales; family Iridaceae; genus Iris; species Iris pallida. Next base: position 22,813,837 of record JANAVB010034619.1, read on the forward strand.
GAGAAAACATGAATTTAATAGGTTTAGAGGCTCTTACTAATTGGGAGTTGGAATCCCAATGAAACTTTCTAGAATAGATCTCCCACCAAGCTCCAATGGCAAAATTGCTCCAAATCCTTCCTAGATAGCCAATAGAGACCTTTTCTCTTCAAGAGGAAGAGTTTGCAATTGGTTTGGATGAATTTGGAGTTGTTTTGAGGAATGGAGGCAATTTGGGGAAGAACACAAATTAGGGTTAGGGTTTTGATGGAAGGGGGGAGAAGAGGCTATGTGGGTGTTAAATAGGGAGAGGAAACCCTAATGTGGCCGACCATGGGCTGCCCTAGAGTTAAGGTTTGGTAAAATTGGCTATAAGGCTTTCTAATTATCAATTTAAGGTCCTTTAGGAAAAAGTTCCAATTTGACTTATGTTCTAAATCACTAATTGGTTTCAAATTACTAATCTAGCTAGATTAGAGTCTCACTTAAGTTATCTAATCCCTCTACTAAGCTTCTATGGTCATGACTAACCTCTAATCAATGTAGTTCTAGTGTTTCACTAGCAAATGACAAAAATCACAATACATCAATTTAAATAATATTAAAATAATCAAAAGTCACCAATTTATCACTAACATGATCAGTTTTACAAAAGTTCAAAATTATCCTCATTTTAGAAAAGTGGTGTTGACAGACAGAACCTTTGGCAGGGTCCAGATTGAACTCTTGCCGAGTTCGGTTCGGTTGATGGCTGACAAGTTTTGGGTTTTTATCAGCATCGTTGGTTTCGTGCGGACGACAAGGATATGTGCTAGACTATTTTAGGGTTTCTTATGACCTAAAATATGATCTCTCAATCTATTTATATGCGTTGAGGGTGGAGGCATAGGAGGAGCACACATGGGAGTTTCGAGGGTGCTTGTTCACAGAAAACTAAGAGAAAGTCCATACTTTGCTCTTAGGACTTGTCGTTCGAGACAGCAGGAAGAGGAGATCTGTACGGAGAGTCGTCATCTTGCTTCCTTCTTGAGTTCGGCGAGGGGGTTGAATTTTTGAGCAAAAGGTTCAACAAGTGTGTATTCAGTCTTTATTTTGTTAAAAGATATAAAGATTAATATTTGTCCAGGTGATGTAGTCACCGAACATATATCGTGTTTAATCTGTCTTTGTGTTCGTGGTAGATTGATTCGTTATCTTCATGTGGGTTGGACATCGCTTTCGGGCCAACACTGCCAGGAGGCTTCGTCTTTCCTATGCACGTGGTTTTGTAGAGATTTGCGTCTGTTTGGATAGGAGTTTAAACTCAACCTTTTGATTTTAAACGTAAAATTTGACATAAATAGTATTTGGATGCTTAACACTCAAAATGTACTTTTAATTTTTTTTCCACAAAACATGTGTTTAAACTTAGCTTTGGGGAAGTAAATAAAGCTTTTCTCAGCATCTTTTTTGACAAATGTTTCGTAAAATTGGACAATTTTCCATATAACTACATATGTTTCTTAATATCAATTTTCTAATTCTCTCTCCGTCACAACTATAAAGATCATACACAAATTTATTTAAAAAATTGTTTTCTAAAAATATTTTACCAAACGGAATCTTTAAAATTTTGTTTCTTAAAACATTTTCAGATGTAAGTAACCAGACGCAAAGTCGAAATTTGTAAAACTATAAAACAAGTTTATAATTTCTTTTTGAGAAATTTTGAGTTGCATCTCACTTTTTTTTTTACCATAATTCAAGGTGCACCCCACCGAATTACCATAATGCATGAAACCCCCACTTTAAACGAAAATCGTCAATGACTAACAGTCAACTCCTTTGACTACCTATTTAAGTGGGGGTGTATCTTGAATTATGGTAAAATAAGTGGGGTGCAACTCAAAATTTTTCTTCTTATTTATGTAGGTCAAAGGAGTTGACTGTTAGACATTGACGGTTTTCGTTAAAAGTGGGGGCTTTCATACATTTTGGTAATTCGGTGGGGTGTACCTTGAATTATGGTAAAATAAGTGGGGGACAACTCAAAATTTCTCTTTCTTTTTTGAAAATTATTTTAAAATCAAAATGTCTGAAAAGCTATACAAAGAGACCCGCTTTAGACGTTCTGCCACTATCAGTGGTATTTGAACTCCCCAATGGTCAACGTAATGTCTCAACAAGTTGAATATAACTAGGTTCCGCCCGCTTCTTCAATCTGCCACTATTTTGGTCACGTTCATGCCCAATGTTTGATCGACATGAGGAGCATAGCCAGGGAGTTCCCAGGAAGGGGTACGTAGAGATGATGATTGAGGAGATAGCAATGAGGGTGGTGACCAACAAATGGAGGATGGGACTGACCTGTCTGAAGGTGATGCGCTCTTGAATGCATTGGAGGAGGTAGTAGGCCTAGTGGTTTGGACAAACGACAAGTTCCTGAGAGGCTATCGCCTACTAAGGAGGGGGCGATTCTTTAATGATAGTATTTAACGCAGGTAGCCTTGCTAAGGAGGCTGTTTTGACTACTTGGGGTAATAATTCCTGGGACACAAGATCCAGTGACGGGATGGTAGTATATACTAGTAAGGCAAGAAAGAAAAATCATATGGGAAGGAGGGATGGTGTGTTTCCTCTTTGAGATGCCTCATTAAGAATCAACCAACATGGCCTTCTGTACCAGTAGAAGGCTTGACCAAAGATAACCCAAATTGACAACTACTTTTACAAATGGATGATGATGATCCCTCTAACCCTCATCCAAGGACAGAGAGGAGAGTGGAAGAGCTTTCTCAGCCCCAACAAATAAGCCAACGGTCGACAAAGAGGATCCCACCCTGTTATTAAATGTCGATAATTGCGTGGAACATTAGGGGTTCTAATACCCTAGGGAGGTGGAGAGAAATTTGTAATTATATTAGAAGGCACAAGTGTACTATCATTGCCATCCTGGAATCTAAAATCAACTCTGAGACTAAGATTACTAGGAGAACACCTGCATATTGGTCCTCTATACATAATTTCAGTTGTGTGTGTTGGCACGGATTTGGCTTACTTGGGTACAAAAATTTGGTCAAAACAAACTCGATATCGATCAGAACAACTCCTTGTAGTGGAGTTTACAAATAAAGGTGGGTTTAAACTGATTCTTGGTACAGTACATAGGCACAGTGATAGGTGGAAGCATTATAAACTGTAGCATGACCTTATCCAAGTCAGTGCGGTGGTAGGGTATCAGTTTCTATTGCTGATACTTGAATATCTCACGCCATTTTATATGGCCATGAGAAGCTTGGTGGGCGGCGAGTGCCTTACCCAATTTTAGACAACTTCTAGCATAGTCTTTAGCGTTTCGGGCTTCGTTGCTTGTCTCAGATCGGACACATGGTCTTGGAACAACATAGCAGTTCACAGGCGTATATTGTGTCAGTTGGATCGAGCTCTTGGCAACAATAAGTAGCTAGACTTGTTTCCTGATGTGATAGTGGAAGGTCTTGCTGCATCTTCGAGTGATCACTCGTCAATTTGATCCATCTTTCTTCTCCCAGCCGCCCTCGTGCTCTTCCATTTCGATACTACAATTAATGGGCAGAAGTAGAGGGTTATCAAGAGGCTGTTGACAAGGGGCTGTCAATTCAGGTAGATGGAAATATTCAATTCCGGTTGTGTAGGAGGCTGAAGTCAGTGTTGTAAAAATCCCTCTAGGCGGCCGACTAGTCGCTAGTCGGCCGCCGCCGACTCGACTAGGGGCTAGTCCCCGACTAGTCACTTGTCGGCCACCGTCGACTCGATTAGGGGTGGTCCATCCAAAAATTAGCTAAATAGGTACTAGTCTGGGCTGCCGTCGACTTCGTCAAGGTAGCCGTCGTCGACTCTTTACTTTTGTTGCTGCCTTTTTCTATTTTTGAAAAAAGTTACTAGCCTACTCTTTTTTTATTTTTACTTTTGTTTTGTTATCTCTTTGCTACTGTTGTTGTGGCTTTTTTTAATTTTTTGCTTGTTATTTTTTTTTGCTTTTGCTAACTACTGCGACTGTAACTCTCCGTGCAAAATAGTAAGTTGTTAACATATTATTTAAATATTTATCGAAATAGAAATTTATGCAAAATAATGAATAAGAAAATGCACTGTAGTCTGCGATAATTAAAAGTTCAACAATTAACATATTATTTTTTAAAATATTTTTTATAACATATTACATATATATATATATATATTCATTAAAAATTCTAAACCGACTAATCCGATTAGTCCCCGAGTAGTCCGATTAATCCGTAGTCCCCACGAACTGACTAGCGGCCGACTAGCGATTTTTACAACCTTGGCTGAAGTCAATTAAAAACACTCTCAAACTCTGGAACAAGAGTTGCCCCAAATCCGATCTAGCTGAGAAGGATAGAGAGTTGCGAGAGCTGCAAGAACAACTCCAAACTGATCTGATGAATGAGGAATAGACTGAACATGAAGTTCAGTTGCAGGAAGTGCTTAGCAAGCTTCGCTTTCAAGAGGAACTGCAACTCACCCAAAGAGTCAAATGCTCATGGTTGAAGGATGGTGATTGATGGACTAAGTTTTTCTATGGTATTATTTGAGCTTGACAACACACTATTTCGAGACTTCTTGATGCGACCAGGGTGGAGATTACGTTCCCAAATGACATCCATGTGGTGGCCGTTCAATTTTATATTAATCTTGATAATCAATTGATTACGTTGCGGTTTTCCTCAACTTGGTGTGCAAGCGGATGGTTATGATTAAGGGAACAACCTGATGTGTCAGCCCATTACAATGGAGGTCGAGGTACTTATCAAAGGAGCTGACCCCAATAAAGCTATTTTACCTTTACTGGAAGCTGCAGTAGCTTCCCCACAGGTTAATTCAAACATCAGGCGTGTTTAGCTACAAAAATTGCTATGGCCGAGCCGCAGAAGTCTTCAAGGAGACTTTCCTATGCTTATGTACGAAGATAAGGTTGGTTTTGTCCCGACAAAGGAGTTGCTCGAACCTTTGATGATCAATTTCGACGACCAAGGTTGCGACTGATCTTGTTGTTGGATGGCGACACTTTCTTGTTGGTGGAGAATTAAGTCGACAACAGAGTCACCATTTGTTTTATCTCGAAGATTAAACTTGTTAACTTTAGAGGATTACAATAAAAACACACTTGTTCGATTACAACAAATTAATAAAGAAGGTTTACGTAGAACTCTTTACGAATTGTGTTCTAGGGGAGTGTGTCAATGAAAGTCTGGTCAGTGACGATGCAACACGGGTCTTCTTCTACTCTGCTTTGCGAGATATCAATCGATAGATTCTGCTCGTATGCTTTAGATTCCTTATAGTTGACAAGATCTTTAGGAAAACTCTCCAAAAAGACTATTAGGGTGTTCAAACACTCTTTTAATCAAAGGACTATGGTTCTCGAGAGAGCAAACGAGTAATTGCCGGAGCTAACACGTTAAGGAGCAAGAGAAAGCGTGATCTCTTGCTAAGCTTCTCGTGGAAGTAGATGGAATCTCTCTCTCTTCAACCTTCTCAATTACTAAAGGGTCCACGCTTCCCAAAGGTGTCCAACCTCAAAAGAGTCTGACCCCTCAACTAGACTATGTAAGAGGCTATTGTAGGAACGTTGAGCATTTCTAGAAGGGAGGGGGGGGGGGGGGGGGGAAGTTGTGAAAAGTGCTAGGCGCTAGTCGGACGGGCACCTTCCGCCTAGCGTCTAGCCTGCCTAGATCTAGGCGATTCAAAAAAATAAAAATAATCCAAACAGATCTACTAAAATTTGCAAAAAAAATCCATAAAATCCCAAAACATGCATAGTCGAGCGTCAGGGGGACTAGGCGTCCACCTAAGCCGGCATCGGGCAGGCACCCGACGTCTAGCTCCTAGGTGCCGCCTAGGCGGCCGCCTTTTAGAACTGGGGGGGGGAGGGGTGAATAGTGTCCGTGTGTGCAGCGGAAAGATAATCACCAAATTAAAAAATATATGCAGTGTCACAGGTGATAAGTGCTAGGAAGATGATAACAAACTATATAACAAATTAAATGCGTAAAGTAAAGAGCATCAGAAAAGCAAGCTCATGACACAACGACATATACTGGTATCCCTCTGAGAGGACTAGTCCAATCTCGAGTACTCTTGCTCAATGTTAATCTACTATGACACAAGCTTTGAATCCGAAGCGCTTGCAGTTTCTTATAACACGTGTTTTTATTCAAAGAGTACTACTTCAACTTGCAAGCCTTTAATTCGAAGGGCTTGCCGACTTCAATAACAGGATGAAAAGGGACTGGTTTTCAAGCATTCTTTACAACTTGAACCAACTTCTAGATTGAACCGAACTGGCACTTGCTTGGCTAGGAGTTGTAAAGGCTTAGATAGGAATGTTAAGTAGCTCTGAGAACTCTTAAGGAATATAAGAGAAGGGAATGGAATGAGATGAATAGAATGGAGAATTCTCTTCTATTTATAGGGTTCTGGAGGACCGAACTCGGACAGAGTTCGGTTCCTTAACGTTGGCAAATTCGAATGTTGGAGCCGATTCAACAGGGTGACCTGATTCAATGGAATACTAGGTCGGGGGGGGGGGGGGGGGACCGAGTTCGGTCCGAGTTCGGGCAGAACTCGGTCCGAGTTTGGTTGTCCTGTATTCAGGTTGGTTGGGCTCTTTTTGAGTGGACTTTTGTGTGGACCTTTTGTGGACTGAACGAACATGATTAATATAGGCTTTTTGGTGGAGTTTATGAAAAGCTAAGTCAAGAGCCAAATCAGTCCGATGTACATTTTTTCTAAACTCAATAAAGTGGAAAAATACATAATAAATTGGAAAAACCAATAGCCTCTTTGATAACGTCTTTTTCCTTGACGGCAGTTGTCCAATGATAAACATATCTGAAAATCTGAATTCCTTTCGGAGGCTTTGTCCACGAACCCCCACGGGGGGCGCTACCCCCTCGATCCCTCTCCGCTGACCGGGCAGCGGAACCCCCGAATGCGAGGCCCCGGATAGATCGTTGGACGGTTCAGAAAAATCTTTTTGTATAACGTCGTCTTTGGTCCATCATTAATCCTTCATTGCATATGTCCTGGTTTGATCATGCTTACTGTTTGTCTGCAAGTATTGTTAGGCGAACAAAGCAGTATAGCAGTATGATAAATTTAATGAACAGTAGGACAATGCTACGTTTAAGTAGCAACATAATAGTGATTATATGAATATTAGTGACATAATTATGTTAAACTTAATTGATTAGCCATATTCATAACCATGATATAATCATTGGACTAACAACTATTTATAGAACAACCAAGGGCTATTTTTGGCTATAAGAGCTTCATCATCGAAGTTATTTAGTCAACAGTGAGGCTAGCCCGTTGGTCGGCGAGGCTAGCCTAATAGCTAGTAGGCTAATGGCAGGCTAGTATGCTAACCTTTTTAGGGATCGTCATGATAGATCCCTAATATCCCGCACGTGAATATGGCGGGATTAGCATCTGGCAATGCTAGATAACCATCTGGTGAGGCTAGCCTAGCAAGGGCTGATAACGTGCTAGCATGTTCAGTGTTATAAATTTCGGTAGGCGGATTCAGTGCGTCGAAGGGACGCCTAGGCGGCCGCACATAATTTTTTTTTTTAGTTTTGGGTTTTGACTTCTGAAAATTTTTGAATTTTTTTTGAAATTTTGGATTTTAATTGATTTTTTATTGAATTTAATGGATTTTTTATTTTTTTTAAACTGAATTTTTTTTAATTCTCAGATCTGAAATTTCAAATTTCTGAAAATTTAAAATTCAAAATTCAAAAATTTGAATTTTCTGTCTTGGCCGAACAGGCCGAACATGGGCCGACTTGGCCGAACAGGTCCGTCTAGGGCCGAACAGGCGCCTAGCCGATTTGGGGGTTTTCGGTGCGGCAGGCGGCCGCCTAGCACTTAGGCGCCGCCTAGGCTGATTTTTAGAACACTGAGCATGTTAGCCCGCTAGGTTAACAATGGGCTTAGCATACTAGCTTGCAACTGACAGGCTAATGACATGCTAGCCTACTAGCCTATCAACTTTTTCTTAGGGGTCATCATTATGTACCCTAAGATCCAGCTCGTGAATATGGCAGGATTAGCATCCGACGACGCTAGATAGCTATCCGCCGAGACTAGTCTATTTGGTTGATAGCTGTATAGCGAAGCTAATGGTTTAAAGCTCACATGTACGATGCAACTAGCCGTCTTGGCTGAAAGATTGCATGAACGACAAAGCTTGCCATCTTGACTTATCAAATTGTGCGTATGTGGCAATTTTAGCCTATCTTATGTATGCTTGACCCATTCTGAACTTGGATAGGTCATTTGGGGTTCAAGTGACCGTTCCGCCCCTTGGGGGCTTGTAGGAGCCTGGCAATGACGAACCGGCTGACGAGTTATCCAGAAATTTGTCTTTTGTAAGTGTCAACATAGATAATCTTTCCAGAGCAATTGGGACAACCTAGAGATTGTATCTATAATCCTATGGAAAGTGGAAACTATAATTGGTGGCAATAACAATGAGTGTTGTTATTGGTAAAATTTTGTCTACAACTTTTCAACTTGTAGTTATTATTGTTATTTATGTTATGAGGGTGCAATGATAATTGTGGGTGTATTGAATATCAATATAAATACACATGAGATACAGCCTAGGGTTTCATGTCCTTGCAATCTCCTTTCTCATATTCTCTCTTCTTCTTCCTTTCTCTCTCTCTCCAAACTTTACTTAGTATCAAAGCATCTTTTGAAGGTATTGCACATCACATCTACGACTTGGCTGATCAAACTTTTCTTTTTCTCTTTTCTCCAAAAAAAATTACGGCTGTTTTTTGCCTACTTTTGATGAATTGTCGTTCTTTATTCGTTGATTGTGGTCGTTTGTGGTTCATTTATGAGATCTAGGATTTTGTTGTGAATCGACTCAATCGATTCACAAAAGAAAGCAAATAAAACAAAGAACAAGAGGAATAGAAACAGAATAATCTTTAATATAGGAAAAGAACAAAACTCCCAACTTTGATTGAACGGAACAAAGTAATAAAATCCTTCTTGATGACACTGGAGAGAGTTTTCTCAATCCAAGCATGAAAGTAATGACGGCTAGCCCTGACTATAAATAGAAAAGAAAAACAAACCCTAGGAGGATTATTGTGGTGAAAGACCACAATACCCCTTTATGCCTAAATAACTGAAAGGCCTAAAAAGTGGGCCCGCATCAATACGCCCCCTAAAAGAGCCACCTTGTCCTCAAGGTGGAAATCTGGGAACTGCGTCTGTTGCTATAGCGGCCTCTTCCTCCGTCGGATCCTCGTCCTCCTCCTCTTCCTCCGTGGTGGTCGTCGTGGGGGTAGATCCCCTCTCTGGAAGTTGGCGGGATCCGCCGTTTCTCCACAGAAATTGCTGCCTCCGGTGTTCCTCGCCCCTCCTAGCGGCTCCGTCCCTCCCGTCCGAGCCGGAACTCCAGCTAAGCCCCTTCCCGAACCCGTGAACCTGTCACCGTAGTTCGAGGTCATCGTCCGACCCCCATAGGGGGCCCCAAGCCCTAGGGCCTCTCCTGGGTGTGGCGCCGGTCCGCCGGGACCGAAATGGTCGGCGGCGTCCCGCCACAGCCGCTCGCCGGGGGCTCCCCTGGCGTCGGTCGGCCCTGGGTGGCGGTCAGGGGTCGGCCAACGGCCGCCCACAACAGCCGCGGTCCCGCCTGGGCTCGCGCGGCCTACTGTGGCGATCCCGCGGCCCTAGGCTGCTGTCCGGCGGTGATCGCCGGCCGCCAGGGCCCAGCCCGGAGGTGCGGCGGCGACGGCGGTTGCGGGGCAGCGGCCACCGGCCGGTCCTTCTTCCTCCTCGGTCGCCTCCCCCTCCGCAGGAGCAAACCCTAGTTGATCGCCTAGGGTTTGGGTTGTTACCGCCTCCGCTTCCTCGCCGTTGATCTTCTTCGAGATATTTTGTAAGAGCGTCATTATGGCCGTCGTCTCCCTCCGCATGTCCCGCATCTCCGTGCGGAGTTCCTGGTTCGTGGAGGCTTGATCTTTAATGGAAGCCTCCATGGATTTCTTCAAGCTATCGATCTCGGCGGTGAAGTCCTCCCGAAGACCTCGGATCTTCTCGTCGATTGTGGTTCTCGTCCCGTCCGCCATGGCTCGTAGAGTGCTCTGATACCAATTGTTGTGAATCGACTCAATCGATTCACAAAAGAAAGCAAATAAAACAAAGAACAGGAGGAATAGAAACAGAATGATCTTTAATATAGGAAAAGAACAAAACTCCCAACTTTGATTGAACGGAACAAAGTAATAAAATCTTTCTTGACGACACTTGGGAGAGTTTTCTCAATCCGAGCATGAAAGTAATGACGGCTAGCCCTGACTATAAATAGAAAAGAAAAGCAAACCCTAGGAGGATTATTGTGGTGAAAGACCACAATACCCCTTTATGCCTAAATAACTGAAAGGCCTAAAAAGTGGGCCCGTATAAGATTTCTAACAGATCTCTGTTGGTTGTGGTTCGTTGTGAGGTCTAGGGTTCCAGATATCTCGTCTTTATGCTGCATCTGCAAGTATGGTAGGGACCGAATCTTCTGACGAGGTTAATAGTGTTGTTGGTGGTAGCAGAGGTGGTTCTCCTTTTACTGTTATTCATAATGATAAATTGGAAAAGTCGATTACAGCGGTGAAACTCAATGGAGCGAACTACCTTGTCTGGTCAAAGTCTATCAAAGTAGTGTTGAGGGCGAAGAAGTTGAAGTTTTTGACGGAAGGACCCTTGCCTGAAGTGTCCACTGAATATAAGGATTGGATGATTGCTGCATAGTATGAAGCCACACATCGCTCCTAATGTTCAGTGGTGTGAATCCTCCAAACAGATTTGGACATCTTTGGAAGAATCATATTCGCAGAAACGGAATGTGGTCCGTATCTATGAGTTGTACTAGTTATTGTTTAATACCAATCAAAATGGAAAACCCGCGAATGAATATTTGGCTTTAAAGAAGGCTTTGTGGGAGGAACTGCTACAATATCATCATGTTGCTACTAATTTGAAGGAAGCTCAACGACATAACGAAGAGTTTTATGTTTCACTTATCTTAGACGGCTTGGATCCTGCATTCGAACTTTATAAGGCTCAGATCCTTGCTGGAGAGCACCTACGGTGGCAGTACCTACGATGGCTGATACTTTTTTCCATCTCAATCGTTCTTTTCTAGGATAGTTCTGTGGTGTCGAGTAATGACTCTTCTGCCCTAGTTACTACTGTTGCTGGTCGTGGTGTTGTTCGTGATGGTGGTGGTAGAGATGGTGGCCGTACTTTTGGTCGAGGAGGTAGTCATGGTAGTAGAGACAATGGTCGTGGTTGTGGCCGTGGTCGTGGTAGTCATGGCCAACCACGGTAGTGTAACCATGGTGGACTGTTCGGTCACATCGAAGACTACTATTGGAGGTTCGTTTAGAGTCAAAAGTCTGAAAGGATTTCAGTATTTTGTTATTTTTGTTGAGAATTATTCCAGAATAACTTGCTGCTATTTAATGAAAAAAGATCTGAGTTTCCAAATGTGTTATCTACTTTTTAATAATAAAGTCTTTGTTCAGTTTGATAAACGCATCAAAATCTTGCGTTCTGATTATGCTTTGGAGTATACTCAATCTTCCTCTAAATGCTTTCTTTGTTGATCGTGACATTATTCATCAAACTAGTTGCGTTCACACCTCTCAACAAAACGGTATAGCTGAATGCAAACATCAACACCTTTAGATGTGGCTCGAATTCTCATGTTCAATATATATGTACCTAAATAGTGTTGGGCATATGTCGTTCTTACTGCATGTTATCAAATTATTCGCATGCCATCATTTGTATTAGATAATCAAGTTCCATTCTCCATATTACATACATGTATCCCTCATTTTTGTTTACCTTCTCGAGTGTTTGGGTGTCGCTTTTGTGCACAACTTGGAACCTAATCGAGACAAGTCTTCTCGATCTCTGAAGTGTGTGTTCTTTAGTTATCCTCGTACTAAAAAAGGTTATCGTTATTACAGTCCACAGTCACGCAAGTATTATGTCTGTGCAGATATTACCTTCTTTGAGTCTACCATTTTTTTTCCCTCGGGAGACCGTTTTGTTTTATTTTCATCAGATTTGATATCTTTCATACCACTTTCGATCATTTTTGAATTATTTTCTGTCTCCATTCCTCATTTACAAGTTTATCAGAGATCCATGGATAGGCTAGTGGTTATGCATAATTCAGCCTTCGACAATCAACTTCCGAATCTGCGGTTTTTGCTCCCATCACCACAGATCCAGATAATATTCCTATTGTTCTCAGAAAAAGTAGACGCCTTTGTACCACAAAGAACAAACGTCCAATCTCAAATTATGTTTTCTTACACCGTGCTTCTTCATCTTTTCTTCAATTTGCTGTTTCATTGTCTTCCATTACCATTTCCAAAACTCATTAGGTTATGTCATCTTTTGGTTGGAAAAGTGCAATGGATGAGGAGATGTGTACTTTACATCAAAATCAGACTTGGGAGCTTATATCACTTTATGTTGGAAGCAGACATTGGGTTGTAGATGAGTGTACACTGTTAAGTATTATTCGGATAGTTCAGTTGAGCGCCTCAAGGAACGGTTGGTTGCGAAAGGGCATACTCAGATCTATGATGTAGATTATACGAAGAGTTTTTTTCCAGTGATTTGGTTGAATTCAGTTCAGATACTTATCTCTGTGACAGTTAATTGTCAATGACCTATGTATCTGCTGGACATAAATAATGCTTTGTTGCATGATGACTTACAGGAGGAGGTCTATATGGATCAACCACCGGGGTATGTTGTGGCTGGAAATAGAAAAGCCGTATTTCGATTGAAGAGAACATTATATGAGCTGAAACAGTCACCTCGAGCTTGATTTGACAAGTTCAGTTCTCATTCAGTATGAATTTCGGCGCACCACATCAGATTATTCAGTATTTTGCCATTCTTCCTCAGCAGGTATTATCGTATTGATTGTATATGTTGATGATATTATTATATCTGAGAGTGATCATGCTGGGTTTGTAGACTTGAAGGCCTACCTTAGTCGTTAGTTTCATATTAAAGATTTTGTTCTTCGATATTTTCTTGGAATCGAGGTTGCTCGATCTAAGAAAGGTGTATATCTGTCGCAACGCAATTATGTTTTAGACTTACTCTCAGGGACTAGGATGTTGGAATGTCGGCTAGTTGGGACTCCTATGAATTATCATGTCAAGTTAGATGCTGAAGGGGAGAATTATTTGAGGATGTTGGACATTATAGATGGCTGGTTGAAAAACTTATATATCTTACTGTTACACTACCAGACATCACATATGCAGTTGGAGTAGTTAGTCAGTTTATGCATGTCCCTCGACAACCACATTGGAAGGCTATCTCTCGCATTCTACGACACTAAAGGGTTTGTTGTACAAACCTTTGCAGTTGCTTACGGTGATGGGGTTCAACGATGTTGATTGGGCATGCAGTCACAGTGATAGGAGGCCTACTTCATGCTATTGTACATTGTGGGGGGCAATATTGTCACATAGCATAGTAAGACGCAGAATGTTGTGGCTCGTTCTAGTGTAGAGACCGAGTACCGTGCGATAGCTCGTACAACTTCTGAGATGATGTGGGTACATTCTCTTCTTCATGAAATGTGAATTATGGTTCCTATTCCTATGGAGATGTTTGTGACAATCAGTCGGCCATTTTTATCGCCAATGTTTCATGAGCGCACTAAGCACATCAAGATGTATTATCATTTTGTTCGTGATTTGTTGCTGAAGAAAGAGATTGTCACTCCTTATGTTCGGTCTGAGATTGGGTGATATCATCACCAAACCACTTGCTCGTGGTCCATTTTCTGATTTATGTAGCAAGCTAGACATGTTGATCTACATGCTCCAGCTTGAGGGAGGGTGTTAGAGTTATTATTGTTATTTATGTTATGAGGGTACAATAGTAATTGTGGATATATTGCATATCAATATTAATACACATGAGATGCAACATAGGATTTCATGCCCTTGCAATCTCCTTTCTCATATTCTCTCTTCTCATTCTTTTCTCTCTCTCTCTTGTCTCCAAACTTCACTAACTTCAAATTCTACACCCCCATTGCCACACTCACACCAAGACCCACACCCACACCCACACCCACACCCGATCCCCAAATTTGAATCACGAATTCTCTTGACAGTAGGTGTCTGTGAAGTTACTTACCAGGATGTCAGTATGAACATTGTCCTGAAGAGGGAAATTTGAATTACTTTACATCTATTGTAGTTATATCTGCAGTTTATTTTAGCAGAGGTTACTATGAATAATGTATTGAAGTTACAAGTATGGGAAGCTCATATAGAGATGTTTTTCTCATCACTTGTAAATTATAATTATATTTTGCTTGGATTATGTAAGACTGCCTCTACCTACTCCCCCTTCCTCTCCTAATATAACATGTGCAAACGGGACATGCTTACGCAACTGCTGCAATAATACATTGTAACTTGATATACTCGTTTCCTTTTTGCATATTCAATTGGCCAATTTCTTGCAAATATCTCAAGCTATCTCTTTCTTTCACCATGGTGGTTTCTCTTTATTTGGCTTTGGAGCTGACAGGTTCTTTATATATAATGCATGATAGTTATGTCAGTCATTTTAGAGTAAGTTTTGAAGGTGTATATCCTGTTTTCTCAAATACCAATGCTAAATTCAATGATGACTGCAGGATGATGATAGTGATTTGGAATTTGATTTGGAAGCTGAACCTGCTATGAGTGCTGAAGTGTCAGCACAGGCTGCGGCATCTGCTAAGGTATAGTTAATTCAGTAAAAACTACACTGTTATGTTTAATTGTGATCTCTCTGTGAGTGTGTTTGTGATGCAAGCATCATGTTGATATATGCATCATGTGCATTAGCATACAATGCATAAAAAATTACATGTATGTCATGTACTAATATTTCCTTTTAGCTTTCAGATTTCAGTAGGATCACCACTTATTGTTATATATTCAATTTTCATAACATTATTAAGTGCTACATTTGAAGGGTACGTGTGGGTAGTTTCTTGGTTTTACTACTGATTGTTAATTGTTGTTCCGTACTAGCCAGCTATATATGGCTTAAATGGCTGCCTACTAAGTTTCATAGGTTTCATAGATCAAAGCCGAAGGTAATTCAAAGGCATCATCAATTCATACTATAGTAAATTTCGTAAATCTATTTCTATGACCTACTACTTATTATTACACCTTGTGGATTTTGAAAGACTGATTTCGTGGTATTTGTTTTACTGGACACTTGATGCAATGGCCCTTATGGTCTTCCTTGAGGTCATTTTTGGGTCTATGCCTCTTCTTTAATAATTTGGTCCATATAGGCAGATACACCAAAATTTGCCCTTTTGTATTCTCTTATAGTTAAGTGTCCATATTCTAGTGCTGAAAATTGCTCTTCCATACGGTTCTTTGTACCATCTCCAACTTGCCATCATTTTGGTTTTATCATATTGTTTCCTTGATCAGGTTTTAATGGCTTCTTCCTTGCCAAGTAACATTGGTTCAACAAAAGAATCAGCAGGAAAAGGTCGTCTTACCCTAGAAAGATATAATGGTCAGGCATCCTGTTCTACTCCAGACAGAGAACAGCCAGCTCGTTTTGCATGTGGAAAGAGCATTACCCCTGTTACTCTTCATAGACAGGCGGTATCAACAGGAACCTTTGCTGAAGGATCAGATGGAAATGAAGCAGCAGATTCAACATTGGCTACTAAGAAGAAAAGAAAATTGTGGACTGAAGAGGAGGACAAGGAACTAATTGCTGCAGTGCAGAAGTATGGTGAAGGGAATTGGGTAAACATTCTAAAAGGAGATTTCAAGCACGACAGAACTGCTTCACAGTTATCCCAGGTTTGTGCATTTTGGTATTTTGCTGGTATGATCCTACTTAGCATACGTAAGCTGAAATTTTAAACCGGTATTTGTCAATTGTGACTGTAAACATGAATGCTTGGTCAGCATGAATGTCTTGGTTTGCTTTATGAATCTGTTGAGTAATATAAATATATAACCTCATTCCTCACCAACACTCTAGAGTTTTGGTATAGTGGTAGAACCATAGTTTGCAGTACCAGTCCATACCTACCAATACGGTTTGGCATGTCCCGATCTGATACCGACATTAGGGGTCTCTTTTTCAGTCACTTCGGAAAGAAAAAATTGAACGACAAAAATCATTTAGCTAGGTTGTAAAAGCATAGTAAGGTTGTAAAGCATGTAAAAGAAAAAAAACATATCTAATGCAGGTAAACCAATCGGCAAGGGTGACTAATATTTCATTTAGTTCCAAAATTACTAAGAAATAACATAGGAAATACTTAAAATTATGCCCAAATATATAAACTATTTTTTCCTAAAATTTTAATACTTTATTAATTATTATATGTTTTTCGATACCAAAAAAAAATTCTGATACTCCGATCCGAAACCATCGACTGATACCGCCGATCCCGGTACTCACAGGAAGGGTCTGATACCGATTTCGATACTGCAAACCCTAGTAGAACCTTTAACATGGTATCAGAACAACCGAGTTGAAAGCACCCTGTGGGAGGTGAATAGGGTCAAACTATCTAATCAAGCACTAAACAATTGCTAATAGGCAATTTTAAGATTAAGAGTGCTAGAGAAGAAGCAACAACAATATCGACACCCGATGTATCCTGGTATCCTCCCAAGGGGCACTCCAGCCCCGAAACCCTCTCCGACTTTAATCTACTATTTGAGAAAATAGTTACACCGTGAGTTTTTATCCGAAGACTCACAACTTCATACACAAGAGCTTTTATCTGAAGGCCTCTCCTACTTCAAATCGAGAGCTTTTATCCGAAGACTCTCCAACTTCAACCGAGAGCTTTTATCCAAAGACTTTCCAACTTCACGAGAGCTTTTATTCGAATACTCTCCAACTTCAACCTTTCATAAGAAGGTTTTGATCTCCTTACAACAAGATGAAGATCTCACTTTTACAACTCAAGAACACTCTAACACAGTTTGTGGATAGGCAAGTAAAAGCTTTGATGGAGTGTTTGTGGATAAGCTTTGGTATATTAAAAAATTTTAGGCTCAAAGCATGAACCTTGAATGAAGGGGTTCAAGACTATTTATAACCAAAGCAAGAGAAAGAGCAATAATGCAACTTTCTGTCAGCAGTCGGAAGATCCGTCGGATTTTCGCGAAAGTTCGTCGGATCATCCGCCTGCAGTGTGCAACGGCTATAAATATAGCCATTGGGATCATCGATGGGACAAGATCCGACCGTTGGATTCCAAACGGTAATAAGGAGGATTATTCGTTGGATTTTCGCGGACGTTCGTCAGATAATCCGAAAGATCACAGAAGCTTTCCTGTGGTCCATTCGGATTATCCTTCGGATTTCTGCGGAGATCCGTCGGATCATCCGACTGTCTGTCCAAACGTGATCCAGGGTTATTATGTACCATAGCTTTCTATTTGCCATCCATTTCTTGTGTTTACAATTATTCCTAAGACTCATTACAGACTCCAGATATACTTTAGCAGGTGCATGCTTCTTCAGAGTCTTGAAATGATGATGGCATGACTTTTTAACTTGATAGATGATGATTTTTTTTCTTGATGATAGCTGTCCAAAGATATCCAGATTGTAAAATCTGAATGCCTTTCAGGGGTTTCGCCTCCGAACTCTCCCGGGAGGAGCTGTCCCCTCGACCCCCGTCCACTGACCGGGCAGCGGAAGCCCCGCGTACATGGCTCCGGAGATGTCTCGGATGGTTCAGAGAAATCTTGTGGTCGTCGTCTTTGGCCTATCATGATTTCTTCATTGCATATGTCCATGTTGATCTTGCTTATTGTTTTTCTGCATGTACATGTTAGACGAACAAAGCAATATATATAGTACCTTTAATGCTCATTAGGACTATGCTAAGTTTAAGTATCAATACTATAATAGTAGCATAAATATTAGTGATATCATAATGTTAAACTTAATTGAATAACCATACTAAAAAACATAGTTAGATCATTGGGCTAACACGAGCATCATTCCCATTCATTCTCTCTTGCATGCATTTTAAGCGAAGATTTTAACAGAATTATGCCGCTGCTGTGTGAATCCAGGTCAATGCTCGTATAATAGGTCCTCGACATGTAGGGGCGTATTGAATAATATAAATAGATAACTCTCGTCCCTCACCAACACTCTTGAGTTTCGGTCTACTAGTAGGGACTTGAATACAATCCTTCTGTTTTATTTTTCTTGGTGTCCATTTTTGTTTTCAAATTTTTTTATGATGAGAACTACATGGGCAGCCTCCTAGAATTATAAACTTCGACCTTCATTTCCCCAAGGAATTTTCTCAATTATCTTATTGTAACAGTAAGATTGCTGCTTTCATCATGGAATATGCAAGTTCGAGTCACGGAAATAGCCTCTTCATGCTGCTTACATCTTAACCATCCGCAAACTGTGTAATCGAGAGTCTTGTGGAACCGGGACGTTACTATCACCTGGAATAGTTTAATTGTGGCTCGATTGCCAATTTTTTTGGTTCTTATGGATCCTTCTTTTCCTTATAACTTGTCATGTCTTCTTTTTCCTGTTTATGTTAAGATAAATAAGGACAACCCACATGGCCCGCCTCTAGAATATATACTGTCATCTGGGTTTGCTCCCCTGCTTGGTAGCCCTTACAACATCAAATATTGCTCGTGCTCGAGTGAGCCAACTCTACAAAAGCTACATTGTGGGGAACTCACAGATAATTCAGCTCTCAGCTCTAAATCTCTAACGAGAGTGAGACAGTGTGATCTATGATTCATCAACCACCTCAAATTGGACCAACAAATCTCAAATCTAGTCATGTAACATAAAGAGGAAGAAGGGAGAGTTCTAGGCCAGACTGTGAAAGGAATCGGGTGCTTGTGCACAGGGACAATATGGTTTTCATGAAGGCTGCTGTAGTGAGATGAGGAGGCAGGAGGATAGGCAGACAGGGTGGAATGCTGGTGGTCTGGCCCTACAAGGAAAGTTTGGTCAGTCGGACACAGTGGTTGCAGGTCGCTGATGCGGGCCCACTTTTTAGGCCTTTCAGTTATTTAGGCATAATGGGGTATTGTGGTCTTTCACCACAATAATCCTCCTATGGTTTGCTTTTCTTTTCTATTTATAGTCAGGGCTAACCGTCATTACTTTCATGCTTGGATTGAGAAAACTCTCCCAAGTGTCGTCAAGAAGGATTTTATTACTTTGTTCCGTTCAATCAAAGTTGGGAGTTTTGTTCTTTTCCTATATTAAAGATCATTCTGTTTCTATTCCTCTTGTTCTTTGTTTTATTTGCTTTCTTTTGTGAATCGATTGAGTCGATTCACAACAATTGGTATCAGAGCACTCTACGAGCCATGGCGGACGGGACGAGAACCACAATCGACGAGAAGATCCGAGGTCTTCGGGAGGACTTCACCGCCGAGATCGATAGCTTGAAGAAATCCATGGAGGCCTCCATTAAAGATCAAGCCTCCACGAACCAGGAACTCCGCACGGAGATGCGGGACATGCGGAGGGAGACGACGGCCATAATGACGCTCTTACAAAATATCTCGAAGAAGATCAACGGCGAGGAAGCGGAGGCGGTAACAACCCAAACCCTAGGCGATCAACTAGGGTTTGCTCCTGCGGAGGGGGAGGCGACCGAGGAGGAAGCAGGACCGGCCGGCGGCCGCTGCCCCGCAACCGCCGTCGCCGCCGCACCTCCGGGCTGGGCCCTGGCGGCCGGCGATCACCGTCGGACAGCAGCCGAGGGCCGCGGGATCGCCACAGCAGGCCGCGCGAGCCCAGGCGGGGCCGCGGCTGCTGTGGGCGGCCGCTGGCCGACCCCTGACCGCCACCCAGGGCCGGCCGGCGCCAGGGGAGCCCCCGGCGAGCGGCTGTGGCGGGACGCCGCCGACCATTTCGGTCCCGGCGGACCGGCGCCACACCCGGGGGAGGTCATAGGGCTTGGGGCCCCCTATGTGGGTCGGACGATGACCTCGAACTACGGTGACAGGTTCACGGGTTCGGGAAGGGGCTTAGCTGGAGTTCCGGCTCGGACGGGAGGGACGGAGCCGCCAGGAGGGGCGAGAAACACCGGAGACAGCAATTTCTGTGGAGAAACGGCGGATCCCGCCAACAGAGAGGGGATCTACCCCCACGACGACCACCACGGAGGAAGAAGAGGAGGAGGATCCGACGGAGGAAGAGGCCGCTATAGCAACAGACGCAGTTCCCAGATTTCCACCTTGAGGACAGGGTGGCTCTTTTAGGGGGCGGTATTGATGCGGGCCCACTTTTTAGGCTTTTCAGTTATTTAGGCATAATGGGGTATTGTGGTCTTTCACCACAATAATCCTCCTAGGGTTTGTTTTTCTTTTCTATTTATAGTCAGGGCTAGCTGTCATTACTTTCATGCTTGGATTGAGAAAACTCTCCCAAGTGTCGTCAAGAAGGATTTTATTACTTTGTTCCGTTCAATCAAAGTTGGGAGTTTTGTTCTTTTCCTATATTAAAGATCATTCTGTTTCTATTCCTCTTGTTCTTTGTTTTATTTGCTTTCTTTTGTGAATCGATTGAGTCGATTCACAACAGTCGCCTAGCAAACTTGGTGGCAGATCTGCAACACGGAAGAACGACAACATCTCAAGCTGGTTCAGTTTTCGGATTGTAGACTGTTCTGATGACAGGAGCTAGAGAGGGGAGGGAAGAAAAATAATAATATGGCTCGACACCCAGGGCTTCTCAACCTGCTGTCCAACATGTATCTCAATAGCCTCGAACAAAATATCATTCATTTATCCCATAACGAGAAGTAGTGATTACATCTCTTTATATAGCCACATATGACGGTCATCGAGAAACAAATAAAGCAAGTAAAAGCTAATTATATTCCAACTAAACCATGTCTAAACCAAAATAAACGAAATAAATACAAGTCAGACTCAAACTCTGTTGCACGGACACAGTTAGGACACTGAGACACTGACATGGCACCTCTTTGCATGTTGTAGTGTATCTGGAAGTGTTCGGGTTGTGTTTGATACGTGCCTGACACGACACTGCCTACACTTTTAGGAGTGTCCATGCTTCCTAGATCAAACTCAAACTTAAACTCAACTAGTAAATAAAACCCAATGGAACTCGAACTGGTCTTCCATCACAAAGCCTTGAGATTACAATCTTGTCATAGGTTATCTATCATATGGCTTATTATATGCTTGTCCACAATTCCTTTCCTGATGGATCACTTCGATGCAAGTTGGTTATGTTGTTGCCCGCCAACATTCAACCTTTATTTCTGCTATAATATCTTTCCACATGATAATCCTGTAAGAAATAAGGTTTGGTGGTGTGCCATCAATAGCGTCAGCCAATTTCGTAAGCTGTCTTAAGTTTCCTTTTCACCCTCTCCATGGGGCTAGACTGTTTTATTATAGACCTCTTTAATCTATTGTTCAACTATATACAGTTGGATATATCAAGATGACCGGCGACTGCTACACCAGCTGATGCTCCCTGTAGCCTTAGTTGATAAATCCAGGTTTGATTTATGAACTAGTAACTATGGTGCACGATGTGATGCGACAAATGACGAAATAGACACTGCACCCATTCTGGCATATGTCCTATTTGATTTGGAGTGTCCGTGTTGTGTTCGATACACATATCAAAGGACACAACAGGGATAACACGAGTTTTGGAGTGCCCATGCTTCCTGTATCATCCATTCTGGATGGCTTTGCTTCAATTAAAATTCCGTGAAGCTAGATGGATCTAGAAACTAGAAATCATTTTTTTTCCTGGTCATTCTTTGCCTAGATACATAATAAACATGAATGGATCTGTCAATGTGTTGCATGGTCATTCCGCATGTCAACAATATGATCTTGTATCAATGAGGAAGAGTTAAATGTATGCAGCTTACTGAAATAGTGGGAAGGTGTATTTGCAGACTATAGTTCTCATGAAAGATCTTGAGTATGTGATTTCCATTGGAAATGTTCTATTTGGAATAGGCAACAAACATCACATTGAAGAAGGATATGATGTTTAAAAATGGAATATGAATCAGCTAGCAGCTAGAGGAAAATAATTGAAATGGAATGTATTTAGAAGTTGCTCTCTAGAAGTGTCTTCTCCTTCGTGCATGAGTTGATGAAATGTTATATATATCACTCTAGTTGTTACTATGGAATATAACGTCATGTTTTATACTGTTTCTAGAGATGGTCTATCCTCAAGAAACGTCCATCCAACAGTAACCCAGGTGGTGCTAACAACTCAAGCAACACAACTCAGTCCGAGGCAATGCTAGCAGTACGGGAAGCTGTTTCCAGTGCTCTCAAAATGCCTATGGCTAGAAGTTTGCCGGCAACTTGTACAGGTTGTATTACTGATTTTTTTTCCCCCTCCTACTATTATGCAACAATGGCTATGTCACTTCTAGCATTATCACTTTGTTCATAAACGAAAAGAAGCTTTTGACTATGCTTATGTGCCTTCCAAGCATTATTGTTAAAAACCTATTCGTTTTTTCTGTTGTTTCCTTGTTTCATTATTGTATCTGTTATATTATGAAGTCTTTGAAGTGGAGACAAATGAATTTTAATCACCATTTACAAATGAAATAGGTGCCAGCGTATCATTGACCCAGTCCAACAATGCCAAAATCTCATCAACTATATCCGAAGCATCTCCTGCAACAACAGTGTCTCCGCCTCGAGCTTCCAATTCTCTACCACAACCTGTTAACCAGGCAGCATCGCAGAAAGGAGCTTCGACCCCTCAAAACAATTCTCAAACCACTGCGAAAAGCAAAGCAGCTCCCAAGAAACCTCCAGTTGGTCCAAATCCTCTGATACAAGCTGCTGCCTTTGCTGCTGGAGGACGGATCGTTGCACCTTCTACAGCAGCCACTCTGCTCAAAGCTGCACAGTCGAAGAATGTCCACATCATGAATGGAGGAGCTAGATTGATGCCATCAAACAAAGGCCGACCACAGCCTAACTACCGCCACACCCGGCCGTTTGTGATGCCGCCGCCTTCCCCACCAGGGAATTCTTCCTCGGCATCGAATGGGGCTAAAGCTGGAAGCCATCAAGCACATGGTAGCTCGACAAATCTTACATCCCAGAGTCTTGCGATGGCACCACAGGCGAACAGTAATAGTGCAGAAGGGAATGCTGAGAAAATAAGTGGCAAGGAAATCCCAGCTTCCGATGGAGATGATGGGGGCTCGCTGAAAAAGGTGGGTGAAGGTGGAGGGAATATGGAACTAAATGTTGCTAATCAGGATCAAAAGAAAGCGTCGGATTTGGGTGACAATGAGAGGGTTAGTCAGGATCAAAAGGTAGCGGATAGCAGCGAAGCAAAAGTTGTCGATAAGCTTGAAGCTGAAAAGGATAGTTAGAGTGCATGTTGCAGTTCAAGTGTAGATAAAAATCAACTTAAGGAGGCAAGTGGCTAAGACTGGTGTAGATAATTGCAGGGTAAAAGAGTAATGGTGCAAGACTGGAAGCTATTGTTCTGTGAATGAAATCTGAAAGCCTTGATGTTGATAGGAATTTAACATGAGCCTTTGTTGGTAGTTTGTTGGAAATATATCTGTAATAAAGATACAAAATAGCGAGGATGTCTTCTTGTAGAGTGAATCATGTTGATATTAATCTATGATAGAAGTCGACTATGACTGGAGTTGCTCCTCTGATGGACCTTCTTTTGTTAGCATCTTCTTAATCATATAGTTCTAAATTAATCCAAGTCTATACGTCTTACATCATCTTGGTTATGTTGACGACATTTGCTGATTTATGCATCTTTTTGTTTTCTTTGGTCCAGTTGTTTGGGTAATACATACTTTCAAGGACAGACAGGTACTCTTGTTTCAGTAAGACATGACAATTAGGCTATACTTTATTCAATACAAATTAAGACCTCGTTTGGTACACTGTAATATAATTGTAATCGCAATGTATCAAAATCGCAATGTAATCAAATCAAATTTTTTTTCTTATTTTTATTTGATTACATTGCGATTATGATTACATTACAGTGAATCAAACGGGTTCTAACTTAGCATAATTTTTGGCTATTCCAATTGCCCCCAGCCGAAACTTGCATGTTCCTTCAAACATTTGAACCCTTTATTGAAAAAAAAGTTTGGAGATGCGGAGATGGAATGGTAGCTCATATCGGACAAAATAAATGTCATACAATGCATGCGGAATTCCAAAACTCCACCGACGGTACTGATGGTTATTACATGTTCTATCCCACTAATAACCAAGTTTGTATAGACAACAAGTTGTTAGGGACAAATGATAGCTATCATTAAGCACCCATGGAAATTTTGGACTCGGCTTAATATGAAACAAATAATATTTTAGATGATCAAGGCCACGGTCTCTCCTCCCCTTTCTATAGCTAAGCTCTAACCATTTAGTTGCCCAACCTTTATATCTTTGTCAAACACAAACATCTCAAAGCGGAACTAAACTAGCCCTTGAGTTGACACAAAAATAAGACCGATTACAAGAGTACACTCGGTCTCTTTGAAGTTGATCACCTCTGGATATGTATCCGTTGGATGTAGTGTAGTCAAGAAGGAGATGACTACTTTCCTAGACGTTGTTCGGACCACCAAGATGCTATGCCATAGTCATTTATGTTAGCCCATTTGGTCATGGTCGATCCGATTTCGATAATTAACAAAACTATGATTCGAAACACCGCAGAATGGACAAACATGAGACTGCTACATCACAAGAAGTCGGATACTATTTTACTTTTATTCTGTATTTCTCTTTATTGAGTTTAGGATTTATTGTGAGTCGTGTTGCACTTCGACAGTTTAAGTAGCACTCAAAGTCTACTCAAAATAGCCTCCAAACTCAAATTCTATCCTGAGTCAAATCTAAGCTCAAACCCAAACTCAAATAGGCTACAATCAAAACAGGAACTTTCTGGAATTGAGAAAACCGAACTCGGACCAAATTCTGTCCGAACTCTTGCCGAACTCGGTTGCCCAAAACAGAAGCCCTAGTCAGCCTCTATTCCTAATGACTCGGCTTACAACGGTCAATTTTTTTAACATTTGAAGACCGAACTAGGCCCAAACTCGATATCAGGAAATCCTATAAATATATGAGCTTTCCACCATTCCAAATCACTCCCCATCCATTCTACCTGAGTTAAAAATCTTCCTACCTACTCAAAAACAACTTCATGTGCTCTAAAGTGTTGAAGTGCAAGTCGACTAGAAGTTTGTTTTCAAGAGTTGTACAAACTTGAAAAAGTCCAAGTCATATTTTATTTCCAAATCTCGAAGTAGAAGTAATCGTGCCCTTCGGATCAAAGCACGGGTTGTCTGTACGAAGTTGCAAGCCTTCGGATCAAAACTTGTGTTTTTACATATAGTGGATTAACATCGAGCAAAGTTCTCGAGACTGGATTAGTCCTCCACGAGGAATACCATTATACATCGTGGTATTTGCGTTTGCTATTATGAACTCCGTTTTTCATTTCACATATCTGTACTTTTACTGCCTTACTAGTTAGTTAGTACTCTGCCTTAAATATTTTTTGTTAGGGAATATTTTCGTTGCACTCTATTCATCCCCCTCTAGAGTTGCCTAACGATCCTCAAGTGGTATTAGAGCACGGTTCTCTTAAAAGGTTTAACACCCTAAGAGCTATACACATGGCAACTGTGAACTCTATCTTCACTGGAGAAGGCCAATCCACAAATATGTCACCCCTATTTGATGGAACCAACTATACTTACTGAAAAACACGAATAAACTTTTACCTAAACTCTCTAGATTTTGACCTCTGGTCAATAGTGATAGATGGCTACAAAAAGCCAGCAAGGATTATTGTTGATTGGTAATCTTGTAGAAAAGCCTAATGATAAGTATACTGATTTAGTGAAGAAACAAGCTAGTCTTGATGCCAGAGCTATTAATACTTTATTCTATGCTGTAGATATGACTGAATTCAACATAATATCCACCTGTACCACTTCACATGAAGTATAAAATTTTTTTGAGGTCACTCATTGTCACGTCCCGGTTCCGCAGAATCGATCGTCCTCGCTAAGACATGATGCCACATGAGCCTAGGTTGTGCTCACGTAAGGCGAATTCCATAACGACCGATTACAACAGCTTGCGACGAGGTCATCACATAGAATTCCCAAGCAGAGAAGTTGAATAACACCAAGACATGTACAAAATGATACACTTTATTAATATTGAAACAAAATTACAAAGGCGCACATCCAAGATTACAAATTGCTCAAGCTCACTTTCTCTCTGATTACAATCACTCAGCACTTTCTCAGAATATAAATCACTCTGCTCTCTCATCTTTCAATACAAAATAACGAGCCAGTGGATGCTTCAGAAGGTGATGTCCATACATTATGTCCGTATAGGTGAAGTCTTCATTGCGGTCGCACGCCTCAAAACGTTAAGGGACTCTATGCCTCCACGAGCAAGTACCTGTAACCTGTGCATGAAAACTGTTGGGTGGTCAGTACACAACCGTACTGGTGGTGTGAGCTCTTCGCCCACCCATACAAAACCAATACGTTAATTTACTGAGTGCAACTTATTATTTTGACTGTCTTTCTATTCTTGCCTTAGGATCAATTTCCAATAATTAAACTCCTGGCCTACTCGTGTTGCAACCAACGTGATCGTGCTCAACTTTATACTTGTGACTATGCTACAAAACCATTTGTACAACTTTCTGGCCATGCCTTAGACCATTATTGTGCCAACAACATCAACGTATCGACTCGTGCTTTCCTTTCGGCCCATAATTTGAGACGCAATAACATGGTCGTGCCATAAACTCTGTTCATGCTTTAACGATCGAGGTCGTGCCTCCCAACTCAATATGACTTAACCAAACTTTGCCTTATGGTCCTTCTTGACTTAAACTCGAAGAGACTCAATCCAACTTATACAAATTTCGTGTCAACGACTCACCAACCGATGCTATACCTTGTGCCAAAGCACGTGTCTCTGCTATAGCCAAATCTTAGGCTTCATAATTGTGTTGCATAGCATGCATACCTTTCTTGACTCATTTGTGCCGTGCTTATATTTCTTGTGACTCAACCGACACCGTGCATGCAGATTGCCGCTCAGCACACCAACTTATCTATATGAAAGATCACGCCCCTCCAAGCCTACCTGGACTTTGTAGTCTGGCGTAGACAAGGTCGTCCGATGCGGGTAGCAAGCCCCGACAAAAGTCTTGAATCGCCTGAGCGGTACAATCCAGCTCAACTACCTTCCTTTCCTCCTAGGCCGAAGGGGTCTTGTGGCCCCAGGCTTCCGAATCGAGGATGCAAAACTTTGTCGACAAGTTGTCCAACGATCATACAATAGTGCCTACCTAACTCACCATATGACTCAAACAATGTTCTTTCTTGCTCATAAACCATACTTTCCATACTTCACTGGAGACTCCCAAACGAGGGACCACCTCGACGACAAACGGTCGCATAAACTTTTAGTGTTACCATGCTCTTTTCTGACTTAACTCAGGAAGGACTACTTTGATAGGTCTCCTGCTCAACTTGAACAAGTCATGTTCTTTTGAAGTGCCCTATAAATTGTGTCATACTCTATACAATTTGCCTTGATATCGTGGGGTCATGCACGTATTTAACTTGAACAACCGAGTTCTTTGGGTGCCTTGACTTGTGCCATAAACAGTACGATACAACTTAACCCGTGGGACAAGCAGAGGCTATGCCAAGCTTTGTACCGTAAAAACATAAATTGAGACTGTGGGACAATTATGTTATACCATTCATTGGACAGTGGCACCGTGCATACTTTACCAAGCATTTGCATCGTGCGACGCCTATGACTATGCTAAATTCATAGCCTTGTGGCAACATAGACTAACTTTTCCTTCTTCCAAGCCACAGGACGAAGGATCGAGTATCAGTTTGAAAGCACGTCGTGCAATATTTCTGAGCCAACCGTAGGACTTTTCCATATTCTAACTAAATTCGACCCAAATTGGGATTATTCCCTTAACAATGTGGATTCACCTCTTTTTATTATCAAGCCTAATTAGTGCAATTGAAAACTTTCGTTTCATTAGTGTGAAGGCCAAGTTTAGACAAGTTCACCAAAGCCACCCACCTGAGCGAGGAGTTGCCTTGGTCGAGCGGAACTTCGAGCAAATCGTTGCATGGCTAAGTCCAAACGTCGTTGCGTTTTGATTCCTCCGGTTGAACTGGACAGAACGGGGTATTACATAATACACCCTTCAGAATAAGTCTCGTTCTCGAGACTTCCCGAGTGCAAGTCATCCTACATTTCCTTAATCCATACCGTGTGCATGTCTTAGACAATTCCCATCGAACGACTCTATCCTTTGATGTCATCGAACTATACTCAAGTATCTTTCTAAGTTCTGTGTCGCATGCGCTTGGCCAATTTCTTCGAATGACTCTACCACTCAATTCGAGTTGACGATACTCACTCAGTCGTTGCATTCCTATGACTTAATGGTTACCCGAGGTACGTTATAATTTATCATACACAAGGGTCTTAGGTTGAGGCTAACTTACTCATCCATGTGCATCTCAACATATCCATTTGTAGCTGCATTCGAGTTTAGCATATCGTTGAGTTTGGATCGTGCATATATTCAAGGCGTCCCCCGAATATATACATTTCAACCAAGCTTAGCGATAGCGAAGCTGGACAAGCTACTCGTGATAGTTTCAAATTGACGATCGTTCTACTAACTCGACTAAAATCGAACACCAGTTCATTTCACATTCGTCTATCTCGATCCCCGAGATGACACGATTTATTACTCAAGCATTCTCGTCTTATGAAATCATTACGATACTTCTAGCGGAGTCGACCAAAATCCAAACAATTTTAGTCCGATTCAAGACCAAGCATTTTACTACCATCAAGTACGTCTTCCAAGCAATGATTCAATTTATTATCCCAACTTTACTTATGTATCCCCGATTTCTACCATTCACTTCGTTCGGGTCTGATATCAATGTCGCTAGCACACTGTAACGCCCCAGTCCCAAAATACGTAGGACCATGTACGTAGACATGCCAGCTGTATACATACGAAATACATGGACCTCGTATGTATACATAAGCTGTAAATGTAGTAATCCAAGACAACTAAATCTCATCCATAAAGATAAATAATAATAATATAAAAGTAACTTTGAATTTGTCATGTACACCATAGTTGGGCGGAGACAAAGTCCACTACTAACCAAATTAAATATGGAAAAATATACAAGGAAAGAATTAGCAAGCGAGAGCAAGTGACGAATCCAAGAGTAATCATCACGACGGAATAGAGCGCAAGTCATGGCCTTAGCTAGAGCACCTGCAAGAAGTCACGAAAACATACACCTGGGGAAAAACCAGGTCCTCAGAGGGACGTAACAAGACACATAATATCATGCCATAAACTGAATAATAAATCTCAACAGAAAAGTATGCATGAGTAAAGGTTCCTAACCATTCTAGGTGAATTGCAATTTAGAGGACAACGTTCTACGCAGGGGCTGTCTCAAGCATGTAATAAAGAGTGGCCAACAAGTAGTGCTCATCCGAGACACTATCGGCCGGGTAACACGTAGCGCTCATCCGAGACACTAACTCCCAAAATATGTGTAAAAAGTAGCCCCTACGCTAGTAGCTGTCCCCTCCCCCCCATGATACTATACGTGTGTCGTAACCATGACACACAAACACGTGTCGTTTCCACCATACTGTTTTAATATAGATAACTGTTAAGTCCTCTAATCATGCATCTATTGACAGTTATTCCTACGCATACGCACGGGGGATCAGCCAACACGCAAGTGACCTCTATATGATACTCACAACTCTCATACACAACTCGTGTACAATCGTGGCAAGTCAATGAGACACACTAAATTTGATGGTAGTCCCTTAACTCTAAGCCAATAGCATAAAATATAGTAATTTACATTTACATATAATTTAAAAAGAAACAACTAAAACATGCATGATATTGAGCAGGAAATTTAAACAGTAAAGGCAAGGTGTCTTGCCTGGTGTGTCATCTGGTGTGGGGTGGTGTTCCATCAAGTCCTGTTTGTCCAGTTGCCATGTACGATGTGTAACAGTCTGAGAGTCACGAGGAAATATGAATATGTCATTAGTCAGAATTTGGAAAGAAATGGAATTAGTAATGATCAATGGGGATATCAAGGTGGAAGTTTTGTGGAGAATACATACTTATACATTTTTTTTAGAAAAGTATTTCTAATACTTAAGACTAGATATTTGTTAGTAAAAATAATTTTGGTAAATAAAATAAAATAAAATAAATATTTTTTTAGGCAAAATTCCCTGTTTGTAAAAATAGATTAATCATATCTTTATTTATTTGATAATAAAATACTAGAATACTTTTTATAATTGGATGCTACATTTCAACAAAATTTTGTATAAGAAATTGAATACTAAAAGGAACCATGTCTATACATATTTATAAATATTTATACATATTTATTTCTACCCTTTTTAATAAGAAAAATAATATCCTTAATAATAATAATAATAATAATAATAATAATAATAAAAATAATAATAATAATCATAACAATCTAAGTAAAAAATAGAACAAACAATACCTAAAAAAACAAAAAAAACATAACAATTGTAATGAGAACAGCAACTGCTGTTCTCTACTTTAGTAAAAAATTATAAGAACGAAAAATGAAAGGGGGAAAGTAAGAGAGAGAGAGGTAGGAGTGTAAGAGAGTTGAGAAAGGGCGGAGAGCAGAGGGTGTTCGTGAAGGAGAGAGCGGAAAAGAGGAGAGGGATACCAGTGGAAGGCTCCGGCGGGAAGGCGGAGACGCGTCGGCGAAGTCCGGGCGGCGCGCCCACGGAGAGGAGGATACGGCGGCGGTGGAAAGACAATCGGCGGATCTCGCGGAGGCGAGGAGATTGGCCGGAGATGGGCGTCGGAAGCCAGCCGGAGAGTGCCCGACGGAGGCGCATGGAGTCGCGTGACGGGGAGCGCGCCAGATCTGGGCTGGTGGTTGAGGCGGAGCCTACCGGCGGCGGATGGTGGCTCGTTTGCGGTGGTGCTGGGCGCACTCGTCGATGCGCGGATCTGTGGCGGCGCGACGAGGTCCACGGGAAGTGGCGGCTCAGCGGGGTTTCGCCGAGGCGGCGATCGAGAGGAGGAGCTCGTCGGCTGGAGTGGGGCGCTCGAGGCTCGACGTTCAGAGGAGGATGAAGACGGAGTCCCACCGGCTGGGTCGTCGCCGGAGATTTGATGGAGGCGGCGCCAGGAGGTCGGTTCCGGCGGTGAATAGAGGGTGGAGGAGATCGACGCGGGGGAGCTCGGCTGTACGGCACGGCGGAGGTGAGCGAATTTTTGTATTCTTTCTTTCCTTTCTGTGGTTGGACTTTGGGAAAAAAATTGGTGATGATGGTGATGACGGTGGCCGGGGATGGCCGGAGAACTGGATGGTGATGACAGTGGTTGGCGGTGGCGGTGGTTCCGGTGGTTGGCTGGGGAGTCGTGGCCGACCGGGGTTCGGTGATGGTGGTACGTGGCAGCGGAGATGTCGGCATGGTGGTGGCGAAGGATTTCGGCCAAAATTAGGGTTAGGATTTGATATTTTTT
Organism: Iris pallida; assembly: GCA_029216955.1. Taxonomy (NCBI): domain Eukaryota; kingdom Viridiplantae; phylum Streptophyta; class Magnoliopsida; order Asparagales; family Iridaceae; genus Iris; species Iris pallida. Next base: position 22,845,586 of record JANAVB010034619.1, read on the forward strand.
GTACAGCGTCGATGTGTCCGACACGGTAGGATAGGTTCACGTACTCGGTGGTCGTGTCCAAATATCGAGACACGAGAAATTTGTGTAACTGTAATAGAAGTAGAAGAAAAATAGTGGAAGAGAATGGCGACACCGACACGATGCACGTCTGGGTTGTAGAGAATTGGATTGTGGAAAAATTATGGAATTATGGAGGAGTACCTGCCTATTTATAGGTTGTGGGAATTCCCATTAGGATAAAGATTGGGATTGTTTAAATCCCCATTAGATAAATCAACCTATAATTTAATTTAATTCAATAAATCCAATCCAAATCAAATCTAATTTAAATCAAATTAAATTTTTAGTTTAAATCAATGGGATAAATCAAATTCTAAATATGGATATCTATTTAAATAAATCCAAAAATCAAATCACGATTTAAATGGCCACAATAACTTCCAAATATATTTTCCAAAATACTATTAATAATAATTTTGAAAATAATAAATATTTTCAAATATCTTTTTGAACAATAAAATATTAATATTAATAAATCTCGAAAATTATATTTTTATTTAAAATAGACTAATAAATAATTATGAAATACATGTATGTAAAAATATTTTTTACATAATTATGTTTTTCTAGTATACAAAAATATTATTTTATATTTAATAATTTTGAGAAATGACGTAAGAATAACAAGTTTAGAAATGATAGCAAAACTAATTATTATATATTTGAAACTATAAAAATAGAACAAAATATTTTTCTAAAATATGTACGCTCGCGCATATTCGCACTCGTCGAGCAAATTCGAAAAAAAAAACGAACTTTAGCACACGACGTACAATACGACTACGTGACGTACATTACAAAATTTTAAATCAGTACTAAATTTAAATAAAAATAATAATAATAATAGTAGAAATTTAGGGGTTTTACATCCTACCCAACTTAAAAGAATTTCTTCCTCGAAATTAAGAATTCGTAGGGGGTGAGAAGACACAAGGGGGTATCGATGGGGATAAATAATGGCAATGTTTCGACAAAATCATGTCGTAAATTATCGTTATCTATGTCATAGAAAAATAATACGGTATGGTCATAATCGGTAGGAAGGCTAGAGGAGGTTCTAGTATAACGCTTTCGTCCTCCTATAATAGGTGAAGACGAAAGCAATATAGAGTTCGAAGGTGGCGTTATCAAATACGAATACGGGATTCAAGGGCGACCGAATAATTTCAAAAGGAATTTTCAAGGTAGTCGTGGATGGGACTCTAAAGGATAAGTTTAGCTATGTCTCATTCCACATAGAAGGATAGATAAAAGCGAACCAAAGTGCACTTGGTTGATCAGACCATCATGCACCGGTTCTGATTAGACAATATGTTAGTGGGAGCGACCCAATAAAACATATGTCATGATCAAGCTTGATGAAGAATACGCTTGCAAAACTAAGCTATTTTAGCATCATAGGTAATTAAAATAATAAGTAAAGGGTAATGATGAAAGAAATCAATTAGTCTAAGATCTTATAAAATCTAAGTTCCGCCCGAAATTTGGGCCTATGCAGTCGGCTTGGTTGACTAGATAAGTTAGGGTCTACTGAATTCTATGGTCCAAGTGAACCTATCAATGTGGTCCACAAAATGTTGGTTAGGTCATGAGATATTCCACTCAACTTACAAAAATTAAACTAATGGTGTGATAGGTCCAGCAATCAAGATTTAAGCATGTAAGTAATTAAGTAGAACAAAATCGTATATCGGGTCGAAAGAATGGAGTCGAGGTCGATTCTCATCTATAGTTTAAAGTATATTGGTTTCACGGTAGGGATTAGCGTCCAGTCATTTTGACCCGAAAGTCACAATATGAAATTAGAGTACAAGGAGACGTGTTTTAGTGGCACGTGATATACCTACATGAAGGTGGGCTCGTCTAGGTCTCACATATGAAAGTTGTGGGAAGAAAAAGTCTAGTATTGTGCTCCAAATATCAAAGTCACGGTAGGGACACCAAAGAACTTAAAGTAGAAAGTGGGAGTTAATGAGATAATGATTAACGAACCAAATAAATGACCGAGCTAAAGCATGAAATAAAGATAACTTAGATTCTAACAAATCAAGGTAAAATAAATTAGGAGTACAGTTTCTAGGGATATGATAGCCACTTAGATGGTATATGATCAAGGAACAATCTAATCATTTTTCAAGTTTCAAATGATTAGATGGTCATGACAAAAGATCTAGAATTGAGGGAAGGTCGAGTAAGTCAAAAGATATGTTCATCGGTTTGGTCGATGACTAACTATACTTGTGTATATGTAATATCATAATCATAGGTGGCATGGCAATCTAATATACTATACTTCTATCTCACTAGGGTGACCTTTCTCGCTTCTTGGTCCTCTACCAATATGATCTAATCTAAATTTCAAGTTCTTCGAAGTTCTCAATAAATTTTTCAAGATACTCTGCCACCATTACCAATTATATTAGACTGTCAATTTAATTGAAATCTCTAATCAATCTCAAAATAGTCCTTGTATATCGCAAAATAAACATGCTTTTTACCAAAATTTAAATATCCATAATAAAAAGGCCTTAATCTCGAAATTTAAACAACTCTATAAATCATAGATCATAGGACAAAATTTCAATTTTGAATTTTTCCTTCAAAGTCGATATCTTCCAAAAATTTAATTTTTTTTTCATCATCACTTCAAAATTTAAATAAACTTATAACTTGTACGCGCAAATTTTAAAACCTCAAGTTCTTTCCCTTCTAAACATTCGTCTCTCTAGTCATCTACAAAATCATAATTTAAACTCAAAAAAAAATCTTGAGATATCCAACTTAAAGTTAACCGTAAATCAAGTGTCAAAAAAAAAAACTCAAGATATCTCCCAAATTGATTTCATATCCCTAATAAATCATAACTATTTCACAATTTCAAAATTCATAAAAAATTTGCTTTCTCGATCTAGCTATCCTCGTGTGTATACCACCTTGTAAATTTAAAGTAAAATTTCAACTATCCTTTGATGGCGGTAATATGCTACTACCCAACTTGGAATTAACTAATCCTTATGATCATATCTTTAGGAAAAATAAATATCTTTATACTCAAATATAACCTCAATAGATATTAATTGTCAATGCAATCTATCTAGCCATGTGTTTAACCTATGGGAATATACTAGTGTAGTCATCTTACTAAACACGAAATTAAGAAATTTAAGGTAGAAGGAGTCAAACAAGATGCAATTCGAGGAGGTCGAACGAGAGTTCGAAATTTGAAGTAAAGGAAGGATGTCAAGTAGGTGGATGAGATTCTAGACTCTAATCCTATATTGCAGGCCCGTTCGGTACAGTCATGTAACAGAAACGGCAAACTTGACCTGTATGGGCCACCACAAAAACATGTAACGCCCCAGTCCCAAAATACGTAGGACCAAGTACGTAGACATGCCAGCTGTATACATACGAAATACATAGACCTCGTATGTATACATAAGATGTAAATATAGTAATCCAAGACAACTAAATCTCATCCACAAAGATAAATAATAATAATATAAAAGCAACTTTGAATTTGTCATGTACACCATAGTTGGGCGGAGACAAAGTCCACTACCAACCAAATTAAATATGGAAAAATATACAAGGAAAGAATTGGCAAGCGAGAGCAAGTGACGAATCCAAGAGTAATCATCACGACGGAATAGAGCGCAAGTCATGGCCTTAGCTAGAGCACCTGCAAGAAGTTACGAAAACACACACCTGGGGAAAAACCAGGTCCTCAGAGGGACGTAACATGACACATAATATCATGCCATAAACTGAATAATAAATCTCAACAGAAAAGTATGCATGAGTAAAGGTTCCTAACCATTCTAGGTGAATTGCAATTTAGAGGACAACGTTCTACGCAGGGGCTGTCTCAAGCATGTAATAAAGAGTGGCCAACAAGTAGCGCTCATCCGAGACACTATCGGCCGGGTAACACGTAGCGCTCATTCGAGACACTATCTCCCAAAATGTGTGTAAAAAGTAGCCCCTACGTTAGTAGCTGACCCCTCCCCTCCAATGATACTATACGTGTATCGTAACTATGACACACAAACACGTGTCGTTTCCACCACACAGTTTTAATATAGATAACTGTCAAGTCCTCTAATCATGCATCTATTGACAGTTATTCCTACGCATACGCACGGGGGATCAGCCCACACGCAAGTGACCGCTATATGATACTCACAACTCTCACACAGAACTCGTGTACAATCGTGGCAAGTCAATGAGACACTAAATTTGATGGTAGTCCCTTAACTCTAAGCCAATAGCATAAAATATAGTAATTTGCATTTACATATAATTTAAAAAGAAACAACTAAAATATGCATGATATTGAGCAGGAAATTTAAACAGTAAAGGCAAGGTGTCTTGCCTGGTGTGTCATCTGGTGTGGGGTGGTGTTCCATCAAGTCCTGTTTGTCCAGTTGCCATGTACGATGTGTAACGGTCCGAGAGTCACGAGGAAATATGAATATGTCATTAGTCAGAATTTGGGAAGAAATGGAATTAGTAATGATCAATGGGGATATTAAGGTGGAAGTTTTGTGGAGAATACATACTTATACATTTTTTTTAGAAAAGTATTTCTAATACTTAAGACTAGATATTTGTTAGTAAAAATAATTTTGGTAAATAAAATAAAATAAAATAAATATATGTTTAGGCAAAATTCCCTGTTTGTAAAAATAGATTAATCATATCTTTATTTATTTGATAATAAAATACTAGAAAATTTTTTATAATTGGATGCTACATTTCAACAAAATTTTGTATAAGAAATTGAATACTAAAAGGAACCATGTCTATACATATTTATAAATATTTATACATATTTATTTATACCCTTTTTAATAAGAAAAATAATATCCTTAATAATAATAATAATAATAATATTAATAATAATAATAATAATAATAATAATAAAATAATAATAATCATAACAAACTAAGTAAAAAATAGAACAAACAATACCTAAAAAAAACAAAAAACATAACAATTGTAATGAGAACAACAGCTGCTGTTCTCTACTTTAGTAAAAAATTATAAGAACGAAAAATGAAAGGGGGAAAGTAAGAGAGAGAGAGGTCGGAGTGTGAGAGAGTTGAGAAAGGGCGGAGAGCAGAGGGTGTTCGTGAGGGAGAGAGCGGAGAAGGGGAGAGGGATACCAGTGGGAGGCTCCGGCGGAAAGGCGGAGACGCGTCGGCAAAGTCCGGGCGGCGCGCCCACGGAGAGGAGGATACGGCGGCGGTGTAAAGACAATCGGCGGATCTCGCGGAGGCGAGGAGATCGGCCGGAGATGGGCGTCGGAAGCCGGCCGGAGAGTGCCCGACGGAGGCGCATGGAATCGCGTGGCGGGGCGCACGCCAGATCTGGGCTGGTGGTTGAGGCGGAGCCCACCGGCGGCGGATGGTGGCTCGTTTGCGGTGGTGCTGGGCGCACTCGTCGACGCACGGATCTGTGGCGACGCGGCGAGGTCCACGGGAAGGGGCGGCTCAGCGGGGTTTCGCCGAGGCGACGAACGAGAGGAGGAGCTCGTCGGCCGGAGTGGGGCGCTCGAGGCTCGACGTTCAGAGGAGGATGAAGACGGAGTCCCACCGGCTGGGTCGTCGCCGGAGATTTGATGGAGGCGGCGCCAGGAGGTCGGTTCCGGCGGTGAATAGAGGGTGGAGGAGATCGATGCGGGGGAGCTCGGCTGTACGGCACGGCGGAGGTGAGCGGATTTTTGTCTTCTTCCTTTCTTTTTTGTGGTTGGACTTTGGAAAAAAAATTGGTGATGATGGTGACGACGGTGGCCGGGGATGGCCGGAGAACTGGATGGTGATGACAGTGGTTGGCGGTGGTTCCGGTGGTTGGTCGGGGAGTCGTGGCCGACCGGGGTTCGGTGATGTTGGTACGTGGCAGCGGAGATGTCGGCAGGGTGGTGGCGAAGGATTTCGGCCAAAATTAGGGTTAGGATTTGATATTTTTTGTACATCGTCGATGTGTCCGACATGGTAGGATAGGCTCACGTACTCGGTGGTCGTATCCAAATATCGAGACACGAGAAATTTGTGTAACTGTAATAGAAGTAGAAGAAAAATAGTGGAAGAGAATGGCGACACCGACACGATGCACGTCTGGGTTGTGGAGAATTGGATTGTGGAAAAATTATGGAATTTATGGAGGAGTACCTGCCTATTTATAGGATGTGGGAATTCCTATTAGGATAAAGATTGGGATTGTTTAAATCCCCATTAGATAAATCAACCTATAATTTAATTTAATTCAATAAATCCAATCCAAATCAAATCTAATTTAAATCAAATTAAATTAGTTTAAATCAATGGGATAAATCAAATTCTAAATATGGATATCTATTTAAATAAATCCAAAAATCAAATCACGATTTAAATGGCCACAATAACTTCCAAATATATTTTCCAAAATACTATTAATAATAATTTCGAAAATAATAAATATTTTCAAATATCTTTTTAAACAATAAAATATTAATATTAATAAATCTCGAAAATTATATTTTTATTTAAAATAGACTAATAAATAATTATGAAATACATGTATGTAAAAATATTCTTTACATAATTATGCTTTTCTAGTATACAAAAATATTATTTTATATTTAATAATTTTGAGAAATGACGTAAGAATAACAAGTTTAGAAATGATAGCAAAACTAATTATTATATATTTGAAACTATAAAAATAGAACAAAATATTTTTCTAAAATATGTACGCTCGCGCATATTCGCACTCGTCGAGCAAATTCGAAAAAAAATAAACTTCAGCACACGACGTACAATACGACTACGTGACGTACAATACAAAATTTTAAATCAGTACTAAATTTAAATAAAATAATAATAATAATAGTAGAAATTTAGGGATTTTACACACACACTCCCAATTCCAAGTCCTAACTCTATGTCTTGTTACCCCAGATCTATCGTCCACCCGAACGATACTCTAAAGTCGGTCACACAGGTTCAATCACTCGGCACATGATTATCTGCCTATCCGCTAGGTCAGCTCATAAGGTCATAGGTACAACTCAAGTTCGCAGTTCATCGTGTAAACTCGTTGCACGACGCTCGCCCCATTCCTAAGGTCAAACCATTGTTGGTTCGTACGGGATACTCTACCCAAGCTCGCTTTACTCAGATTTCTAAACATCGAGTAGTTATTATCTTATTCACATTAAGACATTCATCGCACGGGGTTCAAGTCCGTTCAACAAAGCCATCCTAGGGTAAGTTCTGCTCGACCAAATATAGAAGCTAAAAAATTCTTAACAGAGTGCGCTGCGCCATTCACAGATAGCGTGCAGCGCTATCTGTCAAATGGCGCCCAACATCAAATGGCGCCATCCATCAAATAGCGCCAGACCACCACGTGGCAGTCTTCCTCAAGAAGCAAAATCATCAATCATGATGATTGACAACACGGCAGTCGAGGAAATCTCCTCGAGTTTTGAGCGCGAGACACTCAAGGAGGATTTTGTCAGATTTGTCATGATAATAATTGTCAGTCACTTTTTTTAGCACCATTTATCAAATAGCACGAAGTGATAAACTCTTCACAGTCTCAACACTCAGCGCCATTCACAGTTGGCACTAGTCAACAGAGTGCGCCATTCATTAAATTGGCGCCAATCAATCATTATCCAGAAGCAAGTAAAGATCACGTGGCACGAATGCCACTAATTTCGAAGAAAGTGCACACGACACTGCCCATGACCAAGCGCCTTTCTTTTACAGAAAGCCACACGTCCCATGCAGTTAAGTTAATCGTTCGCGCCAGTGGATGAACCGATACATGGCGCACAAAAAAGTGCACAATCAGTGTACTTTTGTACTGTGTGCCAATCAATGTAACTATTTGACAGTTATCCAAAATTCTATAAATAGAGTTCCAAAATCATTTCTAAAGCATCATCACTTATCATCGATTCCATGCAAGAATTCTCTGCAATTCTCTACCGCTTCCGCAACAAGTTCAAGCGCTTTTCTTCTCCGACATCGTATCGTCCAAGGGATAAAGTGATCATCTTCTGATCATATTTCTACAGTTGTACTTTCCCAGAATAAAAATTGTACTTTGTACTTTCTTTTTTGGTTTTTAGTTATATTTTCTTTCGAAATTTTTTGTTTTTTGCAAACAAAATGGCGACTCTGCTGGGGACGTCTTTCTCCTCTAACGAGAAAGTGATAACTCAATACGATGTTGCATCGGTCGGTACGACGTACGAGACTTTGGTCGTCGAATTCGACCAAATAGCTTACGAAGAGATGATTGGCGCTGGGGGTACCAAGCGTGCCACTGCTGCTACCAAGAACAGGAAGGCACGCGCTATCTGGACTTTGAAGTCTACACCCGCACCAACCACTGCTGCTGATGCTCAAAACAAGGGAAAGTGCCTAATGGCCATTCCTCACTCTTTTTCAGTCCTCGACTTGGTGGAAAGCACACTCGATTGCGCCTCTGTGCCAATCCGTGCTCAGATACTTCTGAACAGAAACTCTATATCTCTTAGCAGAGAAAATTAAAACACTGCCAAGAATGTAACTCATGTTCAAAGTTCAACTTCTTCTGTCCATAGGCGCCGCGCCAAACGTGTCGTGCCAATGCACGCCGAGCAATAAGGCATTTTGCTTACTCCACGCCAATCAGGTCCGTGCCATGATCTCCCCACCCTGCGTATATCAAGAACTAAATAGGGAAAACTGAGGGTGTCACAGACTGACAATCAAATCACGCCAGATACTGACATGCGTGCCTATCTTAATAGGCATAGAACAAAAATTCTTCAACCAAGTCATATGGCGCGCCAGAAGACTCTGATGCAGTCTGCGCTAACCACTAGTTTGCGCACAGTGAAGGCTTCTAAGAATAAGAATCCGCTCACCTATGCCAATGAAGTCAGTATTGCCTTGTACACGTAAGGAACACAAAATTTTAGGAATAAATATCACTACAAAAAATGTCGATTTAGCAACGGCCAGATCCGTCGCCCATCCGTCGGCAATCAATATTAGCGACCGATTACTGACGGATCTTGGTCAAAATAATCCGTCGGCAATCAGCTCGTCGCTAATAAAGCTCCGTCGCTAAGTAGTCGTCAAGCGACGGAATAGCGACGACTTTTCATCGTCACAATACGATGCATTAGCGACGACTTTCCGACGGTCTTTCATCGATTTCAAGTATTAAATACTGAACTGTGTAGACGCTAGTGACGGAACGTTCCGTCGATAAACCGTCGTAACAGCGTATCAGAGTGTATCGTTCCATCGCTATTCCGTCGATCGCCGTCGCTAACAAAGGACGGATTAGCGACAGAATCCTGACGGATAATCCGTCGACCATGTTCTGGATATGTCATCGCGACTCCGTCGCTCATCCGTCGACGTAGCGACTGACTAGTGGCGGATAATCCGTCGCCATGGTTCTGAAAATGTCATGCATTTCCAGAACCTTGGCGACGGATGTTCCGTCGCTATTCCGTCGAACTAGGTATTTCCAGAACCTTAGCAACGGATTGTCCGACGCGAATCCGTCGACCACCCGTCGCTAATTGGAAACAGTTTCAAATCTCCAGGTTGCGACGAATATTCCATCAAAAGGTAGTCGAAAACTGGAAACATCCGTCGCTAAGCGGTCACTAGTCCGTCGCTAACTGAGATTTTTTTGAAAAAAATGCAGAGCTTTTCCTGTTCACACAAATATGCATAAACCAAATCAATATATAACGCACACCAATTATCCAACAATCACATAGACCAAATATATAATGCACACCAATTATCCAACAATCACATAGACCAAATATATATTGCACACTAATATAAAATTATCACAAATATTCTAAAATTATAAACTAATATCCGTCGTTATAATCCAAAATTCCCACAAATATTCCAAAATTCCCATAAATATTACAAATTTTCTTAATTATAATACTTTAAGGAGGAGGAGTTCGATTGCCCGGTGGTGGTAATCCCTGCTGCGACCGATGAATATACTGCTCCACTAGGTACGACGGCAAGTCGTCGTAGACACTGCTCGGAAGTCGACGTAGCTGCTCTGGCGACATGAGATCAAGGAGTGCCGTCACAGTCGGAGGCGGTACCAGAGGGGCAGCAGGGTTGAAAGAAAGATGACCGACGGAAGAAGGACCGGGAGCAGCAGTCGACGGACCGGCACCAGTATAAGACGGACCGACACCAGCAGCAGACGGACCGGCAGCAGCAGATGGAGGCAAAAGGTACGTGGGAATTTGCTCCCGTAAGGATGACATCGCCTCATGCAGCTGCGTAAGCTACGACCTAATATCATCGTCTGCCGGGGCCGCGGGAGGAGGCGGTGTCGGTAGAAATCTCTGAGTCACCATGTGCAACGTCCCTAGGGAGCCGACTCCGTACAGGTGCCCTTCTTAAAGCCGTCGACGGTATCTACGAACATGTCATTGCGAGCGGCCAAAGAAGAGGGCGTCCGGGTGGGCGTCGTTTTACCGACATCCTCGGTCTCAATTAACTGAGCCCGACTAAGGGCCTCACGATATACAGCCTATCAAATGAATGTGTTTTTATTATAAGATTTGCCTAAGTTGTAATCTAAATCCTATGTTTACTAAGCTAAGTGTGAATCCTAAGTTTACCTAAGTTATAGTCCGAATACTTTTAATTATAACGTAAATTTCATAAACATAAGTACTTACATCAGTCTCCTTGGCCCTCTGGTCGACGAAGCTTCCGTCCTTCCGTCTCTTGTGCGTATGCTGGAAGACGTCGTGCATGGTGACCGATTCTGGCACCATTCCCTCCTTCACCGCCCGTTGGGTCTGCATACAAAATTTTCGTAGAACTTAATTAACTCCGTATATTAATAATACCTAATTCAATAGTGAAATAAATTTACGGTATCTCACCAGATGTGTAAGCGTCGCTGCGTGGGGCCTTGATCCCCCCGTATGAAGTCCCGCGGCCCGTCGATTCGCCTTCGCCTTCTCCGATTTCTCTTCGTACGCAGGAGTATTCATCATATCCTGCCGGATCCAATTCGGCCTCGTTTGCCCCAATTTTAGGTCATGAATCATATCCCGTATCTTCTTCGAGGCAGCGCTTTTGTAGGTCCTCCGGATCGCGTCCTCGCGATGGGGGGGCCACCAGTACGTCGTCTAATATACAAATTCAATTACCACGTAATTTAAAAAATGGTTGATTAAAGAGTAACTAATAATTAACTAGAAGATATAGATATATATCCTCTTCTCGTCGAGCCAGACGTACTTCAAGTTTGGGGACACCGACAAAAGTTGAGGTAGGGACCATGGAAGTTAGCCCTGATAATTTTTCCAAGAGCCCTGGCAACATTAAACGGAAAAAACCTACAAAGAAGAAATGAATGGATTATTAACTTGAATAAATAAAAGAAATTTAATAAATTATATTTAATTTACTTACGAGGTCCCTGCGGGCCATAGCTCTCGTCGAAACTCGCCTCTCGGCCTCTCTGGTGCTGTCGAAGGATCCGCGGGTCCGCGCATGTACTCTCCAGTAACTGGATGGAACCGAGTATGGGGGTACTCTGGGCCCACTGTGCAGTAACTGGGGAGCCACTGGTGGATCCGCTGGTGGGTCCGCTGGTGGATTCGATAGCGGAACGGATCCACTAGCAGATCCAGACTCATGCCTCGATGAAGTAGTCGATCGACGGTGGGATGCGTCTGTGCCCGGGGTACTCTCCGGGTCGGGCTCGCTGGATGGGGTCACATCCCGGAAAGATTGAATACGACCACGACTACCAGCACCACTTCGACCACGACCACGACCACCACCACCGCCAGCACCAGCACCACGACCACCACCGGAACCACGACCACGGCCGGCCATCATGACCTGTAAATAGAACACATAAACATAATTAACAATATAAAAGTGTAAATAAATATAAAATTCTAAACTAAAATATACATACCACCAGTAGGGAGACGAGTGCCGCCGCGACGAAAAAGACTAGGAGTGCCATCTGCAATAAGTAAATAATCGAACGAAAAAAACATGAATTCACGTAATTGCTTTTATGAGGTCAAACTTAATTCACGTAATTGGAAGTGTTTTTAATATACAACAATATTTAACCTAATCATCGTCTTCGTTCTCATCCTCGGCCTCGTCTTCATCATCATCCTCCTCCTCATCCTCATCCTCATCCTTATCTTCATCGTCGATTTCATCTGTATCCTCATCCCCATCAAATTCGTCTTCTTCTTCTTCTTCTTCTGCCTCAATATTTGGAACAAGATGCCTCTTTCTCCCCTGGTTGATAGCTAAGTCTTGTGTAACAACCTCTTCCTTCCCTCTATTTTCTTCAACAATATCTTCAACATCTATTGTATCCGAGTGTTGTCCCAAGTATTGAGACTTTTCGATCTGGTCCTCTTGGTATGCTGGGTCTCCAACGTTGAATGTATTTCTAGATTTAATCTTGCATACTGTCCACCAGTCAAATCGATCTCTACGATGCCTTGGGTAGCTTATATAGTAGACTTGAACAGCCTGATTTGCTATCGCAAATGTATCGAACCCTCTATACCTCCTGCGATGATTTATATCGACAAATCCAAATTGTTTATCGATTCTCCAACCTATATTTAGTATCGTATCGAACCACTCACATTTGAACATCACAATATGCATATCATATGGGCTAGTATATTGTAAATATACAATATCCCAAAGCACTCCATAATAGTCAAAATCCGGTTCGTCGTCATAGATGGTGCCTCTTATGCAAACACCAGAATCCTTGGTACTGATGCCGTCATTGATAAATTCGACATTTATAGCATTCTGAGTTGCCTTAAACCTGAAGCATTAACGACATAGCCTGGCCAAGGCTTTGTTTGCCTCTTCGGTCCCAATGCCAGATAACGAACACTCTCATTAGTGAGTGTTGTTTCAGGCAATAAAAACTGTAAATAAATATTTATAATTTAAATATTTTAGATAATATATTTCTAATCTCAGTTACTTACGTATTTTATAAGAATATATATATAAAATCAAACTCAATTATAATCTCAGTTACTTACGTATTTGCGAAACCATGACGAAAATATACAATTAACCTCTCTTTGAAGTCCCTCATCGGTAATATTGGGTGTCCTCATTTTGACTTCATCTCTAAATACACTATTAGAGAAAATAAGAATATATAAGTGTAGTCACTTACTTCATCAAATTCGAGATTATAACGAGTGCAAGTGTACTGACTTACTTCTCCAAATCTCTCACTTCTTGTATGTCACAGTTTAACAAGACATATCGGTGAGCGGCATCATACTCGTCGCCAGTCAACCACCATTTTTTACTACCCACAACTGGCTTGTCCTTTACATTGAATATACCTTCATCCTCAACGTCCTCGTCATTCCTTTGAGGTCTATTTCGATTTGTCTTAACATGAGTATCGAAATAAATGGAGCAGAAGTTTGACACCTCTTCGATAAGATATGTTTCGCATATCAAAGCCTCTATATGAGCCTTGTTGCCAACTTTCTTCTTTAGATGGTGTAGGTATCTAGAGAGACAAATTATCTTGAGAATTAAGAATGAATTTTAAAACCCATTGAAATTCAACTTAAATTATATCAATTTTTATGTACCTTTCAAATGGGTACATCCATCGATAATGAACAGATGCACCGACACGGGCTTCGTATGCTAGATGAATCGGTAGATGCTCCATGCTGTCGAAGAAGCTAGGAGAAAATATTTTCTCCAACTTGCAAATTGTTAAGATAATCTCCTCCTCAAGTTCAACCATGTGTTGTACAGTCAACTTAGTTGAACAAATATCCCTAAAGAATATTGATAGTTCGGCCAACGGAACCCATACAACAGAAGGAAACAACTCTTTTAAAGCAATGGGCAGTAATCTTTCCATAAACACGTGGCAGTCATGACTCTTCATTCCCGTTAGCTTGCGTTCATTGAGATCAACGCATCTAGACAAATTTGACACATAGCCGTCGAGAAATCTTAAAGTAGATACCCACTTGCAGATTATTAATCTATCTTCCTTGCTCAATGGGTATTGTGCTATCAGCTTAGTTATTTGTCCACCAGCTCCCCTTTGTATCAAGTTCAGATAAGGACGCTTGCATATCTCGGCAATGTCTTGTCTTGCTTTTGGATTGTCCTTCGTCTTTTCTTTAATATCCATGACGGTATTGAAGACATTATCAAACACATTCTTTTCGATATGCATAACATCAAGATTATGCCTTACAAGATTATCTTTCCAATAAGGCAAGTCCCAGAAGATACTCCGTTTGGTCCAGTTATGGGTTTGTCCGAACCCATCGACACGATTGTTCGATGGATCTTCCATTACAGTGGGTAAGTCAATTACATCTTCCAAAATATCGTATCCCGACAATCTGGCAGGAGGATGAGAAAATTCTTGTTTTCCAACTCTGAACGCGTCCTTGTTCTTTCTCCAAGGATGACTCGCGGGCAGAAATTGACGATGACAATCAAAGAAAGAAGTTTTTCCTCCATGCTTAAGGCGGAACGCCTTACTATTTTGCATGCATATCGGACAAGACATGGTGCCGTGAGTACTCCATCCCGACAGCATACCGTATGCGAGAAAATTACTGATTGTCCACATCAGTGAAGCTCTCATCTGAAAGTTCTATTTCCTGGAAATATCATAGGTCGCGACGCCGATCTCCCACAGCTGTTTCAGCTCATCCACCAACGGCTGTAAATATATATCGATATTCTTTGTCGGATTTTTAGGACCCGGTATGATAGCTGTCAAGAACATATAAGGAGTCTTCATACACATCTATGGTGGCAGATTGTAAGGGGTCAAAATGACCGGCCAGCAGGAGTATTGAGATCTCGACTGCCCGAAAGGGGCGAAGCCATCAGAACATAGCCACATGCGTACATTTCTAGGCTCTGCAGCAAAATATGGATGACGAAAATCAAAATATTTCCACGCCTCTCCATCCGAAGGATGTGACAATTCTCCATCGTCCTTTGTGCGTTCTTCGTTGTGCCACGTCATGTGTTCTGCTGTATTCTGAGACATACACATCCTCTGCAAGCGCTTCGTGATCGACAAGTAATGCATATACTTGTAAGGACGTCGTTTTCTAGTTGACTTTCTTTTTCCCCTGACTGGCTTGTAACGATCCGCATTACAGAAGCTGCAACTTTCTATATCCTCGTTCTCCTTGTAGTATAACATGCATCCGTTGCAACAACAATCTATCTTCTCGTACCCCAGTTCCAGTTGTCGGACCATCATCTTCGACTTGTAGAAGTTTTTTGGAAGCTCTTTTGATTCCTTCGGTAACACCTCCTTGATTAGTTGTATACTCCGATCATAGCAAGTTTGTGGCAAGTTAAAATTGGAGTTTATGTTCAACAGCCGCATCGTCACTGACAGTACGGAATATGGCTCACAACCAGGATATAAAGAAGTTTCAGCATCCTGAAATATATCATAGAACTCCTTCGCCTCGGGATTAGGATCCTCCGGATCAAAATTAGGCCTTGTCGCATCGTACACCATATCTCGTGCAAGGTTCTGTATGTCTCCATAATCAACAGAGCATTCGTCGTCTTCGACGACAAAATCCGTTGCAGTATTATCATCAAAAGCATAAGTAGCAACATTTGCAACCTGTCTTTCCGCATATAGTTCACCCTGCGATGACCACAGGCCGTAATCACGTACGAAACCCTTACGGGTCAAATGATCTCTTACACTCACCACTTCTTCGTAACATTTATTGCGACAATTACGACATGGACACTTGATTTTGTTACCATCCATATACTGAGCTTTGCTCATGGCATACTTAAGAAATACTCTACGTCTGCCTGAAAATCATCACTTACACCTATTCTGCTCTCGTGTTGTCGTTTGTACATCCATGTACGATCAATAAAATAACGATCCATCACAGATTGGATGTGAAAATCTGTATAGTAAAACAAACTAAAGAGAATTAGTATATAATCATGTAACTGGTGGATCCGCTGGTATATAGGCCGGATGTACTTAGTATCGACCGCATCAGATTAGTATCGGTTTATAGGTTTGGTATAGGCTGTATGAAATTGGTATTGGCCTTAGCGAATTGGTATCGTCCTATCCGATATGTATCGGCCGTATAGCTATGATTCATACCGGCCTTATCGATTCGGTATCGGCCATATCCGATAGGTATCGGCCGTATTAGATATGTATCGGCCGATTCGGTATCGCCCATATCCGATAGGTATCGGCTGTATCGGATATGTATCGGCCGTATCAGATTAGCATGGTGGAAGTTTTAGTAACAACTGTACTTAGATTTTTCTCTTCTCGAGCTAGACTACCATTGAAAGAGAGTCACGAGAGAGTAAAAAAAAAATCTCATATACCGATCCGATACGGCCGATACCGATACAGTTTGGCATGTTTCGAGCTAGAATACCATGGTTTAAAGTATCGGCCGATACCGATCCGATACGGCCGATACCGATACGGTTTGGCATGTTCCGATCCGATAACGACCGATACCAAATATTGACCGATGTCGACATTGGGGGTCTTTGTTTCGGTCAATTCGGCAAAGAAAATTAAACAACATAGGAATAGTTTGATACCGATTCCGATACCGATATTGTGAACCTAGGTTGAAAGCATAATAAGGTTGTAAAAGCATGTAAAAGAATCCGATACTACCGATAATTATTTGTTTCCCAATACCAAAATGACCAATGGATGGGGACTGAACCTATTGCTCAGATATCAACCTGAACTCAAGGTAGAGTAAAGCATTTCAAATGCAGGACAAGTGTATAAATGAAAGTATGTGACTGAATACATTTAGGAATGTAGTGAATTTTTAGGCTAGGGCAGGACTAGCAAGGTAAGCAGGGATCTAATGCAAATGCAGACAATGACTCATTTGCATTCACAAATTTAATATGAATTGGTCCCTGATAGCAATGGACTGATCAACTAAAATAGCTAATGCATCTGCTAAATAATCCCAAGTGAATGCATGCAGGGAACTAAAATCAAGATGGATAGAACCATGGACAAGTTAAGAAGACTGATACTCAAACATGTATCAGAACATGCAAGGAAGGGAAGAAATTATCCATACCATATAGACTGAACTAAGGTGAAGATGTGGGCAATAAATCATAGGCTAGGCAGTATAGATATGTACAGTGAATGAATAAGGATTTGAAGGTTTAGACAATACAGATATTAAATGAAGGCATGACTTATCTACTATGCAGGGCAGTGTATTTGAATGCAGTGCCATGGCGGTGCAGGACAACTATACATGTGCAGTGAATGATATATAGTGATATAGTTAGGTAACAGAGAAATATAGGTAAAAACACCACATTATACCTGGTATTTCAAGTTAACCTATTTGCAGGTAATGAGAAGGATTGCAATCACACAGTGAATGCAAGGCAAAATCTAAGGTGCAGGACAAGTACATATGTAGTGATACCTCTGTAGGAGGAATGCTATCCCCAGTACACATCTCATACTCTAATGTCAACATCTATACAGGTCATGCAAGTACATATGATACTCCCCCTATTACTTGTAACCCGAGCCCTAGGCTTACATGTCCTCTTGACTGTACATAGGCTGAACAATAGAGAGAAAAAGGATTGACACTCTAATCTGGACTGATACAAATTTATGCAGTGACTAAACAACAAAATAAGGGCTGAACAACAATGGATTTAATACAGAGAAGTAGGGAACTGATAGTGAGAGTTCAAAATATGAACTATCAGTAGGAATGGACTGATGGTCAACCCTGCACTCCCTACTCTAGACTGATGTCTAAAATGATTTGACTAATACATTAAATTAGAACGTATACAAAAGATGGTAAAAAACTAAACACAGGTGATGGTATGGTCATTCATGGACTGAAACAATAGGGAACCAGTCCAATGCAATAACAACCCACACCAACACTCACCCACAGTCCACTCCAAAACCCAACACAACCACATACATTAGTGATTAGCATACATATACCTATACATGTACTCTTAATACCTTAGATACCTCTACGTGCTTGTTAAAATGTCTAAGAGACCATGTACTCTTAATACCCCCTGCCTCTGCTGCCCCGGAGCGTGCTACCCCCACCGCCCGCCGCATCCCCCCGCGCGGCCGTCGCAGCCCCGCGTTGCCCCGGAGCGCGCTGCCCCTCGCCGCCCGCCGCAACTCCGCCGCAGCCCCACCGCCGCCCCGCACGCGACCGCCGCAGCCCCGCACGCGCTACCCCCGCAGTCTCCACCGCCCCCGTAGCCCATGACGCCCCCGGCAGCCCAAGACACCCACGACCACCGAGAGAAGAGAGAGAGAGAGAGAGAGAGAGAGAAAGAGAGAGAGATTACCTTTAGGAGAGAGAGAGGAAAGGTTACCGATCACCGCCGTGAAAGAGAGAGAGAGGAGAGTGAGGTCGCCGACCGCCGCGGGAGAGAGAGAGAGAGAGAGAGGAGAGAGAATGAAATTTGGGGGGAATGAAAAGTTCCCCCCGTCGTTTCAATTTAAGTTTGGGCCCTTTATTTAGCGACGGACTAGCGTCAGATTTTGTCCGTCGCTAATCCGTTGCTCTATTTGATACTTGCCGACGGACTATCCGTCGCTACATAGTCGAAGAATTGTCCCGCCACTTCTCCCAACAATTCCTGCCAAATAATCGACTGCATAGCGATGGCTGTGTATTCGTCGCTATATCTCCGACGACCTAGCGATGGATGAGCGACCTTTTCTCTCTCTTAAAATGAAATAAAAAATGTATCGGCATGTCGTCGGTACTCCGTCGCTAACACCGACGAAAATTTTCTGTCGCTAACAATCCGTCGCTAATTGACTGTATTTTGGTAGTGTATCATATTCCTAATGTAATCAAGCAGAGTCTGTCTGTCTTCTTCTTCTTCTTCTCCTTATAATATAACAGATCTCCGCGAGCTTATCTTACAAAAGAGGAAGATCAAAGACTCACCTCGTGCAACAGTGTCTGCACATAACGAACATTACTGTTATTCACATGAGACAGTAATCAAGTGTTGCTGCAAGTCAGCAAAATGGTCTGTATTTGACCGTTTGAATTACTACCGCTCTCCTAATGTAATCTTGATAGATGAGGATGAGTTGATGTTTGCCTCTGTTAATATGATATCTCGTAGCACTGGGGGTGGGAGACGTCCGAGGCATAACTCGTCACGACCTTTGAGCCGGGAATTTCACAATCAAATACTTGACTCTTCCGAAGGAGTCTATAAAAACATACGATCGAGAAGATGAGACCTACTTGGTCAAAGGAATCTTTCCGATTCCAATCCTGGGGGTAGCAGCTTACTAGACTTTGATGCCGACATCGAGAATTCTGATCGGACTATCTTGTCTACTAGCTCATCCTCAGTATCAAGAGAAGTGTCTGCTTATGTGACCCACGAAGAGGAAGATGCTTCCAGTTCTGCTAGTCAAGAACAAAGGATCGCTGTTTTGAAGGCTAATCTAAAGACCATGACTGACATGGTCACAAGTATGCATGCAGTGATCATGGCCCAACATGCTGCTCCACCAGTTATGAACCCAGTTCCAACTCAAGAACACGCAACAGGTTTGGTGCCTGTCCATACTGGCCCTGGAGTACCGCCCCCCTAAATACCACCATCCCAGAAGTCATACACCTTCAAGCAAAAGCTACTCCAAGTCACTCCGGTGCTGGAGGTGGTAACCATACGGTTCCAAATTCCAATCCATCAGATCAATCTGTTGCTCCTCAAACATCAAGGAATCCTCTTGAAGCAGTCAAGCTTCTGCAAAATCAGTTCAAAGCTTTTACGCAGAAAGAGGGATTAAAGAAATTAGGGATCAAATTACCTTACCCTGCAGAGTGGAAGGATGTACCGTTCCCGCCCAAATATAAACCAAAAACCATAATGCTATACGAAGGCAATATATCTCTAAGTCAATTTATCAATCACTTCGAGATGATGACTGATCACCTTCAGAAGAATGATGCTATACTCACTAGAGTATTCGTTGGATGCTTAGCATGTGTTGCTTATGGTTGGTATCGAAGCCTACCGGATGGTTGTATAACATCCTTCGCAGCCTTGAAACAGATGTTCCTGGAACGCTTTTATGAAGGGACGAACGACATGACTATTTCCGCCCTTACTAAAATCAAACAAAAGCCTAATAAAATAGTTGAACGTTTCATAGAGAGCTTCCGACGAGAGGTATCAAAAATGCCTCTGGGTACCCCTGACGCATTGACTACAGATACTTACAAATCAAACTTGTTACCTATAGTCAGCATGTGGACGGGACTGACACAGTTTTAAGACTGGGGTTCCTTTATCAGTAAGTTCCAGAGCAGTTGAGGACAACATTGAAAAGTTTAAGCAACTAGGCATTCAATGCCGAATCTTGATAAAGATAAACATCCAGCTACCAGTAGCGACAATCACCCAAATGCTCGCAAGGGTAAAGAAGCCTTAGCCATCAATATAGGTCTGTCTGTACCTACAGCAACAAAACCTCCATGGAGGACAATACCACGACCTAAGGAGGAGTACTCCTTCGATGATGACGATGTCATGAGCATCTTCGATTGCTTAATTCAAGAGCAATAAGCTTCAACTGCCCGAGATCAAGCGACCAGACGAAGTAGGTAAAACTGACAATCCTAAGTATTGTATGTATCATAGGTTTTTGGGTCATCCAACCAGGGCATGCTACATACTCAAAAAAAAGATCTAAGAGCTAATCAACGCCAAAGCAATCACTCTCCGAAAGGATGAGAAGATGGTGACTGCCAACAGTCGTTTCTCTACAATTTGGAGACTTTCTTGCTCATCTAGTCCCTGACGGTGTCGTCCCGATACCAAAAGCAACTATGAAGATCGTCAACCTCCCGCCAGCACGAAACGACGGTTTAGTACCACTTTCGACAACTAAAGGCAAAATCATGTGGGTGCATCCAGACTTAGTCGCCGACTTCGATTAGAAGACAACCATCTCTTCTTCCAAATCGAAGAAGTCGGCCAAATACAAATAATGCAACATGACTTCGAGTGAGAACACCTCACTTGGTGGCCGTGTTCCCCCCTTGAAGGCTACTTTCATTCCAGTAGGATCCAAGCCTTCCACTTCAGAGACTGCTCCGCCAATGTCAAAAGTCGACTATCAACCATAATTCTATCGATACAGTCAGCAATCTCGTGAGCTGATGCTAAAGATGGGATATGACCTTCAGAAAGCACAAGGTTTGAATGCTAGAAAAGTTCTCTAGTACCTTTATCTTCTGCAAATACAAGACAATAAGTCTTATACTTGTCTGGGATTTGGGATAGATCATATGTCACTGTTTGTCATAAAAAAGGTTATACGAACTATTTGTATTTTAAATGTAAAAAGAGTACAATCGATTCCTAAACAGGAGATCTAAGTACAAAATTTTTGAAAAAGTATGGCCGTGGAGATCGAGCACATTGCGGCTCCTTTACTCCATTGAGGATATGACGACGAGTTGAACTTGCTTTGGCTTTCTGGTGCTCGTGATTGAAACTCTAGGGTTAGAGGATGCCGAAGTTGAAGATTTCGAAGCCTCTTTATCGAAGGAAAAGTCTTTCTACTTATAGGAGAGGGGGCACATATACGATGTGCATTAGGATTTGATATATAAAGAATCTGCTGTCATTGTACGGTGACGGCTACTACTGTGTTGACACATGGCGGACGTTGAGATTCTTCCTCTATTGAGATCTCGGATGGTTATCAACATAACCGAAGAAAAAGACACGTAGCGCGTGTCTATTGCTCGAAGTCTTCTATTCAGATGAAGCCGAGTAGATCTTGGATTCCATTATAGAGTTGGATTTTATCTTATTTTAGGAGGCCATTGGTTTAAACAAACCGATTAGATATGGCCTTCATCTATAAGAACAAACTTTGTCCTTATCTATGATTTTAAACTAACTGTAAACCCCCTAAATATTTACTACGTTTTTTTAATATTTTTATACTTATTTTGTGCTTCGCATCTGCACGTCGCATACGAGTTCGCATTGTCGTATTTGCGTACCGTAGTGAGAATTGCGTTTCGTATTTGTTCGACGAGTGCGAATATGTGCGAGCGTACATATTTGTTTTGAAAAACATTTTTTCTATTTTTATAATTTCAAAATAATATATATAATAATTATTTTAGCTATCGTACCAAAATTTCCAAATTTATGATTTATTTATAAAAAGCCTTTCATTTATACAGTTATAAAAATAAATAATGTTCTTATAAAATGGTATACTAGAAAAGTATATTTATGTAAATATTATTTGTGCATACATATATATTTCGTAATAATTTATTAGTTATTTTAAATAATAATATAATTTTTGAAATTATTATTAGTAGTATTTTGGAAATATATTTTGAAATATTTGTGGCAATTTAAATCTCGATTTGATTTTATGGATTGATTTAAAATTTGAAATTTGATTTATCTTGTTTGATTTTTAAACTAAAAGATAGAATGTAATTATATTTACATTGATTTAGATTTGGATTTGAAATTTTTGAATAAATTTAATTTAATAATTCAATTATCTAATGGGGATTTAAATAAACCCAATCCTTATCCTAATGGGAATTTCTACCTCCTATATAAAGAGAGGTACTCTTCCATAACTTTCTACCATCTATAGATTGTGCATCGTGTCCGTGCCTCACATATACTATATCCCCTCCATTACATATACATTATTCCACGTATCCGACAATCCCGGACACCTCTCCTCGTCACCTTCGTCGTGTCGGACATTCCCCGACACGACACGAGTCCTAATCCCTATTCAGTTCCCCGCCATACACCGTCGTCGTTCCTCCCTGTATCCTTCCCATCCTTCGACGGTCACCACCGTCACCCTCATCACCATCATCGCCTCCAACTCGTCCCGGTGACCCCAGCCATCACCATCGCCATCATCGGCCACTTTCGTTTTCCCCTCAACCCATGTCCTTCCACAACCGACACCACCAACAACGACCCACCTCCACCCGGCAACAGACGACCATCCTGTCGTCATCACCCTCACCTTGACCCTCACTGGACCCTATCATTCAAGCACCACCACCCCGACAAATCGTCACCACCACCACCGTCCAAAAAAAAAATTTCTCCTGATAAAGAAAAAGGAAAGGGACGGGACCCTCACCTTCGCCGTTCGTGCTCCCACAGCACCGGCGAGCCCCGGCCCACGCAAAGCCACCTCCGCCGATGACTCCTCTCCCGGTGGATCCTTCCTTCATCTCTGCTATTATTGCCCCGTCGCCGCCCGGACTTCGCCGAGCCCGTGCTGCCGGATCCAGCGCCGAGTCGGATCCAGCGCCCGGACTTCGTCGAGCCTGGACTCACCTCTTTGTGATCTTTTCTGTTATATAATTTTGTCTTTTTTGTCTGCGTATTTGGTCACTTGTACTTTTGTGAAGCTAGGTAGGTAGCAGGAACACCTATATGCGCTTTTGGCAATATATGCGCATTTTCATGCTTCTACAAGACCCCCTTCAAAGTGTTTCGAACTTGAATCAAGCTCGGAATACTTTGAAGAGAAGAATGACACGTGTCCTTTTTGAGCGAATGCTTGGCGTGTATACTGACAGGCTGTTGTCATGCTTAGGCTTCAACATTAAATGCCTTGAGCTGTCGCTTCATTAAAGTTGATCTTAATTCCTCGTTTCTAGGAAACAGTCATCATGATCCCAACTGTTCATTCCCACATTGTTCGAAGAGTTCCCTTGACCACGAAGTGTTTGTATTCTTTTGCTGACGTGGCTGCACCCTATAAGTAGGGTTTATTGGAGGAGAGAGAAAACTTTCTTGCTTTTTGCTTATCTTCCTACAGAAGCATTTTGTTAGAGTCTTCTTCCTCTTTCAAACCCTAACCTTTCCGACCATGGCTTCCAAGAAATCAAGAACCCTAAAAGCACCTGTGGTGAGCTCCAAGAAGGCTAAAGGGAAGCAACCTGCTTTCGATGCCGGTGATCTTAATGACTTACCGAACATTATCGTGGTAGTTCATAGCGATGTGTGGCCGCCTGTCCCAGGTAATAAATTTTGACTCCCTGCTCTGCTGATGCACATGAGCGGTCACTCCTCGGAGTATCGTCTTATAGATATGCTGAAGCTTTTTTTGCTGATGCGCATGGTCACTCGTTCTTTGGATGAGTGCCTGTAGATGCACTGAAGCTTTGCTCAACCGATGCACATGGTTCTTGCTTTTAACAAAGTAACAACTATAAGATGTGCTGAGGTTCTTTCTGACGTGCAGGATGTAGTATCTGTACGGATGCTCTACCGCAGCTCTACTGGGTAGTATCTATACGGAAGCACACTTGCCGAAGCACAGTGCCACTTGGTGATACCTATACGAAAGATAACTTGCTGAGGTGCAGTATTATCTGGTAGTACATGCGTAGATGCTTGGCTTTTACTAAACACTAGTCTTGGACTCCTGTTTTTTGCTTTTGTGCAGTTTTCGTGACTACCTCCCAGAATGAGATTCTTTACGACTTCTCTGTCTGCGTGCTAGGGACAAACGTCGAGCAAGAACTCATCAAGCCAGCCAGAAGGTTGATTATGGAAGATCAACCGACGGGATAATTGGATGAAATAAAGGAGCAGTGTCTGGGCTATTTTTGTCGTATACTAGATCAGGGTAAGCTGACTCCCTCTTTTGATGCTAATGCGGGGATGTTAAAGCCCCAGTTCCTCTTTGGTGATCAGTTGGCTCTGAAGGAAGCAGAGCTACTTATGCTTAAGTTGGCCTGGTATTTTGAGAGTAATGGCCTCCCATTGTATGTTCCGGTGACTGGCCGTCATCTTCCATTGTCCATTTTTTTCTGTTTCGTTGAAAGATGACGTCTGGAGTGGGATCTGACCCCTAGCCAGGGGGTCTAATCATAGGTCGTATCAAAGTAGATAAGGGCTCCAAGGAGAGAGATGCTTTTATGGCCATTCAGGGTGGTTCATCGTTCTCCTTGCGGTTGTTACTCCCTGGTCGTTGGTTCAGTGATATTCCTGCGGATGTGCATCCATTTGGTGCTTCGATTTTTACAAATAGACTCCTGACGGCTGGTTGTACATATCCGACGGGCACCTACCAGGTCGAAGGCTGGGTTCATTCTGACAAAAAAGTGGGGTGACTTGATTCAGTGGGCATTAAGAACTTTTAAGGAGGATCTGAGCTGCACTGGCCTTCGCCGTGCCATAAAGGGTACTGAGTATAGAATCCCTATCCACTAGTCTTTGTTCCTGGCTTTGTTGGAATTGTTTAATCACCATATCGAAGATGCCTTGGGGTGAGCACCCATACGAGGAGTATTGCCCTACTCCCGATGAGCTCGTGGGGTTGGAAAGCCAGTATCCGAAGATGATGGCAATATACAAGGAGCTGCTTTGCCATCATCAAGTTTGTGTAGATTATGACTCTGCAAAGGGTCAACCTCACTTCAATGCATGGAGGAGGTATTTCTTCGGCGATATTTCGTTGGAACGCAAATCGGTTCGTCTTTCCTCTCGTAGGGCGTATACTACCACTGAGGTGGAGAAGATGGAGGCAGAGGCCAAGATGTGAGCTTCCTCGCTGGATGCTGAAGGAAGACTCGGCTCCATGGTCCGTAGTTGTTTTTACCATAATTTAACTCCTGTAAGTCCGAAAGTGATGCTAGCTGCCTTCCTGATGCTGTGGTTGAGGAAGGCTGTAGTTCCTGGAGGCTCAGGCTCTGTAGGGTGACTGAGTAGGAAACTTATTATGCCGGCTGTGAGGTTGGATTTTGGTAACTCTCTTACGCTGCTTCCAGCCATGGTTTGCGACATTCTTCTAGGCCTACGAGACCTCTCAGAAAAGATCATAGAGTATCATGGGTGTGCCAGCGAGTTTCCTCGAGCAAAGTTGCCCTATCATTATTTGATGGCCTGGTTGGCATTGCATCATACTGGTTTGATTGTCTCTGCCACTGCAGATGGTCACGAGGAGGGGGACACACTTTTACGTAACTACCACAGGGCGAGGTGGTCTCATGACGGTGTTCCTGCTTGTAGGCGGGCATTGAACCGCTTGGACAGTTATATTTTTGGCAGGGTTTTGCCTTTCTATGGTGGCCATGAACCTGGTGACGAGCTGGTTTACCGGGCCGACGGAAGGGACAAGTTAACTGTCGGTGCTTTTCGTTAGTTGTTATCCATTCGTCCTTTGTACCTGGTATTCCGGAGCCAGAATAAGGCATATCTGGAGCCCTATCTGCCGAGTCGCTTTGCACGACAGTTCGGTTATAGCCAAACTATGATGGGCAATCCCAGTCCATGTCTTGGCTATGAGGGAAGTTTATTGGACGGCTCGCGCGCTTAGAGTTATTATAATGCCAAATCTACTGGGGCATCATTTACATTCCCAGACGTGCATGGGGAGCCCTGTGTCTTATATTCCGCTATAAAGTTTCACTGTTTGGTGAATAACTTCTTTTCAGGTTATGATCGAGAACAGAGCTTTATTGTGGGTACAAAGTTTAATAGGCCTCAGCGGCGGTCTCAAGAGTCTGAAGCTGTAAGATATGGGCCTTCGGATGACTCTAGTGCCTCTCGGGAGCGAAGGAAAGATGTGGAGCTGCTGAGTTCCACACTGAAACGTCGAGCTCATTCGGCGGCAAACCCTCCTTCTGGCAAGAAGGTAAAAAGAGTGGCATCTAAGGGTCGTGCTCCTTTGCGGCCTAGCGCGTCGTCTGTTGCGTTAACCTCAAGGGTACATTTTAGTTTCCTTTTTTTAATTCGAATTTTCACTCGCAGCTTTTTATTTGTCCTTGTTTTGCTGGTGCATACGAGGGAGACGTCGGCACCATTAGAGGATTACAATATCCCTGAGGAGGGCCCAACCACTGAGGCAGAGGAGGTTCCTCTTCCTGTCTCTTTTGACTATGAGGTAATGGCTTCCAGGGGTGGCTCCGTAGTAATACCTGGAGTTGGCCTCGCGTTTCATGAAAGTACCGTTCAGGAACCTGGGCTTGAGACGGGTTGTTCGGCTGAGGATGTTGTAGGCGCTTCTACTGGTTCCTTCTGGGAGCCTCCTCCTTACAGAGGCATCGAGGGACCGGAGTTGGAAGATTTAGCCCTGGCATATATTGCACCTCGACCCCGAGTGGCAGTTGAAGACAATATCATAGATCTGGTGGTGGACATCGTCGACGAGCGGACTGGTCGTGGCGATGTGGTCACTGATGAGCCATCCACCCAGGCTCCAGTCCGAACGGTCACTATCGATGGTGCTATTGATGAGCCTGTCGATGAACCCCCTAAGGGTCCAACTGAGGAGGATGAATTGGTCGAGGAGGCCGCTGACGAATCCGTTGAAGAACCCTTTAATGTAGTCTCTCCAGAACCGTCTGAAGAGATTATGCTTGAGCCACCTGTTCTGGGTTCGGTCGAAGAGACTATTGGTGAACCAGTTGCTGACGCACCGATTGAGAAGGCTGTTGAGGAGTCGGTTACAACGACCGTTGAGACGTCGACTGCTGTGATTGCTGTTTGCCATTGATTGTAAAAGTACAGAACAGTTTTATGGGAGGACTGAACTTAGACTCACAATACAAACTCGCTTGTACAAAGAAAGCCTAGGGACGAAAACCTAGGTACAGCAGTCTAAGTATAATTGTTTATTTTAGATTCTGGGGGGTGACGATAGAGGCTCGGGAAAGCGACGGCCGCTCTGCCTTACTCCTTGGACGATCGGTATGCAGCCTTGGCTCGGAGAAGATCTGCTTGGCGTGGACGAAGGAATGCTCTTCTTGCTCTCCTCGTGTTGCTCTCCTGGCTTCTTTCTCTCTGTGGTTATCGAAAAGAGGGGAACTCTCTTTGTATATCTGTCTCTTTTTTTTATTCTCTAGTTGCCGGGGGGTTTTTGCAAGGGAATGATGCTGGCTATTTATAGGAGTGGGGTGTAATCATTAGGGTTTGCTAATGATCATTTGTTTGGAATGTCGGCGCTCCTTCAATCTATCTGAACCCTTGATCCTGATTACAATAAATCTAGGTCATTAATGCGGATAGCACCGTATCTTGTGAGCAATTAATGCTAATTGCTTTAAATCTTCATGATTGATTACGCCAATGTCTGATTGCTCGCCACGTGTCCCATTAGCTTGATAATAAATGATATGCCCTGATCTTAGTAATTATGACGATGATGTCAAATATTCTTGTTGGGATTCGGCTAAATCCTTGATTGATCCGATGCCACGTATTTTGATTGTGGATGCTGCCGGAGCCGCATAGGATGGGCAATACTTGAACCGCAGGGAGATACTCTTCGTGAGCCGCATAGGACAATGCTTCATCGAGCCGCAGGGAACGAACTCTCAATGAGCCGCATATGCTGTCTTTGCGAGCCTCATGAGATAGCGTTGTATTGAGCCGCAGGGACTGAGCTCTCAGTGGACCGTATATGGCTGATTTCTGCTAGTCATATAGAGCGACTTCTCAGTGAACCGCATGGAGCTGTTCTCTATTTAAGCCGCATGAGATTTTGCCATGTGGCAACCTAGGATTTCTGACGGATCGGGTCAGAGATCTTCTTCTTTTCCCGAAGAGCCTGTCATTATGGCAGAGCCATTATGACACTTTATGCTAGAGCCGCCACAGTCGTCAAATCGTGTCAGAGCATTAAATGAGGCCACTATTCAAAGGGCCAGCTGTAGGAAAGGATCACAGGGGGACATGTGGCATCAACCGAGCCGCATATTCCTGCTGAACCGTATACACTCTCGAGCCGCATGAGACTGAGAGTCTTCCTTTGAACCGTGTAAGATAGCTCCCATATGAGCCGCATGGGCTTCGTATCCGGAGCCGCATGGACCATTATTTTGATATTTTCCATGCTTCTACAGGACCCCCTTCAAAGTTTTTAATTTACAAAATTGAAACACTTTGAATAAGAAGCATGGTCCCATTTATACCGCATAAGTGTCCCAGCCGCATAGATTCATCTGTCCGCATAGGCTCTTTGCCACGTGTCCTGACCACGTGTGCAAATCTTTATTAAGTGCCCTTGATTTGAATTAACGCCATCTTTTTGGGGGAGGATCCCTGAGCTTTTATTCTTTTTGATTGTCCAGTTTGCCTTGATAGCCGAAGGGTCGATCACGTCGTACGAGGCGTCGGTCTGTGGTCTTTCTTTCTCTGTCTATAAATAGGCGGGTATTTGGTCGGACTTTAGACTTTCCTTGACTGGAAATTCCTGTCTTGTTTTCTTTCTCCAACTGACAAACAGCAATGGCGTCTAGGGTTTCCAAGGCTGTGAAGAAGGCTGTGGTAAAGAGAAAGAAATCAGCTTCGTCGTCGACCGTCTCCCCCCCCGTCCGTCTCGATGTTCACGTCGCCATCGAAGGTAATACCTTGTGTAGGAGATTGGGTATTTTGAAACCCTAATAGGGTCTACTCTACTACCTACTCCGTGTACAAAACTATGTGATCCACATATACGTCCTCTGATCGAGCCGCATGGGGTATACCCCATGTCTGAGCCGCATACGAGTTACGTAGTCCGCATACACGTCCCACGCATAGGGTATGTTCCATGTCGGAGCCGTCTGCGAGTTGTCTTTAAACGAGCCGTATGACTATTTTCTGAATATCTTTTTATTTTGTCTTTTCGTCTTTGGTTCTTGCAGTATCTCCACTGAACGCTGAGGTTGCAGTCACAGAGGAACCGCCACCTCCTGTCATTGACCAGGGATCTCCCTTTGTTAAGGAAAAAACAAAAAAGGAAGACTCGTCGTCTGCACAGGATGGTCTTTCTCCAAGTGTCGAAACGGCTGGGGGTGGTAGCTCGGGGAATTCTGATACTCCTATTCCGGACGAGGATCTCCTTCGACTGCATCCTTCATATGTAAGGTGGTTGAGGGAGTGGTATGTACGCTTCTGTAACTAGGTTTTAGGAATTCCTCGCGGATGTTTATCTTCTGCCCGCATGTTTCTGTCTGTTTTAGCTGTAGTTTGTGCCTTTCCTTTCCGTCTGAATGAAGTAGTGAAGGGCTCCTTTGGTTTTGTTTGTTAATCGTTTGAATGTGGCCGAACGTTTCAATGAATGGAATATATTTGCTTCCCTCTTTTCTCGCAATGGTCATCTTTTAATAGGATATTCTGTGTGAACTTTGTATCCTTAATGTCCTCAGTTATGGGTGTGGACGATAGTTTAGAATATGACCGGCATACGTATTCTAAAAAAGTGGGGTTATGTTAAGTCTGGGGATTTTATTTCCTCAGTAGAATCTTTGCTCATCTGAGAGATGTGACGTCGTTGACTCCAGCAGCAGTGTGTCGAACTAATCGATAGTTCGAGCGGTTGACTGCCCTGCTGAAGGACCATCCCCTGACATTGTGTACCTCTGAACCATAGTTGTTTCTTTGTCTTGTCTTGCTTGTTTGTCCTTTTTATTTCCACTTTGTAACAGTGATATGATCTCGAAGGATGTAGAACTTTCAAAAATAGACATATTTCATCTCATCTTTTCTTTCTCGTATTGGTGTTCATGGAACAGGACTTGCTGGGGGGATTTATTTGTGGACCCGTTATCCTAGGCGTACCTTGGTTTTAGGTATGGATAACAAGTTTGGATGTTTGGAGTAGCCATGGCAAAGTGGTCATGGGTGTTCTTGGTGTTGGGGGAAGGAATGCCGTAGAGCAGCTGGGCTCCCGGGGCATGGTAAGATGGTAGATTTATGCTAAGAGGCTTAGTAAGGGATATTTGTGGACCCATTATCCTTGGCGTACCCTGGTCCAGGATACGGATAATGGGATGAAAGAAAACCAATCACATTTGCTCAGAGGTTATGATGACATGGCAAACGTGAAGGTTTTACCGTAAAATCTTCCTGCTCAGAGGTAATGAGAACATGGCAGGGGAGACTTCACGGAAGCTATTTATAGTAAATAGCGGATATTTGTGGTCAACAGAGGATATTTGTGGTCAATAGAGGACATTTGTGGTCAACAGAGGACATTTGTGGTCAACAGAGGACATTTGTGGACCTATCATCCTTGTCGTACTCCGGTTGTGGGTACAGATAATAGGTTGAAAGAGGGCCGGCATACTTGCTCAGAGGTAATGTGGACATGGCAAATATGACGATTTCTTCGACGGAGCCTTCCCATTCAGAGGTAATGAGGACATGACAGGAGTGGGCTCAATGAAGAGTAGGTACATAGAACGACTCAGAGGTAGGAGAACGTGGAAGTTCTATGCGAGGGGGTGGTTTGTTTTTGGTGGAAGTGAAGACGACTCAGAGGTAATGAGGACATGGTCGTTTCGAAAATTGGTGGATCGACTACCTTTTTTGTGCACTGGGAGTGCGGGTAGTAGATCATGAGGGAGGATCTCTTCCAGGAAGAAAGTTCAGAGGTACAATCATACGTGACTTACTATCTGAAGGAGTGACCGGGATGTAAGTTCAGAGGCACCAACCGGTACATAACTTGGTAATTTAGAATATTGAGGGAGTGAGAGTTCAGCGGCACCAGCGGGTGCATGGCTCGATAATCTGAAATGTTGTGGGTTCAGTGGTACTAAAAGGGTACATGACTCGATGATTTGAAATAGGGTGGATGAGAGTTTAGTGGTACTAAAAGGGTACATGACTCGGTGATATGGAGAATGATGTTTAAATATAGTATTTCTTCAGGAACTTGCCGTTGACGGGCAACATGAGCAAGTCTCCGTTCTGCTTGGCGAGGCGGTAAGCACCGTTGGAGAACACGACCTCGATGACAAATGGACCTTCCCATTTTGGCTGGAACTTGCCGGCGGTCTTGTGAGTCATGACCATTGGCCTCCGGACTGCCAGCACAAGATAGCCCACTTGGAATGTTCTGATTTTAACCTTCTTGTTGAAGGCTCCTGAGATGCGTGCTTGGTATAGCTCGATCCTTTGCTGAGCTAGGAGGCATTTTTCATCTAAGGCCTCCAACTCTTGTAGTCGACGTCGGTAGTTATCATCCGTTGTCAATTGATAGGTGAAGGCGACGCGGAGTGAGGGGATTTGAGTCTCCAATGGGAGGACCGCCTCACTTCCATACACCAGGGAGAATGGTGTATTCCCGGTGGTTGTTCGAACTGTGGTACGATAAGCCCATAAGCATTCGCCGAGCTTTTCATTCCAGTTACGTTTGTTGGAGGAGACAAACTTCTTGAGGAGTTTGATGATCGTTTTGTTGAATGCCTCTGCTAATCTATTTGCTGCCGGGTTGTACGGTGTCGAAGCGACATTCTGAATGTGGTGCTTATCGCAGAACCGATAGAATGCATGGCTTGCAAACTGCGGACCATTGTCATGGATGATCCTTCGGGGTAATCCGAAGCGGTAGATGACGTGATGCTTAAGGAAGCTGATCACGTTTGGAGTCTTAACTTCTGCGAGTGGGACAGCTTTCGCCCATTTGGAGAAGTAATCAGTGATAGCAAGTATGAAGCGATGTCCTCGGGAGGAAGGTGGGATGATTGGGCCAATGATATCCATTCCCCATGCTTCGAATGGCCAGGATGCCACTGTCGGATGTAGAAACTCCGATGGTTGGTGAATGAAGTCTGCGTGGACTTGGCAAGCTTTGCATTTTCTGTCATAGTCTATCGCGTCTGCCACCATCGTAGGCCAGTAGTAGCCCATTCGGCGAAGGCGATCTTGTAGTTTTGGACCGGGCTGATGGGCCCCGCAGACACCGTCATGAGCTTCTCGTACGGCTTCTTTGGCTTCTGCGTTCGACAGGCACCGGAGTAATAATCCGTCATAGGAACGGCGATACAGCATCCTCGTCTCCGTATCGTAGAAGAACCTGAGAGAACGCCGTCTGACAGAAGTAGCTTCCTTTGGGTTCTCAGGGAGGATGTCGTAGACGACGAAGTCGATGAATGGTTGTCTCCAGTCCGGGGCATCATCGATCGTCTGGGTGGAATAACTTGCCACGAATTGCACATTGTTCTTGGGATAGACCAGTTCGTGGCCTATCACATCCACTGATTGGCGATCATAGTTTGGAACTGCTAGGGAAGCGACAAGACCAGCTAGGGCATCAGCTTCGATGTTTCGGAGTCTGGGGATATGTTCGATGAAGAACCCCTCGAATGACGAGATGATGTCAATTGCTATTTGGTGATAAGGGATCATGTCTTCGTGGCGGACTTCGTACGAGCCCCGGATCTGATTGACGATTAGTTGGGAATCGCCGTATGCTTCAAGGTATTCTACCTCCAGTTCTCTTGCAAGTTGGAGGCCAATGACCAGAGCGTTATACTCGGCCACATTGTTGGAGCAGGGTTCTGTGAGGGAGTAGGCACGATTGATCACCAGCCCAGTAGGAGAAATCAATACCACTCCGACCCCAACGACAATGTTTCCCTTGGGTCCGGTTCTTGAAGCACCATCGAAGAACATCCGCCATATGTTATCGTGGGTGGCTGTATTCGAATCGACGACCTCATCTGGGATCTCTTCATAGATTCTGGATGACTCCGATCCTGGGTGGGCTGCCAAGAAGTCTGCCAGGGCTTGACCCTTGACAGCCTTCTGCGGGACGAAGATCATATGATAGGGGGACAACAATATTGCCCATGTAGCGAGGCGAGAACTGAGTGCCCCAGGTTTAGTCATGAGGACTCGGAGAGGGTTGACTCGGAAGATCACATGTATGGTTTGCCCTGTGACGTAGTGCCGCATCTTTTGAATGACGAACACCAGGGCGAGGCATTCCTTCTCCACAGTGGTGTATCGGTGTTCCGGACCAATCATCATTCGGCTGAGGTAATATATGGCCTGTTCGTGGCCTGCGTCGTTGTTTTTTGCCAACAGGGCACCAAGGGAGTGTTCCATCGCTCGTACGTAGAGCAGGAATAGTTTTCCAGGGACTGGGGCCACCAAAACTGGAGGATTTGATAAGTATTCCTTAATGCTGTCGAAAGCACGCTGGCACTCTTCGTCCCATACGAATGAGCTCCTTTCTTCATGAGGTGTGTGAATGGTCGGTAGCGCCCGGAGAGGTTAGAAATGAACCTCCTGATGTAAGCTAGCCTTCCTTGGAGGCCTCTAAGTTTGCGGAGATTTTTTGGGGGAGCCATCTCCATGATCGCCTTTGTTTTCTCGAGGTCTACATGGATACCCTGCATAGTGATGATGAAGCCCAAGAACTTTCCGCTGGATACGCCCAAGAACGATTTCGTAGGGTTCATCTTCAGATTGTGGACTCGCATTAGGTCGAATACTGTCCTCAGGTCCTGAAGATGGTCTTCCTTACGGCGACTCTTGACGGCGATGTCGTCGACATAACATTCCACCGTCTTGCACAAATGTTCTCTGAAAATGATACTCATGGCTCGCTGATATGTAGCACCTGCATTCTTTAGACCGAATGGCATGACTGTGTAGCAGTACGTGCCAATCGGTATTCGGAATGATGTGTGCTTTTCGTCATCGGGAGACATCTTGATTTGAATGTACCCCGAGAACCCATCCATGAATGACATACGTTCAAAGTCGCATGTGTTATCGATTATGATGTCTGTGATGGGGAGGGGAAATTCATCTTTGGGGCACGCCTCATTCAGGTTGCGAAAGTCGATACAGATTCGAATCTTCCCATTCTTCTTGAGGACGGGTACTAGTTGGCGACCCAGTCTGGATGTTGCTCTTCACGAATGAAGCCGTTGGCTATCAGTTTGTTGACCTCGGCTTCGATCGCATCCATGATGCCCGGGCGAAAGCGTCGCTGTTGCTGCTTGACTGGCTTTGCATCCGGCCGTATATTGAGTTTGTGGAGAGCGATGTCAGGATTTAACCCCGGTATGTCTTTATAGCTCCAGGCGAACACATCAATGTACTCTCTGACAAGTTCTAGCAGTGACTCCCGTTCTTCGTCAGTTAGGCTCTTACTGATGAAAATCGGTTTTGGAGAAGATTTGCTGTCGAGATCCACCTGTACGACCTCATCTTCAGCAGGAGGTTCTCTCAGTTCGAACCGCTTTTCCCATTGTGCGTCCAATTGTTGGGCCCATGGCTCAAGCTCGAGGATTTCGGGGATGTCTTCGTCTTCCTCGTAAGCGTCGGTGAATGCCATGTTGACTGACATGACTTGTCTGAATACATCTTCGATGCTGGTATCCGAGTCAGAAGTTGGTGATCCGGTTGAATGTGACTGCCAGTCGCATTCTTCGTCTGAGCTTTCAGGGGTCGTAGTAGGCGTTACATACCCTAAACCGTATCGAGTTTTGTTATAGTAGTTCTGTGGTTTGCCCGCCGGGGCTGGTGACTTCAAAGGTAATCGTCGCCCAGTACCGTAGTTCAATCCTGGCGTCGTCTCTAGATCATACCCCTGTTTCTGCATGAGATATTTGGATTGAGGGCTATAGAGATACAGAGGCAGTCTTCCAGCATCTGACCCGAGGTCGACTTCTTCTATGGCGAGGGGATACGGGTTGTTTGTCCGGCCGAAGATGATTGGGTGGTCCCCTCCCTCGATTATTCGGTAAGCGTCTTCTACTGGAGTAAGTTGGATAGCGGTGTACACATTTGTCACCTGTGTGTGTAGGTGAGTGCCTATACCGTGTTCCATAGCATACATTGTACATAGCTTATTGAGCTCGGTGTAGTTCAAAGATAACCCTTTATTGATGAAGTAAGGTATCTTTTCTAGCGGGATTACATCTTCTGCGGAGGGAACATCAGTGTGGGCAGCCACATACTTGGCTAGCTCTGGTTCCTCTTCGGCTACCCCCTGTGTGAATGAAGATTGAGAGGGCATCCTAGTCAGCTTGATCTTCAGAGGTTCAACTGACGAAGCGGAGCGTGGGGTTGTCGGTAGACTAGCAACCCCCAGTCTGGCACTCGATGTGGAGCGAGGAGTGGCTGGTTCGTTAGAAGAGTCAGACCTTGTATCGGGATGATGACCTTTCTTGGGAAGGCGTATTGTCAGTGGCCTATCGGAGGGATTGAGTTTCTCCGCTTGGGGTTGAACGACTCTTGGCAGTCTGATGGTAAGTGGCCCCGTTGTGGGTCTCGGCACCTGACCGGACCTTGGCAGTCGGATTCTCAACTGCTCCTCCTGTGCCGAGAGGCTGATTGCGTCCTTACGCAGAGTGGCCGTGAGGGGTACGAAATTGCCTGGTTTGTGAGCCTGGAGGTGGATCGTCAGAGGTTCTTCTGATCCTGTGGCCGTCTTGGTATGAGCTTGCACATCTTCTTCGACCAGGTGCTTCTTTGATTTTTCGTACGGACAGGAGTCTGAGTAATTAGATTCGACCCCCTTGAAGGGATCGATATCAGCAAATTCCGTCCTCACGAAGCCATGCTTATCGACATATTTAAAACATTGGTGCAGCGTGGAAGGCACGATCATGTAATCGTGTATCCAAGGCCGCCCCAAAAGGATGTTGTAAGAAGTGTCGGTGTCTATGACGTAGCAGGTGACTTCTGATTGGAGATCGCCAATCTGGCGTTTCAGACTGATCTTCCCGATTGGGTAGCTCCTGCCCGAATTGAAACCGCAAATGGCGGTGCTTGTAGGCGTCAGGCGATGCATCGGAATGCGAAGATGATATAGCAGACCCTTTGGAATGATGCTTATGGAAGACCCAGGATCAATATGCATTCGGTCCACCTTTACGTCGCCAATGTATCCAGTATAGTATAACGGGCGATCGTGCAGGTTAGTTTTGATGAGCATATCCTGCGGAGAGAAGACGATATTGGGCATCGCTCCCGTACATGCACTATCTTGGAGATTTGGAGGTTGGTTATCTCCCGTGAGATTGACCTGAGCCAAGTACGCGTCGACGTTTTGGAGTGCATCACTCAAAGCTGTGCGGACATCCTTTGAGAGCCTTAGGAGTTCGTATAAGGACAATTTGGCAGGTATATTGGCCAATTGTGCCAAGATGTCGAAGTTGTAGGGCCTCTCCAGCCCCTGAGGTGTCTCATTTCGGAGGGATTTGTCGAAGCGAGTCTCCTTCGGCTTAGGCTTGTCGGTCGTCGAAGGCTGAGCCGGTCCCGGAGTATCAGTAGAAGTGGGCGGGTGATCATCAGTCGGGTTCTCAGCCACGGGCTGAGGTTGTTCGAGTAACAACGGCCGTGACTTCTTCTTCATTTGCCGAGACGGTGCGGCAGGATCTGACTTTTTCGCTTCTCTTCTTCGTTGGGGGCTGAGTCACCTCGTGGACCAAGTCCGGATGGACCCACATAATTTCTTCTCGTGATGTAGTGAGAGGTACAAGATTGGCAGCTTGATCTCGAGCAGGCGGAAGATTAGCAATTTCCATGGTTGCCAGAGGGATGGGTATAACACCGTCTTGAGTCTCTGTTGGCGGAAAGCTGCCGAATTATACGGATACCATGTTGGCTGCTACGGTTACCTCCTCGAAATCGATGGCTAGAGCGTTCGAATCGATGAGGTTTTGGATGTAACGTTTCAGTTGGTAGCAGTCGTGTGTAGCATGGTGGACGTAACGGTGGTAATGGCAGAATTTTGGGTTCTCCAGGTCAGCCGGCCGAGGCTCCCATCTTGGCGGAGGGAGCTGAATTCTATCTCCTTGTATGAGCATGTCCAAGATAGGCTTGACGTGGCCGTCTTCAAAAGAGTAAGTGATTTGAGGCCATTGTTTGTCTGTTGGTTGTGACTCGGGCTTCTGGGCCGTGTCGGCCACCATAGCCTGCTTGCCTCTGTTGTCCCGATTGTTGGAGGGGCTACCCCCATTGTCGGTGTTGGTACTGGGACGCTTGCCCTTGTTCTCTCCCTCTGAGATATGTAACCCCAGCTGGCGGGCCTTCTTCAATCGTTCTTCGGCACTTGTAGCACTGATGAAAAAGTCTTCCAGTCCTTGAATTGACTTTTGCCCATCCAGAGACTAATTGTTGGGAGTAGTCTTTTTTGGCAAATTTCAATCAGGGAAGAATCCGGATTGCCAGATGGTAAATTCATTACGGTTTGGCGAAACCGCTCAATGTAATTCCTCGTCAGCTCTTTCTCTCCTTGGATGACGTCCATGAGGGTAGACATTATGACGTCCTGTCCTACCTCGTAGAACCTCTTCAAGAACAAGCGTTTGAAGCCAGCGAAGGAGTAGATGCAATTGTCTGGCAGGTTGCGGTACCAGTCGAAGGCGACTCCTTCCAATGCCCCGATGAATAACCGCGTGAGGATAGCGTCATCATGGGGCAAATGGTCGGTGGTGACCTCGAAGTAAGTGATATACCGACTTGCTGAGGTCCTACCATCATAGGGGTTGATATTGAACGGCTTATATCATGGTGGAAATGGAACATCCCTCCATTCAGCAGGATATGGTTGCCGAATTCTGAAGTCTTGAGAGTTTTCTCGGGCGTGGAACATGGCTCGGAGCTCTTGAACTTCTCTTCTTACTTCTCGGGTCTCATCTGTCGCAGTCGGAGCCATTACTTCGGGAGGATTATTGCCCGGGTTCGGTGTCGCCGAATTTGAATCTACGTAGATTGGGGGACCCACACTTGTCTGGCCAGGTGTCACTCCCTGCAGAGTAGGAAGCGCCGCTTTGATCTCGTCTACAGACTTGACCAAGGCGTGCAGTATGGCCTTCAAAGTGTCGATACGTTGGCGATCATTGGAGCCACCTTGATTGTTGTCTGTCATGAATACCGTCCTTACGTGAGGAGTGACGGAAGGGACGGTATAGGGTGCGCCCTCTGAGTCGTACCCATGCATTGAGAAATCATCGGGGTAGGTGAGAATATTCTCTTCGGGTTCGGATTCAGAAGGAACAGTACCCCCAGCTTCGGAGCTTGCTTCATCTTGAAAGTCACGGATGTCCTCGGGGACATCAGCATCTGTTGCACCTGATGGAAGAGTTGTTTCTCCGGGCTTGTCTCCTTGAAACATCGGATTATTGTGGATGTTCGGAGGAGTGCTACCCCCAGCTCCCTCGACCCTCATCGGTGCGGACGATGAATTGCCCATTGCAGCAGATTTTATCTTCGAACGGGTGTGTTGGTATACTCCGGTGGAGGGCAACCGTCTAGCCGACAATTTCTTAGCTGTAGTGGTTGATATTTTTGGGCTGGAGATGCTTGTCTTCTTCCCTTTCCCCTTGGCGGGGACTTTCTGCACGGAATTACAGGAGGCAATAGGAGGTGCTTCGTCCTTCGAACTCGGATGCTGTAATCTTTGGAAGACGGACGGCCGATCTTCCGTCACTGCCGTGTTGTTGCAGCAGCAGTTGATGATGATCTGGGTGCAGTGACGTCCATGTGAGGACTCTTCGCACGCCGAGGCCCCTTCTC
Source organism: Iris pallida (assembly GCA_029216955.1). Lineage (NCBI taxonomy): Eukaryota > Viridiplantae > Streptophyta > Magnoliopsida > Asparagales > Iridaceae > Iris > Iris pallida. The sequence continues at coordinate 22,885,056 of JANAVB010034619.1, forward strand.
TTTCCTTGTGTTTGTGGAGGACGGCCTCACGCAGGTCAGAGAAACCACTTTGTCCGTTTGCCGCTGGGGACTGGACTTGAGCGGTTCGATACAACTTTCCATCAGAGGCTCGCGTGATAATCAGCGGGACGCCCCGATAGTCAGAGGTTGGGGCAGCTGTCTGGGCTTGATGAGCCCGCGCTGCCCTGGACTTCTTCTTCTTAGCACCTATGGGTGCATAATAAGAAGAATCCAAGTTGAATACCACAGAGTCTGGAGAATTATCAGGGTTCGGACCGTACGAGAGACGGTCAAAAACTGATCGAGAGGAGCATGGAGCGGATGCTATGCGGCTGGGATTGGAAACCGTGTAGGCTGTCTGCATACGATTGTCTTCTGTCGTCGGCTGAGTTCTCGTGCGGCTAGGAGTCACGACCGTGCAGGCTGGCCGCATGCGGTTGGCATCTGTGGCCGCATGGGTTTTCTGCAAATGATTGACTTTGATAGCCGCATGAGTCTCATCCATGCGGTTGGCAACTGTAGCCGCATAAGTCATACGGCTAACAGATGTGGCCGCATGAGTTTTCTTCATGCGGTTGGCGGATGTAGCCGCATGGGCTTTCTCCCTGTGGCTAATACCCTTCTGCGGCTCGGATCGCATAGAGTTCCTTTTTGCCCCTGCAAGTCCAGCATCATAGTATTTTCTTCTGCCGGACTTGGGGACAGCAGAGTTGTCTACGGTTTGAAGTGGGGCCGCAGGAAGTCCTTCTCGCCGTTTTGAGCAACAGAGGGTATCTCATCGAAGACTTGAGGAGGAGCAAATGAGTTTGGCCTCCACTCTTTACGAGCCTTCGTGGTGCGGGTGCGCTTCTGGATCGGGCCAGCGCTGCCTTCAGAGAGCATCTCTTCGAACGCCTGTTGGTCGAAGCGGACGACCATCATCTGTTGTGTGGAGCCAAGTTTGGCTGCATCCGATTGCGTCACCAACTCCTCAGGCGTGGAAAAGTTAGTCCCCAGCAGAGTCGCCATCGTGTTTGCCATTGATTGTAAAAGTACAGAACAGTTTTATGAGAGGACTGAACTTAGACTCACAATACAAACTCACTTGTACAAAGAAAGACTAGGGACAAAAACCTAGGTACAGCAGTCTAAGTACAATTGTTTATTTTAGATTCTGGGGGGTGACGATAGAGGCTCGGGAAAGCGACGGCCGCTCTGCCTTACTCCTTGGACGATCGGTATGCAGCCTTGGCTCGGAGAAGATCTGCTTGGCGTGGACGAAGGAATGCTCTTCTTGCTCTCCTCGTGTTGCTCTCCTGGCTTCTCTCTCTCTGTGGTTATCGAAAAGAGGGGAACTCTCTCTGTATATCTGTCTCTTTTTTTTTATTCTCCAATTGCCGGGAGGTTTTTGCAAGGGAATGATGCAGGCTATTTATAGGAGTGGGGTGTGATCATTAGGGTTTGCTAATGATCATTTGTTTGGAATGTCGGCGCTCCTTCAATCTATCTGAACCCTTGATCCTGATTACAATAAATCTAGGCCATTAATGCGGATAGCACCGTATCTTGTGAGCAATTAATGCTAATTGCTTTAAATCTTCATGATTGATTACGCTAATGTCTGATTGCTCGCCACGTGTCCCATTAGCTTGATAATAAATGATATGCCCTGATCTTAGTAATTATGACGATGATGTCAAATATTTTTGTTGGGATTCGGTTAAATCCTTGATTGATCCGATGCCACGTGTTTTGATTGTGGATGCTGCCGGAGCCGCATAGGATGGGCAATACTTGAACCGCAGGGAGATACTCTTCGTGAGCCGCATAGGACAATGCTTCATCGAGCCGCAGGAAACGAACTCTCAATGAGCCGCATATGCAGTCTTTGCGAGCCTCATGAGATAGCATTGTATTGAGCCGCAGGGACTGAGCTCTCAGTGGACCGCATATGGCTGATTTTTGCTAGTCATATAGAGCGACTTCTCAGTGAGCCACATGGAGCTGTTCTCTATTTAAGCCGCATGAGATTTTGCCACGTGGCAACCTAGGATTTCTGACGGATCGGGTCAGAGATCTTCTTCTTTTCCCGAAGAGCCTGTCATTATGGCAGAGCCATTATGACACTTTATGCCAGAGCCGCCACAGTCGTCAAATCGTGTCAGAGCATTAAATGAGGCCACTATTCAAAGGGCCAGCTGTAGGAAAGGATCACAGGGGGACACGTGGCATCAACTGAGCCGCATATTCCTGCTGAACCGCATACACTCTCGAGCCGCATGAGACTGAGAGTCTTCCTTTGAACCGTGTAAGACAGCTCCCATATGAGCCGCATGGGCTTCGTATCCGGAGCCGCATGGACCATTATTCTGATATTTTCCATGCTTCTACAATTGCTTCGGGCCCAATTAGCGAAGTTTCGGCTGAAGGACCGGTAGGGGAGCTTACTGAGGAGTTAGTTGCACGTCGAACAATATTGGCTCCTACTGTCTCTGCACCACCAACGACCTCTGTTACGGTGATGGCGCCCACTGCTTCTGTCACGATCTTTAGGCATACGTTGGCTGCTGCTGCCGTCCAGGGGTCTTCCATTACGGCATCTTCGGTAACCCCAATGAGTTTGGCTGATAACGTATATTATACCAACCTCATTCTGAGCACAATTCATCATGTATTGACGCGTGGCATAGAGGATATTTTTCGAAGCAACCAATCTTTCAGATGGGTCGGGAATATAGTGGAGGCCCAGTTGGTGGCCTTGTGCGACTATCCGGAGTGTGAGGCTAATGATGATGCTATAGAAGATCTGTTGGCTGAATTGGAAGCCGCTGCCTTGGAGCTCCAGAATTTAAAGTGTGGTGTTCCGACACTAGCCGTTGCAGAGATAGAGAAGATGGTCTTTGAGGCATCTCAGTATGAACAGAAATACTGGATACTAACTGATCGGCTTGTCGAGGTTGAGTCCGAGATTGAAGAAGTGACTGATGTCGAAGAGGCTCGGGTTTATCATCATGTAGCTGTGGAGGATCAGTGCAAGGTCCTTTGGGAGCGGATCCAGAAGTTAGAAGAGACCCTGGCCCTTGTTGAGAGTGACATGGTCAAGTCTGAGGACCAGAAGGAGATCCTTCGCCAAAGTTCCGAGACTATGGCCCAGGAAAAGGAAAGCATTGGCATTCGTGAGGCCGAGTTGGACCTTTCGTGCCAAAGCCTCGCTTCTATTGAAGATGAAGCTGCTCGCCGTAAGGAGGCCGAGCGTCGAGCCCGAGCATTGGTTGGCCCCCAGGTTGCTCTTCTAAAGAGTCGGTTGGAAGAATTTCAGTGTCGGTCTTCTCAGCTTTGATCTTCTTCCTGTTTCTTTGTCTCTCAGTTTATGAGAGACAAATTTTTGTAATCAAGCCTTTTAACTTTATAAATGAAAACATTTTCTTTGTTCTTCTGCTTGTCTTTTTACTTGTGAACTTTTTCTCTCACAAGAACGGGGATTCCCTCTGAGGTAGCATGTCGTGAGGGGATAGAGATAACTCTGTTGGAAATATTTGTTTACTCAGAGGTTATATGGACATGGTAAACACAGATCCTTTGGTGGTAGACTTCTCCTTACTCAGAGATAATATGGACGTGGCAAGGATAGACTCTACGGGTGTATAAAATGACTCAGAGGTAATATGCACGTGAAAGGTTCTATGGATGAATATGACATGGTAGGCACATCTTTGCTAGGGTATAGAATGACAATTCAGAGGTATTATGGACGTGAAATATTTTCTTGGGAGTTATGACAACACGAGGTTATCATATAAGAGACGATTACTCAAAGGTGATATCGACATGGTAGACATGAACTTCGCTAGGGTGTATGAAGACAACTCAGAGCTGATATAGACGTGAATTGTTTTTCTACTGGGGTGAAGCATAAAAGGGGTGAATTCCTTTCACTGAATCTATGAACACCCACAGGGGATGTGGGAGCCTATGTTGGTTTGAAACTCAGACATAGTATTTCTTCGGGAACTTATTGTTGATTGGCATCATTAGCAAGTAGCCGTTGGTTTTGGCCAATCGGTAGACACCATTGGTGTAGACCGTCTCTATGACGAATGGTCCCTCCCACATGGCCTCAAACTTTCCAGCCGTCTTGTGAGTCATTATCATCGATCTTCGAACTGACAAGACAAGGTCACCCATTTGGAATGTTCTTTCCCGAACTTTCTTGTTGAAGTCCCAAAAAATTTGAGCTTAGTAAAGCTCAATTTGTTGTTGAGCTAGCAAACATTTTTCATCTAACGCTTCTAACTTTTATAGTCGCCAGCGTTGATTAGCTTCGTCAGTCAGCTGGTTGTTGATAGCTATCCGTAAGGACGGGATCTGGATCTCCAGGGGAAGCACTGCCTCACTTCCATAAACAAGAGAAAATGGCGTATTGCCCGTGGGTTTTCGAACGGTCGTACGGTGAGCCCACAAACATTTGTTGAGCTTCTCATCCCAGTCGCGCTTATTAGACGAAACGACTTTCTTAAGTAGCTTGACGATAGTTTTGTTGAACGCTTCGGATAGTCCATTCGCTGCAGGATTGTAAGCTATTGATGCTATATTTTGTATTCAATTTTAATCGTAGAACCGATGGAAAGTGTGGCTCACGAACTGAGGACCATTGTCGTGGATGATCCTTTGAGGAATGCCAAAGCGGTATATGACGTGATGTTTGACAAAGCTGATCACGTTTGCAGTTTTTACCTTGACCAGAGGTACTGCTTCCGCCCACTTAGAAAGTAGTCAGTGATGGAAAGTATGAACCGGTGTCCTCTGGAGGATGGTGGGCTAATCGACCCAATGATGTCCATTTTCCATGCTTCAAATGGCCAGGTGGCCATCGTGGGGTGCAGTAACTCCAAAGGCCGGTGGATGAAGTCAGTATGCAACTGACATATCCGACACTTCTTTGCGTAATCCACGGCATCTGCCATCATAGTGGGCCATTAGTAGCCCATGCGACGCAATCGGTCTTACAACTTAGGGCCAGGCTGGTGGGCTCTGCAGGTGCCATCGTGCACCTCTGTAAGTGCTTCTTGTGCTTCTGTCTTAGATAAACATCACAGAAGAAGCCCGTCGTATAAACGATGATACATCATCTTGGTAGCTGTGTCATAGAAGAACCGGAGAGAGCATCTCTTGACAGAAGTAGCTTCCTTCGGGTCTTCGGGTAGGATCCCGTAGACTGTGTAGTCTATGAACGGAAACCGCCAATCCCGAACGTCCACCTTAGTATCTATTTGTAATGAGTAACTCAGACAAGTTTGTAGATTGTTCTTGGGGCAAACCAGCTCCCGGCCCGTTACCGTGATGGTATATTAGGTTCCCACAGGAGCTGCCAGAGAAGCGACGAGGCCAGCTAGTGCGTCGAGCTCCAAGTTCTGCAACCGAGGTACATGTTTTATAAAGAACCCTGTGAAGGTAGAGATGATATCGATTGCCGCTTGGTGGTATGGTACCAGATCTTCATGTCGAACTTCGTATTATTCCCGAACCTGGTTGATAATTAATTTCGGGTCGCCATAAGCTTCGATGCAGTCAACCCCCAACTGTTTAGCGAGCTGGAGTCCAATGATGTGAGGGCTATACTCGGTGACATTATTGGTGCATGACTCTATGAGAGAATATTCCCGGTTGATGACCAAGCCGTCAGGAGTAATGAGGACCACTCCGACCCCTGCGATGATCTCATCTTTGGGCCCTGTTCTTGAAGCACCGTCAAAGAACATGCACCAAACCGAGTTATCTGAGATGGCATTGGAATCTAGAACTTCATCAGAGATGTCTTCATAGAGCCTTGATGTCTCTGGCATGAGGTATGGTGCTAAAAAGTCGGCCAATGCTTGGCCTTTGACTGCCTTTTGTGGGACGAACACCATGTCATAAGGAGTCAAAAGTATCGCCCATCTGGCTAGCCGTGAGTTTAAGGCCCCTGGCTTGGTCATGAGGACCCTGAGGGGGTTGACTCGGAAGATGACGTGGATCATCTATCCGGCCACATAATGACGTGTCTTCTGGATGGCGAAGAGTTGGACAAGACACTCCTTTTCGACAGGATTATACCGATGCTCGGCCCCAATCATGGTCCTACTAAGGTAGTAGATTACCTGTTCGTGGCCTTCATTGCTCTTCTGGGCTAGTAAAGCACCAAGAGAATGGTCCATAGCTCGGACGTATAGCAGGAAGGGTCTCCCTACGACTGGTGCTACTAGTACTGGAGGACTAGTGAGGTACCGTTTGATGTCGTCGAACGTGCGCTGGCATTCTTCTGTCCAGACAAAAGAAACTCCTTTCTTTATCAATTTGGTGAAAGGCTGACATCTATCAGAGAGATTTGCTATAAATCTTTTGATATATGCTAAGCGCCCTTGCAGGCCTCGGAGCTCACGAAGGTTCTTCGGAGGAGCCATATCCAAGATCGCCTTAGTCTTCTCAGGTTCAATATGAATACCCTTGGTTGTGACGATAAAGCCCAAGAATTTGCCACTGAAAACTCCCAAAAATGACTTGGTTGGGTTCATCTTCAGTTGATGTGCTCATATTAAGTTGAACATTGTTCTCAAGTCGTCTAAGTGATAGGATTTCTTTTTTACTTTTGACAGCAATGTCATCAAATTCTACCATCTTTCAGAGGTACTTATGAAATATGGTGCTGATTGCCTGCTGGTATGTTGCTCACTTATTCTTCAACCCAAAGGGCATAACTGTGTAACAATATATCCTTTTTGGAGTCCGAAATGAAGTATGCTTCTCGTCTTCAGGAAACATCTTAATTTGGTAGTAGCTTGAGAAATCATCCATGAAGGAGATACGCTCGAAGCCACAAGTGTTGTCGATCATCACGTCGGTGATCGGGAGAGAAAACTCGTCTTTTGGGCAAGCCGAGTTGAGATCTCTGAAGTCTATGCAGACCTAAATTTTCTCTAAGAGTTTATCGACTTCTTCCTTAATAGCATCCATGATGTTGGGGGCAAAAATGCTGTTATTGCTGTTTGACAGGATTAACATTGGGAAGGATGTTGAGACGGTGCATGGAGACTTGTGGGTCTAAACCAGGAATATCTTCGTAGCTTCATTCAAAGACATCGATGTATTCTCGGATAAGCTGTATCAGAGATTCTTTGTCTTCCCCTGTCAAGCTTTTGCTAATGAAGAAGGGTTTAGGGGAAGCCTCATCTCCTAGCTAAACTTGGATGACTTCGTCTTCAGTGGAAGGTTTATGCTGTTCGAAGTGCCTTTTCCATTGGGATCCCAGGCGTTGAGCCCAGGGTTCATCCTCGAAGTATTCGAGTATTTGGTCTTCATCCTCGACTGGGGGATCTGCAGAGACCATATTAACGGACAATATCTTCTTGAAGGCCTGGCCGATACTGGTGTCAGAGTCCCAGGTTAAGGAATCGGAGGAGTGTGAATGCATCATGGCCTCCGGCTCCGAGCTCTCTGAAGTTGTTGTGGGTGTAACATAACCCAACCCCCGACGAGTACGCTGATAATAGTTTTGAGACTTTATTTTTGGAGCACAAAGTCGCAAGGGAAGGCGTCTGCCATAGTTCAGCCCTCTGTCACTGTTCAGGTCGTAACCTATTTTTTGGATGAAGTTTTTGGCTTGAGTAGTGTAACGGTAGAGTTGGATCTTGCCGTTATTAGGTTTTGGTTCTACCGGTGCCAGTCGTCGAGGATGCTCCAATAGGCGGAAGATGATGGGTTCCTCCTCCTTCTTCCTTGCTAAAACTACGAAGTAGGCATTTTGAGAAAGGAACAACTCGGCTTGCGAGGCTGACGGTTATCACTTGTGTTTGCAACATATATAGAGCGTTGTCTAAGAAATACCTAATGTTCCAGTGCGCACAAGAGAAATTCAAAGACAACTTCCTATTAATAAAATACAAAATTTTATCCCGAGGGATTACATCATCTAAAGATTGCGCTTTGGTATTGGCGCATATTTAGTCTCTCAACTCTTCATCTGTGAGCACTAGGGCTGTTTCGGGAGAAGGTGGGGGACGTTTCCCCTTTAGCTTGACTACCAAGGGGGCTGCAGTCGAAAGTTCGTGTGACCTTAGAGTTAGCTTCAGAGCCTTCCGGGGAAGCCTATTTGCATAGGCTCCTGACTATCCTCTGACATGCTCGAGGATGATCTAGTCGAAGCTTTGCCTCGAAGCATGACGACGAGAGGGGCTGATGTCTGGGGAGATTCCCTCCTCAATCGAACCCTCAATGGTTCATCAGTAATAGCTGCACTTTCTGCCATGTCATCGACATCATTGGCGTCGTCCCCCCATGGGACTGATTTGTATAGATCAGCATCTATATAGTATGCTTCGAGTCCTTAGAAGGTATCGATATCAGTGAACTCAGTCTTGATAGTCCTGTCGCTGGCCACATACTTCATGTACTAATGGAGAGTGGAGGGCACGATCATGTATTCATGAATCCATGTTCGTCCCAATAACATGTTGTAGTTTATATCGGCATCAATGACGTAGCAAGTAACGTCAGTCTGGAGATCGCCTATTTGGCATTTCAGGTGGATCTTGCCCAGGGGTTCACTTTTTCCAGCATTGAAATCGCTAATTATAGTGTTCGATGTAGTTAGCCGATGCATCGGGATCCCCAAAGCTTAGAGTAAACTATGAAGGATGATGCTGAGCGAAGAGCTGTGGTCGATATGGATGCGATCGACCTTAATGGCACCAACGTACCCTGTATAGTACAGGGGTCGGTTGTGCCGATTGTTCTTCAGTAGCATATCCTTCTGAATAAAGGTGATGTTAGGGATCACCTCAACCACACTATGACAATGTGGACACTCAAAAGGGTCCTCCTTGGGCGGTTACACCTGAGTGAGGAAGGAGTTAGCGTTCTGTAGAGCTTCGCTGAGGGGTATCTCGAGTCTTTTTGGAGAGACGGAGAAGCTCGAAGAGTGATAGTCGAACCGGAGTGTTGGCCAGCTGTACCAATATGTCGAAATTGTAGGGCTTGATTGGCTCTACTGTCGAGTCTTTTCTCAGAGGCTTGTCAAAGCGAACCTCCTTCTGTTTCTGTTTATCTGTAGTAGGCGCTTGGGATGGGCCTGCTTCCGATGTGTCGGGGATGTTGGCCGCAACGAGCGGAGGTATCTCTTCCTCTGGAGCTTGGTTCTCTTCTCGCTGGTGAGCCAAGCGAGTGGTAACCAGGGTGTCATCAGTTGTCATCAATGACACGACCTGATCTTCTTTCCCTTGACAGAGCGTACTGCAGGCATCATCATATCTGGAGCAAGATTAGGATGGATCCATATAACTTTGTCTCGCGGTATTGTAAATGGTATGAGCCCCTGAGCATTGTCACAAGCTGGTGGAAGATTGACTACTTCCATTGTCACCCTTGGATTGGGGACTACGTCGTCTTGCGCCTCCATGGTTGGAAAACTTCCAAATTGGAGAGTAACCATGTTGGCAGTAACAGTCTTCTCCTCATAGTCAAGTGAGATGACCTTGGCGTTGATGAGACGCTGGATCTGTCTTTTCAACACATAGTAATCACGTGTCGAATGGTGGACATACTGATAATAGTGGCAGTACTTTGGGTTGTCGCCGTCGGCCATGAATACGAACATCATGTGTGGATGAGTTGAAGGGACAGTGGATCTCTCGCTCTCATACTCATTATAGGTGCTACCCCCAGTTTGTTTACTAGCTGCACCCGCGGAGGCATCTGTGTCATACAATCCTTCGTTGGATTAGAATACAGGATTGTCATGGATGGTGGAGGACTGGTCACCCCCAAAATATGACGTGGCATCTTCTTGTAGCAAGGAGCCAGACTTGGCGCACGTTTGTTGGAACACACCTGTGTTGGGCACTTTCCTCTTGCTACTCCCAGGCCGCCTCTTGGGCTTGTTGTCCGAAGTAGGAGGATTTTTGGATAACTGCTTGAGAGATGGAGAACCACGCACCGCGTTGTATGGTGCAATACGGAGTTCCTCTTATTCTTCGCTCGTCGACCCCCGGCGAGTCCCTGATGTACATCCACCATTAGTCGCAGTCTTTGGAAGACAGACTGTCTCATCGGTGGCGATATCCTCATCTTCTTTACGCTTGTAGGAAAGCGTTGGGGTCTTTATTCCAGCACTCCCATTGCAGGCGCAGGGAAGTTGCGTACAAGATTGAGGATACAGAGATAGCTTCCCTCCCCTGAGTTCCTACACGTGAAGTACGCCCAGGTCCTGATTAGAAAGTTACTGATGAGGTAGACTCCTTCCATGCATACAGGAACACTGTTCGCGTGAGTCTTTCTCAGTAGAGTGTACCCCTGGCTCGAGTTGTGCACATGGGTGCTCAAGCGACAGCAGGGTTCTACCGGTCGAGGCGTTGAGGCACTCAGACCAGTTTTGTATAGCTGTGCGCATGACTGTCAATGCGAGCCTTTGGTCGACTATTGGCATAGCACGTTGGTTGCACAAGTCGCATGCTGCCTTGGATTTCTCCCTACTACCCCAGAGGGTGCGTAGTATTCAGAATCCAATGTAGTGGTTGGCATAGCACTTTGGTCGCATAGGGCATGTGCTGCCTTGGATCTCTTTAAGTTACCTCCAGGAGGTGCGTAATGTTCAGAGTCCAATATAGCCTTACCCGATGGGTAGGCAATTCTGTTAAAGATAGATCTTCTCGTCGGCACCGCTCCCTCCGAAAGCGATTGAGCTACTGTGCGCTTCCTTTAGCGTTGTGCCTTTGTTAGGCCTGCCACAGGAGAGCCTTACCCGATGGGTAGGCAATTCTATTAAAGACAGATCTTCTCGTCGGCACCGCTCCCTCCGAAAGCGATTGAGCTACTACGCGCTTCCTTTAGCGTTGTGCCTTTGTTAGGTCTGCCACAGGAGAGCCGCACTCTTCGCTACGCTTTTCCAGAGTAGGAATGGAGCGAGGCGGTATAGCGGTAGTAGCAAAAATCTTCTTCGGGGCTTCGTCGGTCAGGGGGTTCTGGAGCACAGTCCCCTCGCTGTTCATCGTAGCCGCCTTTGGCACCTAGGTGCGTCGAGTCTTCTTCTGTTTTACGAACCGCTTCGAAGGACTCGAATTCTTCACAGAAAGGAGATCCTCAAAAGCTTGTTGGTCAAAATGTATGACCAACATCTTCTGGGAATATCCCAACAAGTTGTCGTCAGATTGCGCCACTTTCTTCTCGTTGGAGGAGAAGAAAATCTCCAGCAGAGTAACCATCTTGTTTTCCATGACAAAAGGTTATACGAACTTTTTGTATTTTAAACGTAAAAATAGTACAATCGATTCCTAAACAAAAGATCTAAGTACAAAATTTCTAAAAAATTATGGTGGTGTAGATCGAGCATTGCAGCTTCTCCTTTACTCCGTTGACGATTTGACGATGAGTTGAACTTGCTTTGGCTTTCTGGTACTGGTGATTGAAACTCTAGGGTTACCAATTAAGAGGATGCCGAAGTTGAAGATTTTGAAGCCTCTTTATCGAAAGAAAACTCCTTCTATTTATAGGGGAGGGGGCACATATGCGATGTGCATTAGGATTTGAGATATAAAAGAATCTGCTGTCACTGCACGGTGAGGGATACTGCTGAGCTGACACATGGCCGACGTTGAGATTCCCCTCTATCGAGATCTCGGGTGGTTATCAACATAACCGAAGAAAAAGACACGTGCTGCGTGTCTATTGCTCGAAGTCTTCTATTCAGATGAAGACGAGTAGATCTTGGATTCCATCACAAAGTTGGATTTTGTCTTATCTTAGGAGGCTATTGGTTTAAACAAACCGATTGGATATGGCCTTCATCCATAAGAATAAACTTCGTCCTTATCCGTGATTTTAAACCAACTGATAAGATATTGCTCTTATTAACAGAATCAACCTCTGTCTTATTTGCAAGAGCGGTGGTTTAAAAAAACCGATTGGGTAGGACCATGCTGTCTGTGCTTCTGGCGAAGTGTCAGTGCTGTTGTATTTCTAGGCGAAGAGTAGACCGTTCTTCTGAAGTCGACAGAGCCTCTGTACTTTTGGGTGACGAGTAAGCTGTGTTTTGAAGACGACAAAGCCTCTTGTGCTTCTGGACGATGATTAGACTTGTGTTTCAAAGACGACGAAGCCTCTTGTGCTTCTAGGCGACGAGTTTATTTGTGTTTCGAAGACGACTGAGCCTCTGTGCTTTTGAGTAACGAGTAGACTTGTGTTTTGAAGACAAAGGAGCCTCTGTACTTTTGAGCGACGAGCAGGCCACATTTTGGAGCCTTAGCACTTTTGGGGCGACGAGTAAGCTTTGTCTCAGGCAAGGGTGTCACCAACGTATCAGATGAAGGGGGCCGTTGAATGGGCCGGGCTTCTGGGTTGAAGCGAAGTATCTGCGCTTTTGAGGAGAGGGCATCGTGTGGAGAAATCAGCTATCTGCGCTTCCGAGTCGAAGAGGGGGCATAGGTACGTGGCTGTGCTTCTGAGTCGAAGGAGCTAGTTCTTGTCGAAGTCTTTTTTTAAAGATCATTTAATGACTGTTCTCCTTGATGGCTGAGTCAGTCGTCCTCCTCTTTATTGCCGTCGTTACTTGGGGGAATTCGAGAAGTTTGTGGCCTATGACTCATTGGAATCAACCCATTAAATGAGGTTCGTTGTGCTGAGTTCTAGGTTCATCCCATTAATCTGGGCACTTTGACCGACGGCCACGTGGCATGTTGGTTGGACCACACTTACCCTATATAAAGGGGAGTTTTTCTGAAGCGTCGTCTTCCTCTCAAAACGTTATGCTTGATCCTGACTTAGCTTCGAACGACCATTGGCCTTGCACAAGTCAACTGATGGTTGTGGATCCCTTCGTTCAAAGAGGCGATGTCTTTGTAGAAGAACACCTAACTGGTCTTGAGAAGTACCCGAATGTCCACAATGAGGAGTTTGAACCTGGGCGACTTCTTGGAGGTCTTCGAGGTCCCAACTACGGGGTTAGGTTTGGTTTCCCACCCGATGAGCCCTCTATTATGCTCTGCCCTACTCATCAGCGGCTGTGTGCCTTCGTTATGCTCGAGGAGCAGCAGAAGTTGACACGCTTTTGAAAAGAGCCAGCCGTCGTGTCTCGGACCAATAACTGCTTCAGTAGCCATATTGGAGTTCCGCCGTGTCTGGCTATTAAGTGGCTTCCTCTGGCGAGGCTGTACGTCTAGTGTAATACCTGTGGTTCGTATTACGTATCTTGGTATACCTGTACGTATTCTTGACTCGTATTGCGTATTTCCCTGCATGAATATTTTGGCAATTCCTTCTTGGTTCGGTTCAACTTGTTTCTGGTTCGGCTTGACTTGATTTTAGGTGGACCGAACCCCCACCTACCACCACCACCCTCATTTATATTTCCACCTAACTCTCTCACCCTCTTCATTTATTCTTCTTCTTCACTTCTTCTTCTCCTCCATTACTTCTTCAACCACCAGGAGAGAGGGAGAGAGAGCATAGGCAAGTGCAAACTTGCTTCATGATGCATCTCAAGTTTTTTTGTTCCATTCTCTTCCTTACTTGATTCTAAGCCTCTTTAGAACTTGAAATTTTTGGATTTGATGGATGGATTCTTGTAGATCTAAGTTTGTAACTTTTCAGTTTTCTTAGTTTTGATATCTAAAACTTGGGTATTTTCGAAAACTATTGATTCTATGTTGTAGAGAATTCAATTTCATGTGGTTTTGGCTTTTGTTTCGCTTAATTTCGACTTCGGACGAGGAAGTTATGGCCATGGCAAGTTTTCGGAACTTTCATGGCTGAACTTGCTGTTTGGGGACGATGACCCCCATGCGCCCGGAAGACCATGCGCCGGGAGGCCATGAGCTGTGAAGTCCCGACAACGCATCCCTTAACTCCGAGCGTGTCATGCACGTAGGTTCCCTACGCGCATGTACTGAAGACGCAACGTGAGTTTTCCACGCGCCAATGGTACAGGAATCCTATGTGCCGATTGCGCAGGAATCCCACGCGCCAATGGTGCAGGAATCCCATGTACCGATTGTGCAGGAATCCCAAGTGCCAATGGTGCAGGAATCCCCAATGGTGCAGGAATCCCACGTGCCGATTGTGTAGGAATCCCACGTGCCAATGGTGCAGAAATCCCACGCGCCGATTGTGCAGGAATCCCACGCGCCAATGGTGCAGGAATCCCACGCGCCAATGGTGCAGGAATCCCACGTGCCGATTGTACAGGAATTTCCACGCTCCGATTGTGCAGGAATCCTACGCGCCGATGGTGCAGGAATCGCACGCGTCGATTTTGCAGGATCCCATGCACCAGAATTGCTCTATTTTACTGTTTTTGCCTGTTTAAGTTGTTTGTAGCTAGAATCTTGAAAAACTAAAAACATGAAAGTTGTAGATCTTTTCCTTAGCTTCAAGAATATGTCACTAGTTATTTTATGCAAGTTCATCTCATTCATGATAAGGTAAGAATAGAACACGATAATGGCCCGCTGTGGCACACTCTTGGAAAGCAAACCGACATGATATATCATGACATGCTGTTACGACAGCTAGTCTGACATGACAAGTATGAAAGACCTGGACACCGTGGGCGATTGTGTTTGTACAAATAAACTGGTACTGTCTTGCATCATGTCTAGGATGGGGATCCCTGAGTACCACGGTCAGGGGTACCTACTGAAATTGACTAAGGCTAATTAACTAGAATGATTCAGTAGTCATGAAGAGATTTCTAGCTACATGCAATCCCGTTATCTGGGCGTATTCAGTAGACCTGTAGCCTACCGACGAGTCGGGCACATTTTCAGCACACAGTCACGTGTTGCATTCTTCATAAACGGACATTCGACCTGGATAACCGGATGGTTACAGGACTTATGGCTGTTGGAATAATCTCATTGCATATTGCTAGTAACTAGGCCTGTGATAACCCTAGTTAGTTAAAGTATCAAGCCGTACTCTTGATTGGCCGTGATTGATTGGATGGAGTTTATTCCAGCTTAGTCTTATCCTGATCCTGTGCAAGATTGTGATATGACATGATTATTGATGCTTGCCTTAACAATAACGATCGGGGGTCCAGTTCTGTTCAGGCAAAGGGTTACAACTCCGGTCCTTATTTGGTTTAAGGGTTGTAACCTGGCTCCCGGAGCAGTTCTATGTCCTCTCTTCGTTTATTGTCTTATTGTAATCCCATGCCATGTTCGTCATGTTTTACCTTACCTTAATACCATGATTATTTATACTGGCCTTAACAATAAAGATCAGGGGTCCAGTTCTGTTTAGGCGAAGGGTTACAACCTCGGTCCTTGTTTGGTTTAATGGTTGTAACCTGGCTCGCGAAGCAGTTCTGTGTCCTCTCTTCGTTTATTGTCTTCACTGTACCAACAGTATTTGAGACGGGTTTTTATTCAGGTGAAGGGTTACAACCCCGGTCCTTGTTTGGTTTAAAGGTTGTGACCTGGCTACTTGAATGGTTTCCTCGTACTCAGTTTACTGTTGTTATGTCTATTATTATCAGTTCTTTATTTATTATCTTTAATATTCTATTGTGATATGCTGGTTTTAGTTCCAAAGTGAAGCCTCCTTTGTGGCACTTGCTCTTTTTGGGGTCTGACCCAGCTGGTTTTGTATGGCTAGATATTGGAGCATCATCAGAGGATCTACCTGTCTTCCAGCCAGATGGTGACCACCCGGCGTAACCCTGGCAACGAGTGGGTTTCTTTTGTCCTCCCACTTTATTGTAAAAATTATTCTTTTGAGACGTTTAGCCGGCGAGCACGTGTTAGCTCGTATTGCACCTTTATTTACTGTCTGCCTATGGGCTGTAACATGATTGACAGATCCTAGAGTTGATCATGTATGACTGAACTCTTGCTAGTCCTGACATTTTGTACGACTAGCTTCATGATCATCCAATATGTAATGTATGGGACGTATTACTATTATATATTTGGTGCTCTAACATCTTGTAACTATTATTGCTTGCTTGAGATTGAGACAATAGGCTTGTTCATGACCATAGGAGACTGTTGGCTTGTAGTTAAACCCTTATGTATCTTGACAGCTGTGACCGTATAACGAGGTGGATTGCACTTCAATATGCGTAGCTGGCTATGTACGCCCCCGCTCTCCAGTATTTTGGTTCTGGGGCGTGACATGGTTTTAGTGGTGGCCCATGCAGGTCTTATAAATCAAGATATGTGAGGGTTTACCGAATAGATGTCTCAATCAGTACTCTCCCTTCATCTCTACTCGTATCCTCTGAATCCCTGAATTCTTGACCTGATCACATGCTTGTATCGTTGATCTGTCCTGGTCCTTCCTTATTGTTCCTTATGTCGTCTTCTTCAGCGGCATTGTTCCTGGACCTGCCGATCAGCAAGGCAGAGCACCTCATGTGGACCAGCAGCAACCTGGAGACCAGGCCCAGCATTCAGAAGTAGCCTCCAGAGTCGTACCTACTGGAGGAGAGCCTCCAGTTCAGCCCGTCCAACCTGCATAGCCTGATGATGGTACTTTGGTGGGTCTCATTAGGTCACTATTAGCCTTCCAGGATCGTCGAGGAGATGCCTTGCACCAGGCGGTAGCAGACGCTTTGACCAGAGGACGTCATCAGGGTAATAGCACGGCCAACAGCTTCAAGCGCTTGAACCCTCCCTTCTTCGACGGCAGTGAAGATGCTATCGCTGCTGATACTTGGCTTCAGGACACAGAGATGATTCTAGAAGCAGCCAGGACCCCAGAGAACGAGAAGGTGGCCGTGGTGCACCTACAACTATTAGATCTTGCCCGCAGCTGGTGGGCGGCACAGGCCGTTGGATTAGTGGCTCCTTTTTTATAGGCAGTATTCAGGGAGAGATTCCAGACCAAATACTTCGATGCTGTAGCTCGGTATGATCTACCGACGAGGTTCACCAATCTGAAGCAGATGGGCAGGATGGTAGATGGATATGCAGCCGAGTTCTCCAGGCTTAGTCGGTTTGCTCCCACCTTGGTAGCAACCGAGTTCGATAGAGCCCAGCGGTTCCAACAGGGGCTCCACCTAGAGATTTTGTTGGCGGTGGTGCAGTTTGAGCATCAGACCTTTGATACAGTATTGAGAGCAGCTCGGAGGCACGAGTATACCTTCCAGAGGATCGTGCATAGGACCGGAGGTCGGAAGCGATCCCACAGCCAGATGAATCAGTCTTCAGCACCGGCCCCGGCAGCCAGGGCTTTGACCATTGGAGCTCCGAGGCGGGCGACCTCAGTGACGTCGGTTCAGCATTCAACCCCGATGCACCCTCAGCAGCAGAAGCAGAAGCAGTCTTTCGCAGTGGGATGTTCATACTGCGGGAAGCCGGGACATGTGGTATCAGAGTGTCACAGAGCACAGGGTTTGTGCTTGGTTTGTGGTGCCCAGACCACAGGGTTGGGAACTGCCCGAACAGGGGGAGTTCATCACCAGCTTTCTCTAGTCCTTCAGTTAGAGGACCAACACCAGTCCAGCAGCAGCAACTGTACCCGTACCCGAGGCCATTGTCGACGTAGGCCCAGGCATTCCAGTAGCAGAGATCGCAGCAGTATGCCCAAGCCTAAGTCCTGATCCAGAGCAGGCAGAGGAATTTTCAGCAGAGGGGACCCGTACCCAGAGGACATGGTCAAGTGCTGGCTTTGACCATGGATGAAGAAGGAATAGCACCAGGTGAGGTAGTGGCAGGTACTATTCTCGTCAACACCTTTCCAGCTTCAGTATTATTTGATTCTGGTGCCTCGCATTCATTTATGTCTGTACAATTCGCGACACGAATAGGATTGGATCCTGAGTCATTATCAGTAAGGCTTAATATACTTACTGGTAATGGACTTGTGGGAGTAGATAGAGTGTTTTCCTCGTGTCGGATCGTAGTTAGCGGTAGAGAGTTCCCCACTAGATTAATAGAGTTCCCGATGGCCGATTAAGATGTGGTCTTAGGGATGGATTGGTTGAGGGACCAGTATGCTAGGATAGACTGCCATATCGGCAGGGTTGTTTTTAGCATTCCAGGCGAGCCAGAGTTTTCCTTTTCCCGAGGCGAAGTTGAACCTTCTCCTCCAGTGTTGCGGATGGCAGTAGCAGCAATGCCGTTACCCCGGATAGTTGAAGAGTTTCCAGATGTTTTCCCAGAAGATCTTCCAGGGATGCCGCCAGAGCGAGAGATCGAGTTTACCATCGACTTGATTCCCGGGACAGCCCCAGTATTAGAGAGAGTCTACCGGATGGCGCCGTCATAGCTAGAGATATTGTACAAGATGATTGAAGAACTTAAAACCAAGGGATTCATTCGTCCAAGTGGATCACCTTGGGGAGCCCCGATGCTTCTTATGAAAAAGAAGGATGGTACGTCCAGATTATGTGTAGATTATCGTACCTTGAACTCAGTGACAATCAAGAACAGATATCCTCTCCCGAGGATAGATGACTTGTTTGATCAACTCAAGAAGGCTGCTGTATTTTCGAAGATCGACTTGCGGTTAGAATACCATCAGATCAGAGTCAGAGAGTAGGACATCCCGAAGACAGCTTTCAGATCCCGGTATGGGCATTGGGAGTTCCTTGTTATGCCATTTGGAGCAACCAATGCGCCGGCTGTATTCATGGACCTCATGAATCGTATCTTCATGCCTTATTTGGATCAGTTCGTGATTGTGTTCCTAGACGACATCCTGGTTTACAGTAAGAGTGAAGCGGAGCATGAGCAGCATCTTCGAGTTGTCCTTCAGATTCTCAGAGAGCACCAGTTGTATGCCAAGTTCAGTAAATGCGAGTTCTGGCTCGATCGCATTTCGTACTTGGGTCATATCATCACCAGAGGAGGAGTAGAAGTGGATCTCCAGAAGATCGTGGCTATTGAGTCGTGGCCAGTGCCCAGCACGCTTGCAGAATTTCGCAGTTTTCTTGGATTGGCCGGCTACTACCGACGATTTGTTTCAGACTTTGCTCGGATCTCAGCGCCATTGACCCAGTTGACCCGCAAGGATGTACAGTTTTCTTGGACAGTAGAGTGCCAAGATTCTTTTGAGAAGTTGAAGCAAGGCTTGATGACGACACCTATTCTCACGCTTCCAGATGGAACCGGAGGATTCTCAGTGTATTGTGATGCTTCGGGCAGAGGTTTAGGATGTGTTCTGATGCAGCATGGGAAGGTAATAGCTTATGCGTCACGACAACTTTGTGATCATGAGAGGAATTACCCAACCCATGACTTGGAGCTGGCAGCAGTAGTGTTTGTGCTTAAGTTGTGGAGGCACTACTTGTAAGGAGATAGGGTGGAGATTTTTATCGACCACAAGAGCCTGAAGTATATTTTCACTCAGAAGGATCTTAACATGCGTCAGAGAAGGTGGCTAGAGCTACTTGTGGATTATGATGTCAACCTACAGTATCACCTAGGGAAGGCCAACATCGTTGCAAATGCATTGAGTAGGAGAGCCGGAGTTTATTTCCTAACAGCGTAGCCGGAGTTGTTAGCGGATCTTCAGAAAATAGGAATAGAAGTTGTCCTTCCTACCAGTGTGGCATTGATGGCCAGCATGCAAGTTCAGTCCACTATAGTCGAGAGGATCCAGATAGCTCAGTCATCAGATTCTAAGCTTCAGCGACTCAGAGCAGAGTGTGAGGCAGGACGAAGACCAGAGTTATGTATCCATAAAGACGGTACACTTTGACATGGGAAGCATCTTTGTGTACCCAGTAGAGATATCAGACAGGAGATCATGACAGAGGCTCACAGTTCGTAGTATTCCATTCATCCCGGCGGTATGAAGATGTACCGTAATATCCGTCAGCACTTTTGGTGGAATGGCATGAAGAGGGAGATAGCCCGGTTTGTCTCTCGTTGTTTGGTTTGCCAACAAGTTAAAGCTGAACATCAGAGGCCAGCTGGACTACTTCAGCCCTTGCCAATTCTATAATGGAAGTGGGAGCATATAACCATAGATTTTATGACTGGATTGCCTAGATCCCTGGCTGGCAGAGACGCTATTTGGGTTGTCATAGACAGGCTCACGAAGGTGGCTCACTTTCTCCCGTTCAGAGTTGGTCAGTCGACGGCTCAGCTAGCGGAGATGTATCTCCGGCAGGTTGTCAGGCTTTACGATGTACCAGTCAGTATCACCTCAGACAGAGATTCCAGATTTACGTCGTACTTTTGGCGTAGCCTGCAAGAGAGTTTGGGGACTCGCCTCCCGTTCAGCTCAACATATCATCCACAGACAGATGGCCAGTCAGAACGCACAATCCAGACTCTCGAAGATATGTTAAGATCTTGTACACTCGACTTCGGTAGTTCGTGAGAAGATCACCTGCACCTAGTGGAGTTCTCGTACAAGAATAGTTTTCAAGCTAGTATCCAGATGGCACCGTTCGAGGCACTGTATGGTAGGAAGTGTAGATCCCCGCTAGCCTGGGACGATATTGGAGAGAGGCAGATGCTCGGTTCGGAAATGATTGCTCAGACCGTTGAAGTGGTCAGGAGAGTCAGAGATCATCTTCGAGTTGCCCAAGATCGCCAGCGTTATTGGGCCGATTCGTATCGGCACCCTCTTGAGTTTTCTGTCGGCGACCATGTATTTCTGAGGATTTTGTCTAACCGTGGCGTCATTCGTTTCGGCGTACGGGGAAAGCTTAGTCCTAGGTATATAGGACCGTTCGATATTCTGGAGCGAGTAGGAGATGTATCCTATCGTCTTGCTCTTCCGCTGTCGCTACGTGAGATGCATAATATGTTCCATATATCCCAACTTCGACGGTATATCCCAGACCCAAGCCACATCTTGGATCATTCAGAATTGGTTGTTGGTACCAACCTTTCGTATGAGGAGAGGCCCGTGTCTATATTGGACCGAAGAGAGAAGATACTCAAGAACAAGACTATTAGTTTAGTCCATGTTGCTTGGGGTCATCACTCTTCGGGTGAGTCAACGTGGGAGCGTGAGGATGATATCTGATCGCGATATCCCGACTTGTTTGAATCGTAAGGTATAATGTCCTTCTTATGCCCTACACCCTCAGCTTCCTTGCTTGCGTGAATGATTGCTTGAATGGTTGCCTAGTTATAACTTGCTTGTAATTAATATTGCTTGTCCTTGCAATTCTAGCCTTTTGATTAAATTCCGAGGACGAAATTCTTTTAAGGTGGGTAGAGTTGTAATGCCTGTGGTTCGAATTACGTATCTTGGTATACGTGTACGTATTTTTGACTCGTATTGCGTATTTCCCTGCATAGATATTTTGCCAATTCCATCTTGGTTCGGTTCAACTTGTTGCTGGTTCGGCTTGATTTGATTTTAGGTGGACCGAACCCCACCTACCACCACCACCCTCATTTATATTTCCATCTAACTCTCTCTCTCTCTTCATTTATTCTTCTCCTTCACTTCTTCTTCTCCTCTATTACTTTTTCAACCACCAGGAGAGAGGGAGAGAGAGCTTAGGCAAGTGCAAACTTGCTTCATGATGGATCTCAAGTTTTATTGTTCCATTCTCTTCCTTACTTGATTCTAAGCCTCTTTAGAACTTGAAATTTTTGGATTTGATGGATGGATTCTTGTAGATCTAAGTTTGTAACTTTTTGGTTTTTTTAGTTTTGATCTATAAAACTTGGATATTTTTGAAAACTATTGGTTCTATGTTGTAGAGAATTCAATTTCATGCGGTTTTAGCTTTTGTTTCGCTTGATTTCGACTTTGGACGAGGAAGTTATGGCCATGGCAAGTTTTCGAAACTTTCATGGCTAAACTTGCTGTTTGGGGACGATGACCCCTATGCGTCCGAGAGGCCATGCGCTGTGAAGTCCCGGCAACGCATCCCTTAACTCCGAATGTGTCATGCGCATAGGTTCCCTACGCGCACGTACTGAAGACGCAACATGAGTTTTCCACGCGCCAATGGTGCAGGAATCCCATGCGCCGACTGTGCAGGAATCCCACGTACCAATGGTGCAGGAATCCCATGCGCCGATTGTGCAGGAATCCTACGTGCCAATGGTGCAGGAATCCCATACACCGATTGTACAGGAATCCCACGTGCCAAAGGTGCAGGAATCCCATGCGCCGATTGTACAGGAATCCCACGCGCCAATGGTGCAGGAATCCCATACGCCGATTGTGCAGGAATCCCACGTGCCAATGGTACAGGAATCCCATGCGCCGATTGTGCAGGAATCTCACGCGCCAATGGTGCAGGAATCCCACGCGCCAATGGTGCATGAATCCCACGCACCGATTGTGCAGGAATTTCTACGCACCGATTGTGTAGGAATCCTACGTGCCGATGGTGCAGGAATCCCACACGCCGATTGTCCAGGAATCCCATGAGCCGAAATTGCTCTATTTTACTGTTTTTGCCTGTTTAAGTTGTTTGTAGCTAGAATCTTGAAAAACTCAAAACATGAAAGTTGTAGATCTTTTTCTTAGCTTCAAGAATATGTCACTAGTTATTTTATGCAAGTTCATCTCATTCATGATAAGGTAAGAATAGAACACGATAATGGCCCGCTGTGGCACATTCTTGGAAAGCAAACCGACATGATATATCATGACATGCTATTACGACAGCTAGTCTGACATGACAAGTATGAAAGACCTGGACACCGTAGGCGATTGTGTTTGTACAAATAAACTGGTACTATCTTGTATCATGTCTAGGATGGGGATCCCTGAGTACCACGGTCAGGGGTACCTACTGAAATTGACTAAGGCTAATTAACTAGAATGATTCAGTAGTCATGAAGAGATTCCTAGCTACATGTAATCCCATTATCTGGGCGTATTCAGTAGACTTGTAGCCTACCGACGAGTCGGGCACATTTTCAGCACACAGTCACGTGTTGCATTCTTCATAAACGAACATTCGGCCTGGATAACCGGATGGTTTGCATGACTTGTGGCTGTTGGGATAATCTCATTGCATCTTGCTAGTAACTAGGCCTGTGATAACCCTAGTTAGTTAAAGTATCAAGCCGTACTCTTGATTGGTCATGATTGATTGGATGGAGTTTATTCCAGCTTAGTCTTATCTTGATCCTGTGCAAGATTGTGACATGACATGATTATTGATGCTTGCCTTAACAATAACGATCGGGAGTCCAGTTCTGTTCAGGCGAAGGGTTACAACCCCGATCCTTGTTTGGTTTAAGGGTTGTAACCTGGCTCCCGGAGCAGTTCTGTGTCCTCTCTTCATTTATTGTCTTATTGCAACCACATGCCATGTTCGTCATGTTTTACCTTACCTTAATACCATGATTATTTATACTGGCCTTAACAATAAAGATCAGGGGTCCAGTTCTGTTCAGGCGAAGGGTTACAACCTCGGTCCTTGTTTGGTTTAAGGGTTGTAACCTGGCTCCCGGAGCAGTTCTGTGTCCTCTCTTCGTTTATTGTCTTCACTGTACCGATAGTATTTGAGACGAGTTTCTATTCAGGTGAAGGGTTACAACCCCGGTCCTTGTTTGGTTTAAGGGTTGTGACCTGGCTACTTGAATGGTTTTCTCGTACCCAGTTTACTGTTGTTATCTCTATTATTATCAGTTCTTTATTTATTATCTTTCATATTCTATTGTGATATTCTGGTTTTAGTTCCTAAGTGAAGCCTCCTTTGTGGCACTTGCTCTTTCTGGGGTCTGACCCAGCTGGTTTTGTACGGCCAGATATCGGAGCAGCATCAGAGGATCTACCTGTCTTCCAGCCAGATGGTGACCACCAGGCGTAACCCTGGCAATGAGTGGGTTTCCTTTGACCTTCCACTTTATTGTAAAAATTATTCTTTTGAGGCATTTAGCCGGCGAGCACGTGTTAGCTCGTATTGCACCTTTATTTACTGTCTGCCTACGGGCTGTAACATGATTGACAGATCCTAGGGTTAATCATGTATGACTGAACTCTTGCTAGTCCTGACATTTTGTACGACTAGCTTCATGATCATCCAATATGTAATATATAGGACGCCTTACTATTATATATTTGGTGCTCTGACATCTTGTAACTATTATTGCTTGCTTGAGATTGAGACAATAGGCTTATTCATGACCATAGGAGACTGTTGGCTTGTAGTTAAACCCTTATGTATCTAGACAGCCGTGACCGTATAGCGAGGTAGGTTGCACTTCAATATGCGTAGCTGGCTATGTACGCCCTCGCTCTCCAGTATTCTGTTTCTGGGGCGTGACATCTAGGGCCATGTGGAAGCAGATTTGATGGCGACTGTATTCACATCTGCTATCCACATGCATTTTATGTGTTTGTCTACAACGATCACACTGTAAAGATTAACCCCATTGTAGACCTTTAGGAGTTTTTAGTTCTTTTCATGTAATCATGTAGAATCTGTAATAGATCCTTGTAGCCATAATTTTAATAAAAAGAACTCTTTGTAATCTTTTCTGTTCTGTGATTTTGTCTTTTCTGTCTGCGCGTTTGGTCACCTGCGCTTTTGTGAAGATGGGTGGGTAGCGGGAACACCTACCTGCACTTTTGACAACATCTGCGCATTTTCATGCTTCTACAATCACCTCATCAAAGAAAGAAGCTTTCTAAAGGCAAGGCACGTGTGAAGACCTGTGACATGGTTTCTCTCTCATCTACTTCAGAAGAAGAAGTCTTGGCCTATACCAGGTCTGGGAAACTCTATCTTAGAGATTACCCGAAAAGTCAAGAGAACGAAGTTGTCATTCCTTCTCCTGCTCCTAATTCTCTTCCAACATCAGCTCCACCAGCTGATTCGAGCCCTTCCAAGCCAACAGTAGCTGATAAGGGCAAGCAATAGGTTCGCTTCGATAAAAACCTGAAAAAGACTCCACTGTAAGGTCTTCAAAGCCGTATAACTTTGACATATTGGCTCAACTAGCCAATACTCCAGTAAGATTATCAATCTTCGAACTCCTTCGTCTCTCGAAGGAAATACGAGAAACGTTAAGCGAAGCCTTGATGCAAGATGATGTTTGTGTCGAATGAAGAGCCTGTGGCATGCCCTCAATGTCATAGTATGATGGAAATAATTCCAAATATCACCTTTACCCAGGATAATATACTGCTGGATGACAATCAGCACAACCGACCTCTTTACTTTACTGGGTATGTCGACACAGTGAGGGTCGATCCATTCTTGTTGATCCCGGATCTACACTTAGCATAATCCTGAAAACCCTACTGGATTCTTTGAAGATTCCAGTCCATAGCCTCTCAGCGACGGTTACAACTATCCTTGGGTTCAATTCTGGAATAAGTAAACCACTGGAAAAGATTCTCTTGAGAGTCCAAATCGACGATCTCCGTACAAAAGTCACCTGCTATGTAATTGACTGTCACGTCTCCTACAACATATTGTTAGGGAGGTCGTGGTTGCATGAGCATAATATTGTGCCATCCACCCTCCACCAGTGCTTTAAGTACGTGGACGACAACGAGGTGATCAAGAAAGAAGTTGCTGACCTCAATTCTTTTCGAGGCATTGAAGCCCATTATACAGATTCTAGGATGTACAAAGAAGAATACATAAAGGCCGTGTTAGCTATGGACACGGAGGAAGACCAAAATGACGATCCAGACGAGGTTTTGGTAATTCCAATCAAAGGGTGTACTTCTAGCCCTTCATCGTCTGAAATGCTGACTATCAACCTTGCCTCTCCTACTGAAAAATGGAGCAAAGGAAGCTCACCTCTTCTGAGCCTTTTGTTATCGACCTTCATCGTAACAAGCCTACTACTCCTCTTTCTCCTCCTCTTGTTATCGACTTGGTAATGTCTTCAGCCAAGGTCGAAAATATTGTTGTAACTGTTGAAGCAGAGAAAAGTATCAATAAAGCAAGTCTCTTTTGCAGTATATTGATGTCGATTTTTACGCACAACGTTACTTAGAAATTTTGGGTAATTTCGAACCTCTCACCTTAGGAGCAATTCAACTTTTCCAGGATGAGATAGTATTTGAACCTGCATAAAACTAGTTCTTTGTAGTTCCTTCTCGTAACGATGATGGGCAACCAATTCTCTTCAACAGAGAACATAACCAAAGGGCTATACTCCATAGCGATTATGAAGATTACGATTGTGGAAGAATAGAACTACGTCGTTATAGTCAACAATC
The DNA here is from genome assembly GCA_029216955.1 of Iris pallida. Lineage (NCBI taxonomy): Eukaryota > Viridiplantae > Streptophyta > Magnoliopsida > Asparagales > Iridaceae > Iris > Iris pallida. The sequence continues at coordinate 22,911,117 of JANAVB010034619.1, forward strand.
CAAGAACATTATTCAAAAAATGGGTTACAATTTCAGGCCTGGACTTAATGGAGGTAAAGGTAGACAAACTCCTATTCGACTACCCACCCCGAAAGGAAAGTCATCACAATATTATCACAAGACTAAACATGGGTTAGGCTACACTATGCCGATCACAACCCCAGACAGATCTGAGTCAAAAGAAGAAACACGATCTTACTCTTCCGATTCTTTCTCATGGGACTCAGACACCAGCGTAGGGGATGTCCATCGTCTGACTCTGTCCTTTAATATGGTGACAACTGAATTTCCAAAAAATGATGATGACCTCGTTGAGATATATGATAACGAGCCTTGGGCATAAAGGATGGATACTCAATAGAAACTTCGCTTTGAATAGCATGAACCACCTACTGAGGATGAATTAATCTAGATCAACGTCGTAAACGAAGGTTCTCCAAGGCCTATCTTCATCTATAAAAGCCTCCCTAAGGAAGACAAACAAGAACTGATCTAGCTCATTATAGAATACATTGACGTGTTCACCTGGAGCTATAAAAATATGTCGGGATTAGATCCTCAGATCGCTACGCATAAGCTCAACATTATGCCAAATGCTAAGCCTATTAAACAGCAACAACGACAATTACGACCTGATAAGATGGATGCTATAGAAGCTGAAGTCAAGAAGCTCATCGCCTACAGCTTTGTTAAGGATGAACAACATTCTGACTGGGTGGCTAATGTCGTCCCGGTTATAAAAAAATAGGAAAAGTTTGAGCCTGTATCGACTTTAGAGACCTCAATGCAGCTTGTCCTAAAGACGAGTTTCCTCTCCCGATCACCAATGTCATGATTGACAATACCTGCAATATCGAACAAATGTCTTTCATGGACGGATTCTCTGGTTATAATTAGATCAAGATGAATCTCGAAGACGAAAATCATACATCCTTCCGCACTCCTCTAGGACTTTACTGCTATACAGTCATGCCGTTTGATCTCAAGAACATTGGTGCCACTTATCAGCGGGCCATGAGTGCTATCTTCTATGAACATTTACGAAAAATAGTCGAATGTTATGTCGACGATATTGCTGTCAAGAGTCGTTTAAAGGAAGATCACATCCAAGACCTGAAGACTATCTTCGATCTAATGCGTCAACATCAACTCAAGTTGTATCCCACTAAGTCATTCCTGGGTGTCTCTAGTGGCAAATTTCTTGGATTTGTTATTACCTTTAAGGGTATACACATTGACCCAGAGAAAGTCATAGCAATTCAAGAGATGTGTCCTCCACGCAACCTAAAAGAGCTACGAGGATTCCAGAGATGACTTGCCTATAACAGAAGATTTATCTCAAATCTCTCTAGATACTACAGATTGTTCACTCAATTAATGAATAAAGGTGTATCTTTCGTTTGGACTGATGAAGGTCAGCAAGCATTCGAGTACATTAAGCAGTACTTGATGAACCCTCCAGTCATAGTTCCTCCAATCACAGTAATACCCTTTTTGATGTACAATCAAGCAATGGATCATTCTCTTGGTGCCCTCCTAGCCCAGAAGAACAATGAAGGTCATGAGTAAGCAATATACTATCTCAGTCGCACAATGATCGATGTTGAACACCGATACAGTCCAGTAGAAAAAGAATGCTTAGCCTTGATGTTTGCTATCCAGAAGATGCGTCATTACGTTAAGGGCCAAACCATCCATGTTATCTCCAGAGTCAATCCTCTGCAAGTCCTGATAAAAAAGCCTAGTACACTCAATTCTAGATTTGCTACCTGGGCGATGCTGTTAGCGCAGTATCATATGCTCTATGTCCCGCAGAAGTCTGTCAAGGGTTAAGCCCTAGCTAATTTTTTGGCTGCTCATCCAATTCATGAAACTTCAAAACTCTATGACGAGATTCCTGACGAAACTTTAGAGTCTAACACGACTTCAGAAGGAATACTCGCTTGGCGTCTATTCTTTGATGTTGTATCCAGAACCGGACCTAACGGTATTATCATCACTGGAGTAGGAATTGTCCTCGTATCCCCAGAAGGGTTAGTCATTCAGAGAGCCTATTCTCTAGACAATCCATGTTCTAACAATGTTGCCAAGTACAATGCCTTGCTCATCGATCTCCAGTTAGATAAACAGCTGGATATCGATTATCTTGAAGTATACGGAGACTCTATATTGATTGTCAACCAGGTTAGAGGTACATTTGAGGTCCGGCACCAAGATCTTATCCCCTACCAAAAAGCAGCAGTTAAACTTGCTGTATCATTCAAAGGTTTCTTTATTGAATATGTACGTCGGACGTACAATACGGAAGCCGATGCACTTGCTAATCTAGCAGCAGTGCTAGCTGTTCCTTTGAAAGGGCAATAATTAATCGTCATCGCTAATCGAGAATTATTCTGTGTCGAGAATAATTTGAATATTGAATTAAGTAATGCTGTCAAAATTTGTACTACTAGTAAAGATTGGAGGACTCCGTTTATTGACTTCGCAGTGTTGGCCCAATGATTGTATCATATTTTTGAATATGGTTAATCTGTCAAGTTTAGCATTTCATTATCACTAATCTTCATACTATCACTATAGCATTTCTACTTATACTTATATCTTTGGTGATATGTGTCCATTGGTTTACATCTTAGTGATATGAGCTTATCTATCTTAAATTTAATTGGGTTGCCAAAATCAAAACTATGTTTTTGATTGTGGTCATTCAATTAAGTTTAATCATTATGATATCACTAACATTTATGCCATCACCTTAGCACTTGTACTTAAACTTTGCATAGTCCTAATGTGCTTTAACTTATCATACTTGCTACTATGTATATTGCTTTGTTCGTCTAACATGTACATGCAGAAAAGCAATAAACAAGATCAATGTGGACATATGCAATGAAGAAATCATGGTGGACCAAAGACGACGGATCCCACAAGATTTCTCTGAACCACCCGACGACATCTCTGGAGCTATGCACCGGGGGTTCCATTGCCCGGTCAGCGGACGGAGGTCGAGGGGGCAGCGCCCCTCGTCGGGGGTTCGGAGGCGAAGCCCCCGAAAGGTATTCAGTTTTCGCAAACTGGATATCTTTGGACAGCTGCCGCCAAGGGAAAAAGCCAGCACCTATCAAAGGAAGAAGCCAAGCCGTGCCATCATCATTTCAAGACTCTGAAGAAGCCTGCACCTGCCTAAGTTTATCTGGAGTCTGTAATGAGTCTTAGGAATTATTGTAAACACAAGAAATAGATGGCAAAATCGAAAGCTAGGGCAGAAACTAGCCCAGGATCATTTTTGGCTGAAAACCGGCATACCGACGGTATACCGGTGCATACCGGCGATATACCGATTTTGTTCACAGAAAGTTTCTGTCCACAAAATCGGCATACCGACGGTATACCGGATCATACCGACGGTATACCGATTCAGTATCGTTGAAATTCCAACGGTCGGATTTTCAGCATTAAATGATCCTAACGGCTATATTTTGAGCCGTTGTAATCCCAGACCGGTATACCGCCGGTATGCCGGATCATACCGGCGGTATGTCGGTTCGTGACTGAAAAGTTGCCTTTGGCTTCTTTTCAAGCTTTGGTTATAAATAGCCTTGAACCCCTTCATTCAAGGTTGATGCTTTGAGCCTAAAAATTTCCAAACCACCAAAGCTTATCCACATACAACTCTACAAAGCCTTCATTTGCCATCCATAAATTGTGTTAGAGTTATTGAGTTGAAAAGTGAGATCTTCATCCTATTATATAAGGAGATCAAAACCTATTGTGAAAGGTTGAAGTTGGAGAGTCTTCGTATCCAAACTCTCGGTTGAAGTTGGGGAGTCTTCGTATCCAAACTCTCGGTTGAAGTCGGAGAGCCCTTCGGATTAAAGCTCTTGTGTAAGAAGTTGGCGAGTTCTTCGGATCCAAACTCGTGTGTAACTATTTGCTCAAATAGTGGATTAAAGCCGGAGAGAGTTCCGGGACTGGACTGCCTCTTAGGAGGATACCAGGATATATCGGGTGTCGGTATTGTGTTTGCTTCTTCTCTTGCACTTATATTTTTAATTTGCCAATTAGCTTGTGCTAAGTGCTTGATTAGTTAGCTTGACCCTATTCACCCCCCCTCTAGGGTTTCTACAATTGGTATCAGAGCAAGGACTCTATTGTTAGGCTTAACATCCTTAGAGTAGATCCTTGTTATTTTTCTTTGGCATCGTATTCTTCCTACTCCTCCTCTGATAAAGAGGGTTTTTCTTCTAGTAGCATAGACAATCATGTTTCTTCTAAATGCAAGAAATGCTCTAAGTGGAAAGCCATGGCTAAACAATCCTTAGAGATTCTTGACAACCTTCATTCTACAAATGAAGAATTTTCTGAAAAGGTTGCTCATTTAGAAGAAGCAAATGAGTTTTTGAGAAATGAAAACAATGTTTTATTATCTAGACTTGATTCTCAAAACTCATCTTGTGTTTCTTTAAAGAGTTTGAATGAGACTTTAATTTTGAAAATCAAATCTCTTTCCTCATCAATAGAAGATCTTAAGAGGCAAACTCATGAGTTAAATCATTTGCATGATTCTTCTATTGACTCTTTAAAGAAACAAAATGATGATTTTATTTCTAGAATCGTTTTATTTGAAAAAGAGAATAATGCTTTAAATGCTAAATTTGATTCTCTTACTTGTATACATGATGATTTGATATTAGAACATGATATTCTTAAGACCAAATCCATGCATGCTCACTCTAGAGACATTCATCATTCTAGTATGTCACATGTTCATAACCATGCTCATTCTGATACATGTGCACACACTAGCATTAGATGCTTCTATTGCTCTCGCATTGGACACATGAGCTTTACATTCCCTATTCGTAGGACCTTCACTACCAATGCTAGAGTAAGTGCTATATGGGTCCCTAAAGCTAATAAATGTGGATCCAAGTTTATTTGGATACCAAAGTCTTCATCTATTGTTTTAGGTAAAGCTTCTTGTATCGGGACATAGCACCGATGAGCGTGTTGGTGGTTGCAAAGCTCAAAGGTCATCTTCCAAGCAATTGCACCAACACAAGCGTGGCCACTAGAGCCACTTTGGTAACATGCTAAACGATTCTCTTCAAATTGTTTATATTTGTAGAATCTAGCATGTTTCACTTTATGTCTTGCTACTACCTCACATTGATATCCTTTAGTTGCCTTTTATATAAATCAATGTGAGATACTATTCTAGCATGCTTAGTTAATTTTCTTATTAATTCTTTTATCTAGCATGACTAGTTACTCGGCTTAAATGATTAGTTCACACTATGTAGCTTATCACTCATTTTCTATTTAGTGTGACACATTTATATATGCATGCTCGTTATTCTTAATCTTTATTTATAAAGCATGCATATCACTCTAGTCCATAGGAGCTTGTTTTTGATTTGAGTTAATATGATTTTAACTCTCCGTCTTTAAAGTTTTTGAAATAGTTACTTCTTGCCGGTTTGTTTTTAATATGTAGCATTTACTTTAAATCGGTATTTGTGAATATATATGTTTAGCACAAGCTTCTTATCACTTGACAAGTATACACTTATACTTCCATTTTAATCTTGTGCTTACATAATATATTCATTATTGATTCTCATACTTTATCTTGATTATCTTCTTGAGAATCAATTATGTCTTTGCCTAATGAAGGTTATTTATACATGCTTTTGAATTTGTGATAGTTTTTCAAATATTCATTAAGGATACATGACTATATTCATTAAATTTCTATTTACATGTAGATCATGTATTTCTTATATATGTTTATATATTTTTTGTATAAATATCTTTATGTGGGCATATGAGTTAAGCTAAAGTTTTATATTGACTTGAAGAGTATTTAAATATACTTTTTACCTTCAAACTTGTGCTTATCTCATACCTTAGCTATTGATTCCTTTGACCATATTTATTCTTCTTGAATCAATTAGCTTCTTCCTTAAAGTCTTCTTTTGATGATATCTTCTTGACTTTTTGGTTGGCATTATGGATACATGTTCTTAATTGGTTTTTGATCTTTTCATGTATGCCTATTCGTGACATATATAGTTTCATATATATTAGTGATTCCTAACTTTTGATATTTATTCGTTTTATACCTTTAAGTTAGGATGTTGAGACAGAATTTTTGTTTATGCCTTGCCCTTGACTATTTATGGAAGTTCTTTTAAGAATCACATGGTTTTGTGCTTTGTCTTGTTTTTATATTTACCTCCGTTTTTAGTGCACATTTTCAAATCGATATCTTCTATATATATACTATGGTGCACTATGAAAGCTCTTTGAAAAATGTACTTCTTGATATCTTTGGCATTTAGCTTTCTTGATCTTAATGATCTTTCTTTGCTCATTCCTTGGGTTTATGCTTCTTTATGAATTATTGTTGCCCAATGATGTTTTTGTAGCACATGAGAATACCTGTAATTATTACATCATATTTCTCATGACTTTAGCTCTATGGTTTGAGCTTTTGTGTTGAGATTTTTCCACTTCTAGAGAATACACTTATTTTAATATGGCTTTAGTATTTTACATTCTCTAGATCGCTCTATCATTTCATTATCTTGGGTTAATCTCAATACTTGGCAAAGAGATTTATTTTATTGTATTTTCATGAACATCTCTTTTGTCCTTTACTTGATAAGAGTCTAATTCATTTATTTCATCTTATGCTCTTATCCTTGCTTAGTAAAGAGTCTATAAATCATTTTGATCATTCAAAATGTATTTCCTTAATTGTGAATTCTATGCTTATGCAAGTATTTTTTAGTGTTAGTGACTTAAGAATTAATGAGCACTTTTATCTTGTTAACGGCTTCCCTCATTAATCTTATTTAGATTATATAGTTTGCTTTTGTGATACATTATTAAGCTATATAATTTTGGCTCACTTTCACACATCTAGCTATATTCCTATACTTAAATCTATATATGATATGCTAGTTTACAAAAACAAGATTTGTGATATGATTAATCTCTAAAACTAGTTTTACAAATTCTTTATTAAATCTTGTTTTCTCTTAGAGGTTTGTGATTCCTTGTTTTAACTCTCTTCCATAACTAGTCATTAGCAAGTCTCTCTTAAATTTTTCTCACTTTTGAGTCATGATTTTATCGTATTATCATTTACATCTCTTCTTTATTGAACTTGTAATTATTTAAATGAGATTGACTCTTTCCTATGTTAATTTGTGAGATTTTCTTTGGGATTTGTGATTTTTCCTTGATGAGATTCATTAGATCATATTTATTCATTTGTTTTCTTTATGAATGATCATAATGATTGAGTAGTCCTAAACTATCTAATTTTGTAAATGTCAAGTCAATTTATTACTCTACTTTGACTACTCATGGTTTATCACATATGACCTTTGCTATTTGAACTTTATTGGTCTTTCATTTAGAAGTAGCAAAGTTTGGATATTACCCGGTTGATGGGTACATATGTGATAAAATATACCTAGTCCATGCAAAGCAATAAATTGGTTGATTATTTCTTAATTAGATAATCATGGACATGATGTTTGAGTTTCATTTTTATTTTATTTTTTATTTTTGAGCTATTTTTTGTCTATCAGCATGATTGTTCTTAATTGACTTTATTCTTTTTCATGATGACATTTTCTCAAAGGATTACATACATTGATCTATCATATTTAAATATGAGATTCTTCTCTATAGACTAATGTATGCCATCTTTTGATTATATGTGCTATATTGGAATATTCTTTTGATTTTTCATCTTTAGTGGCTATTAATTGGTTATCTCTTCTTGACTAAAGATGATATTTTTTATCTTTTGACGATATTGTAGCCTTATATGCATCGAGCAAGGGGGAGAAATCCATAGTTGATTTACCCCTAGATCTTGTAGTTATCTATTTTATGCTATAAGTGCTTTGGAACTAGATACGCATATTTTGAGGGGGAGCAAATTAATTGATTCAATTCATTTATACCCTTAAATATGTCGTATACCTAGTTCATCATGGACCCATACCTTCTTCTTTTTCATATCTTAGTGAATGAGGTCATGATACTTTTATTTGTGAAGGATTTGTGAGAGTTTATGCTATTGTCTTTATCATTTATCTCTCTTTTATATGGATTAAATAAGTCATCTTCTTAAATATTAACTTTCATATATTATCTTGATGACTATTGTGCTTTCGTTGGTTTGGCTTTTCTTTCATGCTTAATTGAGTTGGCTTTCCTTGTTGAGGACTTATCCAAAATTCATGATTTTTATCACCTTTGGTAGTACTTTGAGGGGGAGCATTCAAGTCGACTGAATTTCTCTTTCTCAAGTATTTTTCTCTTTTACCTTCATGTTTATCTAAAGGGTATTCATATAGCATGATAAGGTAATTGAGTTCAAATGCATGAACTTGGATAAGCATATAGATTTTGCAAATAATGAGATTACTTTATATCAATTGCAATATTTTACATTGATCATTCTTTTATTTTGTTCCACTATTTATTTGTGGACAATTATGATTATTAATGGTTTCTTTGATCAATGTTTCAAGTTTACATCTTTTCCATTGGTATCAAGTTTATTTAATGTCATATCTCAATTGGTATCTATTAGTTGCAATTATCTATTCCTTATGGCTCTTGTTTGAAATCCTTTATTTCATAGTTCTCTTCCAAAACTAGAGCAATATTTCATATCCTATTGTGTTTTGGATTTATTCCTTGGATTTCAAGTTGGTAAACTACTTATTTCTTGTTTTTCAAATTCCTTTGGTTTTACCAACCATATTGTGTTATGACAAGCAATTTTCTATTTCGTACTCTACATTTGGTATGTAGTTTTATACACTTGTTATTACACCATTCTCCCATTGGTTTTCTTTAGTATATCTTGATCATGATTGTCTATGCCTTCCTCATGCTTTGATTTATGTACTTAAGATTGATTTCTTATCTATTAGTACGGGGGATCGTATTTTTGATCATGTCAAAGGGGGAGAAGTATGTTTAAGTATGTATTTATAAGTAATCTAAGTAGTATGCTTTCAGTGATATTGCTTATATCTTTTGTATATTAGTGATACATGCATCTATACTGTCCATACTAAACTTAACCGATTTGCCATAATCAAAAAGGGGGAGATTGTTGGCCCAATAATTGTTTCATATTTTTGAATATGGTTAATCTGTTAAGTTTAGCATTTCGTTATCACTAATCTTCATACTATCACTATAGCATTTCTACTTATACTTATATCTTTGGTGATATGTGTCCATTGGTTTACATCTTAGTGATATGAGCTTATCTATCTTAAATTTAATTGGGTTGCCAAAATCAAAACTATGTTTTTGATTGTGGTCATTCAATTAAGTTTAATCATTATGATATCACTAACATTTATGCCATCACCTTAGCACTTGTACTTAAACTTTGCATAGTCCTAATGTGCTTTAACTTATCATACTTGCTACTATGTATATTGCTTTGTTCGTCTAACATGTACATGCAGAAAAACAATAAACAAGATCAATGTGGACATATGCAATGAAGAAATCATGGTGGACCAAAGACGACGGATCCCACAAGATTTCTCTGAACCACCCGACGACATCTCTGGAGCTACGCACCGGGGGTTCCGCTGCCCGGTCAGCGGACGGGGGTCGAGGGGGCAGCGCCCCTCGTCGGGGGTTCGGGGGCGAAGCCCCCGAAAGGTATTCAGTTTTCGCAAACTGGATATCTTTGGACAGCTGCCGCCAAGGGAAAAAGCCAGCACCTATCAAAGGAAGAAGCCAAGCCGTGCCATCATCATTTCAAGACTCTGAAGAAGCCTGCACCTGTCTAAGTTTATCTGGAGTCTGTAATGAGTCTTAGGAATTATTGTAAACACAAGAAATGGATGGCAAAATCGAAAGTTAGGGCAGAAACTAGCCCAGGATCATTTTTGGCTGAAAACCGGCATACCGACGGTATACCGGTGCATACCGGCGGTATATCGATTTTGTTCACAGAAAGTTTCTGTCCACAAAATCGGCATACCGACGGTATACCGGATCATACCGACGGTATACCGATTCAGTATCGTTGAAATTCCAACGGTCGGATTTTCAGCATTAAATGATCCTAACGGCTATATTTCGAGCCGTTGTAATCCCAGACCGGTATACCGCCGGTATGCCGGATCATACCGGCGGTATGCCGGTTCGTGACTGAAAAGTTGCCTTTGGCTTCTTTTCAAGCTTTGGTTATAAATAGCCTTGAACCCCTTCATTCAAGGTTGATGCTTTGAGCCTAAAAATTTCCAAACCACCAAAGCTTATCCACATACAACTCTACAAAGCCTTCATTTGCCATCCACAAATTGTGTTAGAGTTATTGAGTTGAAAAGTGAGATCTTCATCCTATTATATAAGGAGATCAAAACCTATTGTGAAAGGTTGAAGTTGGAGAGTCTTCGTATCCAAACTCTCGGTTGAAGTTGGGGAGTCTTCGTATCCAAACTCTCGGTTGAAGTCGGAGAGCCCTTCGGATTAAAGCTCTTGTGTAAGAAGTTGGCGAGTTCTTCGGATCCAAACTCGTGTGTAACTATTTGCTCAAATAGTGGATTAAAGCCGGAGAGAGTTCCGGGACTGGACTGCCTCTTAGGAGGATACCAGGATATATCGGGTGTCGGTATTGTGTTTGCTTCTTCTCTCGCACTTATATTTTTAATTTGCCAATTAGCTTGTGCTAAGTGCTTGATTAGTTAGCTTGACCCTATTCACCCCCCCTAGGGTTTCTACACGCAGTACATGACATCTTGCCAGAAGACCCTAAAGAAGCAACAACAATTCGTCGTCAGTCACTCCGGTTCTATTACAATCACTCGTCTAGGATACTCTATCGTCGATCTTTTAACGAAATGCTCCTACGCTGTCATACGGATGATGAGGCAAAATGGATACTACATGAAGCTCAGATGGTGTCTGCAGTGCACATCAGCCTGGTCCTAGGCTACATGACCGTATTAGATACATGGGATACTACTAGCCCACTATGGTGGCAGATGCAATTAAATATGCAAGAAAATGCAAAGCATGTCAAATCCATGCAGATTTTATACACCAACCTCAGAATTCTTACATCCAACTGTAGCATCTTAGCCCTTTGAAGCTTAGGACATGGATGTCATCGGTCCCATTAATTCACCATCATTCCGAAGATATCGGTTATCCTGGCTATAACCGATTATTTCTCAAAGTGGGAAAAAGCTATTCCCCTTGTTGAAGTCAAGACAAGTAATGTCATCAGCTTCATCAAGCACCATGTGATCTATCGATTTGGCATTCCTTGTAGAATCATTCATGACAACGGACCTCAGTTCGTAAGTCAAGCATTTACTCAGTTCTGTAATGACACTCGAATCAACAATATTGCTTCTGCAACTTATAATCCCGCAGCTAACGGATTAGTAGAAGCATTCAATAAGACAATCATCAAGCTTATTAAGAAGTTCGTTTCTGCTAATAAACGCAATTGGAGCAAAAATCTTGGAGAATGCCTATGTGTATACCGCACTACTATACGTACCCCACTGGTTGTACACCCTTCTCTCCAGTGTACGGATGTGAATTTGTTTTATCGTTGGAGATTCAAATTCCATCTCTGAGAATAGCTATGGCCAATGAATTAACAGTGAGAAATAATGATCACCTTCGGCTTCAAGAACTTGAAGCGCTCGGTAAGAAACTGTTGCTAGCTCAAGAAGTTGAAGCCCGTATTTTGAAAGCTTTCAATCGTAAAGTCAAAGTACGAATCTTTCAAAAGGGTGAATTAGTCCTTACTGTCAGACGTCCTATGACTATGACGCACATGAGCAAAGGTAAGTTCGAGCCAAAGTGGGAGGGTTCCTACGTCATAAGTAAAGTCTTCTCTAACGAAGCTTACCAGTTGACTGGGATGGATGGTCGAATAGCTGTGATGCCTATCAACGACAAATTTATAAAGAAATACCATATTTGAAAACATGTATTATATTTTCAAGCAATATATTGTACATACACAATATTTGAATTATTATGTTTTATTTATTCTTTCGTGAATAAACCCATAGATAATTAGTCCTAAAAAAAATCCCCAAGTAGAGTCTACCCAGATTGTATGGTACATCCTCAAAAGATTAACCCATAACATCCACCACAACATATCATCACAACATCATCTTTTGAAACCCAGTCATTTTGAAAGATATCTTATTCTTGAACCCCAGTTGGATTAAGAATAATCAATATATATAAGAATTTACGTCCACATTACCTCTGAATTCTGTTGCCTGTGTCAACGACTTGTCACGTCCACATTACCTCTGATAACATCGTCTCAAAAATACTATCACATCAAGTTATATTCTGTTACGTCCATATTACCTCTAATAGATATAATAAGTAATGTTATTTTCAAGAAATACGTCACGTCCAGGACCGATGAATGTATTTTTACACCTCTATCTATTGCTTGTGTCTCAAACAGATACACAATAAGTGATAGAGTCACAAAATCATTATTTTTTCATTTTATTTCAAAATATTGAGAACATAAACTATTACATTTCTAAAAAATGTAATAAAAATTGTTCAAAAAGATTATTACATTCATTTTATCTTCTGAAAGACTCATTGGGGAGGTGGAGTGCTGAGGTCAGAGATCATTTTCTTTAAGGCTTCAGCTCGTTCCACCCTTGTAGTAATAACCCTTTCCCTGGCTAAGTTTCTCCTAAACTCTAGAGTTAATGGCTACATCAATATGATATGATGCTCCATCTTCGCATTTTATGCCCGGATAAGGTTATCCCTCAGTCTATTCAAGCCATCCAGATGGCTCGAGGCAAATTAACGTAGTTCGATAACCTCCTCTTGGCATTTTCTAGCCGCTGTGACCGATGCACAGGCTCGGGCCAATTCAGCTTCTAGCTCTTGGATGCGAGCCTGACATTCAGTCAATTCTTTGTCTTTTTCTGCTTCCTCAGCCTTATAGAGTTCAATAGAGGAAGTGGCCTCAGCTATACCAGACTCTCTGTCTCAAGATTGTACAATGAATGCTGCTATAGTATTGTCAAGAATGGCCTGTCCTTCTTCATGCTCTCGAGCTATGATCTCACATTCAGTATCCACCAGTTTGCTTATATTCCCTCTGATCAGATCCTGATAAGACTGGATAGGCTCCTCTAGTTCTGACAGGATCTACTCTAAGGTTTTTGCCCTCTCTATGTCGCCAAAATTGTATATGGATTCAATTGGGTATAAAGAAGATCTTCTCACAAAGTCGTAAGTATAGTTCTTCTTTATGGCCAACTGAACCAAGGAGCGCATAGAGGTGAAGAAGGTATCCGTATAAGTACGGATGTGGCTACCCATTACCGCCTGTACACAAGGTGTCACTGCTGCATCTAAAACTTCTCCTTCTACAAAGGCCGAAGGAATATTGGCAACCGACGTAACATCAGCACATAGAGATTTCAATATAGGAGTTCCTGATGAGCTCCCCTCCATGGCATTTGTCCCAACATCTAAGGGAGCCATAGTTGAACAGATGCTGAATACGGTGGAGGCTACTGGGACTACAACGAGTGTCCCTATATGACTTGTAGCCATTCGAATTAAAATCGTTATATGATATATCATTGGATAAAAAGCAATGGTAACTAAAATTAAACACTTACCCGGGCCCGTTGGAATATAAGGAGTGTTGACAGGCTCAATATCCCTTTCTGTAATAAGCCTTTCCAATATAGAAGCAGATATTGCTGCACCTGCTTGACTGCTCCCTGGTTTCGAGCCTCCGGACATGAAGCGGCTGCTCCCGACTTCTAAATCAGCGTGGCTGCCCCTAGCCCCAGATTCAGCCTGATCACTTCTGGTCTCCGACAGAGCGAGGGTCTTTCTAACTTCAAACGCAGCTTGTTCTTCTTGGGCTTCTGATTCTACCCGTATCCCTTCAAAAATATGTTCAACGTGGTTTTGAATCCCCCCAATATCAGTATCAGGGTGTTCATCACCTTCGGGGCCTTCGAGACCTTCAACAAGGTTCTTATTGCCTTCGTCTTTATTTGGGCTTCCATTGCCCTTAATATCAATATTAGAGTTCTTGTCGCCAAGGGGTTTATTGAGACTCTGATAAGCTCCACCAGGGCACTGGTCGCCCTCATCTTCAACATGGTGCTCATCACCCTCAATTATAATTTGGCCATCTTTGGCCACCAAATCCTGACCCTCCTAGGTTGCTACTTGACCATGGCTTGACTCAGCCTTCTCAGAATCTGGGGCAACATCAGTAACATCTTTCTCGATCTGCTCATCAACAAAGTCAAAATCCTGTATCGCTTCTATAATCACTTCATCTATAGTAGGTAGCTCGCTTCGAGCAATGGCTTCAATAGTGTAACGTCCGTAGTTCGTATTACGTATTTTGGTATACGTGTAAGGAATTTTGACCTGTAATTAGACTTGTCTTTCTTAGCTTGATCCTGGTTTAATCTTGCCTTGGTTTATTTTAGGTTCATCCTGGTTCGACTTATTTTGACTGGCTAGTCTTGGGTTTTGCACTGGCATGGGTTAGTTAGCATTTCCTGGTTCATGTGGTTTATCCTGGCCTTGGCCTGCAATAGGTTCGGTTGGGTTCGGCTTGGTTGGGCTCGGTTTGGGTTGATATGCAAACCCCTACCTACCACCATCCCTCATTTATTAACCCAACAACCATTCTCTTTCCTCATTCATTACTCATTTACTACTTCTTTTTTTCTTCCTCATTTCTTCTCCACCAAGCACCACCGTAGGCAAATGCAACTTGCTTCATGGAGGAACTCAAGTTTTATTGTTCCACTATCTTCCTCACGAGATTCTAAGATACTTTAGTACTTAGCATTTTTAGTTTCCATGGTTCCTTTCATGTAGATCTAAGTTTGTTATATTTTCGGATTTCTCGGTTTTGGTCTACCAAACTGGCTTGTTTTCGAAAACTAAGAGTTCTATGTAGAAGGCATTCTGATGTTACGCAAGTTTGGTTTTGGAATGGTTGGATTTCATTGAGTCTTGACCGAGATGGGGCTTCTCTCGAGCTCTTGAGCTTTTACGCCTGCTTGTCTTGGCCTTGGGGAGAAGATGAAGTTTTTACGCACACGTTCTTACGTGCTAGCGTGGTATTTAGTTTTACGTCTACGTTTAACGTGCCAGTGTAGCATTTCCTTCTTTACGCACACATTTTAACGTGCTGATGTGGTGTTTCCTCTTTTTACGCACACGTCTTAAATGTGCCAGGATAGTGTCCCCTTTACGCAATACGCATTGCGTGCCAGTGAATCCTTTCTACGCCGAGTTCACTTGAACTCTACGCGGGGGGCCACTATCGCTCTCATAGAGTCGTGCTCACGTAGACTCTCCCTCGCTCGCGTAGAGCCTTGCGTGCATAGAGTTTTACCTAGGTGCTCGTGCGCGTAAAGTTCCGCTTGCATAGGGTGCTTGCTATGCGTAGAGCTTTGCCCGCGTAGAGTTCCCTCTCGTGTAGGGCTCCCGCTCGCATAGAAGCAGTCTTTCCTTGGTCTTGCTCACGCATAACCTTGCTCGCGTAGAGCTATCTAACTCCGGGTCTTGCTTGCGTAACGCCATTTTTACGCTCAGGGCCTCATAGCCTAGCGTAGTTTTATTCGTGTAGAGGCTTGAGCCCTATGCGCACCCGTTTGTTTCATTGTTCTTGCACCTCTTGTCACGGACTTGGTAACTTGAATTGATTGGCATGACTGGACAGATAATTGTACATGGCACGGTATAACAAGTGAACTGACATGACAAGACATGACTTGACAAGACAAGACGAGTAAGCCTGATGGGAACTATTGAATGTTGTTGCGATGGCTAGCATGACATGGCAAGAATGAATAGTCTGGACACCGTGGACGATTGTGTTTGTATAAATAAACCAATACTGTCTCGTATCATGTCTAGGGCAGGGACCCCTGAGTACCACGGTCAGGGGTACCTATTGAAATTGACTAAGGCTAATAACTAGAATAACCCAGTAGTCATGAAGAGATTTTTCAGCTACAGGCAATCCCGTTATCAGGGCGCACAAGTGGACTTGTAGCCTGCCGACGAGTAGGGCATATTTCCAGCACACTGTCATGTGTTGCACCCTTCATGAATGAATATTCGACCTAGATAACCTGGATGGTCTGCAAGGCTTGTGGCCGTTGGAATAATCTCATTGCATCTTGCTAGTAACTAGGCCTATGATAACCCTAGTTAGTTAAAGTACCAAACCGTACTCACTGCTTGGCCGTGATTGATTGGATGGAGTCTAACCCAGTCTAGTCTTATCCTGATCCTGTACAAGATTGTAATATGACCTGATTGCTTGTGCGTTATTTTATTGATAAATGGTGGGAAACCAAGTTTCGTTCAGATGAAGGGTTACAACCCCGGTCCTTGTTTGGTTTAAGGGTTGTAACTTGGTTATCGGAATGGTCCCATGGTTATCTTATCGTATATCATCATGATTTTCCATATCTCCAGTTTTATTGTATAATTATGTTTTGTGCTAATTGCTGTTTTTAGTTCTTAAGTGAAGCCTCCTTTGTGGCACTTGCTTTTTCTGGGATCTGACCTATCTGGTTTTGTATGGCCAGATACCGGAGTAGCTCCAGAGGACCTCCCTACCTTCCAGCCAAATGGTGACCACCAGATGTAACCAAGGCAACGAGTGGGTTTCTCTTTTGTTCTTCCACTTTATTGTAAAAATATTCTTTTGAGGCGTTTAGCCGGTGAGCACGTATTAGCTCGTATTGCACTTTACTTATTGTCTGCCTACGGGCTGTAACATGATTGACGAATCCTAGGGTTGATCATGTATGACTAAAACTCTTGCTAGTCTTTACATTTTGTACGACTAGCTTCATGATCATCCAAATATGTAATGTATGGGACGCCTTACTATTGTATATTTGATGCTCTAACATCTTGTAACTGCTATTCCTTGCATGAGATTGAGACAATTGGCTTGTTCATGACCATAAGAGACTGATGGCTTGTAGTTAAACCCTCATGTATCTAGATAGCCGTAAACATATAGCGAGGTGGATTCCATTTCAATATACGTAGCTGGCTATGTATGCCTCCGCTTTCCAGTATTCTGGTTCTGGGGCGTTACATTGTTTAAGTGGTGGCCTATACAGGTCTTGTAAATCAGGATGTATGAGGGTTTACTGAATAGATGTCTCAATCAGCACTCGCCCTTGATCTCTGCTCGTATCCTCTAAATCCCTAAAAATCTTGACCTGGTCATATGCTTGTATCTTTGATCTGTCTAGGTCCTTCTTTATTGTTCCCTGTGTCGTCTTCTTCAGCAACATTGTTCCTGGTCCTACTGATCGGCGAGGCGAAGCATCTTCAGTGGGCCAACAGCAACCTGGAGATCAAGCCCAACATTCAGGAGTAGCCTCCAGAGTCATGCCTACTGGGGTTCAAGAGCCACCAGTTCAGCCAGTCCAGCCTGCAGAGCCCGATGATGGCACCTTGGTGGGTCTCATCAGGATATTGCTAGCATCTCAAGATCGTCAGGGCTACACCCTGCACCAGGCAGTACAAGTTGCTTTGAACAGAGGCGGTCATCAAGGGAACCAGGCAGCCAACAGCTTTAAGCCTTTGAACCCTCCATTCTTCGATGGTAGCAAAGATGCTATTGCCGCAGATGCTTGGCTGCAGGATACAGAAGTGATTCTAGAAGTGGTAAAGACGCCCGAGAATGAAAAGGTGGCGGTAGTACGGCTACAATTATTGGATCTTGCCCGCAGCTGGTGGGCGGCGTAGGCTATTGGATTTGTGGCACCTGTTGTATGGACAGTATTTCGTGAGAGATTCCAGACCAAGTACTTCGATGCTGTAGCTCGGTACGATCTACAGATGAGGTTCACCAATTTAAAGTAGATGGGCAGGACGGTCGACAGATATGCGGTCGAGTTTTCGAGACTTAGTAGGGTTGCTCCCACCTTGGTAGTGACCGAGTTCGACAGAGCCCAGCGGTTCCAGCAAGGACTCCACCTGGAGATTTTATTGGCAGTAGAGCAGTTTGAGTATCAGACTTTCGATGCAGTATTGAGAGCAGCTAGGAGGCACGAGTATACCTCCCAGAGGATCGTAGACAGGACCGGAGGTCGGAAGCGATCTCATGGCCACATGAATCAGTCTTCAGCACCCGCCACGACAGTTAGGGCTTTGACAATTGGAACTCCGAGGCGGGCGGCCTTAGTGATGTCGGTTCAACATTCAACCCCGATGAACCCTTAGCAGCAGAAGCAGAAGCTCTTTTCCGCAGTGGGATGTTCACATTGCGGGAAGCCAGAACATGTGGTAGCAGAATGTTGCAGGCTGCAGGGATTGTGCCTAGCTTATGGGGCAGCGGATCACAAGATAGGATCCTGTTCGAATAGGGGTAGTTCGTCATCGTCCAACTTTACTAGTCCTTCGGTGAGAGGACCAATACCAGTCCAGCAGCAGCAACAGTTTCCGAGGCCCTTGCCGCCTCAGTCCTAAGCATCCCAGCAGCAATACCCCCTGCAGTATGCACAAGCCCAAGCCCTGATTCAGAGCAGACAGAGAGGTTTTTAGCAGAGGGGACCCGTACCCAGAGGGCATGGTCATGCAATGACGATGACCGTAGAAGAAGGATTGGCACCAGGTGAGGTAGTGGCAGGTACTATTCTCGTTAACTCCCTTTCAGCATCAGTATTATTTGATTCTGGTGCATCGCATTCATTTATGTCTGCATGATTCACGACACGGATTAGACTGGAGCCCGAGTAGTTATTAGTAAGGCTCAATGTACTTACTGGTAACGGTCTTGTGGGAGTAGATAGAGTGTTTTCCTCGTGTCAGATCGTAGATAGCAGTAGAGAGTTCCCCGCTAGATTGATAGAGTTCCCGATGGCCGATTATGATGTGGTCTTAGGTATAGATTGGTTAAGGAACTAGTATGCTAGGATAGACTGCCATGTTGGCAGGGTTGGTTTTAGCATTCCAGGTGAGCCAGAGTTTTTCTTTTTTCGAGGCAAAGTTGAACCTTCTTCTCCAGTATTGCGGATGGCAGTTGCAGCAGTACAGTTACCCCGGATAGTCGAAGAGTTTCCAGATATTTTCCTAGAAGAGCTTCCAGGAATGTCGCAAGAGTGAAAGATCGAGTTTACTATCGACTTGATCCCAGGGACAGCCCCAGTATCGGAGAGAGTCTACAGGATGGCACCGTCAGAGTTAGAGATATTATACACGATGATTGAAGAACTCAGAACTAAAGGATTCATTCGTGTAAGTGGATCGCCTTGGGGAGCCCCGATGCTTCTTATGAAAAAGAAGGATGGTACGTACAGATTGTTTATAGATTATCGTACCTTGAACTCAGTGACAATCAAGAACAGATACCCTCTCCCGAGGATAGATGACTTGTTTGATCAACTCAAGGGGGAAGCAGTATTCTCGAAGATTGACTTACGGTCAGGATACCATCAGATCAGAGTTAGAGAGCAGGACATCCCGAAGACAGCTTTTAGATCTAGATATGGGCATTGGGAGTTCCTTGTTATGCTATTTGGAGCAACCAATGCGCCAGCTGTATTCATGGACCTCATGAATCGTATTTTCATGCCATGCTTGGATCAGTTCGTGATTGTGTTTATAGATGATATCCTGGTATATAGCAAGAGTGAAGCGGAGCATGAGTAGCATCTCAGAATTTTCCTCGAGATTCTCAGAGAGTACCAGTTATATGCTAAGTTCAGGAAATGCGAGTTCTGGTTCGATCGCATTTCGTACTTGGGTCATATTATGTCACTACCACATTTCTAGTGTGAGGGTATTTTTGTCATTTTGGGGTATTTTAAATTTATTAGAATTAATTAGAATTTATGGGAATTTTTAGGAATTATTTTGGTATTGTTTGGACTAGATTGATTTTGGCTAGCTTGGACCCATGTAGATCAACCTAGGAGCTAACCCTAGTTAGTTTGACCTTGGTTAGAATTTGGGACTCTAGTCTAACCTAGCCGAATCTATGGTTAAGTCCTTAGAACCTATTTAGCTATAGAAATTAGAAAGCCATAAGCCATGACTTATGATTTTAGAGCCTTTAATTAATTAAATCAACCATGACTCATGTAACTTGGCCCAAGCCCAAACTACCAAACCCTAACCCTAAGTGTGAGTGGCCGGCCACCTAGGTGTCTTGGAATTCCCCCAATATAAAACCCCTCCTAATTTCTAGGGCTAGCCTCCTTTCCATAGGAAATCTATTTCAAGAAGAAAGAGGTGAGCTCCCATCTTTAGAAATTCATAATAAATCCATTTTAGGTCCTTTTTCCCCCAAACTAGTTGCATTAGATCCTAATATCAATATTCTTGCTGTTGGTATTGATTGTTAGTAGGGAAACAACAATTTGTGAGATTTGGGTGGTTGAGGAAATCATTCCATTTGGGGATTTTTCACCCATTGTTCATCAATAGGTAACTTCCCCATTTCTCCATGGAATTCATTTTGTTTTCATATATAGGAAGCCCTAAGGGTCCCCTAAGATTCTGGATAGGATTCGTATCGGGTGTCTAGGGTTTTGTGTCCGTTTTGGACACGTATCTGTGTTCATACGCAGGTGTTTGTGTAAATGCCACAAAGGGGCTATTGGTGATATTTTTACTTTGTTTTTGAACATGAATGTTAGTTTAGATCTTGCTTATTGATTCCTGTTCTTGTGTGTTAGTTTTCGTGTCGCTGTGTGTCGGTTTTGTGGTGTGGACACGCGCGTGCACACGCTCGCGCGCGTGCTACAGGGATCTCCTGCCTATCGGGCTCTTCTCTGGACACGACACGCACTTGTTGGATACGAGATTTTGTGGGAGTCTCGGGGCACCCACTGACATGCCATGTGTCAAATTTCGTGAGTCCACGTGGCATATCGAGGAAGAAATCCTCGACGCACTGGATTTTGCCTGTGCAGTGCGCCTGTGTTTTCGTGCACTGATACGCGTGTGTAAATCAGACACGACGACACGAGGATACTGTGCAGACACATGGACATGAACACCTAGACCTAATCGATACTGGGACACGAGCACAAGGTTTGTGTCGTGTCGTGTCACGTGCACGAACTCAATGAACACGTGCACGATACTATTTTTTTCCTACTGTCCAGTTTTGTGTTCCTGTGTGTAAATTCCTATTTTAATTAGTTTAATTCATGATTTTATTTGCTATTTGGGTCCTAATATTAATGTATAACTTGTAGTAGATCATGTTTATACAATAGATTAGGTTTTGATTTGGATATTGGATTTGGAATGGGTAAATGAACTGTTTTATGATACACACTGACATTGTGATTTCCTAATGTTTTTTCCAACTTATTTAATTCCCTGTTGCTAAGTTTTCAATAAATTTTGATCCCTACATATCACACTACATGCCAGTTAAGTTTTTACATTCAAAATGAACTTTTGGTTGTGTGTATGAGAATTTGGATATGGGGATTGGCCTTCATTTGGTTGATAACTCATATCCTTTTTTTTTCATTCCACTGTTAACTGATTGAGTTTTGTTTCACTTTGTTATTTGGCTTTGACATTATGGTTGATCCTTTTAGGACTGAATGTGTTCTAATGTACTGAATTACTTTCCAGTTTCTACTTTTCCTGAAAAATTGACGAACTGATGTGGGATTGAGTCCTCTCATTTGTTGTTGAATGCCTGAAATGTTCTTTCCCTTTTCAAACTGGTTTCATAAATCTGGGAAATTGTTGTTTAACCTGAGATTGTTATGACCATACCTGAGTTTGAATCTCAGTTTTCAACCTGGGATGTGATTCCCTCCTTTCCTTCCTTCTTTGTTAACCTGAATTCTGGATAAGGTTCCAAATTCAGGATGTGGTTTGGCCTTATGTCTAAACTGAGAACATGTTCTATTATCATAGGTTCACATGTTAGCCACTGAGTTTAGATTCAATTGTGGGCTTTTGGATTTGGGAAGAAGGATGTTAGTTCTTGAGTTGATCTCTTTCCTTTTCAAACTGATATTGTGTTCTTCAATTAGAACTCTTTTCCCACACTATTTAGCTATTGTCCTATTTTAAATTCAAGTGTTAACTAATTACTTATGGTTGAACATGGGTTTACCTGTCATTAGTTTCATTATTGATAGTTTATCAACCTGGAATAGTTGGGCATTCTCAATTTTGAATGATAGTTAAAAACCTGAGATTTGGTATAACTGATTTCCTTTTTTCTTCACTGTTTGCTTATATTCCTGCATATATATAGTTAATTCCTGTACACACACACACTGTTAAATGTTTGCACATTCTTCATGTATGCCTAAATGTATAGCACACCACAGCACTCACACACACTATCCTCCTTTTCCTTCACTGTTTTGTGTTTTCCTGCCATGTATGTAATCACATTTGACACACACATGATACACACACACATAGCCTCTCTTGTATTGCCTTATACACGCACACAATCTCATGTTGCACACACATACAGTTATTCATGTTTTCCTATATGGCTACCTAATGCACAGTCTATATTATGACTCTATCTATATATAATGTAATGTGTTTATATTGTAGGTTAATATATACATTGTGATATATATGTTCCTATGTATGTGAGTGTGGTTTTACATATAGATATATATAGAGTATGGGGGGAAATGCCATGATAGTATACATATGAGGTTGTATGGGTTATGCAAGTTCATGTTTGTGCCATATGTGTATACTTGGATATTACTAGATATAGGCAATGTATTCACTTGTGTTGAGAATAGGCCTAGGCAGTTTGGTATAGCTTGATAAGCCTAGATAAGGCTTGTTCTATATTATTAGACTTAGTATAGCCTAGTTTAGACAAGGTTGACCTAGTTTGACTTCTAGGGTTGACCAAAGTTGACCAAGAGTTGACTTTGGCCTAGATTGACTTAGAATCATGTAGAATGCATAGTAGGACTCCATTTTACTATTCTGGACTTGTTGTGACTTGTGTTGTTCTGATTAGAAGCCAGACACCACTCCTTGGACAGTACGTTTCATATTGGACACTCAGATACAGGCGAGTACATTCTCTGATCATTTCATATCCTGCTTAGAATTAATTCCTGCAGTAGATTACTTTACTTGTACTGTCACGATGGTCACACGGATTGGTACTATATGGATCCTTTCTTGAGATGTTATCCTTATGGAGCATCGGGTATTACGTGTGCTGTGCGTTTCACTTACATGGCGTATCACTATGCTTCTTGGTTCTTTGATCACTTACGAAATATACTCTTATGATCGTAGAGTCTTCCTAGAATCTTACACTGTTGGGTAACCCCCAGAATCACCCATTTATGGGCATCCATGTATCACCCTGCGGGGCCATTGCATGGAATCATAACATAACCTGGCTGGATCCTTATGTATTGATTGGGGGTATGGGGGAGTATAAGTGGACATGTGAATACTATCCAAGTAGTGTAGTATCAGAATCTCTTCCATAGTGTAGTATCAGAATCTCCTATGCCATTTACATGTTCATGTTGTACTCTGACTCACTAGTCACTGCTAGTTCTCTATGTATAGTAGATATTTCTATTACAGTTCTCTCTCTGTTTACATACTACATTTCTTTCAGTACCTGTATCTTACTTTACTGCATGTTTATATTTTCTAACCTGCTATGATCTGTTGAGATGTACTGTACTCGCTCCTGTCCTGACCGGACCTGTTGAAAATATTACAGAGGACGAGGAGGAGGCTTGCCTGGACACTTTCTACGGGGCAGCTTTAGATGACACCTTTGAGCTGGACTCCCAGGAGGATCCAGCAGTAGCTGAGGATATTCCTCCGACAGCCTAGACTAGATTAGTTAGGCTGTTTATCTTTATGCAGTCTTGAGACATGTCTTAGTTAGACTTTATTTGGAGTTATGAGTTGTATATATTCTTTCATCTGAGACCTTGTACTGTTGGATATTGCTGGGATTATCTTAGACTGCTTTTATCTATTTTATTCCTTGAGTTCTTTTTCATATCGTGCTATCCCTTTCTTAGTTGTGATTGAGTTTACTATTGCTATGTCACCCCCATTCGGGGAGTATAAACTGTTTAGAGATATATGCTAGATGTTGTGACCTAGGACAGTGTTCTACCGCCGACACTGCGGCGTAGACTGGACGTACCCACGTCTCGTGCCCTTACTCTAGGGTGCGAGTCGTGACACGTTTTTAGTGGTGGCCCATGCAGGTCTAGACTAGAATGTAGTGGTACTCGAACTAGAGTATCACTGCAGCCTGTTATAGGATATAGGACATTAATTATAAGATACTCAATCACTTTAGGAAAATTTCTTTTATTGACATCTAAATCCTTTGTCAGCTGATCCTTTGAATTATGATTGTCCGCCTTTGTTATTTCACTTTTTTCTCAAAAATTGATACTCTTGTTTGTCTATCTACAGGATGGTAGAGACTAGATCGCAGCGTGCCATTCATGAGGATGCTATAGAGGGGACTGCTACCTCTCAGCCAGCACGGCGAGGCCAGGGGACTGCAGCTCCTGCCACCTCAGCTCGTGTTGAGACCTCAGCAGCCGCAGCAGGGGGTATGCATCCACCGACTGGGAGGCAGGACCCGGTCATTCCAGAGGATCCCTTCCAGCCTCCACCGCCTCCAGGACATGTGGACGCAGCTCAGATGTTCGCGTATTTCCAGCAGTTCATGGACCGACAGCAGGTTCGGCAGGACAGAGGCTTGGAGTTGGCCGTCACGACAGCCGCAGCTCGACCAGTGGTGCAGCAGCCGAGGACACCGGGGATCGAGCAGTTTCAGAAGATGAGCCCCAGAGACTTTCTGGGGACAGAGGGGATCCTATATACCGATGAGTGGATCGAGCATATAGAGGAGATCTTTCGCTTGGCCAGGATTCCAGCAGACCTTCAGATCGAGGCCGCAGCTAGCCGGATGCGAGATCTTGCTCACACCTGGTATCAGTCAGACCCCAGGGTGGGGGTACCAGGGCAGACTTGGGAGCAGTTCAGGGGCTTCTTCAAGAAGAAGTTCTTCCAGATTCAGCAGTCAGAGCCTTAGAGTCGCAGTTTGAGAGCTTGGTCCAGGGAAGCCTCTCAGTAGAGGAGTATGCTGGAGAGTTTGGTCGTCTCGGCAGATTTGTAGAGGGTTTGAGCGAGACTGCGAAGTCCCAGAGGTTCCGGAAGGGTCTGGTCAAGGAGGTCAAGTCCCTGACCAAGGGCAGCAGAGATGCTACATTTGAGAAGATCTTGATGGGAGCCCTGTTAGCAGAGGATGATCTTGAGCTTAGGCTCAAGAGAGGGAGAGACTGAGTTGGGGGCATTAGCAGCAGCGGAGGCCAGGCCAAGAGGCCTCACTTTCAGTTTCAGCAGCCGAGGCAGTTTCAACCTCAGCCGATTCAGCAGAGGCCGGCTCATCAGCAGCAGCCGAGGCAGCACCAGCAGGGTCAAAGGCAGGATAGCACTTGTGCCTACTGCAAGAAGCCTGGGCACATCTTCCTTGAGTACAGGAAGAGGCTGGGCCTGTACATGGTGTGTGGTTCAGCAGATCACCAGATGAGGGAGTGCCGTATGGAACGAGCAGCACCGGGAGGTGGAGCCAGAGCTCCAGTGGGCTAGCAGCGGGGACCAGCACTGCCGACTCAGCAGCAGAGGTTTGTCCAGCACCAGCAGCAGGCCAGGGGAGGCCACCAGGGGCGAGCCTTTGCCATGGCAGCTGGAGAGGCAGAGGTGACTGAAGAGCTGATTACAGGTGCGATTCTTCTTGACTCCAGTCCAGCATTTGCATTATTTGATTCTGGTGCTTCGCATAGCTTCATATCAGTATCTTTTGCGATTAGACACGGTATCATAGCTGAATCGTTGCCTAGGACTTACAAGATCACGACCGAGGGTGGTATTATCCTCGTGAGTGATGTTTGTAAGGGTCGGAGAGTAGTTTTGGGAGGCCGTGAGTTGGAGGTGAGCCTGCTCGTAATGCCATTGCCGAACTACGATATAGTACTAGGCATGGATTGGTTGAGCAGGCACCATGCCAGCATTGATTGTAGAGGGGGTAGAGTTCTCTTCAGAGCGTCGGGGGAGCCAGAGTTCGAGTACTCCAGACGTCAGGCAGAGCAGAGCAGCGGAGTCTTCTGTGGAGTCTCGGTCGAGGAGCAGACGATTCCATACCCCTTGATAGCAGATTATATAGATGTTTTCCCAGAGGAGTTGCCAGGACTGCCACCAGACAGGGACATAGAGTTCTCGATAGACTTGGTTCCAGGAGCGGAACCCATCTCTCAGCATGTCTATCGGGTGAACAACAGCGAGCTGGTGGAGCTGAAGAAGCAGGTGGATGAGCTACAGGACAAGGGCTTCATCCGCTCGAGTTCGTCGCTATGGGGAGCACCAGTGTTGTTCGTGCCGAAGAAGGATGGGTCAGTACGCATGTGTATTGACTATAGGGCACTGAACAACCTCACGATCAAGAACAAATACCCACTGCCGCGGATCAACGATCTATTTGACCAGTTGAGCGGAGCTCGGGTATTTTCCAAGATTGATCTGAGGTCGGGATATCACCAGGTGAAGGTGAAGGGGGAGGATATTCCCAAGACCGCTTTCAGGACGCGGTATGGACAGTTCGAGTTTTTGGTTATGCCGTTTGGGCTAACCAATGCACCAGCAGTATTTATGAACCTTATGAACAAGGTATTCCACCAGTATCTGGATCGGTTTGTGGTGGTGTTTATTGACGACATCTTGGTATATTCTAAGACTGAGGAGGAGCACGAGGAGCATTTGAGGATCGTGCTGGAGACTCTCAGGAAGGAGCAGCTTTACGGGAAGCTCTCCAAGTGTGAGTTCTTCTTGGATCGGGTGGACTTCTTGGGGCATGTGGTGACTGGAGATGGTATCTTAGTTGACCCCAAGAAGATTATAGCAGTTGAGGCATGGGCAGCGCCGACTTCAGTTGCAGAGATCAGGAGCTTCCTGGGGCTGGCAGGATATTATCGGAGGTTTGTGCAGGATTTCTCCCGGGTTGCAGAGCCGTTGACACGGTTGACCCAGAAGGATGCTGAGTATGTTTGGTCAGAGGAGTGTCAGGCAGCTTTTGATGAGTTGAAGAAGCGGCTGATGACAGCTCCGATTTTGACGTTGCCTTCAGGATCAGGTGGATTCACTATTTATAGTGATGCTTCAGGGAAGGGGCTAGGTTGTGTGTTGCAGCAGCACGGGAAGGTGATTGCCTATGCTTCCAGGCAATTGCGTCCCCATGAGAAGAACTACCCTACCCACGACCTGGAGCTGGCAGCAGTGATATTTGCTCTGAAGCTGTGGAAGCATTATCTGTATGGTAAGAGGGTGGAGATCTTCACAGATCACAAGAGTTTAAAGTTTGTGTTCACTCAGAAGGAGTTGAACATGAGGCAGCACAGATGGTTGGAGTTGATGAAGGACTTCGACATTGCACTGCAGTATCATCCAGGAAAGGCCAACGTGGTTGCAGATGCCTTGAGTAGGTATCCGACAGCCATGTGTTTGACCATGGATCGGCATTTGCTTGCCGACTTGGAGAGCCTTGGGATTGAGGTGATCGTGTCGGGAGTACAGATGCAGCTATGGGGGATGCAGATTCAGTCGGACTTGATAGACAGGATCAAGGCGGCCGAGTTCGAGGTTGTGGCTCTGTAGTGTATCAGAGAGCAGATCAGTATGGGACTGGGGGATACTGAGTTTTCACTTGCAGAGGCTGGTGCCCTGAGGCACGGTGCCAGGTTATGTGTGCCTAGCGGGGAGCTCAAAGAGCAGGTTATGCAGGAGGCCCACATATCTCAGTACTCTATACATCCGGGTGCCAACAAGATGTACCGAGATCTGCGGGAGCATGTTTGGTGGTCAGGAATAAAGCGGGAGGTGTCCCACTTCATGGCTAGGTGTTTGGTCTGTCAGCAGGTCATGGCAGAGAGACAGAGGCCCGGTGGATTGTTGCAGCCACTGCCCATTCCTGAGTGGAAATGGAAGCATATCACTATGGACTTCATTTCAGGATTACCGCGTACTCCAGGAGGGAAAGACGCGATTTGGGTCATCGTTGACAGGTTGACCAAATCGGCCCACTTCTTGCCATTCAAGGTGGGTACGTCTACAGAGAGGCTGGCAGAGTTGTATATACGGTAGATAGTCATGATCCACGGAGTTCCAGTCAGCATCGTCTCAGATCGGGATAGCCGTTTTACTTCCCATTTCTGGAGGAGTCTGCAGACAAGCTTGGGCACTCAGCTCAAGTTTAGTACTGCATACCACCCCCCAGACGGACGGACAGTCAGAGCGGACTATTCAGACTCTTGAGGATATGCTACGGACGTACGTCCTGGACTTTGGAGGTTCCTGGGAGGATCATCTTTATTTGGTAGAGTTTGCCTACAACAATAGTTTCCAGGCCAGCATCGAGATGTCACCTTTCAAGGCTCTGTACGGGCGTAGGTGCCGTACACCCTTATTCTAGGATGATGTTGGTGAGCGAGCTTTGCTGGGGCCAGAGATGGTTGTTGATGCAGCCGAGAAGGTAAAGCTCATCAGGAACAGACTTCGTGTGGCGCAGGACAGACATCGGCACTGGGCCGATAGCCACCGGAGGCCCTTGGAGTTTGAGGTACAGATTAGAGTAGGATTAGATTTAGGTTGTTTGTTTGTGATTTTTGATCATGTTTGTTTATTATAATTAATTGAGACCTTGCTTGTGATTAGGTCGGAGACCAGGTTTTCTTGAGGATATCTCTGACTCGTGGTACGATACATTTTGGTAGAGGCGGAAAGCTTAGCCCGCGCTTCATCGGCCCTTTCGTTATCAGCGGAAGAGTCGGTGACGTGGCTTACAGGCTAGACTTGCCGCCTGCACTTGTGGGGGTCCACAACGTATTTCATGTATCACAGTTGAGACGGTACGTGGCTGACCCTAGCCATGTGCTCGATCATTCAGAGATGGAGGTCGGGCCTTCTCTCAGCTATCCAGAGCAGCCAGTGGAGATTCTGGATCGACGGGAGAAGGTTCTGAGGAACCAGGTGATACCTTTGGTACACGTCGCATGGAGGCATCATTCTTCAGGAGAGTCTACCTGGGAGTGGGAGGATGAGATGCGCGAGCGCTACCCTTATCTTTTTGGACCGTGAGGTATGCTTTCTATCCTTCTCATCAGTTGCATTTCGCCTTTCAATTTCGAGGACGAAATTCTTTTAAGGAGGGTAGATTTGTCACTACCACATTTCTAGTGTGATGGTATTTTTGTCATTTTAGGGTATTTTAAATTTATTAGAATTAATTAGAATTTATGGGAATTTTTAGGAATTATTTTGGTATTGTTTGGACTAAATTGATTTTGGCTAGCTTGGACCCATGTAGATCAACCTAGGAGCTAAACCTAGTTAGTTTGACCTTGGTTAGAATTTGGGACTCTAGTCTAACCTAGCCTAATCTATGGTTAAGTCCTTAGAACCTATTTAGCTATAGAAATTAGAAAGCCATAAGCCATGACTTATGATTTTAGAGCCTTTAATTAATTAAATCAACCATGACTCATGTAACTTGGCCCAAGCCCAAACTACCAAACCCTAACCCTAAGTGTGAGAGGCCGGCCACCTAGGTGTCTTGGGATTCCCCCACTATAAAACCCCTCCTAATTTCTAGGGCTAGCCTCCTTTCCTTAGAAAATCTATTTCATGAAGAAAGAGGTGAGCTCCCATCTTTAGAAATTCATAATAAATCCATTTTAGGTCCTTTTTCCCTCAAACTAGTTGCATTAGATCCTAATATCAATATTCTTGCTGTTGGTATTGATTGTTTGCAGGGAAACAATAATTTGTGAGATTTGGGTGGTTGAGGAAATCATTCCATTTGGGGATTTTTCACCCATTGTTCATCAATAGGTAACTTCCCTATTTCTCCATGGAATTTCATTTTGTTTTCATGTATAGGAAGCCCTAAGGGTCCCCTAAGATTCTGGATAGGATTCGTGTCGGGTGTCTAGGGTTTTGTGTCCGTTTTGGACACGTATCTGTGTTC
This sequence comes from Iris pallida, assembly GCA_029216955.1. NCBI lineage: Eukaryota > Viridiplantae > Streptophyta > Magnoliopsida > Asparagales > Iridaceae > Iris > Iris pallida. The sequence continues at coordinate 22,941,238 of JANAVB010034619.1, forward strand.
ATACGCAGGTGTTTATGTAAATGCCACAAAGGGGCTGTTGGTGATATTTTTACTTTGTTTTTGAACATGAATGTTAGTTTAGATCTTGCTTATTGATTCCTGTTCTTGTGTGTTAGTTTTCGTGTCGCTGTGTGTCGGTTTTGTGGTGTGGACACGCGCGTGCACACGCTCGCGCGCGTGCTACAGGGATCCTCTGCCTATTGGGCTCTTTTTTGGACACGACACGCACTTGTTGGACACGAGATTTTGTGGGAGTCTCGGGGCACCCACTGACACGCCATGTGTCAAATTTCGTGAGTCCACGTGGCGTATCGAGGAAGAAATCCTCGATGCACTAGATTTTGCCTGTGCAGTGCGCCTGTGTTTTCGTGCACTGATACGCGTGTGTAAATCAGACACGAGGACACGAGGACACTGTGCAGACACATGGACATGAACACCTAGACCTAATCGATACTGGGACACGAGCACAAGGTTTGTGTCATGTCGTGTCACGTGCACGAACTCAATGAACACGTGCACGATACTGTTTTTTTCCTACTGTCCAGTTTTATGTTCCTGTGTGTAAATTCCTATTTTAATTAGTTTAATTCATGATTTTATTTGCTATTTGGGTCCTAATATTAATGTATAACTTGTAGTAGATCATGTTTATACAATAGATTAGGTTTTGATTTGGATATTGGATTTGGAATGGGTAAATGAACTGTTTTATGATACACACTGACATTGTGATTTCCTAATGTTTTTTCCAACTTGTTTAATTCCCTGTTGCTAAGTTTTCAATAAATTTTGATCCCTACATATCACACTACATGCCAGTTAAGTTTTTACATTCAAAATGAACTTTTGGTTGTGTGTATGAGAATTTGGATATGGGGATTGGCCTTCATTTGGTTGATAACTCATATCCTATTTTTTTTTCATTCCACTGTTAACTGATTGAGTTTTGTTTCACTTTGTGATTTGGCTTTGACATTATGGTTGATCCTTTTAGGACTGAATGTGTTCTAATGTACTGAATTACTTTCCAGTTTCTACTTTTCCTGAAAAATTATCGAACTGATGTGGGATTGAGTCCTCTCATTTGTTGTTGAATGCCTGAAATGTTCTTTCCCTTTTCAAACTGGTTTCATAAATCTGGGAAATTGTTGTTTAACCTGAGATTGTTATGACCATACCTGAGTTTGAATCTCAGTTTTCAACCTGGGATGTGATTCCCTCCTTTCCTTCCTTCTTTGTTAACCTGAATTCTGGATAAGGTTCCAAATTCAGGATGTGGTTTGGCCTTATGTCTAAACTGAGAACATGTTCTATTATCATAGGTTCACATGTTAGCCACTGAGTTTAGATTTAATTGTGGGCTTTTGGATTTGGGAAGAAGGATGTTAGTTCTTGAGTTGATCTCTTTCCTTTTCAAACTGATATTGTGTTCTTCAATTAGAACTCTTTTCCCACACTATTTAGCTACTGTCCTGTTTTAAATTCAAGTGTTAACTAATTACTTATGGTTGAACATGGGTTTACCTGTCATTAGTTTCATTATTGATAGTTTATCAACCTGGAATAGTTGGGCATTCTCAGTTTTGAATGATAGTTAAAAACCTGAGATTTGGTATAACTGATTTCCTTTTTTCTTCACTGTTTGCTTATATTCCTGTATATATATAGTTAATTCCTGTACACACACACACACTGTTAAATGTTTGCACATTCTTCATGTATGCCTAAATGTATAGCACACCACAGCACTCACACATACTATCCTCCTTTTCCTTCACTGTTTTGTGTTTTCCTGCCATGTATGTAATCACATTTGACACACACATGATACACACACACATAGCCTCTCTTATATTGCCTTATACACGCACACAATCTCATGTTGCACACACATACAGTTATTCATGTTTTCCTATATGGCTACCTAATGTACAGTCTATATTATGACTCTATCTATATATAATGCAATGTGTTTATATTGTAGGTTAATATATACATTGTGATATATATGTTCCTTTGTATGTGAGTGTGGTTTTACATATAGATATATATAGAGTATGGGGGGAAATGCCATGATAGTATACATATGAGGTTGTATGGGTTATGCAAGTTCATGTTTGTGCCATATGTGTATACTTGGATATTACTAGATATAGGCAATGTATTCACTTGTGTTGAGAATAGGCCTAGGCAGTTTGGTATAGCTTGATAAGCCTAGATAGGGCTTGTTCTATATTATTAGACTTAGTATAGCCTAGTTTAGACAAGGTTGACCTAGTTTGACTTCTAGGGTTGACCAAAGTCGACCAAGAGTTAACTTTGGCCTAGATTGACTTAGAATCATGTAGAATGCATAGTAGGACTCTATTTTACTATTCTAGACTTGTTGTGACTTGTGCTGTTCTGATTAGGAGCCAGACACCACTCCTTGGACTGTACGTTTCATATTGGATACTCAGATACATGCGAGTATATTCTCTGATCATTTCATATCCTGCTTAGAATTAATTCCTGCAGTAGATTACTTTACTTGTACTGTCATGATGGTCATACGGATTGGTACTATATGGATCCTTTATTGAGATGTTATCCTTATAGAGCATCGGGTACTACGTGTTCTGTGCGTTTCACTTACATGGCGTATCACTATGCTTTTTGGTTCCTTGATCACTTACGATATATACTCTTATGATCGTAGAGTCTTCCTAGAATCTTACACTGTTGGGTAACCCCCAGAATCACCCATTTATGGGCATCCATGTATCACCCTGTAGGGCCATTGCATGGAATCATAACATAACCTGGCTGGATCCTTGTGTATTGATTGGGGGTATGGGGGAGTATAAGTGGACATGTGAATACTATCCAAGTAGTGTAGTATCAGAATCTCTTCCATAGTGTAGTATCAGAATCTCCTATGCTATTTACATGTTCATGTTGTACTCTGACTCACTAGTCACTGCTAGTTCTCTATGTATAGTAGATATTTCTATTACAGTTCTCTCTCTGTTTACATACTGCATTTCTTTCAGTACCTGTATCTTACTTTACTGCATGTTTATATTTTCAAACCTGCTATGATCTGTTGAGATGTACTGTACTCGCTCCTGTCCTGACTGGACCTGTTGAAAATATTACAGAGGACGAGGAGGAGGCTTGCCTGGACACTTTCTAGTGGGCAGCTTTAGATGACACCTTTGAGCTGGACTCCTAGGAGGATCCAGCAGTAGCTGAGGATATTCCTCCGACAGCCTAGACTAGATTAGTTAGGCTGTTTATCTTTATGCAGTCTTGAGACATGTCTTAGTTAGACTTTATTTGGAGTTATGAGTTGTATATATTCTTTCATCTGAGACCTTGTACTGTTGGATATTGCTGGGATTATCTTAGACTGCTTTTATCTATTTTATTCTGTTCTATTTCATATCGTGCTATCCCTTCCTTAATTGTGATTGAGTTTACTATTGCTATGTCACCCCCATTCGGGGAGTATAAACTGTTTAGAGATATATGCTAGATGTTGTGACCTAGGACAGCGTTCTATCGCCGACACTGCGGCATAGGCTGGACGTACCCACGTCTCGTGCCCTTACTCTAGGGTGCGGGTCGTGATATATTATTACCAGAGGAGGAGTAGAGGTGGATCCCCAGAAGATAGTGGCCATTGAGACATGGCCAGTACCCAGCACAGAGGCGGAAGTTCGCAGCTTTCTTGGCTTGGCCGGCTACTACCAGCGATTTGTTTCAGATTTTGCTCGGATTTCAGCACCTATGACCAGTTGACCCGCAAGTATGAGCAGTTTGTTTGGACGACAGAGTGTCAGGAATCTTTTGAGAAGTTGAAGCGGGGCTTGATGACGGCTCCCATACTTACGCTTCCAGATGGGACAGGATGATTTTTAGTATATTGTGATACTTCAGGCAGAGATTTAGGATGTGTTTTGAAACAGCATGGGAAGGTAATAGCTTATGTGTCACGTCAACTTCGTGATCATGAGAGGAATTATCCGACCCATGACTTGGAGTTGGCAGCAGTAGTATTTGCCCTTAAATTTGGAGACACTACTTGTATGGAGATAGGGTAGAGATTTTCACCGACCACAAGAGCCTGAAGTATGTGTTCACCCAGAAAGATCTCAACATGCATCAGAGAATGTGGCTAGAGCTACTTGTGGATTATGATGTCAACCGATAATATCACCCAGCGAAGGCCAATGTAGTAGAAGATGTGTTGAGCAGGAGAGCTGGAGTTTATTTTCTAACAGCGCAGCCAAAGTTATTGGCAGATCTTCAGAAGATAGATATAGAAGTGGTCCTTCCTACCAGTGTGACATTGATGTCCAGTCTGCAAGTTCAGTCCAGTATAGTAGAGCGGATCTAGTTAGCTCAGTCAACAGATTCTAAGCTTCAGCGGCTTAGGGCAGAATGTGTAGCAGGGCGAAGACCAGAGTTATGTATCCATAAGGATGGTACACTTCGGCATAGAAGGCTTCTTTGTGTACCCAATGGAGATATCAGACGGAAGATTATGGTAGAAGCTCACAGTTTGCAGTATTCCATTCATCCCGGTGGCACGAAGATGTACCATGATATCCGTCAGCACTTTTTGTGGAATGGCATGAAGAAGGAGATAGCCCGGTTTGTCTCTCGGTGTTTGGTTTGCCAACAAGTTAAAGCTGAGCATCAGAGACCGGCTGGACTTCTTCAGCCCTTGTCGGTTCCAGACTGGAAGTGGGAGCATATCACCATAGATTTCGTAACTGGATTACCTAGGTCCCCGGCCGGTAGAGATGCTATTTGGGTTATTATAGACAGGCTCACGAAGGTGGCTCACTTTCTCCCGTTCAGAGTTGGTCAGTCGATAGCTTAGCTAGCAGAGATGTACCTCAGGCAGATTGTCAGATTTCATGGTGTTCCAGTCAGTATCACCTCGGACAAAGATTCAAGATTTACGTCACACTTTTGGCACAGTCTGCAAGAGAGTTTGGGAACTCACCTCCAGTTTAGCTCAGCTCATCATCAGCAGACAGATGGTCAGTCAGAGCGTACCATACGAACCTTGGAAGATATATTGAGATCTTGTACACTCGACTTCGATGGTTCATGGGAGGATCACCTGCACCTGGTGGAGTTCTCGTACAACAACAGTTTCCAAGCCAGCATCCAGATGGCACCGTTCGAGGCACTGTATGGTAGGAAGTGCAGATCTCCTTTAGCTTGGAATGATATCGGCGAGAGGTAAATGCTTGGTCCCGAGATGGTAACCCGGACTATTGAGGTGGTCAGACAAGTCAGAGATCATCTTCGAGTCACACAAGATCGCCAGCATCATTGGGCCGATTCTCATCGGCGTCCCCTTGAATTTTCTGTCGGCGACCATGTATTCCTCAGGATCTCGCCTACCCATGGCGTCATTCATTTCGGCGTACGGAGAAAGCTCAGTCCTAGGTACATCGGGCCATTCGACATTCTAGAGAGAGTAGGAGATGTGTCCTATCGTCTCGCTCTTCCACCGTCGTTGCGTGAGGTGCATGATGTCTTCCATGTATCCCAATTGTGACGGTATATCCCGGATCCGAGTCATGTCCTTGATCATTCGGAATTGGTTGTTGGTACCAACCTTTCGTATGAGGAGAGACCCGTATCCATATTGGACCGGAGAGAAGAAGATACTCAAGAACAAGACTATTAGTCCAGTCCGTGTTGCTTAGGGTCATTACTCTTTGGGTGAGTCAACGTGGGAGCGTGAAGGTGATATCCGATCGCGATATCCTGACCGGTTTGACTCGTGAGGTCTAATGTCTTCCTTATACCTCATGCCTTCGATTCCTTGCTTGCATGATTGATTGTTTGATTGATTTGTTAATATAGCTTGTCCTTGCCTCTCTTGCCTCTTAATTAAATTTTGAGGACAGAATTCTTTTAAGGTGGGTAGAGTTGTAACGCCCGTAGTTCGTATTACATATTTTGGTATACGTGTACGGAATCCCGACCCATAATTAGACTTGTCTTACTTAGCTTGATCCTAGTTTAATCTTGCCTTGGTTTACTTTGGGTTCATCCTGGTTCGACTTGTCTTGACTGGCTAGTCTTGGTTTTTGTACTGGCATGGGTTAGTTAGCATTTCCTGGTTCATGTGGTTTATCCTGGCCTTGGCCTGCAATGGGTTCGGTTGGGTTCGGCTTGGTTGGGCTCGATTTGGGTTGATATGCAAACCCCTACCTACCACCATCCCTCATTTATTAACCCAACAACCATTCTCTCTCCTCATTCATTACTCATTTACTACTTTTCTTCTTCCTCATTTCTTCTCCACCGAGCATCATCGTAGGCAAGTGCAACTTGCTTCATGGAGGAACTCAAGTTTTATTGTTCCATTGTCTTCCTCACGAGATTCTAAGACACTTTAGTACTTAGCATTTTTTTAGTTTCCATGATTCCTTTCATGTAGATCTAAGTTTGTTACATTTTTAGATTTTTCTATTTTGGTCTACCAAACTGGCTTGTTTTCAAAAACTAAGAGTTCTATGTAGAAGGCATTCTGATGTTACGCAAGTTTGGTTTTGGAATGGTTGGATTTCATTGAGTCTTTACCGAGATAGGTCTTTTCTCTAGCTCTTGAGCTTTTACGCCTGCTTGTCTTGGCCTGGAAAAGAAGATGAAGTTTTTACGCATACGTTCATTCGTGCTAGTGTGGTATTTAGTTTTACGCCCACGTTTGACGTGCTAGCGTAGCATTTTCTCCTTTACGCACATGTTTTAACGTGCTGGCGTGGTGTTTCCCCTTTTTACGCAGACGTCTTAAACGTGCCAGGGTAGTGTCCCCTTTACGCACACGTATTGCGTGCCAACGTAATCCTTTCTACGTCGAGTTCACTTGAACTCTACGCAGGGGGCCACTCTCGCTCGCGTAGAGTCGTGCTCGCGTAGACTTTCCCTCACTCGTGTTGAGCCTTGCGTGCGTAGAGTTTCACTTGGGTGCTCGTGCGCGTAAAGTTTTGCTTGCATGCGGTGCTCGCTATGCGTAGAGCCTTGCCCACGTAGAATTCCCTCTCGCATAGGGCTCCCGCTTGTGTAGAAGCGGTCTTTCCTTAGTCTTGCTCACGCATAACCTTGCTCGCGTAGAGCTATCTAACTCTGTGTCTTGCTTGCGTAAAGCCATTTTTACACTCAGGGCCTCATAGCCTAGCATAGTTTATTTGCGTAGAGGCTTGAGCCCTATGAGCACCCGTTTGTTTCATTGTTCTTGTACCTCTTGTCATAGACTTGGTAACTTGAATTGATTGGCATGACTGGACAGATAATTGTACATGGCACGGTATAACTAGTGAACTGACATGACAAGACATGACTTGACAGACATGACGAGTAAGTCTGATTGAAACTATTGAATGCTGTTGCGACGGCTAGCATGACATGATAAGAATGAATGGCCTGGACACCGTGGACGATTGTGTTTGTACAAATGAACCAATACTGTCTCGCATCATGTCTAGGGCAGGGACCCCTGAGTACTGTAGGAGCGTAAAAAGTGCTTCAAAGAAAGAGTCATCTCATTCGTAAGTGGCCTGCTTTACTGCCTAACAGAACGGATAATTTCTTTACGCCCAAGACAAGGCTAATTGTATTACACCTAAGCAGATTGATCATTTTACGCTTGGGTCTACACCGGTGATTTTACGCCAAGGACTGAGCAGCCTCTTTCACTGCTGGACAAAAGCTATCAAATCTCGCATTTAATGCAGACTTTGACATGAAGATATCAATGATGGCATTTACCACAGAATTCAATGGAATTTGTCTTATACAAAGACCATTGTTGTCGTTTATAGAGATCGAGCTACTTTACGCTCACTGAATGGTTTCTTTTACGCACGGAGTTTTATATGAGTCCTTACGCTCATAAAAAATAATGTGTGCGTGAAGTCTATTTGAGCCATTTTACGCTCAAGGTTATTCAATAACCACTTTACGCTGGAAACCTATGACAGAGCTAGTTTACGCTCATCTTTTTACGCCCTATTCGTTCTGGCCAGTTTGGAACGTGGTGTGCCTACGTGGTCTTCGTGCTACATATTTCGAAGAACGTGTGTACATGTATCCTATTCTTACTGAAATGATGGGACATGTGTCAGCATATACAGAGGATGACTCTGATCGTGGATGGCAGTTGTTAGCGTAATGACAGATTTTGATGACCTTTTACGCACGGAAGCCCCAGTCTATAAATAGACTCATTTTTCTAGTACAACACACACACAGAGACATGAGAGAATAGAGAGATCAGAACTTCGAGATTTTGATTCTCTAGAGCATTATTCTTTAATCTTTCTTCCAGAACTAGAGTGAAGCAAAGCAGGAAAGCATTCAGCCTCGCCATCAGTGCCCAAGTGCGTCGATACCTTTCTGGTGCATTAGTTCTTCCAAATTGTTCTACTTCAAGCAGTGATCTTCATCATCATCATATGGTCCAAGGAACAAAGTGATCATTTACGAATCAGACTTCCATAGCAATACTTTCCAGAATCAAATTTGTACTTCTTGTACTTTTCTTCTTGTTTTTGTTTTCAAAAGCCAATTCCTCCCAGGCATTTTGTTAAGCGAAACAAGTACCACGGTCAGGGGTACCTACTGAAATTGACTAAGGCTAATAAATAGAATAACCCAGTAGTTATGAAGAGATTTTCCAGCTACAGGTAATCCCTTTATCTGGACGTGCAAGTGGACTTGTAGCCTACCGACGAATAGGGCACATTTCTAGCACACTGTCATGTGTTGCACCCTTCATGAACGGATATTCGATCTAGATAACCTGGATGGTCTGCAGGTCTTATGGCTGTTAGAATAATCTTATTGCATCTTGCTAGTAACTAGGCCTGTGATAACCCTAGTTAGTTAAAGTATCAAGCCGTACTCATTGCTTGGCCGTGATTGATTGGATGGAGTCTAACCCAGTCTAGTCTTGTCCTGATCCTATACAAGATTGTAACATGAATTGATTGCTTGTGCTTTATTTTATCGATAAATGGTGGAAAACTAAGTTTCGTTCAGATGAAGGGTTACAACCCCGGTCCTTGTTTGGTTTAAGGGTTGTAACTTGGTTATCGGAATAGTCCATGGTTATCTTATCATATATCATCATGACTTTCCATATCTCCAGTTTTATCGTATAATTATGTTTTGTGCTAATTGCTGGTTTTAGTTCTTAAGTAAAGCCTCCTTTGTGGCACTTGCTCTTTCTGGGATCTGTCCCAGCTGGTTTTGTATGGCCAGATACCGGAGTAGCTCCAGAGGACCTTCCTACCTTCCAGAAAATAGTGGCCACCAGGCGTAACCAAGGCAACGAGTGGGTTTTCCTTTTGTTCTTCCACTTTATTGTAAAAATATTCTTTTGAGGCTTTTAGCCGACGAGCATGTGTTAGCTCGTATTGTACTTTACTTATTGTCTGCCTACGGGCTGTAACATGATTGACGAATCCTAGGGTTGATCATGCATGACTAAAACTCTTGCTAGTCTTCATATTTTGTACGACTAGCTTCATGATCATCCAAATATGTAATGTATGGGATGTCTTACTATTGTATATTTGATGCTCTAACATCTTGTAACTACTATTCCTTGCATGAGATTGAGACAATAGGCTTGTTCATGACCATAAGAGACTGGTGGCTTGTAGTTAAACCCTCATGTATCTAGACAGCCGTGACCGTATAGCGAGGTGGATTCCATTTCAATATACGTAGCTGGCTATGTATGCCTCCGCTCTCCAGTATTCTAGTTCTGGAGCATTATATGGTTTAAGTGGTGGCCCATGCAGGTCTTGTAAATCCGAATGTGTGAGGGTTTACTGAATAGATGTCTCAATCAGCACTCGCCCTTGATCTCTGCTCGTATGCTCTAAATCCCTGAATATCTTGACCTGGTCACATGTTTGTATCTTTGATCTGTCATGTTCATTCCTTATTGTTTCCTGTGTCGTCTTCTTAAGCGGCATTGTTCCTGGTCCTACCGATCGGCATGGTGGAGCACCTCCCGTGTGTCACGCCCCGATTCGTAGAGTCATTTATCGACATATTTTATCTCTTGAAATCGATCGTCCTCCCTTGGGCATGATGCCGTACAAGTCTGGTATTGCACTTGTACAAGGCAAAGATGGTACATAAGTGATAATTCTTCAAATAGGAACACATTACAGCGGCAGAAGCAGACAAATTGAAGTTAGTGAGGACAATCTTTCTCATTGAATAGAAGTACATCACTTCTTTATGGCAGCGGAGATAAAAGGATAACTTGAAGTCACACAGAGATATATATAGAACTTTATTCTCTCTATTGATAATCGAAAAAAAGTACAAGACTTGTATTGAAGCACAATATTTACAACACATCTCACTTTACATTGAAAGCCAACTGAACAATGCTATACAGCTTACATTTGATACTTGGATACATTGGATTACGACTCGATACACTTACTTGGCTTACATACTCACTAGTACAACTGATTACAATGTTCCATACATTATGCCCTTTATAAACAGAAGATATCATCTTGTACAAGGAGAGCTTCTGTATGCCCAACAAATCTTCGATGCCGCGGAGCCAATCAAGCCAAATCTTCGTGTGTAGAATATTCCAAGCAAGAGCACCTGCCCACAAAACGTGGGTCAGCACATCATCTATGCACTGGCGAGTAGAATCCAACCCACTCGCATAAACCAACATTTAAAGTGATCATTTAAGCAAGCATTTATTAGAATGATCTTTCTACTTGGGGCCTAGCATCAGTTTACAGTTCATGGGCAATAATCAGAGTGAAGCATGTAAACATATTCTTAGTAGCATTCATGTGGACGTATCATGTTAACATTTTGGTGTTATCATACAAAGGCATCATTGAGGCATACTAGGTATTATCAAGAAAAGGCATATCATTGAGGCATCGTTAACATTAACATCTTAAACATGTTATAACAGTTCTCACTTCAAGCATCCCTTAGCATGTATGTTGTGTTTGAGCATTGACTATAGCATGGCATCTTTCTAGCATACTGAATTTAACATGTTAAGCAGGACCTCATACTGAAAGGCTACATACAGTGCCGTTTACTTATTTGGAACGTAAGCATGCAAGTTAAACCAACACATATATTGAATTGTCACATTTAAGTGATTTCTTACCGATAGCCGACTCTCTCATACCTGCATCAAATACAGGTTAGTAGATATACTTACTCTGCCTGCATAAGACATTCATTAGCATGCATCCTGACTACATGGTCACTGGTGTTTAACCATACGGACGTTGCCATATAGGTCTTCATTGGTAATGCGATGACTCCAGAGAAGGTAGCTAGCCCCAAAGGATGCCTCACAAAACCCGTGCCCCAACTGGCACGCCAATATTTTCTCCTAGGCCGAATCGGTCGCCCTAACGTCCCGGGGTACCGTCCGAGAAAACATATCCTCATCACTTATGCATAAGTTGTCCTATGACCATGCGAATGCGTGTCCGACTCAATCGTGCACATAAAATGCATGGTAAAATATTGAAGTAAAGACAACAGTGTATCATCATTCATCTCATTCAAGTCATGTTCAATGACTTATTCATTTCCATCATTACCATCATTTTATTTGGTGATCTCAACGATCCCAAGCCTCATCAATTCTCATTCATTGCTTCATTGCAACATTTCTCATTTGTTCCTTCTAAAGAGGAACAACAGTATTCATTCATTTCAAAGGGACCTGTAGCATTTCATTCATTTCATAGGGACAACAGCATATTCAATTCTTTTCTCATATATTACTCACTCAGCATCTCATTATTCAAGTGATTCATTCATTTCATCGATATTAAGCAAAAAGGGACATTATCAATTCATTCTCAGGTATCATGTTATATTAGCAGTTCTAAAGTGATTCGTTCAGCAACTCAAGTTCATGTGTTGTTCATTCAATGATTCCAACATATGTATCTCTATCGATTTAGCAACTAAGCATCGTATCACAATTATTCAACATTCAAGGTAAGAGACATTAGGGACATATTCATAGCATCACATTATTCCATTTATTAAGCATGCAGGAATAAGGAGGAAGGAGGACAGTTCCACTTGCCTTATATAACGGTCTTCCTACTCCAATCCCACTAAGCGTAGCTCCACCAGCGAGCCACGTTCCAATACCCATTCCGTCTAGCCAGCTAAAAAAGACTGTATCAGTCTCAATTCTCCTGATCTCCAACATAAGTCACGGTCCACCCTTCTGATCCCATCCAATAAGCCAACCAAATGCCTCGTGCGGAGCAGGGCATTACAAAATATACCACTCAGAAAAAGTTTCGTCCTCGAAACTTAAGAAAATAACTCATCTACTAGATTCACTTAATCACAATGAGTTACTCATTCAGCTTCAATTCAATATTCATTTTAGCCCACTGGATCATTTCAAAATAGTTATCCAACTGTATCATTTTAATCCATCAACGACTCAATCCATCCTTTTCTTTTTCTAAATACTTGCAACTTTTTGTTAATTCACCAACATTTTCTTGCATTCTATCTTGGTCGCAACACATCACTTCATTTGGATCCATACACATATTTCAGGCGTCCCCAAAATATATGCATTTTAGCCAAAGTCTGCGCTAGTGCGATAAATTCTTTCCATAATGTTATCTCAGTCGCAACCTATCACTTCGGCTAGATCCATACACATATTTTAGGCGTCCCCAAAACATATGTACTTCAGCCAACTTCTATGATAGCGCAATTCGATCAGCCACGATACAACTCTCTTTTCCAAATCCGACTTAGCATCCTTTCAATTGACTTTATTACTTCATCCACTTTGCCATAATCACTATCTTCCAGGCCACAATACTTTACATCAGGGACAACTTGGTTAAGCTCTCTATCCGGCATAATATTTCTAGCATTCAATCAAGGGTCTAATCTTAGAGCCAATCATATCAAGAGTCCACAACATGCAATCATATTCCTTTCCAAATCCAACAATATTTCTCATCGAGGCAATTCATCTTTTCTAAAAGATATAATCCGACATCACCAACTATCGATTATCCGAGTCAGGGTATAATTCTATGCAACAGTCAAGGTTAACCCAACTACCCGGCTATAGATACCTATCCAATATTTCCGTCATGAGCAGTCAATTCCATCTCATATAATAATTCACTATTCGATACATAAAACTCAAGTCTCATCCCACAATTCTAGTCCCGCTATAGGCCGACACATAATCCTCAAGGGTCAGACATCTCTAAGGTTCATATTGAAGCATATACTTACAACTTATCATTCTTAGGTCATACTCATCATCATCTCTCGTTCAATGCCACAAGGTCATTCTATGGGTCGCCAACGGCCATCTATTATTCGGTCCAGTCTCAATGGTTAGCTATACCGACAGCTATACCTAATCATTCAGGTGACTTCCCTAGAGTGGACGGCTACTAGGGTTATACTAGTTTCTTTTTCTTAGGGCCAACAAGCAACCGACAGTTCTAAGGAACTCTACCCAAACCTATGGGTATCAACTCAGTCTGATTAATGAATCGCCAATTGGGCTAAGCCAGCAATTGGTAATTCATCAACTGGTCGCTAGGGTCAAGTCTATCTATCCAGGATCTTCCTCAAGGAAATAATTCCCACAGAGGCTCATTCTAGACTTACCCAACGATCGACTAAGATCGATCTATCAACATTACGGTCAATTCCCAATCCGACATACGATTCTCATCATTCTAATAATCCATCAAGTAAATTCCGATAATTTAATTTCTATTCCAATTCCTTTGTACTCACACGAACCCATACACCAAGGTTAACTATTCAAGGGTCATCGATTTCGATAGTCTCATCATAACTTATGGAATCATACTATTCGATTTGTATGACAGAGTCACACCACCAAGTCATAAGCCAACTATCTATATTCCAACCAACAGTCACCTATACCGACATTATCCAACACGTTTGCCATTTCCCAATCCTATATGTTTCTCAATCATCAAATTATCTTACGGACATTCTTAATCTCATGCAGCAAGGGTCGAATAGTTTATCCCATTCTTTTCCGATAATTCATGTATCAATTAACCATTCTCTATGCCACATAATATTCAGGGTTGCTACTTGTTACTTCTCTAGTACAATTCAATTTCTCAGCATTCATGCACAGGTGCAACGACTATCCTTTGGTGATCAAGATAGATTAACATCTATTACACCTTAGGATCAAGGCACAAATCTCTAATATTCCTTTGGTTCACCGACAACATTTCTAGAACTTTTCAGCTTAGCAACCAACATTGTATTAGCCACATAATTTGCATCCAACCATTCGAAATCAACATTCAGATATTTTAAGCCACAACATTCTCTAGCCAAATCCATTTACCCATAGCATACTAACTGTCTTACTAGTCTGAGTCATCACTCGACTAAACAATTTCTAACCAAGCCACCGGTTACAATTTTCGACAATCTCACTATCCAACATAACATCACCATCAAGGGACACTCGAGTCATCTAGCCATAATACATGACTCCCAGTTAAGTCTCGGCACTACCCAGTACCCACAGATAGTCTCATTGCTATCCTATGGAAAAGGGTCAACATACATCTCATTCTGAGGTGGTAGAGGCAATATACCACTCAGAGACGAAGCTATCCTTAAGCAATACCAACTCAAATCTATTCCAGACATTCGTGATCTATAATGATCACAACACTTAGCCAACATCTCAGGGTCTCAAACCACAAGCCAACATTCTTAGGGTCTCAAAAGTACTAGCCGACACACATGAGTCAATTCAATAGTTCTGTTGAACTCATCTATCAATTATCCCATTCACAATTCTTTCCCAACATCACATTCAATTCTCAACTTGTTACAGCATACATAGCCACTTTTCCTTATTTCCACAATTTCTAAACAGCATTCATAACATAGCATACTATGGCATCGAGTCATTGTTGGGTTATTTGTGTCCAAACCAACAACAATCATTTATTCAAGGGCATCATAATGTATATAGACTTATTGTATGGAACATCCAGTGAGCAGCCAAGAGGGTCAATGAACTTTCAGACACGAACAACATAGGATGATTACAGAACGACGACAGCATAATCGCAGAAGCAATCTTTGATTTAATCTCGGAAGCAACGTTGAGTGATCGCGGAAGCAACTTTGGTTAATCGCCGACGCAACTTTGATTTGAAATGAATCAAAGAAGAGACCAAGGACGTAAAGCCGTGCTCTGATACCAATTTGTCACGCCTCGATTCGTAGAGTCATTTATCGACATATTTTATCTCTTGGAATCGATCGTTCTCGCTTGGGCGTGATGCCGTACAAGTCTGGTATTGCACTTGTACAAGGCAAAGATGGTACATAAGTGATAATTCTTCAAATAGGAACACATTGCAGCGGCAGAAGCAGACAAATTGAAGTTAGTGAGGACAATCTTTCTCATTGAATAGAAGTACATCACTTCTTTATGGCAGCGGAGATAAAAGGATAACTTGAAGTCACACAGAGATATATATAGAACTTTATTCTCTCTATTGATAATCGAAGAAAAGTACAAGACTTGTATTGAAGCATAATATTTACAACACATCTCACTTTACATTGAAAGCCAACTGAATAATGCTATACAGCTTACATTTGATACTTGGATACATTGGATTACGACTCGATACACTGACTTGGCTTACATACTCACTAGTACAACTGATTACAATGTTCCATACATTATGCCCTTTATAAACAGAAGATATCATCTTATGCAAGGAGAGCTTCTGTATGCCCAACAAATCTTCGATGCCGCGGAGCCAATCAAGCCAAATCTTCGTGTGTAGAATATTCCAAGCAAGAGCACCTGCCCACAAAACGTGGGTCAGCACATCATCTATGCACTGGCGAGTAGAATCCAACCCACTCGCATAAACCAACATTTAAAGTGATCATTTAAGCAAGCATTTATTAGAATGATCTTTCTACTTGGGACCTAGCATCAGTTTACAGTTCATGGGCAATAATCAGAGTGAAGCATGTAAACATATTCTTAGTAGCATTCATGTGGACATATCATGTTAGCATTCTTGGTGTTATCATGCAAAGGCATCATTGAGGCATACTAGGTATTATCAAAAAAAGGCATATCATTGAGGCATTGTTAACATTAACATCTTAAACATGTTATAACAGTTCTCACTTCAAGCATCCCTTAGCATGTATGTTGTGTTTGAGCATTGATTATAGCATGGCATCTTTCTAGCATACTGAATTTAACATGTTAAGCAGGATCTCATACTGAAAGGCTACATACAGTGCCATTTACTTATTTGGAACGTAAGCATGCAAGTTAAACCAACACATATATTGAATTATCACATTTAAGTGATTTCTTACCGATAGCCGACTCCCTCATACCTGCATCAAATACAGGTTAGCAGATATACTTACTCTGCCTGCATAAGACATTCATTAGCATGCATCCTGACTACATGGTCACTGGTGTTTAACCATACGGACGTTGCCATATAGGTCTTCATTGGTAATGCGATGACTCCAGAGAAGGTAGCTAGCCCCAAAGGATGCCTCACAAAACCCGTGCCCCTACTGGCACGCCAATGTTTTCTCCTAGGCCGGATCGGTCGCCCTAACGTCCCGGGATACCGTCCGAGAAAACATATCCCCATCACTTATGCATAAGTTGTCCTATGACCATGCGAATGCGTGTCCGACTCAATCGTGCACATAAAATGCATGGTAAAATATTAAAGTAAAGACAACAGTGCATCATTATTCATCTCATTCAAGTCATGTTCAATGACTTATTCATTTCCATCATTACCATCATTTCATTTGGTGATCTCAACGATCCTAAGCCTCATCAATTCTCATTCATTGCTTCATTGCAACATTTCTCATTTGTTTCTTCTAAAGAGGAACAACAGTATTCATTCATTTCAAAGGAACCTGTAGCATTTCATTCATTTCATAGGGACAATAGCATATTCAATTCTTTTCTCATATATTATTCACTCAGCATCTCATTGTTCAAGTGATTCATTCATTTCATCGACATTAAGCAAAAAGGGACATTATCAATTCATTCTCAGGCATCATGTTATATTAGCAGTTCTAATGTGATTCGTTCAGCAACTCAAGTTCATGTGTTGTTCATTCAATGATTCCAACATATGTATCTCTATCGATTTAGCAACTAAGCATCGCATCACAATTATTCAACATTGAAGGTAAGAGACATTAGGGACATATTCATAGCATCACATTATTCTATTTATTAAGTATGCAGGAATAAGGAGGAAGGAGGACAGTTCCACTTGCCTTATATAACGGTCTTCCTACTCCAATCCCACTAAGCGTAGCTCCACCAGCGAGCCACGTTCCAATACCCATTCCGTCTAGCCAGCTAAGAAAGACTGCATCAGTCTCAATTCTTTTGATCTCCAACATAAGTCACGGTCCACCCTTCTGATCCCATCCAACAAGCCAACCAAATGCCTCGTGCGGAGCAGGGCATTATACCGTGGGCTAGCAGCAACCTGGAAATCAAGCCGAGCATTCAGGAGTAGCCTCCAGAGTCATGCCTACTGGGGGTCAATAGCCACCAGTTCAGCCAGTCCAGCCTGCAGAGCCCGATGATGGCACCTTGGTGGGTCTCATACTACAAGAAAATAGGTCTTTCCTGACTTTTATTCCTCCGACATTTTTGTAAACGTCGGCTAAGTTAGCATATAACGACGTATTTAAAAAATGTTGGTTATGACCGGCATTTGTCTTTAAACGTTGCACAATATACTAACGTTTGTAAACAAACGTTGATAATTACCTGCGTTTGCCCTTAAACGTCGAGCAATATACCAACGTTTTTAAACAAAGGTTGACAATTACCTGTATTTATCTTTAAACGTCGTGAAATATACCAACATTTTTAAAACAAACATTGATAATTACTTGCATTTTTCTTTAAACGTCGAGCAATATACCAACGTTTGACAATTACCTGCGTTTGTCTTTAAACGTCGAGAAATATACCAACATTTTAAAAACAAACATTGATAATTACCTGCATTTTTCTTTAAACGTCGAGTAATATACCAACGTTTTGTGAAGCATGTCACATATTTGGAAACCCTTTAGCAAATTTAATAACCCTATCCCATGTGCTTTTCACGTGAGTGAAAAAGTGTTATAGGGGGAAACACATTTTCATTCCTCCAATTTTTTCATGATCGCGGTCCCCTCCTCGTCGTCGATGTGCTGGAGAGCGACCTAGAGGATCAGCTGGGTGTCGCGAGCCCACTGGAGGCAGCGCTTGAGGACGATGCAGAAGTCGTGCTTGAAGTGGTCGACGGTGTTCCAGACTGCTACCTCTCGGTGACAGCGGGTGAGATCTCTTTCTCGCATGATTTTTTTAGGGTTTGAGCGGTGGATGCTGATCTCTTCCAGTTTTGATCAGGATGGGGAAGACATCGTTGATGAATCAGTATCCTTACTGTCGATGTCCGATCGTAGCCGTTAGTGTTCTGTTTTGCCGGGGTTGGAGGAAGTGATTGATTTATTCAGCAAGAATTAGGTTTTGGATGTGTTTTAATTTTTTTTCCATGGATTTTGATTTATACTGTGTGGTGGAGGCATTATCGACTTGCCCAGGGTTTTAATTTACCATGTAATTTCTCTGCTAGAATCATAATATACAAGAGGAGGTCATCTAACATTTTGATTTTTTCCCCATGATTTATATATGTGCGTATCTTTTGCAGGGGTTAACATTTTGTTCTAGAAGACGAAGGAGAGGAAGCAGACCTGAAATAGACCCCGAACGTAAGGGCACGATTCCGAGCATATCTCTCTCTGAAGGTAAATCTCTCTCCCTCTATGAAGGCTAATGCACTAGGATACGCCCGTCAGCAAACTCAACCCCAAGGGGGGCGAGTTCTTCCATCCTTTGGCATGCCAACCTACTCGATAGATGGGGTATATATATTTTTATTAAAACCAACTTAATTTCAGTTTATTACATGTTTCATCATCCTTTATGTATAATAGTTCTTAAAGCAATGGAAGTCAAATACTTAATATGGAGAATTTTTAGTGAAAAGACAGTTCATCTATCTGGTATGCCATATGTTGGTGGATGTTGTATGTTGGCTCTAGTTCGTATGACAGGAGTGTTCTCTTTCTTATCCTACTATGATCCAAATTTGTTAAAGTCTCTTTTGGTATATGACAACACATCAGACATAATTTCTTTGGGTACTTGGACTCGATGGTGATACTTTAACTAAGGAAATTATTGGAACTATTGGAGATTTGGATTCATACCAGTTACAGATGCAAAGGGATAAATTCTCGGTTCAGTTCTTTCTCTGTGCCGCTCAACGCATCGAGTTCTGGAAGACCCTCTTCATGTATTTTCTTGCGAGTTGAACGCATGAGAGCTTAATCTACACCAACAATGACAAGGTACATTTCTTAGGAATCAACAATGATTTTGTGAGCAACAATTCAAACATAGATCCTTAATCCTTTTGACATGAGTTTTTTGGACTATATTTGATCAAATATTCCATATCCTTGAAGTTGATGGAAAGTCTTTTTTTTTTTGCATCTGGGATGTCTGTGTGAAGTAATTTGTTTTTCTCTGAGACTTCTCATTCCTATCAAATGCATCAAATTGTTCGGTTGGCTCAAGCATTTGAAAACTTCCTTCTATATGGATTCAGTTTACTGCTGAGTTGTAAATAGTTTAGGCATGGCTCATTTTTTTAATGTTTTAACCAATTATTTGTGTTTAGTGTTGGATGATCAGAATCGATACAAAAAATGGACGTGAAAGTGGCATCCACATATTGTACAGACATGTTTGCAGAACATGTCAAAAATATGGCAAGAGCAAGGAATTTTCTTTCAACTTTTCTACTGTGTCATCATCAATCAAAATCGTTGTCATTGTCTAGCATCAGTGTTGTATCTTTCGCCTAAATTTCTTCCAACTAAACATTGGATCTGGTGAGGATGACTTGCTACTACATGTGGGTTTCACTGAGTTCTGCTTCCAGGTTTTGTATTTATGCCGTCTAATACTTCATGTGGGTTTCACTGAGTTCTGCTTCCAGGTTTTGTATTTATGCCGTCTAATACTTCATGTGGGTTTCACTGAGTTCTGCTTCCAGGTTTTGTATTTATGCCGTCTAATACTTCATGGATGCCCAGTAGTTACGGTTTTAAACATTACTTTGATGCTTCCTTTTTTTGCATATTCTTTGCATTTCATGACTATACGCATTATACTTGTATAATCATAATTTACAGCACTAATTATATATCAAGTACCGTGCTCGTGATGTCAAAAGCTTTGCTACCAGACTGATAGAAGCAAGACAACATGGAGTCGCCATATTCAGCTTGGTTGCCTCGTTCCAGGTTACCTTATTGTTTCCTACACATCATTTAAATAATATACATTTTAATTTGCTGTGAAAGTCTGCAATACTCGTCTCTTGTAATTAGATCGTTCAAAGTTGTAAAAAAGCACCTCATATGAGGGTTCAAGTTGTAAAAGTTTTGTGAACAAGAGACGAGGATTGCAGACTTTCAGAAGGCATATGAGGTGCTTTTTCACAACTTGAACCCTCATTTCTGTCAATGGTTATACAGATTGTCTGATTTTTGAACATTACATACAGGAGCAATCAAGATTTGAAGCAGAGAAGCTTATAGCAGATGTCACAAATCTAGTGTCTATTTACATTGTTCTTTTGTACCTGGTGAGATGAACCCTTTTCGCTGGCCATGTAAAATAGATGCCATTTTCTTCACATGCATATCTGAGCATGGAGTTCCTGGTCATGCTCAAGCAAAATTTTGTTCATATTATCTGTGCAGGTACATGTTCTCCTCAGCTACTTCTGAAACCAAAGGCATATAAATGCTAGAAAGGATGACTTAGATGAATAAGTCACTTGCAGTTCAAGGAAGAGCTTCAGATGGGACGGTCGTGCAACAAATTTTAACTTATTTTATTTTTTTAAACTCCGTAATATAGTAAAATATTGAATTTTGATCAATAGAAGTTTATTTTGTAAATTATATATTGTTGAACTTATAATTTTAATTGGAGTGTGCATGGTAAATATATTCAAATTATATTTTTTTAAAGCATGTTTACCTATACCAACATTTTTGTTAAACGTAGAAAATTCTTGAAAAAATGTTGGGAAAGCAAATCCCAACATTTTCACAAAAGGTTGGAAAAGCAAATTCCAACGTTTTTGTAAAGGATTAGAAAAGAAGTTTAGTTTCCGACGTTTTTATTAAAACATTGGAAAATTATTACCCATTGTTGCATAATTTTTGACATTTATTAAACGTTGTCGCAAACGTCGTCTTTACCTATATCGACGTTTATCTAAAACGTCAGAAATTCCCAACTACGACAACGACGACATTTTTCAAAAATGTTGAAAAAACGTTAAGAATTCCTATGCCAACGTTTTTGACCTTTTTTCCGATGTTTATAAAACGTTGGAAAATATCAATTTTCTTGTAGTGTCATCAAGACATTGCTAGCATCTCAAGATCGTCGGGACGACGCTCTGCACCAGGTAGTACAAGATGCTTTGAACAGAGGCGGTCATCAAGGGAACCATGCAGCCAACAGCTTTAAGCATTTGAACCCTCCCTTCTTCGATGGTAGCGAAGATGCTATTGCCATAGATGCTTGGCTGCAGGATACAGAAGTGATTCTATAAGCGGCAAAGATGCCCGAGAATGAGAAGGTGGCGGTAGTACGCCTACAGTTATTGGATCTTGTCTGCAGCTGGTGGGCGGCACAGGCCATTGGATTAGTGATACCTGTTGTATGGGCAGTATTTCGTGAGAGATTCCAGACCAAGTACTTCGATGTTGTAGCTCGATACGATCTACAGACGAGGTTCACCAATCCGAAGAAGATGGACAGGACGGTCGACGGATATGCGGCCGAGTTTTTGAGACTTAGTCAGTTTGCTCCCACCTTGGTAGCGACCGAGTTCTACAGAGCCCAGCGGTTCCAACAAGGACTCCATCTAGAGAATTTATTAGCAGTAGAGAAGTTTGAGCATCAGACTTTCGATACAGTAATAAGAACAGCTAGGAGGTACGAGTATACCTCCCAGAGGATCGTGGACAGGACCGGAGGTCGGAAGCGATCTCATAGCCACATAAATCAGTCTTCAGCACCAGCCCCGGCAGCTAGGGCTTTGACAATTGAACTCCGAGGCGGGCGGCCTCAGTGACGTCAGTTCAACATTCAACCCCGATGAACCCTTAGCAGCAGAAGCAGAAGCACTCTTCCGTAGTAGGATATTCATATTGCGGGAAGCCAGGACATGTGGTGGCAGAATGTCGCAGGATGCAGGGATTGTGCCTGGCTTGTGGGGCAGCAGATCACAAGATAGGATCCTGCCCGAATAGGGGTACTTCGTTATTGTCCAACTTTACTAATCCTTCGGTGAGAGAACCAGCACCAGTCCAGCAGCAGCAACAGTTTCCGAGGCCCTTGTCGCCTCAGTCCCAAGCATTCCAGCAGCAATACCCCCAGCAGTATGCACAAGCCCAAGCCCTGATTCAGAGCAGACAGAGAGGTTTTCAGTAGAGGGGACCCGAACCTAGAGGACATGGTCAGGTAATGGCGATGACCGTAGAAGAAGGATTGGCACGATGTGATGTAGTGGCAGGTACTATTCTCGTCAACTCCTTTCCAGCATCAACATTATTTGATTCTGGTGCATCGCATTCATTTATGTCTGCATGATTCGCCACACGGATAGGACTGGAGCCCGAGTCGTTATTAGTTAGGCTTAATATACTTACTGGTAACGGTCTTATGGGAGTAGATAGAGTGTTTTCCTCGTGTCGGATCATGGTTAGCGGTAGAGAGTTCCCCGCTAGATTGATAGAGTTCTCGATGGCCGATTATGATGTGGTCTTAGGGATGGATTGGTTAAGGAACTAGTATGCTAGGATAGACTGCCATGTTGGCAGGGTTGGTTTTAGCATTCCAGGCGAGCCAGAGTTTTCTTTTTTCCGAGGCAAAGTTGAACCTTCTCCTCCAGTATTGCGGATGGCAGTAGCAGCAGTACAGTTACCCCGGATAGTCGAGGAGTTTTCAGATGTTTTCCTAGAAGAGCTTCCAGGAATGTCGCCAGAGCGAGAGATCGAGTTTACTATCGACTTGATCCCAGGGACAACCTTAGTATCGGAGAGAGTCTACAGGATGGCGCCGTCAGAGTTAGAGATATTATACAAGATAATTGAAGAACTCAGAACCAAGGGATTCATTCATGCAAGTGGATCGCCTTGGGGAGCCCTGATGCTTCTTGTGAAAAAGAAGGATGGTATGTCCAGATTATGTGTAGATTATCGACCTTGAACTCAGAGACAATCAAGAACAAATACCCTCTTCCAAGGATAGATGACTTATTTGATCAACTCAAGGGGGCAGCAGTATTATCAAAGATTGACTTGCGGTCAGGATACCATCGGATCAGAGTCAGAGAGCAGGACATCCTAAAGACAGCTTTTAGATCTAGATATGGGCATTGGGAGTTCCTTGTTATGCCATTTGGAGCAACCAGTGCGCCAGCTGTATTCATGGACCTCATGAATCGTATTTTCATGCCATACTTGGATCAGTTCGTGATAGTGTTTATAGATGATATCATGGTCTACAGTAAGAGTGAAGTGGAGCATGAGTAGCATCTCAGAATTGTCCTCCAGATTCTCATAGAGCACCAGTTATATGCCAAGTTCAGTAAATGCGAGTTCTGGCTCGATCGCATTTCGTACTTGGGTTATATTATTACCAGAGGAGCCAGAGTTATTGGCAGATCTTCTAACAGCGCAGCCAGAGTTATTGGCAGATCTTCAGAAGATGGATATAGAAGTGGTCATTCCTACTAGTGTGACATTGATGGCCAGTCTGCAAGTTCAGTCCAGTATAGTTAAGCGGATCAAGTTAGCTCAGTCAACATATTCTAAGCTTCAGCGGCTTAGGGCAGAATATGTAGCAGGGCGAAGACCAGAGTTATGTATCCATGAGGATGGTACACTTCGGCATATGAGGCGTCTTTGTGTACCCAGTAGAGATATCAGACAGGAGATCATGGCAGAAGCTCACAGTTCGCAGTATTCTATTCATCCCGGTGGCACGAAGATGTACCGTGATATCCGTCAGCACTTTTTGTGGAATGGCATGAATAGGAAGATAGTCCGGTTTGTCTTTTGGTGTTTGGTTTGCCAACAAGTTAAAGCTGAGCATCAGAGACCGGCTAGACTTCTTCAGCCCTTGCCGATTCCAGAATAGAAGTGGGAGCATATCACCATGGATTTCGTGACTGGATTACCTAGGTCCCCGGCCGGTAGAGATGCTATTTGGGTTATTATATACAGGCTCACGAAGGTGGATCACTTTCTCCCGTTCAGAGTTGGTCAGTCGACGGCTCAGCTAGCAGAGATGTACCTCAGGCAGAACGTCAGATTTTACGGTGTTCCAGTCAGTATCACCTCGGACAGAGATTCAAGATTTATGTCGCACTTTTGGCACAATTTGTAAGAGAGTTTGGGAACTCACCTCCAGTTCAGCTCAGCTTATCATCCGTAGACAGATGGTCAGTCAGAGCGTACCATACGAACCTTGGAAGATATATTGAGATCTTGTACACTCGACTTCGGCAGTTCGTGGGAGGATCACCTGCACCTGGTGGAGTTCTCGTACAATAACAGTTTCCAAGTCAGCATCCAGATGGCACCGTTCGAGGCCTGTATGGTAGAAAGTGCAGATCTCCTTTATCTTAGGATGATATCGACGAGAGGCAAATGCTTGGTCCCGAGATGGTAACCCGGACTATTGAGGTAGTCATACAAGTCAGAGATCATCTTCGAGTTGCACAAGATCGCCAGCGTCATTGGGCCGATTCTTATCGGCATCCCCTTGAATTTTCTGTTGGCGACCATGTATTCCTCAGGATCTCGTCTACCCGTGGCATCATTCATTTCGGCATACGGGAAAGCTCAGTCCTAGGTATATCGAGCCATTCGACATTCTAGAGCGAGTAGGAGATGTGTCCTATCGTTTTGCTCTTCCGCCGTCGTTACGTGAGGTGCATGATGTCTTCTATGTATCCCAATTGTGACGGTATATCCCGAATCCGAGTCATGTCCTTGATCATTCAGAATTGGTTGTTGGTACCAACCTTTCGTATGAGGAGAGACCCATATCCATATTGGACCGGAGAGAGAAGATACTCAAGAACATGACTATTAGTTTAGTCCGTGTTGCTTGGGGTCATCACTCTTTGGGTGAGTCAACGTGGGAGCATGAAGATGATATCCGATCACGATATCCCGACCTGTTTGACTCGTGAGGTCTAATGTCTTCCTTATACCTCATGCCTTCGATTCCTTGCTTGCAAGATTGATTGTTTGCTTAAAATAGCTTGTCCTTGCCTCTCTTGCCTCTTAATTTAATTCCAAGGACGAAATTCTTTTAAGGTGGTTAGAGTTGTAACGTCTGTAGTTCGTATTACATATTTTGGTATACGTGTGCGGAATCCCGACCCATAATTAGACTTGTCTTGCTTAGCTTGATCCTGGTTTAATCTTGCCTTAGTTTATTTTGGGTTCATCCTGGTTTGACTTGTCTTGACTGCTAGTCTTGGGTTTTGTACTGGCATGGGTTAGTTAGCATTTCCTAGTTCATGTGGTTTATCCTGGCTTTGGCCTGCATTAGGTTCGGTTGGGCTCGGTTTGGGTTTATATGCAAACCCCTACCTACCACCATCCCTCATTTATTAACCCAACAACCATTCTCTCTCCTCATTTATTACTCATTTACTACTTCTTTTCTTCTTCCTCATTTCTTCTCCACCGAGCACCACCGTAGGCAAGTGCAACTTGCTTCATGGAGGAAGTCAAGTTTTATTATTCCATTGTCTTCCTCATGAGATTCTAAGACACTTTAGTACTTAGCATTTTTAGTTTCTAGGGTTCCTTTCATGTAGATCTAAGTTTGTTATATTTTTTAATTTTTCGGTTTTGGTTTACCAAACTGGCTTGTTTTCGAAAACTAAGAGTTCTATGTGGAAGGCATTCTGATGTTACGCAAGTTTGGTTTTGGAATGGTTGGATTTTATTGAGTCTTGATCGAGATGGGGCTTTTCTCGAGCTCTTGAGCTTTTACGCCTGCTTGTCTTGGCCTGGGGGAGAAGATGATGTTTTTACGCACACGTTCTTACGTGTTAGCGTGGTATTTAGTTTTACGCCTACGTTTAATGTGCCAGCGTAGTATTTTCTCCTTTATACATACGTTTTAACATGCTGGCATGGTGTTTCCCCCTTTTATGCACACGTCTTAAACGTGCCAGCGTAGTGTCCCTTTTATGCACACGCATTGCGTGCCAGCGTAATCCTTTCTACGCCGAGTTTACTTGAACTCTACGCAGGGGGCCACTCTTCCTCGCGTAGAGTCATGCTCGCGTAGACTCTCCCTCGCTTGCGTAGAGCCTTGCGTGCGTAGAGTTTCACTTGGGTGCTCGTGCGTGTAAAGTTCTGCTTGCATAGGGTGCTTGCTATGCGTAGAGCCTTGCCCGCGTAGAGTTTCCTCTCGCGTAGGGCTTCCGCTCGCGTAGAAGCGGTCTTTCCTTGGTCTTGCTCACGCATAACCTTGCTCGCGTAGAGCTATCTAACTCCGTGTCTTTCTCACGTAAAGCCATTTTTACGCTCAAGCCTCATAGCCTAGCGTAGTTTCATTCGCGTAGAGGCTTGAGCCCTATGCGTACCCGTTTGTTTCATTATTCTTGCACCTCTTATCACGAACTTGGTAACTTGAATTAATTGGCATGACTGGACAGATAATTGTACATGGCAAGGTATAACAAGTAAATTGACATGACAAGACATGACTTGACAAGACATGACGAGTAAGCCTGATGGGAACTGTTGAATGCTGTTGCGACGGCTAGCATGACATGACAAGAATGAATGGCCCGGACACCGTAGATGATTGTGTTTGTACAAATGAACCAATACTGTCTCGCATCATGTCTAGGGCAGGGACCCCTGAGTACCACGGTTAGGGGTACCTACTGAAATTGACTAAGGCTAATAACTAGAATAACCCAGTAGTCATGAAGAAATTTCCTAGCTACAGGAAATCCTGTTATCTGGGCGTGCAAGTGGACTTATAACCTGCCGACGAGTAGAGCACATTTCTAGCACACTGTCATATGTTGCACCCTTCATGAACGGATATTCGACCTGGATAACCTGGATGGTCTGCAGGGCTTGTGGCTGTTGGAATAATCTCATTGCATCTTGCTAGTAACTAGGCCTGTGATGACCCTAGTTAGTTAAAGTATTAAGCCGTACTCATTGCTTGGCCGTAATTGATTGGATAGAGTCTAACCCTGTCTAGTCTTGTCCTGATCCTGTACAAGATTGTAATATGACCTGATTGCTTATGCTTTATTTTATCGATAAATGGTGAAAAACCAAGTTTCGATCAGATGAAGGGTTACAACCCCGATCCTTGTTTGGTTTAAGGGTTGTAACTTGGTTATCGGAATGGTCCCATGATTATCTTATCGTATATCATCATGATTTTCTATATCTCCAATTTTATTGTATAATTATGTTTTGTGCTAATTGCTGGTTTTAGTTCTTAAGTGAAGCCTCTTTTGTGGCACTTGCTCTTTCTGGGATCTGACCCAGCTGGTTTTGTATGGCCAGATACCGGAGTAGCTCCAGAGGACCTCCCTACCTTCCAGCCAAATGGTGACCACCAGGCGTAACCAAGGCAACGAGTGGGTTTCCCTTTTGTTCTTCCACTTTATTGTAAAAATATTCTTTTGAGGCGTTTAGCCGACGAGCGCGTGTTAGCTCGTATTGTACTTTACTTATTGTCTGTCTACGGGCTGTAACATGATTGACGAATCCTAGGGTTGATCATGTATGACTAAAACTCTTGCTAGTCTTCATATTTTATACGACTAGCTTCATGATCATCCAAATATGTAATATATGGGATGCCTTACTATTGTATATTTGATGCTCTAACATCTTGTAACTGCTATTCCTTACATGAGATCGAGACAATAGGTTTGTTCATGACCATAAGAGACTAATGGCTTGTAGTTAAACCTTCATATATCCAGACAGCCGTGACCGTATAGCGAGGTAGATTCTATTTTAATATACGTAGCTGGCTATGTATGCCCCCGCTCTCCAGTATTCTGTTTTTGTGGTGTTATAAATAGTTTGGCTTGCAGAAGGAGCTGGAACATCCGCAGCAGTTTCCCTTCTATCTCGACTCCAGACACTTTCGAATGGAACTAATGCCTCCCCAGGAGCAGTGGCTCTCGAAGTGTCATCTGACGTTGGCAACGACATCAGACCAGATGAAATCAGTGCTGTGAGTGTCTTAGCAGAGAGGGGAACATCGGTCTCAGTAGTCACCGGTTCCAAAATAGTAGCTGCAGGAACGTCAACATAAGCGGCTGGTGCTGATACGCTAGCCTGTGGAAGTTCTGGAGACGAAGAAATTCAAATACAAATGGCCAAGGGGTTAACATCTAATAACGCTTGTTGGATTGAGAGATTAAGGATATCACCTTTGGAGAGGGTATACCCCTAGGTGATGGTAGATCATGTGACAACAATGATGGCTCTTGATAACCGGTAGACTACCTTGGTGAAGAAGGAGTAGGAGAAACCACAGTCTTCTCATTCACAACTCTGGAAGCCACTAATTTCTTTCTGGTTGCACGCTTGAGCAGTGGTTGCGGGGATATGGAAGCGACTGTATGATCTTGTGATACTTCAGGAGCAATCCGCTCTTTACTTGTCTCTTTAATAACAACCCTACTCTCCTTCTGGATAGGAGATGGGGTTGTTCCCCTGAAAGATGATGTTTTTTAGGGGAAAGTTTGGCTTCCAGTTGTCGTATTTGAGCCCTTGTCCTCGCTGTGGGTTTCTCAGCAATGATTGTTTCTTTCTTCTACTTTCCTTTCCCCTTAGTAGGAGAAGGAGGTTCATCATGAGCGGAATGAGAAGATGAAGTGCCAGTCTTTTACTTCTTGCCATCTCCCTTCACGGCAGATTTTCCCTTTCGCTTCTTGAAAGGGATGCACAAGGCACTTTGTACCTCGTCATGGAAACCAATATGTACAACCTCTAGAGGAGCATCAGCGAAAATATTCTCTCCGGCTTCTCCTAAATCCACGGAAGTCGGAATCCCTTCATGCGATTTTCTCTCGTCAATAAAACTATCTTTCATAGAATAACCTTCGAAGAAGGTGTTGGCTGAGGTATAGGAATTTGCATATGTATTTAACATATGTGGGCCTGTCTCAAATGTAGCGGAGGGCATAGTGAACACAACATTGGTGTCTCTCGCACAATAGTACCTCCATCCTTGAGCCCCATCAATCAAAAACCTAGAGGCTTGAAGGTAAGTAGTCGCGTTCACGACATGCATCTGGTCATAGCCGAACTATCGAGCGAACTGGCTAGGCAGGTATGGTTCAAGATATCACTCGTTCTCGAACCGATATACCAGATGCGAAGGCCTGATCATCATCAACCAAGAAAAGGCTGCTGGAGGTAGACGGGAACCAACGGGTTCTAAATCCCAGAAAGGAGCCGAACAGGTTTTGTACCCAGGTGGGGGACAAATGCAGTAGAACTTCCAATTAGAGCCTCAGTTCAGTGTCTTTCTACAGTCAAATAATGTGTCTGCCTTGCATCAAGACTCGACATATCTATCGATAAAGTTCCATGTTAAATCTCCACTAGCACCAAGAGCAGGGTCTATCAGAGAAGGATGGTATAGTATTAACCATCTGAACATATATGTGAAGGGCATCTTGGTACGGGGAAAGTCGCTTCGAGAATCGGTTTTCTCTATCATAGTGGTCGTGAACTCACGGAGGTCCACATTCAGTCGGCAAGTCATAGTGAAGAGGATATCTATCCTATACCATAATACCAAATGTACTGCAGCAAACAACACGCCTTGATGGATACGATCAATGGCACTAGCTCCAGGGACCACAAACTGCCTTAGCCAGAGAGAGAAAAAGCCCGCCAGAGTAGCCTCTTTGGACATGGTTATACTACCCTGCTTCATATAGCTCTTGACAGAGGTAACAATGCTGTAACCATGCCAATCTTCTTCCAGTATGTTGTCGACACATCCAAATTCTTTTATCAATTTGCTAATGGCATAACCATCGAGAGGCTCAAAGAAGCGTGGATCGCAATTCAAGTGCTCTTACACTTTGTTCTCCATGTCATGAGTCAAGAAGAGGTACATCAACCGTCTCCTACTTTTCTAGATTAGGGTATTTTGGTAATTGTGTGATTTTTAAATTTTTGATGATTTTATAGTATTTTAATTGGTGCTTTTGTGTTAGTAGTTTGGTTTAACCTTAGCTAACCATAATTAGAGACTAACCATGTCATTAGAGGTATAGTTATCATTTTAGATTAGAATTTAAGTTCTATTCTAAATTAGGAAACTTTTTAAGTCATTTTTAGGGTTTTGAGTTATTTGGTTTTTGGGCTTTTGCTAAACAGGCTTTTTATTAACTTATGTTGTAGTTCGGCCTTATGACTAAACCCTAACCCTAATTCCAGCATGTGGCCGACTAACAGAGCCCCCTCTCTTATATAAACACATCATGTAGCCACCAAGCCACTTTTGCAAAACCCTAATTTCCACCTTCTTCATAGTAGCCTCCATTCTCCAATTCTCATCCAAATCAGACCAAACAAAATGCGTTGCGATCCTTGGGCGGAGAAGATCTTGCTAGAGGCTAGCTAGCAAGAAATTGGAGGCATTTGACCGTAGGATTTGGGCGTCGAGGCATTTTGGAGTGCTTTTGCATTGAGATTCTAACTCTCAATAGGTACAAGCTTCTAAACTCTTTTAAATTCTAATTTCTCTTTATAGAAGCATGCATCTAGGTACCCTAGTCCTGTAGATGTAGTTTGGTCAGATTTTGTGTCCGTTTGATATATGTATCGGAGGCGTGTCGGTGTATTATAACATGTGTTCGATGAAATGTCTTGAAGAATTAAAAGTTGTTATTTTTCAAAACTAATTTTATATTATTATAGCCCTATATGAGGGGATTCCAAAACATATTTTCTGGGTTTATTTTGACACTGTTTTCGTGTCCAAACCGGACATGGTGAGTCCTCCGTTGCTCGACACGCGTGCACGAGCACTGCACACACAGGTTTTGACACACTTTTGACACGCTATTTTGGACACGTTTGTGACACAGTTTTGACCCTGTGTGGATACAAGCATGACACACCACATACCCCCTTCTTGTTCACCAGTTTTCATATTGTATAGTTTGGTATTTTGGTTTTTGATATGTTGATTGGGTTTGTGTATTGAATTTTCGGTTTTAATAGGATATTTGAATTCTTTGAGTTCTTCTTGGATTTGGTACAGATTCCTGAGATAGATTGTGAGTTTAGGAACGGATTCTAGTTTAGTTGAGGGATTTGTTTGGGTTGGGTTTATATGGAATTGAGTTTTGTGTATATGTATAGTTCCTATCTATGTCTTCATATATATATATATATATATATATATATATATATATATATATATATATATATATATATAACTAGTATATAATTGTTTGAGTTGTTTCGAGAGTTTCCTGGGATTGGGTCTCTCTAACCCCCTGCAGTACCCTTTTCCAGTTACACAAGTTCATAAGTTCACACACACACCCATGCTATATATAGATTTCCCTCTTCCTTATATATATGTATGTATGTATATAGTAGATATTATATATAGTAGTTGATTGGATATATATATATATATATATATATATATTTTATATATATATATATATATATATATATATATATATATATATTTTATATATATATATATATATATATATATATATATAGGATATTAGCCTATGGTTAGTGAGTTAGTTTAGAATTGACCTATAGGCCTAATTAGGCACACTTTGACTAGCTAGTTGACCAAGTTTACCAAAGTCAATTGTGGGTCAAACTTGAACTGGAATTGATTCAAATGGACTTAAAATGGCTTATTAATTTAAGTTTGAGTAAACCCTGGACTAATTGACTAGTTGACTTTTGGTTTGACCTGGTTTGACTAGAATAGTTGACCAGAGTTTACCAAGAGTTGAATTTGACCTAGAATGACCTAGAATCATGTAGATTACATTGTAAACTTCAGTTATTATATCTAAAACACTTTGTAACATGTATTGCTCTATTTAGGACATTGTGACTCCAGTTTGGACATTTGATATTCATCAATCTTTCTGGGTATCAGGCGAGTACATTCTCTGATAGTTCTTTCATTTACTTGTTGATTATTGTATTTCAGATCTAGTTAGTTCAATTTGATTCTCTGTTATAAACATGGATTGGTATTTATGAATTCATGTATGCGACACGAATACTTTACTTGTCTAGCCTCAATTACTAGAACCACCACTCGAATCACTACAAGTATTTTCATGTGCTGGTTGGACTCGTTCTCAATTTACGTGTCAGATTATGAATTCACTTGTATTTGTCGGGCGGAGAAATACTTGAGTAGACATATAAAGATTCCTAAATACTCGAACCACCTTCATGTGAACTATACTCGAACGATAGCCATACCTCACCTGATTAGTGTACGATGTGCCGAATTTATCCCTAGCCGTTTACATGTCGATCTCAGTATTTTAAAACACACTTGGAGTGTTGTCTTGTCACCCCCAGTTTTCAGAAACAGGGATATTTTTGTTATTTTACATTTTTGAATATTTTTAAAATTTATTTTATTATTTATGATATTATTTTGGGGTTGAAATTTATTTTATTATTTATGATATTGTTTTGGGGTTATTTGAGTCGGGTTCGAATTTCAACTCAATCCGACTTGAAACGGGGACCCGGGGCTAGTTTGACTCTAGTGGGACCCACACACTAGTTAGGCATGGCCCACATAATATTAATTTTAGTCCACATGATAGAAATATTTTAGTTAGATGTTAGACTAATTATTATGGATAAGGTTAGTGTGATTAGAGACTTTAGAATGACTAATTTAGCCCCAACCAATTAGCCCTTTCCTAATACTCATAGAATAAGTTAGTGGGGGCATTTTGGACCTTACCATAATAGGACAAATAGCCCTATATGGCCAGCCACTTCGGGAGAGGATAGACTCAAGTTTATTTCATTATTCTCATCCACACTCTCTCTCTTGTTCTTCCCCAAATTCCTAGAGAGCAATCCCTAGCAATTTCTCCACCAAATTCTTCCATTTTGCCACCAAATCTTCTTCTTTCCTTCTCCATTCTAGCCAAGGAGAAAGCTACCCAAGTTTGGGAGGATTCGGAGCTCGTTCGTGTCCTTTTGGAATCTCTACGTGTCGGTGTCGCTCCGGGAAGGCTTTTCTTCGATTCGATCTACCGGGAGGTATAAATCCCTTCTCCTTTTCATTTTCTCATGCATATAGGTCTATTTTGAACCCATAGGAATGACCCCCATGGTTGTATCTCCATTTGTGTCCATTTCGTATCCATTTGGAGGTCATAGGAGTGTCCTTTGTGTTGTGGTTGTGTCCATATGGGAAAACCCCAAATTTGGACACACTATGTGTTGTTGTTATGTATGAATGAATTATTACATGTTTAATCTCATATTTTTGTATTGGAGATGTGTTCTATAGTGTCTCATACATATATATATTAGTGTAGAGAGTGAGTTCTTGATATATTATGTTATATACTTGTGTTCTTTTGTCTCAAACTACCTAAATCCGTCATAATTTTTATCCACGTTTTTAATTTCAGTCCTAACTTAGAAATATCATAACTTCTAGCACAAAGCTCGGTTTAATCTTCCATTTTTTTTAAAACAAGCGTATTGTAGTTAGCTTTCCAAAAACATATATTAATAGGCCTAATTCTTTCTGTAACTTTCTAGAGAATTATTTGAGTGTCAGCTATACGAAAGACAAACGCGTTCTCGGTGTTTTCGCGATTCCGGGAGTTTTCGGAAACGAAAATGCGATCCGTTTGAAGTTTCGGAAAGCTAACACATAGATCTATAATATACTTTAATCCTAGATTTTAATTCATACTGAGATGGTACAGTATTGATTATTAGTAGGAGTTACTATTCTGTATATGCATTTTGTGCACCCTTGTGTGTAATATAATGTTCTATTTAATTTTAACCCATGTTAATGTATATACATTATGTAATTAAATAGAGAATGCAAGCATGAGTAAATGTTTAAATAAATGATGTATGAGGTGTAAGTATCCTATCTAATGTAAGTATGTATAAGTATGGCTTGTAATGAATATGTAGGTTCCATAGTATGTAATGTATGGTGCATATAGTAGTGCAAGAGAATAAATGAATGATGAATGAATGCAAGCATGAATGTAATGTAATAATAGATGTAATGTATGCAATATACAAGTTAATGAGATGTAATGTTCTATGTTAACACAAATCCTATATTACCTCATGTACCCCCCTTACACTATGTTGACACTATCACACTTGACACATTGTTCACTTACACTTTGACACTCTTTGATATGCATATACTATGTATGCCCATTTAACCCTCACTTGCCCCTTTGCCATGTTCACATACACACACATAGCCTCTTAAATAAGTATTTATGAATACAGTTAACTTAGCTATGTATGTATATTATATATATGTTAACATATTGTGTTGTAATATATAAGTTTATATAACCATTTGAAATGCCATAATTATAGACCTAATGTTGAATACCAATATATGCATGTGTATATATGTGTAGACATATATAGCTTAAAGTAATAGATTACCTAGTGTATATCTAATGTGAATTCTTGCCTATTTGAGTATTGAATAATTGCATGCTATATAGAGTTGGGTGTATGTTGGCTTGTATAGCCTTGTATTGATGTGTGCTTGCTAGGATAGTCTTGGTTAGGCCTAGTAAGACTTGCTGGGTTAGGACATGACCTAGTTTAACCTAGTTGACTAGTGCAGTTGACCAGAGTTGACCAAGGGTTGACTTTGGCCTAATTTGACCTAGATTAATGTAGAATACATTGTAGTGCTTTATATTACCCTTCTGGACATGTTGTGACTTGTACTGTTCTAATTAGGAGCCAGACACCTCTCCCCGGACAGTATCTTTACCTTGGACATTCAGATATCAGGCGAGTACATTCTCTGATCATTTCATATCTTGTTTAGGATTATATTTCCTGCTTTATATTACTTTACATGATGCTGACACATTGGAAACACGGATTAGTACTATATGGATCTTGTTGTGCGATGTTATCCCCTTAGCGGATACATCGGGTATTCGTGTTCGTGTACTTTATCGTGAGCATCGTGTACTACTTGTATTCGTGATATTCGTGTACAAATCGTATGAAATCGTGTATACTCATATATTCACATGATCTCGTGTGCGACTATACTTCGTGTACAATAACATAACTTAACTAGATCCTTGTGTATTGATTGGGGCGGGGGAGTAGAAGTGGTTATGTAATCAATCCAGTAGATTACTCGTGTACAACCTCTGTAGATTACTCGTATACAACATCGTGCCGTTTACATAACCATCTTGTGCTCTAAATCACTAGTCACTATTAGTTCTCTATATGTTGTATCTATTTATTTACAGCCTCCCTTTTTCATCATGTTATTTCTTCAGATCTTGTATCTTACTTTACTGCATGATTATATTTTCTAACCTGCTATGAACTGTTGAGATGTAATGTGCTCGCTCCTGTCCTGACTGGACCTGTTGATAAATTTTACAGATAGCCTGGGATTGCCTGCTAGCCTAGAGGAGACACAGTAGAGGTTGTTTAGATAGTTATTTTATTTTGTCTGGAGTTGTATTTACTTGTAGATTACTGTATTTGAGTTTTGAGATGTATTTCTGGAATTATGTATCTTAGACACTTAGACTTCTATCTCCTGTATCTCTTTTGGATTTTATGTTTATCTATCTTTATCATTCTACCTTAGATTGTGATTGAGTTGTACCGCTGTGTTGGCCTCCTTATGGAGAGTATTCATATTATGCTAGTTATAGTTCATGACCTAGAACAGCGTTCTACCGCCGACACTGCGGCATAGGCTGGGCGTTGTTACGTACTCGTACCCTCACGGTGGGTGCCGGTCGTGACACGTTTTAGTGGTGGCCCATGTAGGTCGAGTTTATGTAGTGGTATTCGAACTAGAGTACTACTGCAGCCTGCAGTAGGAATAGGATATATTTTGAAGGTACTCAATCACAGTTAGGACCCTTGAGAGATTCTTGGGACGACCCTTGAGATTCTTGTTTAACTCCGATTTGAAAACTCTTTTTTCCTTGATTTGATTTATCTTTACTTTCTGCTATTGAATTTGATTTTGATAGATTATTATTGAATTTGAGTTTGTATTTATTGATTTTGATAAAGATTGTTGAAATTTGAATCTTGATGTTAGCTATAGCATCCGAGTTTGTAGTTATATGATTTTAAGGATTTTGTTCATTTTTGAAGTTTGATGTTCGTTGATAAATTTGATTTTTTTTTGGTATTCATTGTTGATTTAATTTAATTTTTGGCAAGATGAAATTATATGGGCTATGTCATCTAAGTTATGGAAATCTTGTCTTCTATAGTCACATTAGCCAGCATGGTGAGGACATATAGTCTGACTTTGGATATATTTCTCGGGTGTGGGAATTTAAGGTTTTCGCAGCCAAGCTAGCGGCATCGCGAAAATGTTAAATACCATGATTCTAGAGGTATGTGCATAAGTCAAGGACTGTGATTATCGTAGCCTTGCTTACTAGTATGACGAGGATTTAGAGTACCATGATTTTGGATAGACGCATATGATTATCAGATTGTACCTTAAATATTTTCGAACATGTTTTTGCTACTTTTGTTTCAGCCATTCAAAAAAAAGAATTATTGTTATTTTGTTTTGTTTTGTTTCTCATTGTTTACTTAGGAGTAGCTTGTGTAACTTCTTACCATGAAATTTTTCTTAATACAATGAATCGATGATTTTGCTAAACTTTATCTTGGATTTGATAATTTAGCTCTGGGTTTTAAAATGGTTCTTCTTTAAACAGATAAGCAAAAACAGATTTTATCGTTATTTCTTTTTTGCTATTATTCTTGTATTAAATAATAATAATACTGTCTTGATTACGTCAATCACCTGCTTGCAACCTTGGTAGGAATCTAATTGTTGGTCTTAACATAGAATTAAAATTTTATACTGGGACATGAGAATATATATGAATATATATAATGGACACTTTTCTGACACTTATGCATGCTACACTTGATTTCTACCTATCTGAATACATATTAATATGTCGTTAATGTTTAAATTTTCAAAACCCTAATATTTCCGATTCTCTGTTTTTCCTAGCTTAACTCGTAATTTAAATATAAAATTTCATGATAATAGTTTTATTTATATCACTGCACATGTATGTTATACGTAGGGTTTCAATTCAAAAATTTTTTTGTTGAGTTTTGTGTTTAAATTTGTCAAATCTGAGACTGTGTGCATATTAACCCTTAATACGAGATTTTAAATGTTAGTTCAAATTGATTATTTTAAATGTAATATTTAGAGCTGTGTACATTGTTGTTGTAGGGATATAAATTTAGGTTCCATATTCTTACATGTTAGGTTGTGATAAACATTGAGTTGGTTTTGATGTGCAAATTCTCCAAAATCCTGAAAACTGAATACATGTTAACATTTTTACATTGATTTCCATGTTTAGTTCAATTTTAGATTTAACATGTAATATTGAACTGTATGCGTAGATAAATGTATTGATAGTATATTAGGGTTTCATTTCTATCATGTTAGGATGTATTGGGAGCATTGAGATTAGTTGTGATGTTTCAAACTCCTAAATTTTGAAATTGCATTATGTTAATATTGTACTGGTTTAAATGTTAGCTTATTTTCAGATTTTGTATGTAAATGCTGAACTAAAACTGGGTTTTAACCTTTCAATACTAAGCTATAACCCTGTACAAGGACACACACACACCCTAACTTAGTATACCCTGTCATGTAACCTAACTCTTCCTCTCTATGTCATGATTATATATCTATATAGATATATATAGAGCCTAGACATACATGTTATAATGTATATACATACATAACTAAATCTCTACCTCTTTATATATACATATATACATGGTTAGCCATGCATGTTATGAGCAAATGAGTTGTGTATTGTAAATTGTTAACCAATATGCCATGATTAGTGTAACTTGATAGTTATTGTTTGAAACCCCAAATCCTCCTATGCACTTTCATGTATATTTCACATACACACACCCCTATTATCTAACCACATGAACATGTCCACATACACCCATACACACACGAACTACATAACTTGTACATAATGCTAGCTTTTCCCTCTCTAACGCTATATATATAAATATATTGTGATTGGATTTCCATGCAATTGGCTTTCATTCTTTAACTTTTGATTTTGATTTTCTTGAATAGTACCCTTATTAGATAAATGGTAGTTAACTTTATTTTATTTTGATAAGTACCAGTTTTTATATAGGATGGTAGACTGCCTTACAGTCTTGATGATTGTTATTTCTGTATCTTTTCTAGTTTAGCACCCTAGATTGCTTGTGTGTTTTGATACCATATGACCGTTTTGGTTTAGCATGACTAGTATACCTAGATGAACATTCACTACCACCGTATGCCATGACCGTGTATGTCATCCTTTTAAATCGTATGATTGTTTAAGTTCTGAGACTTTGATTGTGGGGGGTTTGACCTAGAAGGAGTATGAACATTTTAATTTTGAGAATGAAATTTTTCTAAGGTGGGTAGACTTGTAACACCCAGTTCTCTAAAATGAGGGTAATTTTAAAATTTTGTAATTTTAATCATTTATTGATTTGACATTTAAATCATGATATAATTTTTGGTAATTTTTAAATTATTTTAAAACTATTTAAAATCATGACTTGTGATTTTGATGTTTTGCTAGTGAAACCCTAGAGATTGTTTGATCTAGAGCCTAACCATGTGATTAGGATATTTTAATATCATTTCTGGCCTAAGGATATTTGTATTTGACCTCTTTGAATTATTTTAATATTTATTGCGTTGGTGATTGTTGATTTTGACCTTTGATAGGTGTAATTTTGTGATGATTTTGTGTCCGTATCGGACACGTATCAGTTTTTATTTACAAATGTTTGATGTGCCTCAAAGAGATTTTTTTATTACTGATTTTTTTGATAAGTATTTGAATGAGATTGTTTTCTGCATGTGTTTCCTGTCATTGCTTTGTTTTAATTTCGAGGACGAAATTTTTTTTAAGGTGGATAGATTTGTCACCCCCAGTTTTCAGAAATAGAGATATTTTTGTCATTTTACATTTTTGAATATTTTTAAAATTTATTTTATTATTTATGATATTATTTTGGGGTTGAAATTTATTTTATTATTTATGATATTGTTTTGTGGTTATTTGAGTCGGGTTCGAATTTCAACTCAATCCGACTTGAAACGGGGACCCGGGGGTAGTTTGACTCTAGTGGGACCCACACACTAGTTAGGCATGGCCCACATGATATTAATTTTAGTCCACATGATAGAAATATTTTAGTTAGAGGTTAGACTAATTATTATGGATAAGGTTAGTGTGATTAGAGACTTTAGAATGACTAATTTAGCCCCAACAAATTAGCCCTTTCCTAATACTCATAGAAAAAGTTAGTGGAGGCATTTTGGACCTTACCATAATAGGACAAATAGCCCTATATGGCCAGCCACTTTGGGAGAGGATAGGCTCAAGTTCATTTCATTATTCTCATCCACACTCTCTCTCTTGTTCTTCCCCAAATTCCTAGAGAGCAATCCCTAGCAATTTTTCCACCAAATCCTTCCATTTTGCCACCAAATCTTCTTCTTTCCTTCTCCATTCTAGCCAAGGAGGAAGCTACCCAAGTTTGGGAGGATTCAGAGCTCGTTCGTGTCCTTTTGGAATCTCTACGTGTCGGTGTCGCTCCGGGAAGGCTTTTCTTCGATTCGATCTACCGGGAGGTATAAATCCCTTCTCCTTTTCATTTTCTCATGTATATAGGTCTATTTTGAACCCATAGGAATAACCCCCATGGTTGTATCTCCATTTGTGTCCATTTCGTGTCCATTTGGAGGTCATAGGAGTGTCCTTTGTGTTGTGGTTGTGTCCATGTGGGAAAACCCCAAATTTGGACACACTATGTGTGTTGTTATGTATGAATGAATTATTACATGTTTAATCTCATATTTTTGTATTGGAGATGTGTTCTATAGTGTCTCATATATATATATATATATAGTGTAGAGAGTGAGTTCTTGATATATTATGTTATATACTTGTGTTTTGTCTCAAACTACCCAAATCTGTCATGATTTTTATCCACGTTTTTAATTTCAGTCCTAACTTAGAAATGTCATAACTTCTAGCTCAAAGCTCGGTTTAATCTTCTTTTTTTTAAAACAAGCGTATTGAAGTTAGCTTTCCAAAAATATATTAATAGGTCTAATTCTTTCTGTAACTTTCTAGAGAATTATTTGAGTGTCAGCTGTACGAAAGACAAACGCGTTCTCGGTGTTTTCGCGATTCCGGGAGTTTTCGGAAACAAAACGCGATCCGTTTGAAGTTTCGGAAAGATAACACATAGATCTATAATATACTTTAATCCTAGATTTTAATTCATGCTGAGATGGTACAGTATTGATTATTAGTCGGAGTTACTATTCTGTATATGCATTTTGTGCACCCTTGTGTGTAATATAATGTTCTATTTAATTTTAACCCATGTTAATGTATATACATTATGTAATTAAATAGAGAATGCAAGCATGAGTAAATTTAAATAAATGATGTATGAGGTATAAGTATCCTATCTAATGTAAGCATGTATAAGTTGCTTGTAATGAATATGTAGGTTCCATAGTATATGTATGGTGCATATAGTAGTGCAAGAGAATAAATGAATGATGAATGAATGCAAGCATGAATGTAATGTAATAATAGATGTAATGTATGCAATATACAAGTTAATGATGTATTGTTCTATTTAACACAAATCCTATATTACCTCATGTACCCCCCTTACACTATGTTGACACTATCACACTTGACACATTGTTCACTTACACTTTGACACTCTTTGATATGTATACACTATGTATTCCCATTTAACCCTCACTTGCCCTTTTGCCATGTTCACATACACACACATAGCCTCTTAAATAAGTATTTATGATACAGTTAACTTAGCTATGTATGATATTATTATTGTTAGCATATTGTGTTGTAATATAAGTTTATATAACCATTTGAAATGCCATGATTATAGACCTAATGTTGAATACCAATATATGCATGTGTATATATGTGTAGACATATATAGCTTAAAGTAATAGATTACCTAGTGATATCCAATGTGAATTCTTGCCTATTTGAGTATTGAATAATTGCATGCTATATAGAGTTGGGTGTATGTTGGCTTGTATAGCCTTGTATTGATGTGCTTGCTAGGATAGTCTTGGTTAGGCCTAGTAAGACTTGCTGGATTAGGACATGACCTAGTTTGACCTAGTTGACTAGTGCAGTTGACCAGAGTTGACCAGGGTTGACTTTGGCCTAGTTTAACCTAGATTATGTAGAATGCATTGTAGTGCTTTATATTATTCTGGATAAGTTGTGACTTGTGCTGTTCTAATTAGGAGCCAGACCTCTCCTCGGACAGTATCTTTACCTTGGAATTCAGATATCAGGTGAGTACATTCCCTGATCATTTCATATCTTGTTTAGGATTATATTTCCTGCTTTAGATTACTTTACATGATGCTGACATGTTGGAAACACGGATTAGTACTATATGGATCTCGTTGTGCGATGTTATCCCCTTAGCGGATACATCGGGTATTCGTGTTCGTGTACTTTATCGTGAGCATCGTGTACTCCTTGTATTCGTGATATTCGAGTACAAATCGTGTAAATGTTGTATACTCATGTATTCACATGATCTCGTGTGCGACTATACTTCGTGGTAATAACATAACTTAACTAGATCCTTGTGTATTGATTGGGGGGGGGAGTAGAAGTGGTTATGTATCAATCCAGTAGATTACTCGGTACAACCTCTGTAGATTACTCGTGTACAACATCGTACCGTTTACATAACCATCTTGTGCTCTAAATTACTAGTCACTATTAGTTCTCTATATGTTGTATCTATTTATTTACAGTCTCCCTTTTTTCATATTATTTCTTCAGATCTTGTATCTTACTTTACTGCATGATTATATTTTCTAACCTGCTATGAACTGTTGAGATGTAATGTGCTCGCTCCTGTCCTGACTGGACCTGTTGATAAATTTTACAGATAGCCTGGGATTGCCTGCTAGCCTAGAGGAGACACAGTAGAGGTTGTTTAGATAGTTATTTTTTTTGTCTGGAGTTGTATTTACTTGTGGATTACCGTATTTGAGTTTTGAGATGTATTTCTGGAATTATGTATCTTAGACACTTAGACTTCTATCTCCTGTATCTCTTTTGGATTTCATGTTTATCTATCTTTATCATTCTACCTTAGATTGTGATTGAGTTGTACCGCTGTGTTGGCCTTTATGGAGAGTATTCATATTATGCTAGTTATAGTTTATGACCTAGAACAACGTTCTACCGCGACACTGCGGCGTAGGCTGGGCGTTGTTACGTACTCGTACCCTCACGGTGGGTGCGGGTCGTGACAGTCTAGAATCATCACTAGAACTATCATACCAGGATCATCACAGGATCATTACTGGTATCACCTTACTCGAACCACCCTTCTAGAAACATTGATTGGGATCACACTCGACTCATGTTGTACT
The DNA here is from genome assembly GCA_029216955.1 of Iris pallida. Lineage (NCBI taxonomy): Eukaryota > Viridiplantae > Streptophyta > Magnoliopsida > Asparagales > Iridaceae > Iris > Iris pallida. The sequence continues at coordinate 22,984,328 of JANAVB010034619.1, forward strand.
AGACTCACATTGGGATCACACTTGTCAATATTATATTGTCTGGACTTATATCACCACTATTCTAGTTCAGCTAGATTTTTTTATTTACCGTCTCCATTGCCATGATCTTCTGATTCGTTATATTCTTTCTCTTGTACTTTAACTATTGCTCTACATCATTACCTGTCTAAACTTCCATGCTTCATCTATAACTGTCTATAACTTTTTATAGTCTTTGCCATGTACTTGGGATTTTAGATGAGTTTTTCCTCGTTCCAATCCTAACTGGATATGTTGTCAAAATATTACAGATGTTTGCCCTGAGGGTACATCCCCTACTTACTATAGATTCGAGATGGATTAGCTACCTTTGGCCCCGACTCTCAAGAGTGATCGGATGACTAGATTAGTAGACTTGCTTTAGAATTCATGTTTAGAACTTGAATTATAATAAGTTGAGATATTGACCTTGTATTTGAGTTTGTTTGAGATATTACTATTTAGTAGTTTATATTTTGTTGTTGTTTCGTCTTTTAGTTATAGACTTCTGTGTTGTCTTATAGTGCTTAGACTGTGATTGAGTTATACTATATCTTTACTTGTCCTCCATTCGGAGTTGAGACCCATGATAGGTTATTATATATTTTTGTGAGTTGTTAGATAGTGACCTAGTACAGCGTTCTACTATCGATTTTGCGGTGTAGGCTGGGCACTGTTACGCACTTTTATCCTTACACTGGGTGCGGATCGTGCCACTTTTAGTGGTGGCTCATGCAGGTTGAGAGTCGCATTAGTACGATATGGTAGTACAACGACTTAGTTGTACTGCTGTGAGCCTACAATAGGAATTAAGGAATAGGCTTTAGATGAGAGGATACTCAATCACAACTAGGAAATTTCTATGGATTTGAATCTACTGACACTCGTTCAAATCTAATTAATCTATTCTTATCTGTCCTCTTTGATGATATCATCCTTGCTTCGTTATTGAACTCTTGTTTGGTATGTCTTTCATGTCCTTCTTTTCCATCTTGTTGTGTGATTTCATTGGTAGCTGTCAGGTTATTTTGTGCTGTACTAGATAGTGTAGTGACCCTGTTCGAGACTATGAAATCATGACCAACAGGACCATGTTTTGTATGCTTTAGATACAATCTTCTTGACCTTGATTGTTGGGGTTTGACCTAGAGGAGTAAGATCACCTAAATTTTGAGGACACAAATTCTTTAAGGAGGGTAGATTTGTTACTACCACTTTTATAGATTAGGGGTATTTTGGTAATTGTGTGATTTTGAATTTTTGTTATTTATAATATTTTAATTGGTGCTTTTGTGTTAGTAGTTTGGTTTAACCTTAGCTAACCATAATTAGAGACTAACCATGTCATTAGAGGCATAATTATCATTTTAGATTAGAATTTAAGTTATATTCTAAATTAGGAAACTTTTTCAGTCATTTTTAGGGTTTGAGTATTTGCTTTTTGGGCTTTGCTAAAAGACTTTTTATTAACTTAAGTTGTAATTGGGCCTTATGACTAACCCTAACCCTAATTCCACCATGTGGCCGGCCAACACAGCCCCCCTCTTATATAAAACCTCATGTAGCCACCAAGCCACTTTTGCAAACCCTAATTTCTACCTTCTTCATAGTAGCCTCCATTCTCTAATTCTTATCCAAATTAGACCAAACGAATAGTGTTGCGATTCTTGGGAGGAGGAGAACTTGCTGGAGGCTAGCTATCAAGGAACTGGAGGCGTTTGACCTAGGATTTGGGTGTCGAGACTTTTTGGAGTGCTTTTGTATTGAGATTCTAACAGTCAATAGGTAAATGCTTCTAAACTCTTTTAAATTCTGATTTCACTTCATAGAAACATGCATCTAGGTACCCTAGACCTGTAGATGTAGCTTAGTAAGATTTTGTGTCCGTTTAATATATGTATCGGAGGCATGTCGGTATATTATTACATGTGTTCGATGAAATGTCTCTAAGAATTAAAAGTTGTTATTTTTCAAAACCAATTTCATATTATTCTAGCCCTATATGAGGTGATTCCAAAATATATTTCTGTATCTCTTTGACACTATTTTCGTGTCCAAATCGAATACGGTGAGTCCTCCGTTGCTCAACATGCGTGCACGAGCACTGCAAACACAGGTTTTGACACACTTTTGACACGCTGTTTTGGACTCGTTTGTGACACAGTTTTGACCCTATGTGGACACGAGCATGACACACCACATACACCCTTCATGTTTACCAGTTTTCACATAGTATAGTTTGGTATTTTTGTTTTTGATATGTTGATTGGTTTTGTGTATTGAATTTTCGGTTTGAATAGGATATTTGAATTCTTTGAGCTCTTCTTGGATTTGGTATAGATTCCTGAGATAGATTGTGAGTTTAGGAACGGATTCCAGTTTAGTTAAGGGATTTGTTTGGGTTGGATTCATATGTAATTGAGTTGTGTGTATATGTATAGTTCCTATCTATCTATCTATCTCATCTATATATATATATATATAGATATATATATATATATATATATCTATATAAAATTGTTTGAGTTGTTTTGAGAGTTTCCTGGGATTGGGTCTCTCTAACCCCCTGCAGTACCCTTTTCCAGTTACACAAGTTCACAAGTTCACCCACCCACCCATGCTATATATAGATTTCCATCTCTTTTATATATATATATATATAATATAATATATATATATATTATATATTATATATATATATATATATATATATATAGGATATTAGCCTATGCTTAGTCAGTTAGTTTAGAATTGACCTATAGGCCTAATTAGGCACACTTTGACTAGCTAGTTGACCAAAGTCAACTGTAGGTCAAACTTGACCTAGAATTGACTCAAATGGACTTAAAATGACTTATTAACTTATGTTTGACTAAACCCTGGACTAAATGACTAGTTGACTTTAGGTTTGACCTAGTTTGACTAAATGGTTGACCAGAGTTGACCAAGAGTTGAATTTGACCTAGAATCATGTAGATTGCATTGTAAACTTCATTTATTATATATAAAACACATTGTAACCAATATTGCTCTATTTAGGACATTGTGGCTCCGGTTCGGACATCTGATATTCATCAGTCTTTCAGGGTATCAGGCGAGTAAATTCTTTGATAGTTCTTTCATTTACTGTTAATTACTGTATTTCAGTTTAGTTTGTTCTATTTGATTCTTTGTTACAAACACGGATTGGTATTTCTGAATTCATGTATGCGACATACATACTTTACTTGTCTAGCCTCAATTACTAGAACCACCACTCGAATTACTACAAGCATCTTTATATGCTGGCTGGACTCGTTCTCGATTTACGTATTGGATTATGAATTCACTTGTATTGACGGGCGGGAAAATACTTGAGTAGACATGTAAACATTCCTAAATACTCGAACCACCTCCCTATGAACTATACTCGAACGATAGCCATCCCTCACCTGATTAGTGTACGATGTGCCGGATTTACCCCTAGCCGTTTACATGTCGATCTCAGTATTTTAAAACACACTTGGAGTATTGTCTAGAATCATCACTAAAACTATCATAGCAGGATCATCACAAGGATCATTACTGGTATTACCTTACTCGAACCACCCTACTAGAAAAATTGATTGGGATCACACTCGACTCATGTTGGACTAGACCACATTAGGACCACACTTGTTTACATTATACTGTCTGGACTTATATCACCTCTATTCTAGTTCAGCTAGATACTTTTAATTTAAAGTCTCTATTGCCATGATCTTCTGATTGTTATATTATTTCTCTTGTACTTTAACTGTTGCTCTACATCATTACCTGTCTAAACTTCCATGCTTTATCAATATAACGACGGTCTATAACTGTTTTATAGTCTTTGTCATTTACTTGGGATTTCTAGATGAGTTATGCTCGTTCCAATCCTGACTGGATACATTGTTAAAATATTACAGATGTTTGTCCTGAGGATACATGCCCTACTTACTATGGATCCGGAGATGGATTAGCTACCTTTGGCCCCGACTCTCAGGAGTGATCAGAAGACTAGATTAGTAGACTTGTTTTAGATTCATGTTTAGAACTTGAATTGTAATAAGTTGAGATATTGACCTTGTATTTGAGTTTGTTTGAGATATTACTATTTAGTAGTTTATATTTGTTGTTTAGTCTTTTAATTATAGACTTCTGTGTTGTCTTATCGTGCTTAAACTGTGATTGAGTTATACTATATCTTTACTTTTCTTCCATTCAGAGTTGAGACCCATGATAGGTATTATATATTTGTGTGAGTTGTTAGATAGTGACCTAGTACAACATTCTACCACCGATTCTGCAGTGTAGGCTGGGCGCTATTACGCACTTGTACCCTTATACCGGGTGTGGGTCGTGATAACTTGGATGGATAGCATGTTCCGGGTGCCTTGCTCTTGAAGAGATGAGTGCAGATCATAAAATGACACGACAGCTAATCAAAGACTGCAATCATCTGGGGGTTCTCCTTGGCCAAAGTCTATAGTTCGTCTTCCGTAGGCACGTACTCTTATAGGGCTTCTCACCCATTGGCAGATGTGATGAAAACTGCATCTCATGAAGGGCAAAGCCTATTTCCTCGTAAGGAGTAGCGTTGGTGCCAGTTGCTATTGTACCAAGGCAAGGAACATATTTGTGTTAGTATATATACCACAAGAATTCGTCAAGACAACTTCATAGAGATCCAACTTATTTAACTTGTCAGTGAAGTTCTCCAGGGCACATACAGAGAGTCGGTTCCAGCGCTTAATGTCTGGGTGCATTAAGCCCGTTAGCCTTGGGGTTAGGGCAAGATATTCTCCTCATGTTGCATCAAAAGTATTGGCAAAGAAAGGCATCTGGACTGTTATCTTCAAAGACGAATCTTCAGCCGACACGCAACTAGGCTTCAAATCCCTCAAGTGCGTGCTATGCTTTTCGGAAGAACTATAGAATATGTCCCTCCTCTTGTCCCCAAACTTGTGACATATTCGTAAAACCTTGGCTTGCTGGAATGGAGTTTATCCCACGACATCTTCGAGGGTAGCTGGCATGAGCATATCGGGACATAGATAGACTCCTTAACATATCTAGGAGATATACCAACTTGTCTCTTCTTTTGAAGGTCCGAGCTTCTCGTTTGCCTTGGGCTGGGAGTTAACTTCAATTGCCTTCCCAAATAAAAAGTTGGTTTCTTATGAGAAGCCTAATCCGCAGTCAGGAAAGGTGCACCATTCATTAGGCACAGCAAAGTTCTATCATCTTGGGATTCTATAAGAGCTTTTCTATTAGCCGGTCCATCAGGGTCAAACTGCAAGAATATGAGATGAGATATTTCCTCTTGGTATTCTGATACTTGAAAAGCGGAAGCCAATATTTCAGCATGGGGATCTTTCCTGAGGTTAACTACAAAAAAAACAGAGTTAGAATTATGAAAGACTACTCTTATGAGTGAAGAAAAAACTTAAGTGATTTATAGTTTTTGATAGTTCTGCGCAAATGATAGATGGCGCATCACAAATATGATAACCTCTGTTTTATGTGACTCAATATGACAGTTTCTGTTCTGCACACTCAAAAGGACAAAATTATTTTTGTGCGATGCTATATGCTCTGTTGAGAGGAAGAGCGCGCATATATCATGGTGCATAGAGTTGCGCACTTTAAGTGAACAATGAGTGCGCAATTTATGATCATGCTTAGCACATTTTGATTAGCCAAACACTCTGAAAGAGGTGGTGCATATTAAGATTAGCGTGACGCCAACCAACACTCTGAAAGAGGTTATTGGCACCGGCTGTGGTTCATGCCAATTGTCAAATCGTGTCGACTCTTCATTGCTTCCCCGATCGACTCTCACCTTCGAGAGCGGGATTCGCCTCTTCGGCCCTAGCCGACGGTGGCACCTGCCTTGGCACCCTCAATAATGGTGCTCGTGATGAAGCTATGGCCATGCCCTTGCCCTTCTCCACCGCAGATCTCTTCGGTTGCCATAGCTGTTGCTCGACAAGATTTCGAAAGCTTGAAAGAAGAGGGAGATGAAGAGGACTCAAAAAAAAACTTTTGAGAGAAAAACTCTCTCTATTCTCAAAATAGTATATTTATAACCCTAAGCCATCGCTTAACGTCCGCGCAAATCTCGCACGGATCAAAACAACAAGACTGTTGGTATTCTGCGTGCGCAAAATCTTCTGAAACTGAACGCTTCTTATTCAAAGTACTTCAAATTTTGAATTTTTTGAAATTTGAAAACTTTGAAGAGGTCTTGTAGAAGCTAAAAAATTCTTTACAAAGTGTGCCGCACCATTCGTAGATATCGTACAACGCTATCTATCAACTGGTGCCCAACATCAAATAGCGCCAAACCACCATGTGGCAGTCTTCCTCAAGAAGCTAAATCATCAGTCATGATGACTGACATTACGACAATCAAGGAAATCTCCTTGAGTTCTGAGCGCATGGTGCTCAAGAAGGATTTTGTCAGATTTGTCATGATGATAATTGTCAGTCACTTTTTTAGCGCCATTTATCAAGTAGCGCGAAGTGATGAACTCTTCATAGACTCAACACTCAGCGCCATTCACAGTTGGCACCAGTCAACAGAGTGCACATTCATTAAACTGGCACCAGTCAATCATTATCCAGAAGCAAGTAAAGATGACATGAAGCACATGCTACTAATCTCGAAGAACGTGCACACGACACTATCCATGACCAAGCGCCTTTCTCACAGAAAGCCTGCATCCCATGCAGTTAAGTTAACCGTTCAGCCTCTCTCATCCTTTTTAACCCTAGTCTTTTTCATTGAGTTCTGATCTATGTTTATGGATTGTTGATGGTGAGAAAACTCAGTTTTGGAAAGCATCTGTCATGACCCGCACCCTAGAGTAAGGGCACGAGACGTGGGTACGTCCAGCCTACCGCAGTATCGACGGTAGAACGCTGTCCTAGGTCACATACATCTAACAGTTATAAGGTACCTGTAGTTTATACACTCCGAATGGAGATGACATAAATAAGTACAACTCAATCACAACTAAGGAAGAAGGTACGATACGATAGAATAGATGAACACAGAATCCATAGATGATAAATACAAGATAAAGATAGATGAAAGTCTAAGATAACAACTCCATAATCCAGAATACAAACTCCAATACATACAAGTGTATCTGACGTAACATGAAGATAAATAGGACTAGCCTAGCTAACTAGCCTAGTCTATAGGGGTAGTGTCATCAGTAAGTGCTGGGTCCTCCTGAGGGTCCAGCTCAAGTGTGTCGTCTATGCCTGCTCCGTAATAAGTGGGACAGAACTCCTCAGTTCGTCTGTAAAATTTTAACAGGTCCAGTCAGGAATGGAGCGAGCACATAATCTCACGCAGTTCATACCATGACAGGAATAAAATACAGACAATATAGTAAGATACATGAAACGCTGAAGAATATACATGAAGTAAAGAGAAGGCTGTAATGAAATATCTACTATAAATAAAGAGCTACAGTGAACTAGTGATTTAGAGTACAAGCTAGACATGTGAACGGCTTGATAATAAACATGAGAGTTTGCACATGACTACACTACTTTGGAAATTGTCCACATGACTATTTATACTCCTCCGTACCGCAATCAATACACAAGGATCCGTTCAAGTTATGTTATTGCACATAAAATTCACATGGGGGCCCAAAAATGGGTGCACATGAATATAAACATGGGGGCTCCGTGATCATGAGAGTACATAAATCACAAGAGTGCACATGAATGATGAAAGCACAAGAATACAGATGAAAGTAAAATGCACATGATATGATGTATCTGATGCTCCCGAGGGGGATAACATTGTATGAAAAGATCCTATAGTACTAATCAGTTTCCATCTGTTTGCAAAAACAAAAGTTTTATTTCACAAACTTTAGAAAATAGTACAAAAGTACAATGAATTCTGGGAAAGTACAACTATAGGAGTCCGATCTGAAGACGATCGCTTTATCCCTTGGTCGATGTGAACTTTGAAGACGATAGCCTCTGAAGAATACAGCAGCACTTGGACAAGAACTCGTGATCTCTGATGATCTTGAATAATGATCCTCCTTAATGAAGAACTTGAAACTCTATTTATAGAGTTCTAGAAATAACTATTTTATAGTTATTCTGGATTGTGCACAATAAACTGCGTTGGAAGCAGACTGCGCAGACTGCAAACTGTGCTGGCCATTGGGTAGTTGCTCGATCGTGGGCTAACCGTATTCAGACGCATGGCATTGTTTGATTGAAATGCTCTTGGTCGTGTGCAGGCGATTGCCACATGGCGAGCAATTGATGGTATGTAAGCCACGTAATAAATGTCAGTTATCTTCAACAAGTTTGATGGATTGCGCCACTTGAATAGCGATAGCTTCAGACTGCGCTTCCTTCTAGTCAATGGATAGCACTGGGATTCAGATTTGGTCAAACTACGCTGAGGTTGGACTGGTAGACTACGCTCAGGTTGGAATGATAGACTGCGCTGGACTGTACAGCTGTTCTCGAGCACCGTGCTGCACAAAAAACAAACAGACTCCTCGCCTTTCGGGCTGTCAGGCTGTCAGAAGATTTGATCTTCTTGTCATGTAATGATGGCGTTGCCATGTCAGCATAGCGCGCTCAGGCGTTAACCAGTCCAACCTCAGCGCAGTTTGACCAAGCCCCAATCCCAGCGCTATCCATTGACTAGAAGGAAGCGCAGTCTGAAGCTAGCGCTATTCAAGTGGCACGCTCCATCAAAGATAACTGATATTTATTACGTGGCTTACATGCCATAAATTACTCGCTACGTGGCAACCGCTTGTACACGACCAAGCGCATTTCAATCAAACAATGCCACGCGTCTAAATACGGTTAGCCCACGATCGAGCAACTGCCCAATGGCCAGCGCAGTTTGCAGTCTGCGCAGTTTGTCTCCAGCGCAGTTCATTGTGTGCAATCCAGAATAACTATAAAATAGTTATTTCTAGAACTCTATAATAAGTTTCAAGTTCTTCATTAAGGAGGATCATTATTCAAGATCATCAGAGATCAGGAGTTCTTGTCCAAGTGCTGCTGCATTCTTCAGAGGCTATCATCTTCAAAGTTCACATCGTCCAAGGGATAAAGCGAACGTCTTCAGATCGGATTCCTATAGTTGTACTTTCCCAGAATTCATTGTACTTTTGTACTATTCTTTAAAGTTTGTGAAATAAAAGACTTTTGTTTTTGTAAACAAAATGGCGACTCTGCTGACGAGGAAGTGACAACTCAATGTGACGCTGCGTCTATCGAAAAGACGCAGAAGATGCTGATTGTGAAGGTCAACCAGACTGCCAACGAAGCTATGATCAACTCTGGGACTACTCGGCGCACTGTGGTCTCTGCCAAGAGCAAGGTCCATTCAGTATGGACCCCGAAGTCCTCTACGTAACCTGTTGTTTCATCTAACAGGAGGCCAGTATCCACTTCTACTCCTGTGCAATCCATCACCCTCCCTGCTAAGGCGTAATCCAGAGCTCCTACAGCCCATGCGCAGCACACTACTCCTCTTGCCACAGCGCAATCTACAACTTATGCTGCAATGGCAAAGTCTAAGACCCCTCTCCCTCTGGCGCAGTTGGCGACCTCTGTCCCTCTGCGCAATCCACCACTCCTTCAAACAGAGCGCAACCTAAGCCCTCTGTAGTCAAGGCTTCACTTGCTGCTTCTTCCAGAACACAGGTTGCACCTCCTGCTTGTTCTATGGCCAAGGAGCCATCTGTCATCATCTCCAGAGGGTAAGTTGCTGCTTCTTCTGTTCCTGCAACCCACAGGGGGTAGTCTTTTGACTATTCTTCCTCCGTCTCAGCACAAACGGAAAGGCCCTTTGGTCTTTTCTCAATCTTCAGTAGTCCAAAATCTGGAAAACAACAGAGGGAAACGCTCTTTAGCCAACCCTACTTCACAAAATAAAGGAAAAGGCCCTTTGGTCTTTTCTCAGTCTTCTCCAATTTTTACCTCAAAAGATCCATCTGAACGTGCCTCGGCACCAAACAATACAAAAACTCTCTCAAACAAGAGTTCTTCTTTCCCTGCTAAAGATCAGAGAGGCATTTTGCCTACTCCAGTAGCACACTTCCAAGATCTCCCAACTCTTCAGATATCCCGCTCAAAGCAGGGGAAATTGCTAGTGTCTTAGACAGAAGCTCCTGGGGGTGATTTGCCGATTTACGAACTTATCTCAATAAACGCAAACAACCAATGCCGAAGGCGAATCTACATCAAAAGCAAACTTCCAGGAGGAAAAATCCTGACACCTCTGCCAATGAGTTGAGTACTTCCCTGTATACTCACGGGACAAAGCATTTGAAGAATCGAATCATGTTCCGAATGTCGTCAAAGAATATATCCCTGACCTTGGGAACACCTCAAGCAGAAGCGGAACAACACCTCAACACCTCCAATCCAACCATTGGAACACCATTGTAATCACAATATGGTTATCAAGTGTTGTTGCCAGACGACAAATGATCTATTTCGATCGTTTAACTTCTGAACCAATGTCAGAAGATGAAGACAAGGTGCTCTATGCCTCTGTAAACATGGCTTCCCGAGACACTGGGGGTAGGAAGTGTTCAAAGGACGGTAAACCCCGTAAGCCCAGTCAACGATATCTGGATTTACTCCGTGAATCTTCTGAAGGAGTATTCCGACACACCCTATCCCGAAGTCGAGATCCAGTCGGTCATAGGAATCTTCTCAAGATCCCTCTGGTCACTTCTCTGTTTCTCATTCAGGGGATGATTCTTTCTCTGATTACGATGCATATAGCGAAAGCTCTGAACAGACAGTGTCTTCTACTGTACCCAGAGAAGTTTCAGCCTATGTTGTTACTGAAGATCCAGACGCTTCTAGTTCGACAAGTCAAGAGCAACGAATAGCCGCACTGGAAGAGAAATTGAAGACCATGGCTAAAATGATCACAAGTATGCATATTGTTATCATAGCTCAACATACAGTATCACCGACTGCACCTGCTGTCAATCCGAGATTATAGCATCATCGGTGCCTGTAATATAGGTCTGGGGGTACCGTATCCTCATGTAGCCTCAATATCTATTCAAGTTACACCCAGTCATTCAGGGGCTGGGGGTAGTGCTTACCATGCTGTTCCTCCTCCTAACCCGATGAGCCAGCCTATTACTTCTCCATCCTCAGGAGATGCCAATGAGGCTATAAAACTACTACGTAATCAGTTCGAGGTCTTCAAAGAGAAAGACGGTCTACAGAGGCTGGGGATCAAACAACCTTATCCAGTGGAATGGAAGAAAGTCCCATTCCCCAAAGTATAAGATTCCTACAATCATGCTGTTTGACGGCAGCACTTCTCCGAGTTAGTTCATTAACCATTTCGAGGTAATGACTGTCCAGCTCCAGCCAAGTGATGCTCTTTACCAGAGTCTTCATCGGCTGTTTAGCCGGCACAGCATATGATTGGTACCGCAGCCTGCCTGACGGCTCTATCACTTCATTTGTCGGGCTCAAACAAATGCTCTTGGAACGATTCTATGAGGGTATCAACGATATGACTATATCCGCCCTCAACAAGGTCAAGAAAGACATAATGAAACTACTGAGAGTTTCATTGAACGATTCTACCGAGAATAACTCAAAATTCCTCCCAGAACCCATCTGTTTTAACGATAGACACTTGTAAATCAAACTTGTTGCCTATCATCAGCATGTGGATGGGGTCAACACAGTTCCAAGACTGGCCGTCATTCATCATTAATGCTAAAGCAGCTGAAGTTAGCACGGAGAAGTTCAAACAGTTGGGGGTACACATGTCTAACCTTGATCAAGATGAGCCTTCTTCACCCGGTAACGGTAATCGCCAGAATAACCGCAAGGGCAAAGAAACCTTGAACATCAACCTCAAGAGCAAAAAATCTTTAGCCGTTAACGTGGCTCAACCCACATCGCTCCTTCTGCACCTCCACCAAAGGAACCTCACCCAAAAGTAGAGTATTCATTTGATGAAAATGATACAACGAGAATCTTTGACTGTTTGCTGAAGAGCAATAAATTACAACTTCCTGACCCGGAGAAGCTTGATGAAGTTGGTAAGACTGACCACCCTAAGTACTGTGTTTATCACAGGTTCATAGAGCATCCTACTCGGGCATGCTATGTACTCAAAGGCAAGATTCAAGAGTTGGTCAACGCCGGCGTCATCACTCTCCAACAGGATGAAAAGACTGTTACGGCCAATATGATTTCTGTATAGTTCGGTGATTTTCTGCCACAAGTGGTGCAGAGTGGCATCATCCCCATTCCCAGGGCCACTCTGGAGATTGAAAATCTTTCTCCTCCACGAAGTGAAGGTCTTGTCCCCTTATCCCTTGATAATTGCGAGATCATGTGGATTCATCCAGATCTTGTTTCAGATTTTGAAGTCCCTTCTTCCTCCAAGCAGAAAGAATGCTCTAAGGGCAAGACAAAAAGCTGCAATATGGTGTCTTTTGACCCCATAGTTGAAGAAGAGATCCTATTGGGCACCAGGTCAGGGAAAACCTATCTACGGGAGCATCCCGAAACTCAGAAGGATCCTGCTTCGTCTTCTGAGGCTGTTCCAGTGTAATCTGTCTCTATAGAGGGCATCCCTTCTATATCATTACCGGTTGTCGAACCAACTCTTCCTAAACTGACAGCAGCCGACAAAGGCAAACAATAAGTCCGCTTCGATAAAGTTTTGAAGAAGTCATCCCCCTCTGGACTTGAAAAGCCATATAACTTTGACATATTGGCTCAATTAGCCAATACACCAGCCAGGCTATCCATCTTCGAGCTCTTACGCCTCTCTAAAGAGACTCGAGAAACACTGAGTGCGGCTTTGATGCAGGCAGACACTTGCCTAACTCTTCTCAAGAAACCTGAGTCAGAACCTGTCTCTTGTCTCCACTGTCACAGTGTGCTGAAATTAATTCCAAACATCACCTTCACACAAGATGACATGTTGATGGAAGACAATCGACATGACCGCCCTCTCTACTTTACAGGATATGTCGACACCATGAAGGTCGATCGTATTCTGATATATCCAGGGTCAGCACTCAGCATCATACCTAAGACGATGTTGGATGCTCTGAAGATTCTAGTGTATAGCCTCTCCGGCACTATTACCACTATTCTGGGATTCAACCAGGGAAGAAGTGAACCTTTAGGCAAGATACGCTTAAAGCTCCAAATTGGCAATCTTCGTACGAAGGTGACCTTCTACATTATAGACAACCATGGTTGTTCTTACAATGCTCTTCTGGGGCGACCATTTCTTCATGAACACAACATTGTTCCTTCTACTCTTTATCAATGTTTTAAATACGTTGATGACAAAGGAGAAGTCCAAAAAGAAGTTGCGGATCTCTACCCTTTCAAAGGCGTTGAAGCATATTGCAATGATGCTCGCATGTACAAAGAAGAGTTTATGAAGGTGGTATTAGCCATGGACGGTGAGGAAGAACAAGAAGCAGTGCCCAATGACACTCTCATCATACCTGTCAAAGGGCATGTCTCTCATCATCAATCCTCCAAACCACTGGCTATTCATCTGCCAGCCCAGAAGCAATCAACTGGTGATAATCAAGATAAAAGGGAGCTCACCTCTTCTGAGCCGCTGGTTAACGACTTACGTCGTAGCAAGGATAAAAAGGAGCTCACCTCTTCTGAGCTACTGGTTATCGACTTACGTCGTAACAAAGATAAAAGGGAGCTCACCTCTTCTGAGCCGCTTGTTATCGACCTTCGTCGCAACAAGCCTAAACCTCCTTCCTCTTCTGTTCCTCCTCTTGTAATCGATCTGACCAAGCCGACTAAGGCTAAAGGTCCTGTTGTAAATATGGATGTACAAATCAATGAAAAAGTATCTACTTTCCAGTATACTGATGTCATTTATCATACTAAATGCTATTTGGATATGCTGGACAGCTTTCAGTTATTTACAATAGGAGTCGTACAATCCCTTCAGATGGAAGTATTATTTGAACATCCAGATGACTCATATTTTGTTGTCCCTTCTCGAAAGAGAGGTAAGAGTCCAATACTTTTTAGTAAAGGGCCAGAACAAAAATTCAGCTATACGGATGATAACAAAAATAACGATATGGGACGTCTCCAACTTCGTCGTTATAGTCAACAATCAAAAGACATCATTCGAATGATGGGTTATGACTTCAAGAATGGCCTCAATTACGGTAAAGGTAGACGAACTCCTATACGTACGGTTATTCCGAAAGGAAAATCAGAGATGTACTACAGCAGGACGAAAAGAGGTCTCGGATATTCTTCACCTCCGGTCTTATCTCCAGAAGTCTCCGAATCCGATAATAAGGAACACTCTAACTCTTCTGATTCCAAATCATGGGATTCTGATACCAGCATCGGCCAAGTTCATCGATTGATCGTATCTTCTAACATGGTCTCCGCTGAACTTCTAGAAGGCTATGACGAGGATATCGAAGAAAATCCTGAAACAGATCCTTGGGTTCAACGAATAGATACCCAATGAGAACTCCAATTCGAACAACGGGAACCTCCTACCGAAGATCAGTTGGTTCAAATTGACGTAGGAGAAAACGGGTCACCTCGTCCAATATTCTTCAGCAAGAACCTCCCAAAGGCAGATAAGCAATAATTAATTCTTCTTATTCGAGAATACATTAATATCTTTGCTTGGAATTATGAAGACATGCCAGGTTTAGATCCCAAAGTTGCTACTCATAAACTGAATATTTTACCTAATGCAAAGCCAGTCAAACAACAGCACAGGCGATTCAAGCCAGAAATAATGGACGCCATTGATGATAAAGTCAAAAAGCTCATAGCTTGTGGCTTTATTCGAGAAGAACAACATCCAGATTGGATAGCCAACGTCGTCCCAGTCTTGAAGAAAACTGGCAAAGTTTGAGTTTGTATTGACTTTCGGGATCTTAATGAAGCTTGTCCAAAGGATGAATTTCCTCTCCCTATTACAGATGTCATGATCGACAACACTTGCGGGTTCGAAAGGATATCCTTCATGGATGGATTTTTTGGTTACAATCAGATTCGGATAAATCCTGAAGATGAAAAACATACCTCTTTCCGCACTCCTCGCGGAGTCTATTGTTACACTGTGATGCCATTTGGTTTCAAGAACGCTAGTGCAACTTACCAACGACCTATGAGTACCATCTTTCGAGATCATCTGCATAAGACTGTTGAATGCTATGTCGACGATATTGCTGTCAAGAGTCGTCTAAAGGAAGATCACATCCAAGATTTAAGAACTATCATCAATCTAATGTGCCAACATCAGTTAAAAATAAATCCCACCAAGTCATTCTTGGGCGTCTCTAGTGGTAAATTTCTTGGCTTCGTCATTACCTCTAAAGGTATACACGTGGATCCCGAGAAGATCAAAGCCATTCAAGAGATGCGTCCTCCACGCAACTTAAAAGTGCTACAAGGATTCCAAGGTCGACTTGCGTACATCAGGAGGTTCATTTCAAATCTGTCTGGATGCTGCAGACCGTTTGCTCAGTTAATGAAAAAGGGTGTATCTTTCGTTTGGACCGAAGAATGTCAACGAGCATTCGATGATATAAAGCGGTATCTGATGAACCCACCAGTCTTATTGCCACCAATCTCAGGCATACCATTCTTAATGTATGTCCGTGCTATGGATCATTTATTGGGTGCTTTACTTGCCCAGAAGAACAAAGAAGGCCATGAACAAGCCATCTACTATCATAGTCGTACTATGATCGATGCTGAAAATTGTTATAGTCTGATTGAGAAAGAATGTCTAGCTCTTATGTTCGCTGTTCAAAAGACTCGGCATTATATCATTGGCCAAACTATTCACGTTATTTTTCGAGTTAATCCTCTTCGGGTACTGATGAAGAAGCCCAGCACACTCAATTTTCGATTGGCTACATGGGCTATTTTGCTAGCCCAATACGACATGGTTTATGTTCCACAAAAGTCTGTTAAGGGTCAAGCACTGGCTGACTTTTTAGCAGCTCATTTTGTTTCGGAGACTTCTAAGCTTTATGATGAAATTCCAGATGAAATATTGGAATCAAACATGATCTCTGAAGAATTTCCTACCTGGCGTCTGTTCTTCGACGGAGCATCCCGGATCGGACCAAATGGGACCATTGTCGTAGGAGTTGGAATTGTACTAGTCTCTCCAGAAGGATTAGCTATCCAAAGAGCTTATTCCTTAGATCAGCCATGCTCTAATAATGTGGCTGAATACA
This sequence comes from Iris pallida, assembly GCA_029216955.1. Taxonomy (NCBI): domain Eukaryota; kingdom Viridiplantae; phylum Streptophyta; class Magnoliopsida; order Asparagales; family Iridaceae; genus Iris; species Iris pallida. The sequence continues at coordinate 23,000,617 of JANAVB010034619.1, forward strand.
ATGCCTTGCTTATTGGACTCCAATTAGCAAAACAGATGGAAGTCGAATATCTTGAAGTCTATGGCGATTCTAAACTGGTTGTCAATCAGGTTAGAGGAATATACGAAGTTTGCCATCAAGATCTAGTGTCCTATCATGAAGCAGCGATTTACATGGCTACATTATTCAAGGCTTTCTTCATTGAATACGTCCGACGAGCTTGCAACACTGAGGCAGATGCTTTAGCTAATCTTGCAGCAATCTTAGCAATTCCCATTAAGAGACAACAAGTAGTCGTTGTTTCCAACAGAGAGTTGTTCTGTATTGAAAACAATCGCAATATTGAGTTCAGTAACTTCGCTGAAGTCAATGTTATCAATGAAGATTGGGAGCTACTTTCATCGACTTCGTAGTTCATAACATACTTCCTGAAGATCCTAAGGAGGCTACGAGTATTCGTCGATAATCTCTTCGATTCTACTACAATCAGACTAACAAAACTCGTTATCGACGGACTTATGACGGCCTACTCTTGCTCTGTCTTGCTGGTGATGAAGCGAAGCAGGTATTACGTGAAGCTCATGATGGTGTTTACGGAGCACATCAACCCGGCCCTAAGTTACAAGATCGTATCCGACGAATGGGTTACTACTGGCCCTCTATGGTGTCTAATGCCATCGAATATGCAAAGAAATGTCAAACTTGTCAAATCCATACAGATTTTATCCATTAACCGTCAGAATTCCTTTATCCGACTGCTGCTTCCTGGCCTTTTGAAGCTTGGGGTATGGATATTATAGGTCCTATCAATCCTTCTTCTTCTAAGGGACATCGGTTTATGTTAGCAATAACGGATTATTTCTCCAAGTGGGCCGAAGCTATCCCTTTGGCTGAAGTCAAAAACAGCAACGTCATCAACTTCGTCAAACACCATGTTATCTACAGATTTGGTGTACCTAGACAAATCATTCACGACAATGGACCTCAGTTCGTCAGTCAAAAGTTTACTAGGTTCTGTGACGATCATCGAATTGACAATATCGCCTCTACAGTTTACAACCCTGCTGTTAACGGCTTGGCTGAAGCCTTCAACAAGACTATCATCAAACTCCTTAAGAAGTTTGTGTCTACTAACAAACGGAATTGGAGTGAAAAGCTTGGAGAATGTCTATGGGCCTACCGTACTACGGTCCGCAACCCCACAGGCTGTACACCCTTCTCTCTGGTGTACGGTTGTGAAGCAGTTCTACCTCTGGAACTTCAAATTCCTTCCTTGAGAATCGCTATTGCTAACGAACTTACTACGGAGAACAATGATCTTCTTCGACTTCAAGAACTGGAGGCGCTCGACGAGAAGCGGCTATTGGCTCAACAACATATTGAATTATATCAAGCCCGTATCTCGAAAACTTTTAACCGTAAAGTTAAAATCAGAGCCTTTCAGAAAGGAGAACTCGTTCTAACAGTTAGACGTCCCATGACTATGACTCACATGAGCAAAGGCAAGTTCGATGCAAAATGGAAAGGGCCTTATATCGTGAGTAAAGTCTTCTCAAATGGGGCCTATCAACTCACAGAGCTAGACGGTCGAGTGGCAATGATGCCTATCAATGGCAAATTCCTTAAAAAGTACAATGTATGAATGTAAAAGGGTTTTCTTGTAAATATAACAAGACAGTTCATAAATATATTTTGATTTTATTTCATCATAAACGATGTTACATGATATCAAGGACGAGAATCACTATCGTCCTTCTTAAAGACAGGACGAGGACCACTACCGTCCTTTTCAAAAATATAGTCGGCAAAAGATCCGAGGACATCCTTGCTCGATTTCACTAGAAACGTGCAAGCGGCCATCCTCATAGCCTCCTCTTCTTCAGTCTTCCCTGGCTCGACTATGAAGTCCAAGATATCCCGTGGCGGCTTGGGTGCAGATGAACCTTCGCCAGCCTCCGTCTGCTTTGGCTGGGTTGGCTCGGCTGGACGTTCCTCAGTGACTCCTTCAACCTTTGGGACAATCTCAGCCTTCTTGGATGCATCTTCAGACGACATTTTGTGTTAAAAGTGAAACTGATCGTTCTATCTAAATTTTTGTTCTATTTATAGGCAGAGATTCTTGAGACAATCGATTACGTTAATCGAAGCGATGTATTCTTCACAACATTCATTCCATTCATCCGACGGTTCATCCGTTCATCCCATTCATTTGACGGTTCACCCGTTCATTCCATTCATCTGACGGTTCATCCGCTCATCCCATTCATACGACGGTTCATCCGTTCATCCCGATAATTTATTTCGTTTATACATTCTGACGACTCATCCGTTCATCTAAATCAACAATTTGTCACGTATTTATTACCTCTGATTAAGTTGTCTACCGAAATAATGATATTCAAAAAGAAAATTATATTCTGCCATGTCCACATTACCTCTGAGCAGATATAATGAATATAATTATTTTCTAAATTAAAAAATATATCATGTCTTGAACCTCCTAATATATTTTTTATCGCTATTATTTATATCCGTAACGGGATATGCAACAAATAATAGATCCACAAAATAGTATTTTTTCATTGATCAAGATAAAAGACGTTACAAAAAGACATATCACAAAGAAGAAAATACAAAAAGTTTTCTTTCACTCAGTCGGTAGGGTCATCAGATTAGCTATCTGCTGCTTCAAGGTTTGGAGTCGTTCTTCACGAGAATCCAGCACCCGCCTTCTAGCCTTTGCTATTCCAAATTGAGCGTCAAATCTTGGCAAGGTCACTAGTCGGCGAGCGATTTCATCTTGATAAAATTTGACAAACTCATCCTTCTCATGGGTCAGAATGTCCAGTTACTAAACTGCAGCTTGATGCTGTGTGGTCTCTTCTTCAAGAGCAAGTTGAAAGATTCTCAACTCCTCTTGAAGTCGAACAAACTCTGTCTTTAGATCAGCAACCTTCTTCTCTTTCTCCCCAGTAGAGTCGCCATTTTGTTTGCAAAAACAGAAATCTTTTATTTCACAAACTTTAAAGAATAGTACAAAAGTACAATAAATTTTGGAAAAGTACAACTATAGGAATCTGATCTGAAGACGATCGCTTTATCCCTTGGACGATGTGAACTTTGAAGACGATAGCCTCTGAAGAATGCAGCAGCACTTGGACAAGAACTCCTGATCTATGATGATCTTGAATAATGATCCTCCTTAATGAAGAACTTGAAACTCTATTTATAGAGTTCTAGAAATAACTATTTTATAGTTATTCTAGATTGCGGACAATGAACTGCGCTGGAAACAGACTACGCAGACTGCAAACTGCGCTGGCCATTGGGCAGTTGCTCGATCGTGGGCTAACCGTATTCAGATGCGTGGCATTATTTGATTGAAATGCACTTGGTCGTGTGCAGGCGGTTGCCACATGGCGAGCAATTGATGGCATGTAAGCCACGTAATAAATGTCAGTTATCTTCAACAAGTTTGATGGATTGCGCCACTTGAATAGCGCTAGGTTCAGACTGCGCTTTCTTCTAGTTAATGGATAGCACTGGGATTCAGATTTGGTCAAACTGCGCTGAGGTTGGACTGGTAGACTGCGCTCAGGTTGGAATGACAGACTGTACTGGACTGTACAGCTGTTCTCAAGCATCGTGCTGCACAAGAAATGAACAGACTCCTTGCTTTTTGGGCTGTCAGGCTGTCAGAAGATTTGATCTTCTTGTCAGGTAATGATGGCGTTGCCACGTCAGCATAGCGCGCTCAGGCGTTAACCTGTCCACCCTCAGCGCAGTTTGACCAAGCCCCAATCCCAGTGTGAAACCCGTAATTTTTTCAGTTAATTAATTGAATATTTTTGATTAGCTATTATTATTATAAATCATTATTAGTTGTTAAATTAAGAAAAAAAAATGAAAAACTCAACAGAAACTTTGATTGTTACTAGTGGGAATTATAATTCTCATTTCTGTAGCACTGGCAACCAAATGACAGATTTTGGGCCAATTCTTGGAGTTCATATTTCACGAAATATAATGTCCCACAACCAAACAGGCCTTTAGAAACTATAGTTTTCTAACCATCTTTTTGTATTCTTTAATCATCTTTAGTGGACCTCCTAAGTTTTTTTTTAGCGATGCTCGAGCCTTTAAATTGTCACCTTGTCAGGTTGATGCTTTCTCTAAGCAAATACTTTGCTAGTTGGTTCCATAGTAACTTAGGTGTCCATTTCTTTGTCCAAGGGCCACATCATGTAGACATGAACCCCACTCAAACTATATTATGGCATTGGGGGATAAAGCAAACATGGGTGCATACAGAGGTTAAAGAAAGGAAATATTAATACATAAGAGGGAAGGAAAGGAATTAATTCTTTCATCCGTTCGTTAGTGGCCGAGCCTCTTCCCTTTCCCGAACGGCCCGGCCGACCCCTCCGTTCCTAACCGCCGGCGACCCTCGGTTTTCGGTAACCCCCAAAATTTCTCCCTATTTAAACCCTCATCTCCTCCCCTCACTCTCATTCCAAACCCTCTTCCTCAAACCCCCAAACTCCCTTTCACCCCGAGCAAACCCCGTCGAGCTTTCCGTCGGCCCGACCCAGCAGCGCCCCTTAGGCCGCGACCCCGCCGGCCTACCCCGCGCGGACCTGACGCTGGCGCCCCTAGCTCCGTCCTCTCCACTCGCCGCGCCCACTGTCCCGCCGGCGCCCTCGGCCAACCGCCGACCCGCCCATGTGCGGACGCCCCGACGCCCCGACAGCGCCGTCCGCCACCGCCCCGACAGCCCGATCCGCTGCTGTACGTGTGCACAGCGTGTCCCGAGTTCCGATTCTGCATTTCTGGATCCGAGGCTACCCTTCGGATTTCATTTTGGGGTAAATTCTGGATAGTCCCGTAGTTTTTCCTTTGGGTTTAGTCTGTGATGATATTGGTCCAACCCAATTCCAGTAGGAATTCGGATTTCGGTTTTGGTTTCATTCCATTTTAGTTTCGGGATTTTCCGGTGCATTCGGAAATGATGGTTCTGTGAAGTTTTCCTTTAGGAAATACTTCCTGTGGTTCTGTTTGTGAGTTTTCCGAGATAATTCGGGTTCTTGGAATTATATATTCTGGGATTATTTTGCTGTGGTTCCATTTCTGAGATTTCCGGGATTACTCGGAACACTTTTTGTGAGTTTTCAGAATATTTCTATGGATTTGATTTCTCCAATTCTTTTCGGAAATGGTTTTGTGGTGTTTTTGTGCTTCTGGAAATTCCCGAGGAGTTTTGGGTTCTCCGATTATCAATTCAGGTTTTTCCGAATAATTTTCGGAAATATTTCTATGAATTGGTTTTATGGTATTTTTGGTTCTAGTTCAATTTGGTTTATCGAATACCGGAAACATGATGTGGATATTATATTTTGGGTTCTGGATATTATCATTTTCTGGTTAGAAATTGGGTATCCCTGGTTTGGGATTGCTTTTGCAGGTAAAACCGGAGCATTTCCCAGTTTTTGGGTTGACCGAAAACAGAGGTAATGCTGCCGAAATTTTCGGAAAAATTTAATAAAATGATTTTGGTATTTTTGGGCGACAACCATAATTGGTTACTGGGCTCCAACGAAATGCAAACGCACCGGTTCGACCGGACGTTGAGGCAGAGTAGTTAAAAATGAAATTGGACCAGAGTCTGAGACTTATAAATTTTTAAAATTTACTTTTGTTAAATTGTAGTTAATTTTTCGGACTAACCAATTTCTTTTCTTATTTCAATTTATTGTAATTGTAAAGGCATAAGCTCAGTTCCTATTTTGTGGTCTGTAGTATGGTAATATAGTTTTTATTTTATTTTCTGGGATTGTGGAATGCGTAGGAACAATCAAAATAATATTATTAATTATTAATAATTCATGATTTTCTCATCCTTAAGGAAAAAAAATATATTTTTTATATAATTGTAAAGTGTCAAAGTTTTTCCAATAAAAGGATAAAAAAATCAAGTTTTATAAATAATTTGATAAATATAAGTTTTTCCTGAAAATTGAAAGTAAATTGAATTTCTTAAACAAGCTAGTAAACGCTGTGATGTTGTGTTTGTTAACTAACAATTAAAATTGACTAGGAAAGACAAATAGAGATTGTAACTAGCACACTTAGTTGGTTTGATACAGATTGATAAGTATAGATGCTCCATTTGTAGGATTTCGAAGGCGTAACTAGCAACTACTCGGAACATCCATCGACTCTCAGTTTAAATCAAGGCAAGTACGGTTGTGGTTAATTGTAGTTTAATTAATATTAGAATTTTGCATGTTAAATACACAACTGTTACACGTACTCTCTCCTAGAGTAATATATTGAATTTTTGCATCGGGAAAATGGGGAGTAGCGTAGTTATCTATGATCAAAGCCAAATAGTTAATGAATGTGCGAGCTTACCCCTCTTCATACGGGGTTAGGCCGGACCGTATCAATAGGATACAATTGAATCATCCTAAACCAGTCATAGATACTGCTTACTCAAATCACAATTGTTTTATAGTTGAAAATCATTATTTCAAAATTATTTAATATTGCAAGTTTCTATTTATTATGCAAATTGTTATTTTTCATAATTGTACTTGCTCCTTTCCTGACTGGATCCCCCACACCCAATAGGTTCTATTGATGACTCAGAGCTACTGATTAGTAGTTACTACGACCCGGAGCTGTACCCTGCTGTGCTCCCAGACGAGGTCCATGGAGATGATGATGACATTTCTGCTTAGTTGAAGTTTAGTTTATCTTTTAAATAAAATAAATGTTATGTTAAAGTTGTGGACAAGCTTTGTAATGGACAAGTTTATATTATCGTTTAATTAAATGTTGTGGCAATTATAGTTTCAAATGTTGTTGAATTGTACCTGCATATGGAATACAGCTTACTGCCGTCGTCTCAACAACGGTGCAGGCTGGGCATGATCCGAGTCGACCCAAGAAATTGGGATCGGGTCGTGACATGTTTTTAGTGGTGGCCCATGCAGGTCTGAAATCAACAACTTAGGAAAACTTACCTAGAGACAAATAAGACACTAGAACATCAAATTGTCACAATATAGGACCGGAATCATCTATTTATATATGTACCTATTTTTGCTTGCTTATAGTTGGTAGGTTACCTTGCTTATGTTTGATCCTAAAACTTTCTAGAGGATGGTTGATACTAGTTGATGTCATGTGATTGATTTAATTTTTTTTTTTCATTACATATTTAATTTTGTTTCCTAGATTAGTCCATTATTTAATTTAATTTTTCATTTATTCCTTCGATTGTTAGTTAGCCTTATTCAATCTTAGTTCCTAATGCTTTAGTTCCTATTAGTTTTAATCTTCTTATTAATTGTAGTTTCCCATTAGTGCTAGTTTATTAAATTGTAGCTCCTATTGATTTTGCTCTTACGACCTTTATTTGAGTTAATACTTATTAATTTTGTTTCCTATCGATCTTGTTTTCTTTGATTTTAAATTCTTATTGATTTTACTCCTAGTGAATTTATATTCCTTTTGGTAGTAATTTCCTGTTGACTTTTAGTTTCCTTGATTTTTGCCTTCTTTCTTTCGCTTTTAGTTCCTTGATGCTTGAATCTCGAGTACCATAATATTTCAACATGATTCCTTGATGGTAAATTTTAAATTTATGTAATTTATAGAAAGAGTTCTAGTAGCAAGACTGAATCTTTGATACTATACAATGAGAATTTTCTTGATGCATTGAAATTTAAAATTTTATATATATATAAAAAAAAAATTTGATTTCTCAGTTTGGTACTTTTGACTCGAGAGATAATAGAAATAGAGAACAAGAGATTTACTTTGAAGGGATTAAAGTATCTAGAATTTGAATTATGGTTGTAAAGATTTAAAATTTTCTCGAGGATTGTGAAACTATGGTCATCACGTAAACATTAAAGATTTTATTGGAAGATTTAACTTTAAAGATTACGAGGAGATTAAGGGGTATTAAAAATTGAAAAATTTTGAAAAACTTAAAATTTGAGGATTGAGATACTAGGCTTGCACATAAAATTTTGAAAGTTTTGTTTGGAAAAGTTTGAACCTTGATATTCTGTTAAGGAAAATGTTTAAAATTTTATATGAAGTTAAACATTTGAACTTGATGGAATAGAGGAACCGAGTATCTAGAGGATTATTTCTCATAATGATAAAGATAAAGAGTAAAGATTATGATTTTCGAGAGTGATGTAGTAAAATAAAGTTGAAGATTATTACCTATAAGATTTCTATAAGGGATATGAATCTAAAAGTTGAGTGATTAATTTTATGATGTAAAATTTTTTTTTGAGGATATTAAAAAAAAAATTAAGAAGATTGCACCCGATAATATGAACTTGAGTTTAGTGAAAATTAATAAAGGAAAAGATCTTATTTGAGTAATAATATCATATGCATCTTAGAATTAAATTTTATATTGACTTTGAAGAGTTGACACTTTTGATTTTAAGGAGAACAATTTTTTGTAATGATAGGCCACAAGAAGTTTTGATTAAATATTTTCGAAGATATAATTGATTGAATATAAAATCTACCAATTGAGGGAAGAATATCATTAGAGGATTTAAATTTGGTAGATTAACACAAATAAATTTTGGTGATGTGGCTTGGAGTTTTAAATTAGTTGTCTCTAGATATGAGATATATATGAAACGTTATGATTTCAGTTTTGAAAGTAAATTTTTGATTTAAGAATCCCATTTAAAGGTTATCAAAGTTTTTGAAGTATAATTTTTTTTATTTTACAATTTTTCTCATTTATTTTATGTAGGAATTTGATTTATGAAATGACAGTAAGTTTTTTTTTGATATATTTGTTTGTCGAATTATTTAAAACTTATGGTATGTTATTTTTAAAAACTATTTTATTGATCCTCGCGGCAGGATAATTATATTGAGATGATCATCTTGCGCTTTATTAAAGGAGAGAGAGTAGCCATGATTAAATTTAAATCTTTGAGAAGGTTGTGTTTGAATCCTTTTGATGTTTGAATTTGGATTTTGAAATTGAGATGGATGAACTTTAGGTTAAAGAGGAAATCAAATCTGTGGAAGTTCTATAAATTCTTGGAGACAAGCATTACGTGACCAAGATTGATTTTGACTTTTGAGAAAATTATTTTATTTGAATGAGGAGAAAAACTTATTCATCGAATTAACATTAGTAAAAAAAAAAGATTAGCAATAAAGATTTTGATCTTATGATTTGATTTCTTACTGGAATTGGAATTGATGGGTAAAATTTTAAATCTGATATTTTCTAAGGTGGAAAGTGGAAGCTTTGTAGGATTAAAATTTAAGGATAAAATTTATTTAAATAAAAGAGTTGAAGAATTGATATGGCACATTGACGATTTTGTAAAATCATAAGTTTTGAGGGATGTAGTATGATTGAATTTGAGTTTTAAGAAGATTATCATTATATTACAAGATATAAATTTAAAGGTTGTATTTGAAGATTGAAAATTAAAGTTTGTTTGGAGCATTGAATTTAAATTTAACGTTTAAGGATTGGATTTGATTCAAAAATTTAAAATTTTGCGGAAAACCAAATTTCGAGGAGTTGAGGATATTGGTGATTTTGAGATTTGGCATAAATAGTTATTATTTATTACTTGAGTTGAAAAAAAATGATGAAGAATAGGATCGGTGGATTATTGTTCAAATTCAAATTTCGAGGATGAGCTTTGAAATGTTAATCAAGAAATATAAATTGGTTGGGTTTGATACGATATGTGATTGAACTAAAATTTTATTGATGTGACACATTAAATTTTAGAATTTACTAGCAGAGGTTAAAAGCTTAAATTTCGAGGACGAAATTTTCTAAGGAGGGAAGGTTGTGAAACCCGTAATTTTTTCAGTTAATTAATTGAATATTTTTAATTAGCTATTATTATTATAAATCATTATTAGTTGTTAAATTAAGAAAAAAAAATGAAAAACTCAACAGAAACTTTGATTGTTACTAGTAGGAATTATAATTCTCATTTCTGTAGCACTGGCAACCAAATGACAGATTTTGGGCCAATTCTTGGAGTTCATATTTCACGAAATATAATGTCCCACAACCAAACAGGCCTTTAGAAACTATAGTTTTCTAACCATCTTTTTGTATTCTTTAATCATCTTTAGTGGACCTCCTAAGTTTTTTTTAGCAATGCTCGAGCCTTTAAATTGTCACCTTGTCAGGTTGATGCTTTCTCTAAGCAAATACTTTGCTAGTTGGTTCCATAGTAACTTAGGTGTCCATTTCTTTGTCCAAGGGCCACATCATGTAGACATGAACCCCACTCAAACTATATTATGGCATTGGGGGATAAAGCAAACATGGGTGCATACAGAGGTTAAAGAAAGGAAATATTAATACATAAGAGGGAAGGAAAGGAATTAATTCTTTCATCCGTTCGTGAGTGGCCGAGCCTCTTCCCTTTCCCGAACGGCCCGGCCGACCCCTCCGTTCCTAACCGCCGGCGACCCTCGGTTTCCGGTAACCCCCAAAATTTCTCCCTATTTAAACCCTCATCTCCTCCCCTCACTCTCATTCCAAACCCTCTTCCTCAAACCCCCAAACTCCCTTTCACCCCGAGCAAACCCCGTCGAGCTTTCCGTCGGCCCGACCCAGCAGCGCCCCTTAGGCCGCGACCCCGCCGGCCTACCCCGCGCGGACCTGACGCTGGCGCCCCTAGCTCCGTCCTCTCCACTCGCCGCGCTTACTGTCCCGTCGGCGCCCTCGGCCAACCGCCGACCCGCCCATGTGCGGACGCCCCGACGCCCCGATAGCGCCGTCCGCCACCGCCCCGACAGCCCGATCCGCTGCTGTACGTGTGCACAGCGTGTCTCGAGTTCCGATTCTGCGTTTCTAGATCCGAGGCTACCCTTCGGATTTCATTTTGGGGTAAATTCTGGATAGTCCCGTAGTTTTTCCTTTGGGTTTAGTCTGTGATGATATTGGTCCAACCCAATTCCAGTAGGAATTCGGATTTCGGTTTTGGTTTCATTCCATTTTAGTTTCGGGATTTTCCGGTGCATTCGGAAATGATGGTTCTGTGAAGTTTTCCTTTAGGAAATACTTCCTGTGGTTCTGTTTGTGAGTTTTCCGAGATAATTCGGGTTCTCGGAATTATATATTCTGGGATTATTTTGCTGTGGTTCCATTTCTGAGATTTCCGGGATTACTCGGAACACTTTCTGTGAGTTTTCAGAATATTTCTATGGGTTTGATTTCTCCAATTCTTTTCGGAAATGGTTTTGTGGTGTTTTTGTGCTTCTGGAAATTCCCGAGGAGTTTTGGGTTCTCCGATTATCAATTCAGGTTTTTCCGAATAATTTTCGGAAATATTTCTATGAATTGGTTTTATGGTATTTTTGGTTCTAGTTCAATTTGGTTTATCGAATACCGGAAACATAATGTGGATATTATATTTTGGGTTCTGGATATTATCATTTTCTGGTTAGAAATTGGGTATCCTTGGTTTGGGATTGTTTTTGCAGGTAAAACCGGAGCATTTCCCAGTTTTTGGGTTGACCGAAAATAGAGGTAATGCTGCCGAAATTTTCGGAAAAATTTAATAAAATGATTTTGGTATTTTTGGGCGACAACCATAATTGGTTACTGGGCCCCAACGAAATGCAAACGCACCGGTTCGACCGGACGTTGAGGCAGAGTAGTTAAAAATGAAATTGGACCAGAGTCTGAGACTTATAAATTTTTAAAATTTACTTTTGTTAAATTGTAGTTAATTTTTCGGACTAACCAATTTCTTTTCTTATTTCAATTTATTGTAATTGTAAAGGCATAAGCTTAGTTCCTATTTTGTGGTCTGTAATATGGTAATGTAGTTTTTATTTTATTTTCTGGGATTGTGGAATGCGTAGGAACAATCAAAATAATATTATTAATTATTAATAATTCATGATTTTCTCATCCTTAAGGAAAAGAAATATATTTTTTATATAATTGTAAAGTGTCAAAGTTTTTCCAATAAAAGGATAAAAAAATCAAGTTTTATAAATAATTTGATAAATACAAGTTTTTCCTGAAAATTGAAAGTAAATTGAATTTCTTAAACAAGCTAGTAAACGCTGTGATGTTGTGTTTGTTAACTAACAATTAAAATTGACTAGGAAAGACAAATAGAGATTGTAACTAGCACACTTAGTTGGTTTGATACAGATTGATAAGTATAGATGCTCCATTTGCAGGATTTCGAAGGCGTAACTAGCAACTACTCGGAACATCCATCGACTCTCAGTTTAAATCAAGGCAAGTACGGTTGTGGTTAATTGCAGTTTAATTAATATTAGAATTTTGCATGTTAAATACACAACTGTTACACGTACTCTCTCCTAGAGTAATATATTGAATCATTGCATCGGGAAAATGGGGAGTAGCGTAGTTATCTATGATCAAAGCCAAATAGTTAATGAATGTGCGAGCTTACCCCTCTTCACACGGGGTTAGGCCGGACCGTATCAATAGGATACAATTGAATCATCCTAAACCGGTCATAGATACTGCTTACTCAAATCACAATTGTTTTATAGTTGAAAATCATTATTTCAAAATTATTTAATATTGCAAGTTTCTATTTACTATGCAAATTGTTATTTTTCATAATTGTACTTGCTCCTTTCCTGACTGGATCCCCCACACCCAATAGGTTCTATTGATGACTCAGAGCTACTGATTAGTAGTTACTACGACCCGGAGCTGTACCCTACTGTGCTCCCAGACGAGGTCCATGGAGATGATGATGACATTTCTGCTTAGTTGAAGTTTAGTTTATCTTTTAAATAAAATAAATGTTATGTTAAAGTTGTGGACAAGCTTTGTAATGGACAAGTTTATATTATCGTTTAATTAAATATTGTGGCAATTATAGTTTCAAATGTTGTTGAATTGTACCTGCATATGGAATACAGCTTACTGCCGCCGTCTCAACAACGGTGCAGGCTGGGCATGATCCGAGTCGACCCAAGAAATTGGGATCGGGTCGTGACACCCAGCACTATCCATTGAATAGAAGGAAGCGTAATCTGAAGCTAGCGCTATTCAAGTGGTGCGCTCCATCAAAGATAACTGACATTTATTACGTGGATTACATGCCATCAATTGTTCGCCGCGTGGCAACCGCTTGTACACGAACAAGCACATTTCAATCAAGCAATGCCACGCGTCTGAATACGGTTAGCCTACGATCGAGCAACTGCCCAATGGCCAGCACAGCTTGCAGTCTGCGCAGTCTATCTCCATCACAGTTCATTGTACGCAATCCAGAATAACTATAAAATAGTTATTTCTAGAACTCTATAAATAGAGTTTCAAGTTCTTCATTAAGGAGGATCATTATTCAAGATCATCAGAGATCAGGAGTTCTTGTCCAAGTGCTGCTGCATTCTTCAGAGGCTATCATCTTCAAAGTTCACATCGTCCAAGGGATAAAGCGATCGTCTTCAGATTGGATTCCTATAGTTGTACTTTCCCAAAATTCATTATACTTTTGTACTATTCTTTAAAGTTTGTGAAATAAAAGACTTTTGTTTTTGCAGACAAAATTGCACTGTGTGAAACAATCTATCAGATTGCGCCAGCACAGCCAACGTGCGCAAGACATCAGATTGTGCCAGCACAGCCAACGTGCGAAAGACATCAGATTGCGCCAGCCTACTTGTGCAAGATATCTGGTTGCGCTAGCACAACCGACTTGCGCAAAATGTTAGTTTGCGCATCAATGCGTGAATCGATGGATTGCGCTGAATATTTTGTCAACCCTTTCCAACCGATTGTGCAAAGATACAGTTTTCATAAAAATGAAAACTGTTGTACATGCAGTCGAAACCCTAAACAGGGTGGCACAAATGGTTGAGAATACCATCAATCTCTAACAAGAGAGAGGCATGAAGGTTTGAAGACATCGAAAACCCTAAAAAGGGTTTCGATCATAGTTCATCATTCACCTTGAAGAGCTGGATGGCCCGTCTCATGACGAGATACTCGCGGTGCAACACGAGTCGAAGGTTCGGCAGGGGCCTTTCCCTTCTCAGTGGCCGATCGCTTGCGCGCCATTGATGTCGACGACGAGAGGAGGAATAAGAAGTCGAAGTAGGAGAGGATTTTCTTTCTCTTGAGAAATCGAAAGCAAGTAAAGATTAAAAGAATAGAAGATGAAACTATTTATAGTTTTCTCATAGAAACGTAACAGCCGCCTCCGATTGCGCCGTAAAAGACGGAGCTAATTCTTCCAAACGCGCAACCAAAGCGCAACTTGATTTCAAATTCAAAATTTAAAGTATTTTGAAACTTTGAATATTTTCAAATTTTGAAAACTTTGAAGGGGTCTTGTAAGTCCTAAAAATCAAGTTGCATCCATTAAATAGGCAGAGAAGTCTAAATTGTGCACCCTTCAAATGAACTGCACTGGAGACAAACTGTGCTACAAATCAAACGTGCGAGGCTGAACTGCGCTAACGCCCGAGCGCGCTATGCTGACTTGGCAACGCTATCATTACCTGATAAGAAGATCAAATCTTCTGACAGCCTGATAGCCCGAAAAGCGAGGAGTCTGTTCGTTTCTTGTGTAGCACGACGCTCAAAAATAGCTGTACAGTCCAGCGCAGTCTGTCATTCCAACCTGAGCGCAGTCTACCAGGCCAACCTCAGCACAGTTTGACCAAATCCGAATCCCAGTGCTATCCATTAACTAGAAGGAAGCACAGTCTGAAGCTAGCGCTATTCAAGTGGCGCAATCCATCAAACTTGTTGAAGATAACTGACATTTATTACGTGGCTTACATACCATCAATTGCTCTCCATATGGCAACCGCCTACACACGACCAAGCACATTTCAATCAAACAATGCCATGCATTTGAATACGGTTAGCCACGATCGAGCAACTGCCCAATGGCCAGCGCAGTTTGCAGTCTGCGCAGTCTGTTTCCAGCGCAGTTTATTGTGCGTAATCCAAAATAACTATAAAATAGTTATTTCTAGAACTCTATAAATAGAGTTTCAAGTTCTTCATTAAAAAGGATCATTATTCAAGATCATCAAAGATCAGGAGTTCTTATCCAAGTGCTGCTGCATTCTTCAGAGGCTATCGTCTTCAAAGTTCACATCGTCCAAGGGATAAAGCGATCGTCTTCAGATCGGATTCCTATAGTTATACTTTTCCAGAATTCATTGTACTTTTGTACTATTCTTTAAAGTTTGTGAAATAAAAGACTTGTTTTTGTAAACACCATCGTGTCAACATCAAGTAAAATAATCTAGAGCAAGAAAATAATCCTAACAAGTATGAAACGGTCAGAGAATATACTCGTCTGATATCCTGAACGTCTGAATGAAATACTGCTGAGGAGTGGTGTCTGGCTCCTAATCAGAACAGTACAAGTCATTACATGTCCAACTAATAAAGTAAGCTACTTTGATGCAGTCTACATGATATTAGGTCAATCCTCGACCAAAGTCAACCCTGGTCAACTTCAGTCAACTAAATATTCAAAGTTAGGTCAACTAGGTCAACCTAGACCCAATCAAGTCTCACTAGGCCTAACCAGTCTACCCTAGCAAGTACACACCATACACAAGTCTATATGACCACTCATGTGCATATTTACCATATGGCAAGACCACACTAGGATACCCTAGACTATGTTACCTAGGTTATATGCCATAGGCTATACACATACAATCCATATATTTATATACACACTATACATATAGGTAACACCTATATTGTATTACAATATCACATTGGTTATATATATTATTTATATATACACATGGAGAGTTAGAGAGGGAAAAACAAGACATATGTATGTGTGTCTCATATGTGTACATATGTGGGATAACTTGTGTGTTCATAGGTATCATGTGAACATAGATAGAGGTATAGAGAAGGGAATGTATGTGGGTTGAAATCAATGTGTACATTTGTGTAATAGGCTAGCAATGATTCCATGGTGTGCGTGTGTCATTAGGTGTCAAAATTGTGTGTGTGAATGAGTGAATAGGAAGTTAGTGTTTTGTGTGTGTGTGTCCTTGTAGCTAGGATACATGTGACAGGGATACCCAGGCTTCAGGTTTCTGTCAGTGTGTATAGAATTTCAGGTTTTCCAGTGAGTGAAAACAGTGTGCACATTTGTGTAACTGTTGATTTGTGTAATAGGTTAGCACATTTGTGAAAACAATATTCAATCTCAGGTTTAGTTTACAGGTGTGTGTCATGTGGATACCTATGACAGGAACATAGGAAACCATTGTGTATTAGTGTGTCTCAGGAACTCGTGACAGTGTAATATGGGAATACTGTTCTCAGGAATCTCAGAGTTTCGGGTGTGAGACCAGTGTGTGTCTCTGTTCAGATTAATCTTAGGAATATGTAACATAATCTCAGGTTAAGTAAAATGGCATTTGTTCTCAGGAAATTCAATGATGACCAAGGTTCAGTCCACACAGTGTATTCAAGTATCAGTTATGAGACCCAATCCCAAATGCAGGCTTCGAATCACTCACATCTATTGCCAACACAACCTTAACATGATATCTACGAGTAACAGCAGCTAACCCACATTAATTTACATGATACTAATATCTAATTACAAATCAAATGGAAAAACAGTGAGTTAATATGAATTTGAACTTAACAGGAAAAGGAAATGGAGTATATGGATTTGGTTTCAGAAAAAAAGGGATTCGATCACAACCATCCAACTAAATCACCAAAAACAGAACCCTAGTATGATTTTGATTCATAACAGCAACTAAACCATATTAGATTACATGATATCAACATTCAAATGTAAATCGAAATGGAGAAAACAGTGTGTATGTTCACTGATACTTTGACAGTATCAGTAAAATGGGAATTTCCTATTTCGACATAGAAATAGCAATTAACAAGTAGGTTAATGGTTGGTAATTAATGACTAATATGTGTACGTATTATTCACGCAGTATTGTGTCCAAAAACAGGACACGAATGTGTCCAAGAACCACACGAACCCAACACTAATCTGGACACGAATATCCGTGAACCCGTGCACGAGTCCTAGCTCACTCGACACGAATCCATTGGACACAAGCCATTGGGCGTTTCGTGTCAGACATTGCCCCAAGCTCTGTGTCCAAGGACACGTGTCCACGTGCCCTAGAACAGCCGTACGAACGCGCATGTAGCTGGACAGCCCGACTACGCGCGTGCGGGGCGTATCCACAAGTCCAACACGACACGAACTGGACTCGATCCATGTTCAGTCATGAAGAAAGCGATAGGCCACATAAAAACCTAATTTCTTATTCAAATACATTTCAAAAATAATTATGAAAAGCCCACTGTGGCATTTCATCGAACACTACTAAACCTAGGCTGATACTTGTCCGATACGGACACGTAAAGGACACGACACCACACGAAATCTATTCTTACAGTTAGAGGACACCTAGGGCTATGCAAATATGCCAAGAAATCAGAAAACTAATGGCTAGATAGAAAGTTACCTATGTGGTGCTCCTTCTCAAGAAAGTCCAATAATGGAGGTCCTTCCTAGCTAGCTCAAAGCCCCAATAGAGTCCAAATCTGAGGTTCACCTCCACCAACAATAGGAGAACAGTATTTAGATTACAATGCAAGAAATTTGAATAAAAATGGATAAGTATTGATCAAAATAGAAAAGGTTGAAGGAAGAACAAACCTTGCTCTTGAAAAAATAGAAGGATGAACAAAAGAGGCAAGTAATTTTTGGGAGATATTAAATAGGGGGTAGATCCCTAGGTGGCCGGTCCTAATTTCTAGGGTTAGGGTTTTGGGAAATAGATCAATAGCTCTCCTATCATCTAGTCAAATCAAGGGTCCAAAATCTGGGTTTACACACTAGTCTAAGTTGTAACCTAGTTAGCTCTAACTAACCATGACTTAACCAAAATTAATCATGACTAACTAATACTAACCATGGCTAACTAGAATAACTAGGACTAATCTAGGTTAGGCCCAATCTAGGTTAGGGCTAATCACAACACATGGCAACTAATTAAATAATATTAAAATCACACCATTCCAATAAATATATATTAATTTCAAATAAATTGAAAATGACAAAAATACCCTCAAACTAGAAATGTGGTAGTGACAAATCTACCCTCCTTAAAAAATTTCGTCCTCGAAATTGAAAGAAGAAACTAAACAGATGAGAAGGATAGACAATCATACATCAAGGTCCAAAAAGATAAGGGTATCGCTCGCGCATCTCATCCTCCCGCTCTCAGGTAGACTCTCCTGGAGAATGATGCCTCCATGCGACGCGAACCAAGGGTATCACCTAGTTTCTTAGTACCTTCTCTCGGCGATCCAGAATCTCTACTGGCTGCTCTGGATAACTGAGAGTAGGTCCCACTTCAATTTTTGAGTGATCGAGTACATGGCTAAGGTCAGCCACGTACCGTCTCAACTGTGATACGTAGAATACTTTGTGGACACCCACTAGTGCAGGTGGCAAGTCTAGCCTATATGTCATGTCACCGACTCTCCCGCGGATCACGAAAGGTTCGATGAAGCGCGGGCTAAGCTTCCCACCTCCACCAAAATGTATGGTACCACGAGTCGGAGATATCCGCAGAAAAACCATGTCTCCGACCTAAACACAAACAACGTCTCATGTTACTAAATAATCACACATGATCAAACAAACAAAACAACAAACAACCTACTTCTAATCCTATCTCTAATCAACTAAGTCAAACATAGTCAATGGTCAACTACCGGTCAACAACTAGTCAATTTGTCAACATCCAAGTACTTGGTCAAAATTGGTCAACTAAGTCAACTTGGACTATTGGGTTAATGGCTAATCTAGGGTTTAGACCTAAATAGTCTATAGTGTAAAAAAATATATCACGACCAACTAAATCCTAAGTTCAAATATACACATTTATACTCTACCTTAAACTAGACTCATAACTTCTAACCCTTTACCTTAACACTAAAATACCTCACATAACCCCATATATCTTACCTCTAATACCCATATATTTCTAATATAACCCATAGAACCCACACTATTCTAAGTGTATCATCAATATATATAGACTAACCATCTCATATGCCTAATCTATATAATATATACAGAACCCCCTTAACCCATATTACTTATCACATATATCCCTATAATATATATACACAATGCATAGCATTAGCCTAATATGGAGGTTTACTAGCACAAGTAGCAATTAACTAAAACAAGGGGGCAGGACATATAATGGTTATTATGATATACTGCAGGATTTGTAAGTGGTGAAAGTATGTGAAGTACAGGAATGAATGAGTGCATGTGAATCAAGGATATGCATGGAATATTATGTGAAGTGCAGGGCCTGTGCTAAGGTGCAGTGCCAATTTGTGTGGACACTTCAGGTATACAGGATACTAAGGTAGTGCAGTAGTTCATCTATATGTAGGACATGATCAAATTTGTAGGTTATATGCCTAAGTAGCTAGGGAATAAAGTATCAATTGTAAGAGAGTGAAGTGTGAATTGTGTATCTGAGTCTAGTGTGTCAGGAAAGTCATGTGATAATGATGAAGCACAAGATGGCGTGTCCGAGTAGGACACGAAGGTCATGGGTGCCTTACTGGAAAGGGTAAGGAAAAAAAATAGTAAATCATCAAGGCTGTAAGACATACTAACATCCTATATGGAAATTGGTTGGTCAGGGGAATCATCTACAATGGGTTATTATTCTAATACCAATGCTAACTATCATCTCTACGGTACAGACACCCTGCAAGTCATCATACCATTATACTATGAAAGAACTACATAAGAATAAGTTCTACAAAACTAAAATATCCCTACTCCTAAGTTATTTGATGGTGGAATACAATTTTATAACAACAGAAGGGTATGATAGAGATGATATATTTAAAAACCTTCTCAAGATATAATCTGATAATCATATGCGTCTATCCAAAATCATGTTACTTAGAGTCTTCGTCATGCTAGTGGGCAAGGCTACAATAATCACAGAGTCCTTGACTAAGGTACATACCTCTAGAATCATGGTATTTAAAATTTTTGTATTCTCGTATGCTTGACAGCGAAAACCTTAAATTCTCACACCCAAGAAATACGTCCAAAATCTGACTATATGTCCTCACTATGTCAGCTAACATGACTATCAAAGATTCTAGATCCCATAACTGAGGTGAGCTAGCCCATATGATTTATCTTAGCAGAAAAAATTAAATCGACAATGAATACGAAGAATCAGATTTATCTACGAACAAGAACGATAAGCAAGATCTGTTAGAACTGAATTTCGAGATGGTTAAAATATGGCAAGAAACGGAATTGAGATGAACAGAACCTGCGATAAGCTCTCCTACTGCCTGTGCACCCCCAGTTGCCATAGCGGAAGCTCACCCCTGCTGGCCTCCTCCAACCTGATGCTGCACGAATCTCTGTTGCTGAGTCTGTAAGGGTAGTCCCTTCTGCTGGCTCACCAAAGCCCTCGCTCTTGTCCCCTAAGTTATCTGTCCAGGAAACTTGGGACACTCTCTTAACTGGTGATATGATGCGCCATAAAGTAGGTACTTGCCTAACCTCATTCGGCATTTACTCCAATCGTGCCCTGGTTTCCTACAGAAAGGGCAACTGGTAGCATGCTACTGTCTAGGGGTCTGCTGCATCTGTAACGGTGGTCCGCTCGGCTGCTCTATCGGAGCCCTAGCTCCTGCTGCCACCTGAGTCATTGCTATCTGGCTCTCTGGACACTTCCTACACTGTTGCTCTGCTGAACCACAAAGTAAACACCTGTCAAGCCTCATCCTGCAGTCGTTCTACCCATGGCCTGCCTTCTTGCAGAAGTTGTACCTAGCGTCCAGCTGCTGTCTGGATGCCTGGTGAAAATATGCACGTCCCTGACCCTGAAGGTGCTGCTGAATAGGCCACTGCTGATACTGATGTTGGATCTGTACGTGAGCCTCTTAGCCGAACCTCCACTGCTGCTAACTTCATAAATGTTATGTCCCCTCTTGAACAACTGTTGCCGCTGAGTTTCCACTATCTGCTGGAAGAAGGAGAACAACCGTGCCACGTCCTCTGATCTTGATGGCGACTGCTGCTGAAGAACGTTCGGGGTGACTAGGAAAAGTTTCAGAGTAGGAAGAGGTGCACTCCCATAAGCTACAGATATCCCAGCCTGAGCTGGCATAACAAGAGCTGCAGTCTCGGGGCCCTGCTGATCAGGACGAGGAGAGGCAGACCCCTCAGTGGTGTCTTTCCGATCAAGACGATGAGATCGCGTCTCCATAACCATCCTGAAGGCAGATCAAACGAGAGGACAATCACTGAGAATGAAGCGATAACATCAAGGGAGGACGATTTATTTTCAAAGAAAGATAATAATGCAACAAATTTTAGGTAACAGGGATCTGATTAAGAGTTTTTCCTAATGTGATTGAGTACCATCAAAATATATCCTATTCCTACTGCAGGCTCTAGTGATACTCTAGTTCGAATACCACTACATAAACTCGACCTGCATGGGCCACCACTAAAAATGTGTCACGACCCGCACCCTAGAGTAAGGGCACGAGACGTGGGTACGTCCAACCTACGCCACGGTGTCGGCGGTAGAACGCTGTCCTAGGTCACATACATCCAATAGTTATAAGGTACCTGTATAGTTTATACACTCCGAATAGAGGTGACATAAATAAGTATAACTCAATCACAACTAAGGAAGAAGGTACGATACGATAGAATAGATGAAAACAGAATCCACAGATGATAAATACAAGATAAAGATAGATGAAAATCTAAGATAACAACTCCACAATCCAGAATACAAACTCCAATATATACAAGTATATCTGACATAACATAAAGATAAATAGGACTAGCTTAGCTAACTATCCTAGTCCATAGGGGTAGTGTCATCATCAAGTGCTAGGTCCTCCTGAGGGTCCAGCTAAAGTTTGTCGTCTGTGCCTGCTCCGTAATAAGTGGGACAGAACTCCTCAGTATCGTCTGTAAAATTTTAACAGGTCCAGTCAGGACTGGAGCGAGCACAGTACATCTTACGAAGTTCATATCATGACAGGAATAAAATACAGGCAATAGAGTAAGATACATAAAACACTAAAGAATATACATGAAGTAAAAGAGAAGGCTATAATAAAATATCTACTATAAATAAAGAGCTACAGTGAACTAGTGATTTAGAGTACTGTTTGTAAAAACAAAATTTTATTTTATTCCAAACTTGTAAAAGAGTACAAAGTACAATAAATTTCGGAAAAGTACAACTTTAGGAATCTGATCAGGAGACGATCACTTTATCCCTTGGACTATGTGAACTTGAATACTATAGCCTTTAGAGAATGCAGCAACAATTTTGCAAGAGTTCTTGATCCTTGTCTGATGATGATTGGAAACTCTATTTATAGAGTTCAGGAAATAACTATTTTAGTAGTTATTCTGATGTGCGCAAGGCTGGATTACGCCATACTGGATTGTGCCAACCTTCTGTTGTGCCAACTTTTCATTCAGTTGTCAATCGTGTACTAACTGTATTTAGACGCATGGCATCATATGATTGAGATGCGCGTGGTCATGTATAGGATAGTAGACACGTCTTGAGAGATTAGTGGCATGTGCGCCACATCATCCTGCTTTAGAATGTAAGTTGTCTCAACTTTATCAGGTTGCGCGAGCTTCAGTCAACAAGTCAAACTGCGCTTGATTTGAGCTGCGCCTACACACGTTGCAGCTTCTGAGCAAAAGTCATTTAGGTTGCGCCGAGGCGCAACTAAGGATTTTTTTTAGATTGCGCCTGGGCGCAACTCACGAAGTGTACATGACAACTGTCCACCAACTTCTCTTAAGCGGCACAATTTACGGGATTCGAAAAGATTTTCCTCGTTCACTGTTGTGTCAGTCGTTAGTATTGTCAGGTAATGATGACCATTAAGTGTCAGATGCCATGTAGGTTTTGGCATAAAAAAGACTGGGCACAGTCTAATATCGTGCGCAACCTGATTGGTGGCGCAGTCTGTTCTCTGAGCTTCATATCAGTGGCGCAACTTGATTTTTGGGGCGCAACTTGATCATTGATCAGTCTATTGAAGGCACAACTTGATTTTTAGGCTCTACAAGACCCCCTTCAAAGTTTTCAAAACTTAAAAACATGGCAAAGTTTTAAAATACTTTGAATTTATAAAAGTTTTGACTAAGTCAGGTTGCGCCGTTCAATGCTCGGTCATCATGATTAAATACCTTTCTCGAAAATACTCAATCTTCTCTTCATCTTTTGGAGTTTTATTAATTACTTTAAGTTTCCCATGAGGAATACGAAGAGTCAGTTTGTTGATATATATATATATATATATGTAGTTGATCTCTGTACTTTGGTCTTCACTTCTGTTTTTCAATGGCCCCCAAGAAGAAAAAGATGGAGACCAATGCTAATACCACAACCAAGTCTCCTGAAGCGAGACAGGATGTTGTGCCTATAACCTTTTTGTTGGAGGTTGATCCAGCTTTGAGGGCAATAAACTTTCTGAACTATTTTGGTTTAACCCCGTCAGTCTTCAATTGCTCGAGTGGCGGATCATCCTCTGATGAGCACGCCAATTCAGAAGGATTTCTCAACCTGATGCATCGCTCGGGGATCTGCACCATGCAAGAGTTGGACGTTGCCCTTCGTCAGACTGATGAAGGCATGGACAAGAAATAATATTTTGGACAGAATAATTTTTATTTTTATGTCCTTGACTATGGGGGTCCTCCCGTCTTTATGCAATAAAACCTAGAATTTCTGATTTTGTGTGGCTGTGATTTCGAGTGGTGCTCATAGACATATTCTTTTAACTAATTTTTCATTTTACTATTTCTTCTGAAGAACACGTGGTAGTCGTTACTCGATTTTAGATGCCCATTTTTAGTTCTTTCCTAAAATAGGATCCTAGAATGACGCACCCACATCATCTTTAACCTCTTTAAAAAGGACATCCAGAAATGAAAGAGCCATTCATACTCTCTCAAAACCCATGTCTTCCCATAAGGTTTCACTTGCGCCACTTCATTCTGATATTATTTGCTTGCATGCTGTGTCTTCAAAAATTGGTAAGTCTTGACGGAGAATCAATAGTATGAGTATTCTTCTTTTATACCACTTCTGGAGACAAGTATTGATCTGTATGCTGTAGACACTATTGATATACGCCAACTATTTATGAGAATAGGCGCACTATGTGGTCCAGCATTTAACTCTGATCAACGGCACGTATTGTTGTCATACGCTTATTTGATCAGTATTCAGTGCTGATATGCGCCTGTTTGTAGACGCATTGCTGATGTGCGCCTGTTTGTAAGCGTATCGCTGATGTGCGCCTGTTTCTAGGCGTATTGTTGTTGTGTGCCTGTTTATAGGCACATACTGCTGATAGATTTCTGCTAACTTCTCCTGTCTCATTGATATTTGCAGGGACTTGGATAGCGAGCTTCTTCAGAACTGGCATTGGTGATTTGGATATTGCAGAGAACACTCTTCTGACACCCACATCAGACAGCTCATGTGGTTCTGACACTCAAATAAGACAGCATAGAACTCTTCATGTTAAGAAGGGTCTTCCTCAGATGGTAGGAAGAGCCTTTATACATGAGAGTTGGATGGTGAAGACGCATAACTAGGAATTGTATCACAAGGGTGATCTCGTTCCTAGTTCTCCTGGCGGGCTGTCTTCTCTCCACCATTTGTATTGACAGCAGCTCATCTTTGGGTTGCTGCACTCTGTGGTTCTCCTCTAGTCTTTTTTAGAGAGAAGACCAGAGTTAATTCCATTGTCGAGCTCGTTGCTTCAGGTCGAGACGACAAGGAATTGCCACAAACAAATAAGAAGATCCAAAGATGTAATAGACCTTCATTATTGATGAGAAGATCCAAAGATATAATAGACCTTCATTAGAATAAAAATCAGAGATGTAATAGATTTTCATCAAGATGTATCTATGCTTTTTAAAGAAGGAGTAAAAAAATGATCGTCTCATTATTCTCCTTTTTATAATTTAATTTTGATATATTGACATAGATAACAGAATGCGGATAGAATGCGAATGTGGCAAGTTGTTTGATATGGCTATTTGGAATTCAGAGACATGGATCCTCATTTTGATAAATGAATGAGTAATTGGTCACTTCAATTTAAGGGAGAGATATTGAATGAATGAATGGTCATTCAAACTCTCGAAGAAAAGAATAAATGAGTGAATAGTCATGTCAGTTTCGGAGAAGGGATAATGAATGGTCAATTATAAGTGAATGAACAGTTATAAATGAACGAACAATTATGCCTCTTTCCAACAGTTGCATCAGTTCTCGAGGTTGATTACCTATTTGTTTTGCCTACAAAAGGAACAAAACTTTTGTAGATATTGTCAATCGCTTTCCCTCCTGTACGAGAATGTCTTTCAAAGATTTACATGCTCCGAAGATCGAAGAAGAAACTGAGATGCTTCCTACTGAGCCTCCGGTACCTTCTCGAAAAGAAAGAGGCGAAGGATCAACTATTCCTCCTGCGCCAGGACAGGATTTGATCTCCAAGTTAGTCGAGTCTGGAAAAATTGCCGAAGAAGAGGCATTGAGGATGGCTGTTTGTGTGTTGCTGGTGTGTTCAGACAATGAAATGTTTGAACGGTTGGCGAACTTTATATTTACTCAGGAAGAGTCAGGGCCTCCTTCCCATCCATAATATTATGTAATTCCATTCTACTTTTGAATAAAAATAAACTTTTATTTACATCATGTCTCTGAAAATAAAGTACATTTTGTCTTTATACATAATATTTCTTGAGAAATTTGTCATTGATGGGCATCATAGCAACTCTGCCATCCATATCTGTTAATTGATAGGCTCCATTAGAGAAGACTTTATTTATCACATACGGTCCTTCCCATTTTGCCTTAAACTTGCCTTTGCTCATATGTGTCATAGTAATAGGACATCTGACGGTAAGAACCAACTCACCTTCTTGAAAGGTTCGCACTCTGACTTTGCGATTGAAAGCTTTTGAAATCTGAGTCTGATAAAGTTCGATATGTTGTTGAGCTAATAACCTTTTCTCATCGAGCGCCTCCAATTCCTTAAGCCAAAGACGATCATTATTATCTGTCGTAAGCTCTAGCAATGGCGATTCTTAATGATGGAATTTGAATTTCCAAAGGTAGAACAGCTTCACATCCATATACCAGAGAAAAAGGTGTGCAACCTGTGGGGTTACGGACAGTAATACGATATGCCCATACACATTCTCCAAGTTTATCACTCCAACTGCGTTTGTTAATAGAGACAAACTTTTTAAAGAGTTTGATAATGGGTATGTTGAATGCTTCAGCCAACCCGTTGGCTACAGGATTATAAGCTGTAGAGGCAACATTATTAATTCTGTTATCATCACAGAACCTATTAAACTTCTGGCTGATAAATTATGGCCCATTATCATGGATGATTCGGCGAGGGACACCGAATCTGTATATCACATGATGTTTTATAAAATTGATAACGCTACTAGTATTTACTTTAGCCAAAGGTATAGCTTCTGCCCATTTGGAAAAATAATCGGTTATGGCTAAGATGAACTGATGTCCTTTAGATGAAGGAGGATTGATAGGGCTAATTATATCCATGCCCCAAGCTTCAAAAGGCCATGAGGCTACAGTTGGATGAAGAAATTTTGACGGTTGGTGAATGAAATCTGCATGAATTTGACATGCACGGTATTTTCTTGCATAATCAATAGCATCTGATACCATAGAGGGCCAGTAGTAGCCCATACGTCGGATACGAACCTGTAGTTTAGGACCAGGTTGATGTGCTTCACAAATGCTATCATGAGCTTCACGTAATATCTGTTTTGCTTCGTCACCAGCGAGACACCTCAAGAGTAACCCATCAAAAGTTCTTCGATATAGTGTCTTAGTATTATGGTTATAATAGAATCGAAGTGATCGACGACGAATACTTGTAGCTTCTTTAGGATCTTCTGGTAAAATGTCATGTACTACAAAATCAATAAAAGGTACTCTCCAATCCTTGCTAAGGATATTGACTTCAGTTAGGTTGCTGAATTCAATATTGTGGTTGTTTTCAACACAGAATAATTCTCTATTAGAGATAACAACCATCTGTTGTCTTTTGACTGGAACTGCCAATAATGCAGCTAGGTTAGCTAAGGCATCAGCTTCTGTATTGCATGCCCGACGTACATGTTTGATAAAAAATCCTTTAAATAAAGAAGTTATCCTGGTTGCAGCTTCATAGTATGGTACTAGATCCTGATGTCGGACTTCATATATGCCTCTAACCTGATTAACAATCAGCTTAGAGTCGTCATATACTTCGAGATATTCAATACTTAATTGTTTGGCTAATTGAAGTCCGATGAGCAAAGCATTGTATTCCGCCACATTGTTGGAGCATGATTCGTCTAAAGTATAGGTCCTTTGAATAATTAATCCATCGGGTGAAACAAGAATAATTCCTACTCCAGCAACAAGAGTACCTCCAGTTCCAATTCTAGAAGCTCCATCAAAGAACAATATCCAAGTAGGAAATTTTTTTGAGATCATATTTGATTCCAATGTTTTGTCCGGAATCTCATCATAGAGTTTAGATGTCTCAGGGACAGGATGAGCTGTTAAGAAGTCAGCAAGTGCTTGGCCTTTTACAGACTTTTGAGGAACATAAACCATATCATATTGTGCTAGAAATATGGCCCATGTGACAAGCCTAGAATTAAGTGTGCTTAGCTTCTTCATTAAGACTCGAAGAGGATTGACCCGGGATATGACATGAATTGTTTGGCCTATGATGTAATGTCTTATCTTCTGAACAACAAACATTAAGGCTAAACATTCTTTCTCCACTGGACTATAACGATGTTCTGCTCCAATCATCGTTCGGCTGAGATAGTAGATGGCTTGTTCATGACCTTCCTTATTTTTCTGAGCTAGCAAAGCTCCCAATGAATGATCCATTGCTCGGACATATATTAAAAAGGGTATCCCTGAGATCGGTGGTACAAGAACCGGTGGACTCATTAAATACTATTTTATGTCATCAAATGCTCGTTGACATTCTTCCGTCTAAACAAAAGATGCACCTTTCTTCATTAATTGAGTAAATAGTCTGCAGCGTCCAGATAAATTTGAAATGAACCGTCTGATGTACGCAAGTCGACCTTGGAATCCTCGTAGCTCTTTTAGGTTGCGTGGAGGACGCATCTCTTGAATGGCTTTGATCTTCTCGGGATCAACGTGTATACCCTTAGAGGTAATGACGAAGCCGAGAAACTTACTACTAGAGACACCCAAGAAAGACATGGTGGGGTTAATCTTGAGTTGATGCTGGCGCATTAGATTGAAGATAGTTCTTAAATCTTGAATGTGATCTTCTTTGAGATGACTTTTGACAGCAATATCGTCAACATAGCATTCGACAGTCTTTCGTAAATGATCTCGAAAGATAGTACTCATAGCCTGCTGGTAAGTTGTACCTGCATTCTTAAGACCAAACGACATGACCGTATAATAGTACACACCCCGAGGAGTACAAAATGAAGTATGTTTTTCATCTTCAGGATCCATCCGGATTTGATTATATCCAGAAAATTCATCCATAAAAGAAATTCATTCGAATCCACATGTATTGTCGATCATAACATCTGTAATTGGAAGAGTAAATTCGTCTTTGGGGCAAGGATCATTGAGATCTCAAAAGTTTATGCACACTCGAACCTTTCTGGTCTTCTTTAGAACAGGGACGATAATGGCCACCCAGTCCGGATGTTGTGCTTCTCTGATAAAGCCACAAGCTATAAGCTTTTTGATTACATCCATCATTTCAGGCTTGAATCGCCGTTGTTGTTGTTTGACCGGTTTGATATTCGGCAAAATGTTAAGCTTGTGAGTTACAATTTGAGGATCTAATCCCGGTATATTTTCGTAACTCCAAGCGAAGACATGAATGTATTCACGAATAAGGTGAATAAATTCTTGTTTATCATCTTCTGGGAGAGTCTTACAAATAAAGATTGGTCATGATACACCTTTCTCTCCAATATCGATTTGTACCAGTTGATCTTTAGTAGGTGGTTCTCGTTGTTCAAAACGAAGTACCCACTGATTGTCCATCCTTTGTGCCCAAGGATCCATTTTAGTAACTTCTTCAATGTCACTTTCGTCATCTTCTGAGAATTCGGCGGACACCATGTTAGAAGATACTATCACCTTATGAACATGACCGATGCTGGTATCAGAGTCCCATGAGATAGAATTAGAAGAGTTTAAACGTTCTTCTTCATCAGATTCAGAAGGTTACGGAGTTGGAAGTGGTGACATAGAACCTAGTCCTCGTTTCATTTTACTGTGGTATTGTTGTGATTTTCCTTTTGGAACAACAATACGAAGAGGGGTTCGCCTTCCTTTACCATTGTTGAGACCTGTTCTGAAATCATAGCCCATTTTACGGATGATGGCTTTAGATTGTGGACTATAGCATCGTAATTGTTGCCTTCCTGTATCATCTCTATTATCATTATAGAGCATGATTTTTGATTCTTCTCTTTTTTTGAAGAATATAGGCTTTTCATCTTTTTTTCGAGACGGTACTAAGAAGTACGACTCTTGTATTGAATCTAGTGATACCATGTTTCGTCGAGATGATACGACTTCTATTGTAAGTGGCTTAAAGCTATCTAGCATATCCAGATAACACCGAGCATAGTAAAAGACATCAGTATACTGCAAAGGAGATTCATTATTGATCTTTACACCACATTTACAACAGGGACTTTAGCCTTAGCAGGCTTAGTCAGATTGATGACAAGAGGGGGAGAAGAAGAACGAGAAGGAGGAAGGAGCTTCTTGCGACGAAGATCGATTATAAGCGGTTCAGAAGAGATGATCTCTCTGTGTTCCTGACTTTCACCTCTAGGTCGCTTCTCATGGGAAGGTAGATAGATAGTCTGTGGTTGGGAAGACTGACGACAGGAGGTACGTCCTTCGACTGGAATCACTAGAGTATCATTGGGTGTACTCTTCTGTTCTTTATCTGTGTCCATTGCTTGTACCACCTTCATGAATTCCTCTTTGTACATACGAGAATCGTTGCAATACGCTTCAACTCCTTTGAAAGGATTCAAATCTGCAACCTCTTTTTGGACTTCTCCATTACCATCCACATATTTAAAACATTGGTGGAGTATAGAGGGTACAATATTGTGTTCATGGAGGAATGGCCTTCCCAATAAAGTATTGTATGAGCCATGATTGTCAATAACATAGAAAGTTACTTTTGTACGAAGATTGCCAATTTGAAGTTCTAGGCGCATCTTCCCCAAAGGTTCACTTCTTCCGTGATTGAATCCCAGGATGGTAGTGATAGTTGTAGAAAGATTATGTACTGGGATTTTCAAAGCGTCCAATAAGGACTTTGGCATGATGCTAAGTGCAGACCCGGGATCAATCAGAATACGGTCGACTTTCATGGTGTCTACATACCCCGTAAAATAGAGAGGACAATCATGACGATTGTCTTCTAATAACATGTCATCTTATGTAAAAGTGATATTGGGCATCAATTCAAATACACTATGACAATGTGCACAGCTGACTGGCTCCTTTTCAGGCTTCTTGAGAAGAGTCAAACAAGTGTCAGCCTGCATCAAGGCTTCACTTAATGTCTCACGAGTTTCTTTTGAGAGACGTAAAAGTTCAAAGATTGACAATCTTGCTGGAGTATTGGCCAATTGAGCCAATATGTCAAAATTGTAAGGCTTTTCAAGTCTAAGAGATGATGACTTCTTCAATACTTTATTAAAGCGAACAGGTTGTTTTCCCTTGTCTGCTGATGTTGGTTTAGGACGAGATGGTTCAACCACTGGCAAGGATGTAGACGGTGTATCTTTAGCAGGAGAAGATAATAGAGGAAGAGCATACGAGGATGGAGCAGGGTTCTCTTGATTTTTGAAATACTTCCGAAGATAGGGTTTCCCAGATCTAGTGCCCATTAGGATTTCTTTTTCTGTTAATGGTTCAAAGGATACCATATTACAGTTCTTGGATTTAGACTTGGAATACTTTTTTTGCTTAGAAGAGGAAGGCGTTTCAAATTCTGAAACCAGATCTGGATGAATCTACATAATCTCTCCTCTGTCTGTTGACATTAGAACAAGACCTTCATTTTGAGGAGGCGGGATATTCACAATTTCTAGAGTAGTCCTTGGAATGGGGACAGCTCTATCTTGTACGAGTTGTGGTGGGAAATAACCAAATTGGAGATAAACCACATTAGCAGTTACAGTTTTCTCGTCCTACTGTAGAGTAATTGCTCCAGAGTTGACTAACTCCTGGATTTTGCCCTTGAGCACATAACATGCTCTGGTTGGATGCCCTATGAATCTGTGATAAACACAATATTTAAGGTGATCAGTTGTACCAACTTCTTCTGGTCGCTTTGCCTCTGGAAGCTGAAGCTTATTGCTTTTGATCAAGCAATCGAAGATGCTTAAAGTATCATCTTCGTCGAAAGAATACTCTTCTTTTGGATGAATTGACTTTTGCAGTGGTGTTGATGGGGTGGATGTCGTCTGAGTGACATTGACAGCCAAAGACTCTTTGCCTTTAAGATTGATGGCCAATGTTTCTTTACTCTTGCGGTTATTCTGGCGATTACTACCCCGGGGTATAGAATGTTCATCTTGGTTAGGATGAGTCATCTGGACTCCTAACTGCTTGAACTTTTCGGCACTAACTTCTGCCGCCTTTGTATTAACAATAAAAGAAGGCCAATCTTGGAATTGTGTAGATCCCGTCCACATACTAATAATAGGCAACTAGTTTGATTTGCAAGTGTCTATTGTTACAGCAGATGGAGTACCTAAAGGCATTTTGAGTGCCTCTCGGCGAAATCTTTTGATGAAACTCTCTGTGGATGTTGTGCCTCTGTTTAATTTTAATGAGGGCAGACATTGTCATGTCATTGAATCCCTTATAAAATCGTTCCAAGAACATTTGCTTGAAACCAGCAAAAGAAGTGATACAGCCATCAGGTAAGCTACGATACCAGTCGTATGCTGTACCGGCTAAACAACCGACGAACACTCTGGTAAGGAGAACATCATTTGGCTGTAATTGATCAGTCATCACTTCGAAACGATTGATGTACTGACTTAGAGAAGTGCTATCATCAAACAGCATAATGGTTGGAAGTTTATACTTAGGAGGAAATGGAACTTCCTTCCACTCTGTAGGATATGGTTGCTTTATGCCCAATCTTTGTAGGCCATCCTTCTGCTTGAAAGCCTCAAACTGAGTGCGCAGAAGTTTTACAGCCTCATTTGCATCCCCTGATGTTTGAGAATTGGTGGGCTGGTTAGAAGTGTTAGGAGGAGGAACAGCATGGTAATTACCACCCCCAGTACCAGACTGACTTGGATCAGCTTGAATTGGCACAGAAGCAACCTGAGGGGCTGGTACCCCCAGATTAACAAGTACAGAAGATGCTATAAGCTCAGGATTTGTAACAGGGTTTACAATCGGAGGTATTGTATGTTGAGCCACCATTATGGTGTGCATGCTTACAACCATTTCTGCCATGGTTTTTAATTTGTCTTCTAATGCAACAATTCGTTGCTCTTGGCTGGTTGACGTAGAAGCATCTTGATCTTCTGTAATGGTATATGTTGTCACTTCTCTTGCTACTATTGATGAGATAGTTTGTTCAGAACTTTCACTATCTGCATCAAACTCCGAAAGAGAGTCCTCTCCCACATGAGTGATAGGAAGATCTTCTTGATTAAGGACACCTTGGATCAAATGACGATTTCTCGATCTAGTGTATTGAAAGACCCCTTTATTGGATGCATGGATCCAGTCTAAGTATTATTGACTAGGATTACGGGATGTATTACGTCTTGGACGTTTCCCACCCCAGTGCCTTGAGAAGTCATGTTAACAGAAGCATATAATAGTTCATCTTTGTCATCTATTATATGTTCAGGAATTGAAGCATAGTTCAGACGATCGAAGACAGATCGTCGAGTCGATTGGCAAAAATAGTTGATGACAACTTCATGTAGGCAGTGGCGATTTGAAGCACGATTTGGAGGTGAGGAAAACATTTTCGTAGTCTCCCGCCTTTGTGTAAGACATTGCCGGAGGTCAGTTACAACCACAGGATAAGAAGAAGTCGGAGGGATATATTCCTTAATGATGTTAGGAACATGTCTCCTATTCTTCAGATGTTTAGTTCCTTGAGTGTACAAAGATGTACTCAACTCATTAGCATAGGTAGATGGGTCTTTCTTTTCAAACTTTGACTTTTGGTGCAGATTGTCCTTCGGCAAAGGGTTCTTGCGTTTTGCCAAAGTTGATATTGGTTGACGCCTATTGAGATAAGCGCGTAAATCTGAAAATTCCGTTCCCGGTGTCTCTGTTTGTGATACCTTCAATTTTTCTTGCTTGGATCTTGAAATTTGCAAGGTAGGAAGGTCTTGACCAGACCCCATTGGGGTAGGTAAGATACCTCTCCGATCAGTATTCTTTCCGGTATTAGAGATTCGAGGACCTCTATTTACAGGAATAGAATCTGATACATCTTCCTCTGAGTCATAGACCAGGAAAGTTTGAGGAAAGACCAAAGGGTACTTTCCTTTGTTTTGAACAGGGTCAGCTAAGATGCGTTTCCCTTTGTTCTGTTGTGTGATCATTTTTGGCGTATATTGTGCCAATTGAGAAAATACCATAGGACTTTTTCCTTTGTTCTGTCTAGTATTAGCTCTAGGACACGAATTCTCTAAGTTCAGAACTTGAGAATTGGAAGAGGGTATAGCCAAAAGACTAGTTCTCTTAAGTTGCGTCGGAGTAGCAGATAACTTGGGTTGCGCCATAGTCCTACGGACTACTGGTAGCGCCTTGGCAGCAACTTTGGTAGACTGTGCCTCGACAGTAGCTTGAACTGA
The DNA here is from genome assembly GCA_029216955.1 of Iris pallida. Lineage (NCBI taxonomy): Eukaryota > Viridiplantae > Streptophyta > Magnoliopsida > Asparagales > Iridaceae > Iris > Iris pallida. The sequence goes on from JANAVB010034619.1 coordinate 23,034,639, forward strand.
CTGTGCCTTGGCAACAAGGGTAGTGGTAGACTGCGCATGGACAGCAGAGTAAGCAGATTGTGCCCTAGCAACAGAAATAGGCTGTACCAGAACCACTGAGGCGGATTGCGCCTTGGTCATTGAGCACTCAAGTTGTGCCTGGGCAATAGCGACTGTGGGAGATTTAGGAGTCCACATAGTCCTGTTCTTGGCGATAGCCACCGTGCGCTTGTTGCTCTTGGTGTTGATCATATTCTCGTAGACTGTCTGGTTGACTTGAACAACCAGTCTTCTGCATCTTGCCGATCGACGCAATGTTACATTGAGTTGTCATTTTCTCGTCGGAGGAGAAAGTCGTCTCCAGCAGAGTCGCCATTTTGTTTGCAAAAACAAAAATTTGTTTTATTCCAAACTTGTAAAAGAGTATAAAGTACAATGAATTCTGGAGAAGTACAACTTTAGGAATCTGATCAGGAGACGATCACTTTATCCCTTGGACTATGTGAACTTGAAGACTGTAGCCTCTAGAGAATGCAGCAGCAATTTTGCAAGAGTTCTTGATCCCTGTCTGATGATGATTGGAAACTCTATTTATAGAGTTCAGGAAATAACTATTTTAGCAGTTATTCTGATGTACGCGAGGCTGGATTGCGCCATACTGGATTGCGCCAACCTCCTGTTGTGCCAAGTTTTCATTCAGTTGTCATTCGTGTACTAACTGTATTTAGACGCGTGGCATCATATAATTGAGATGCGCGTGGTCGTGTACAGGATAGTAGACACGTCTTGAGAGATTAGTGGCATGTGCGCCATGTTATCCTGTAATAAATGTAAGTTGTCTCAACTTTATCAGGTTGTGCGAGCTTCAGTCAACAAGTCAAACTGCGCTTGATTTGAGCTGCGCCTACACACGTGGCAGCTTCTGAGCAAAAGTCATTCAGGTTGCGCCCAGGCGCAACTAAGGATTTTGTTTAGATTGTGCCTGGGCGCAACTCACGAAGTGTACAGGACAACTGTCCACCAACTTCTCTTGAGCGGCACAATTCACGGGATTCGAAGAGATTTTCCTCGTTCACTGTTGTGTCAGCCGTCAGTATTGTCAGGTAATGATGACCATTAAGTGTCAGATGCCACGTAGGTTTTGGCGCAAAAAAGACTGGGTGCAGTCTAATATCGTGCGCAACCTGATCACTGGCATAGTCTGTTCTCTGAGCTTCATATCAGTGGCGTAACTTGATTTTTGGGGCACAACTTGATCACTGATCAGTATATTGAAGGCGCAACTTAATTTTTAGGCTCTACAAGTACAAACTAGACATGTGAACGGCTTGATAATAAACATGAGAGTTTGCACATGACTACACTACTTCAAAAATTGTCCACATGACTATTTATACTCCCCCGTACCCCAATCAATACACAAGGATCCGTTCAAGTTATGTTATTGCACATGAAATTCACATGGGGGCCCATAAATGGCTGCACATGAATATAAACATGGGGGCTCCGTGATCATGAGAGTACATGAATCACGAGAGTGCACATGAATGGTGAAAGCACAAGAATACATGATGAAAGTGAAACGTACATGACATGATGTATTTGATGCTCCCGAGGGGGATAACATCGTATGAAAAGATCCATACAGTACTAATCCGTGTTTCCATCGTGTCAGCATCAAGTAAAATAATCTAGAGCAAGAAAATACTCCTAGCAAGTATGTAACGGTCAGAGAATGTACTCGCCTGATATCCTGAACGTCTGAATGAAATACTGTCTGAGGAGTGGTGTATGGCTCCTAATCAGAAAAGTACAAGTCATAACATGTCCAACTAATAAAGTAAGCTACTATGATGCAGTCTACATGATATTAGGTCAATCTTCGACCAAAGTCAACCCTGGTCAACTTCAGTCAACTAAATATTCAAAGTTAGGTCAACTAGGTCAACCTAGACCCAATCAAGTCTCACTAGGCCTAACCAGTCTACCCTAGCAAGTACACACTATACACAAGTCTATATGACCACTCATGTGCATATTTACCATATGCCAAGACCGCACTAGGATACCCTAGACTATGTTACCTAGGTTATATGCCACAGGATATATACATACAATCCATATATTTATATACACACTATACATATAGGTAACACCTATATTGTATTACAATATCACATTAGTTATATATATTATTTATATATACACATGGAGAGTTAGAGAGGAAAAAACAAGACATATGTATGTGTGTCTCATATGTGTACATATGTGGGATAACTTGTGTGTTCATAGGTATCATGTGAACATAGATAGAGGTATAGAGAAGGAAATGTATGTGGGTTGAAATCAATGTGTACATTTGTGTAATAGGCTAGCAATGATTCCATGGTGTGCGTGTGTCATTAGGTGTCAAAATTGTGTGTGTGAATGAGTGAATAGGCAGTTAGTGTTTTTTGTGTGTGTCCTTGTAGCTAGGATACATGTGACAGGGATACCCAGTCTTCAGGTTTCAGTCAGTGTGTACAGAATTTTAGGTTTTCCAGTGAGTGAAAATAGTGCACATTTGTGTAACTGTTGATTTGTGTAATAGGTTAGCACATTTTTGAAAACAGTATTCAATCTCAGGTTTAGTTTATAGGTGTGTGTCATGTGGATACATGTGACAGGAACATAGGAAACCAATGTGTATTAGTGTGTCTCGGGAACTCGTGACAGTGTAATATGGGAACATTGTTCTCAGGAATCTCAGAGTTTAGGGTGTGAGATCAGTGTGTGTCTCTGTTCAGATTAATCTCAGAAATATGTAACATAATCTCAGGTTAAGTAAAATAGCATTTGTTCTCAGGAAATCCAATGATGACCAAGGTTCAGTCCATACAGTGTATTCAAGTATCAGTTATGAGACCCAATCCCAAATGTAGGCTTCGAATCACTCACATCTATTGCCAACACAACCTTAACATGATATCTATGAGTAATAACAGCTAACCCGGATTAATTTACATGATACTAATATCTAATTACAAATCAAATGGAAAAACAGTAAGTTAATATGAATTTGAACTTAACAGGAAAAGGGAATGGAGTATATGGACTTGGTTTCAGAAAAAGGGGATTCGATCACAACCATCCAACTAAATCACCAAAAACTGAACCCTAGTATGATTTTCATTCATAACAGCAACTAAACCATATTAGATTACATGATATCAACATTCAAATGTAAATCGAAATGGAGAAAATAGTGTGTATGTTCACTGATACTTTGACAATATCAGTAAAATGGGAATTTCCTATTTTGACATAGAAATAGCAATTAATAAGTAGGTTAATGGTTGGTAATTAATGACTAATATGTGTATGTATTATTCACACAGTATTGTGTCCAAAAACAGGACCCGAATGTGTCCAAGAACCACACGAACCCAACACTAATCTGGACACGAACAGCAGTGAACCCGTGCACGAGTCCAAGCTCACTCGACACGAATCTATTGGACACGAGACTTTGGGAGTGTCATGTCAGACATTGCCCCAAGCTCTGTGTCCAAGGACACGTGTCCACGTGCCCTAGAACAGCCGTACGAACACGCGAGTAGCAGGATAGCCGGACTGCGTGCACGCGGGGCGTGTCCACGAGTCCAACACAACAAGAACTGGACTCGATCCGTGTTTAGTCATAAAGAAAGCAATAAGCCATATAAAAACCTAATTTCCTATTCAAATACATTTCGAAAATAATGATGAAAAGCCTACTGTGGCATTTCATCGAACACTACTAAACCTAGGCAGATACGTATCCGATACGGACACGTAAAGGACACGACACCACACGAAATCTATTCCTACAGTTAGAGGACACCTAGGGCTATGCAAATATGCCAAGAAATCAGAAAAATATTGGCTAGATAGAAAGTTACCTATGTGGTACTCCTTCTCAAGAAAGTCCAATAATGGAGGTCCTTCCTAGCTAGCTCAAAGTCCCAATAGAGTCCAAATTTGTGGTTCACCTCCACCAACAGTAGGAGAACCATATTTAGATTACAATGCAAGGAATTTGAATGAAAATGGATGAGTATTGATCAAAATAGAAAAGGTTGAAGGAAGAACAAACCTTGCTCTTGAAAAAATGGAAGGATGAACAAAAGAGGCAAGTAATTTTTGGAAGACATTAAATAGGGGGTGGATCCTTAGGTGGCCGGCCCTAATTTCTAGGGTTAGGGTTTTGGGAAATAGATCAATGGCTCTCCTGTCATCTAGTCAAATCAAGGGTCCAAAATCTAGGTTTACACACTAGTCTAAGTTGCAACCTAGTTAGCTCTAACTAACCATGACTTAACCAAAATTAATCATGACTAACTAATACTAACCATGGATAACTATGACTAATCTAGGTTAGGGCTAATCACAACATATGGCAACTAATTAAATAATATTAAAATTACACCATTCCAATAAATATATATTAATTTCAAATAAATTCAAAATAATAAAAATACCTTCAAACTAGAAATGTAGTAGTGATAAATCTACCCTCCTTAAAAAAAATTTCCTCAAAATTGAAAGGCAAAACTAAACAGATGAGAAGGATAGACAATAATACCTCAAGGTCCAAAAAGATAAGGGTATCGCTCGCGCATCTCATCCTCCCGCTCCCAGGTAGACTTTCCTGGAGAATGATGCCTCCATGCGACACGAACCAAGGGTATCACCTAGTTTCTAGTACCTTCTCTCGGCGATCCAGAATCTCCACTGGCTGCTCTGGATAACTAAGAGTAGGTCCCACCTCAATCTCCGAGTGATCGAGTACATGGCTAGGGTCAGCCACGTACCGCCTCAACTGTGATACGTGGAATACATTGTAGACACCCACTAGTACAGGTGGCAAGTCTAGCCTATATGCCACGTCACCGACTCTCCCACGAATCACGAAAGGTCCGATGAAGCGCGGGCTAAGCTTCCCACCTCCACCAAAACGTATGGTACCACGAGTCGGAGATATTCGTAGAAAAACCATGTTCTGACATAAACACAAACAAGGTCTCATGTTACTAAATAATCAAACATGATCAAACAAACAAAATAATAAACAACCTACTTCTAATCCTATCTCTAATCAACTAAGTCAAACATAGTCAATGGTCAACTACCGGTCAACAACTAGTCAATTTGTCAACATCCAAGTACTTGGTAAAAACTGGTCAACTAAGTCAACTTGGACTATTGGGTCAATGGCTAATCTAGGGTTTAGACCTAAATAGTCTATAGTGTAAAAAAAATATCAAGACCAACTAAATCCTAAGTTCAAACATACACATGTATACTCTACATTAAGCTAGACTCATAAATTCTAACCCTTTACCTTAACACATACTCTAAAATACCTCACATAATCCTATATATCTTACCCTCTAATACCCATATATCTCTAATGTAACCCATAGAACCCTTACTATTCTAAGTGTATCATCAATATATATATACTAACCATCTCATATGTCTAATCTATATAATATATACAGAACCCCTTAACCCATATTACTTATCATATATATCCAATATATATATATATATATATATATATATATATATATATATATATATATATATATATATATATATACACAATGTATAGCATTAGCCTAACATGGAGGTTTACTAGCACAAGTAGCAATTAACCAAACACAAGGGGGCAAGACATGCAATGGTTATTATGATATACTGCAGGATATGCAAGTAGTGAAAGTATGTGAAGTACAGGAATGAATGAGTGCATATGAATCAAGGATATGCAAGGAATGTTATGTGAAGTGCAGGGCCTGTGCTAAGGTGCAGTGCCAATTTGTGTGGACACTTCAGGTATACAGGATACTAAGGTAGTGCAGTAGTTCATCTATATGTAAGACATGATCAAATTTATAGGTTATATGCCTAAGTAGCTAGGAAATGAAGTGTCAATTGCAAGGGAGTGAAGTGTGAATTATGTATTTGAGTCTAGCGTGTCAGGAAAGTCGTGTGATAATGATGAAGCACAAGATAGTGTGTCCGAGTAGGACATGAAGGTCATGGGTGCCTTACTGGAAAGGGTAAGGAAAAAATAGTAAATCATCAAGGCTGTAAGACATACTAACATCCTATATGGAAATTGGTTGGTCAGGAGAGTCATCTACAATGGGTTATTATTCTAATACCAATGCTAACTATCATCTCTAGGGTACAGACACCCTACAAGTCGTCATATCATTATACTATGAAAGAACTACATATGAATAAGTTCTACAAAACTAAAATATCCCTACACCTAAGTTATTTGATGGTGGAATACAATTTTATAACAACAGAAGGGTATGATAGAGATGACATATTTAAAAACCTTCTCAAGATATAATCTAATAATCATATGCGTCTGTCCAAAATCATATTACTCAGAGTCTTCATCATGCGTCTGTCCATCTAGGTGCCCCCTAGCTGTAGGATGAGTTTTATAGGAATTGATTTTGGTTTGGTGTCCGTATCGGACACGTATCAGTATTTTTTGTACGTGTTTGATGAAATGCCCAAAAAAAATTGTATTGTTGTTTTCCAAATCTTTTTGAATAAAAATTTAGATCTATATATTGCTTATGGGTTTGTGTCATACTGAAGGAAAATTCACGATGTGTCCGAGCCGTGCGCGTGTCCTGCTATTCGACCACTATAGCGGATACGATAGGATACTTTGTGACCCTAAAATTGGTGGACATGTAGGTCACATGACTGACACGGGGCTGATCAAGTTTCGTAAGATTCTATCGAGTAGATCTTGAGAAATCTCATGCGTACTGATTCTGCCTACGCTGTGCCCGCAGGTAAAATTACGTCTGATACGTGTGTGATTCTTCGACACATGGATACGTGATCGTGTGGCAGGGTGTTGGACACCTAGACCTATGCTAGGTCGACCCTCGTGCACGATCACGAGGCATGATGTGGCCTGTGTCAATTTCTGGATCGATGTGCACGTGCCTACTACGATTGTACTACACGCGTGTGACCCATGGCTGATACGCACCTTGCGGACACAATCTGGACACGAACTTGACTCTAATGTGATACGAGCATGACACACACGTATACCGCTTCCTATTCTCCAGTTTACAAATGGTTTAGTTAGGTATTTTGGGTTTTCGTAAGTGAGTTGTGAAGTGAAAATGGGGTTGGTTATTGAATATAGGTTTTAGACTGATAATGTGGTTTTGATTCATTTAGTTCAGGATTTTGTTTAGTTCTTTGAAGTTGACTTCGAATTACATTGTTTCATTCGAGTTGTATCTTAGTTTTATTGGTTGAACGCAAGTATTGGTAAAATCAGTTTGGGTTGATTTGATATCCATGTAATAGATAACTATGCCTGGATATTCGGTAATGGTTACTCTGATATAGACATTAGCTGTTTAGGGTTTCAGATTTGTAATTGGGGTTTGATTTGGTTTGATTTCCAGATTTCTGAGAATCTTATTTATGGGTTTAAGTTTATATATATATATATAGCTTTTATATATGTTCTAATTACATACATTGTTTCCTATATGTATATGTATATATATATAATATATATTTTTTTTTTTTTATATATGTGTATATATATATTGTTATATATATGTATATATATATGTTTACATACATTGTTTCATATATTATATGTATATGTATATAATATATGTATATAATATATATATATATATAATATATATATATATATATAATATATATATAATATCTATATAATTATATATATATATTATATATATATATATATATATATATATATATAT